>JAGVSL010000001.1:12400000-13600000 GCA_022494535.1 Himalopsyche phryganea | reverse complement strand
TGACTTCTATCACCAGTCAATCAAAGATGCGACACACCGTATCGAAGAAATTCTTCGCGTGTTGAATGCACCACTCACGCCAGATACTCTCTGAGACATGTAAATGTACGTATTTTAAAGTCTTAGATGTATTTCAAAGCAAACATGTGAATCTGTTCCTGTTATATCTGTGATACAATCGTTATGTAAGACTCGGCTATCTTTTGCAACATTCCATATCGTCTGTCTACACGGCAACACAGTCGTACAACAGTGAAAAACACGTTTTCGACGTACACTATTGCGAAAACGTATTACGTAATATTTACTTGGTAGAATCCTATTATAATGTAGTAAAAATAACAACGTATTTATTGTATCGATAGATATTAAGGTATCACACCACCTTCAAGATAGTATTTCTATGTTTACCTTATCACTATTTATAGTATTACCAACATTACTTGGCCGCCGCCGAATTTGGAACTAGAATTGTCAGCCTAGAATAAATTTCTCCAATTGCGTTTTATGAAATATAAATATCTTGTCCTTTTAATAATAACCGTCGCTAAAATATCAGTTTTGGAATTTATTGAAATTTCAGTTCTGGTTGAGTATGGCAACATTCTTAACTTGACAGTGGCACCCTTACTAGCAGCCAAGTTAAATTAGTACATCTATAGTTGCTTACATCGCGTTACAGTATATCGGCAGTGTTTCAGCCAATTGATGTAACCCTCAAAATTTAAATTGTTCAGGAGAGAGTAAAAACTGTTATCGAAAACATTATATCGTGAGTCGCGTTATGAATCTTTGATACTAAATTATACGTAAGCAGTGTCGATATAATAGTGGCTTACATCAGGTGTACGTGGGTCAGAATTTTTAAACCTAAAACTAATGTAAAATGATATTTCACTTCCAAAAAGTGGTCAATTTATTTTTCTAATTTACATCATTTGGCCGAGACCTGCTCTGTCGTCTTTAAAATGAGATCCAATCACTGACTCATTTTCGTGTTTTTTGAGGGTTACATCAATTGGCCAAAACGCAGTCGATATAATAGAATCAACTTCTCCAGTGCTTCCCAAACTTTTTCATTCCACGAATAAAAATAATTCAAAAAATAAACCACATCCCCCTACCCCGAAAATTAAATTAATTTAGTTATCAAAAACATTATTCTAAAATCTTCTCAATTTTATTAAAATCACGAATGTGTTATATAATATAACAAATACATGCATATATATGTAAAGGGGAAAAAATGCATAAATAAATATTTGTAGCTGTACTGGAACATTTGGCGGCCCCCCGTAAAAGTCCTATCTATGGGAAACACTGAACTGCTCCATCAAACTCTCAAATATCAACATTGTTGATATGCAAAAGTCGTATGAAAAAAATCTGTAATGTTCCAGCATTAATACTTAAAGGAAAATTTTCTTTTATTCTTCAATTAAAAAAAAAGAATACCATTTGCAAGTTTCATATTTGTTGCCGATCATATTAGTTCATTATACGATATTTCATGTCGCTTTCCGTACTGTAACACTTGTACCAAAATAAGACTTCTCCAAAATGAAAGTGTATCTCTATTTTACCACAAAATTTTCTACGTTTTTATGTGCCCGTGTTTTCTTGTTTTCGTAAATATATTACAGTTGGCCAACTAAAAACGTTTAAGTGACTGAAATATCAAAATGTACGTGGCAGTCCGATGGTTTGGTGCATGTATTCATTATGAAGGATGCGTAAAAGTTCTCATTAGTATTTTACCGTGGTTTATCTGCTTTATTTAATGTTACTGAAGCTAATTAGCTTTCATTGTTGTGAATGTCAAAGCAATGTAAAGCGGCATATATATTTTTTATAACTATGTCCACCCCCTGTCAGCTCAGCACTCTCTTCATACTTTCAAATGTCAATTCTGAAGCCAGAGCCGTCTGCTTTATGTGACAGACTGTCAGTCACTATAATTTTCAGCATTCAGCAGTAATTGTTGATTATTAAAGAATACAAAAACTATAACATAATTTTTATAATATGATCCTCATACACATGAATACTAGAACCATGCCCGCTTCCAATGTGAAGAATATGGCATCAAAATGGAGGTATCTCAACAGATTTTATTTCAAAGAAAGAAGGGAATAGAGAGGTTGAGCAACTGAGTAACAAGCAGTGTTCTTAGAAAAACTTCTGTTAAAATAACTCCATTCGAAGGACACATGCTCCACATTGTTAGCGGACATGGTTTTAAAAAAGGGATAGAAGGATATGGCGAGACTAGTAGTTAAGCTAGTCGCCATTTTAGACACCACAGACATCCATGCCTTCGAATACAAATTAATTTATGAGAATGTCCACACTGGGATACGAACCCGTGAGCACCGTAACCGAATCCAACGACGTCGATCATTCAGCCACGGACCATGCAACTAAACAACCAAACTCTTTTGAAATTCATAATACAAATTACAAAAGCACGCGTCGACACTTGGGCGCTGAAATCGGAAGCAATTTTTTTTAACCTATCGAATGATCCGATATATATTTATATCTAAATTAATTTTTGCTGATGGTTGGAGTACAAAAACTAAAAGTGTTAATTACATACTAGGTTTCGATGCTCTTCTAATCGGGCGACCTCTTAAACTACCTCTTTAACTTGCTTATAACCCGAGCGCGTAATTCAAAACGCATTTGTCAATTTGAACGATTGAATTTCTATCGATCTTTCCACACCGGTCAAGCTTCCTTCTCCGCGACAACAGAGCTTCGTGCATTTTTGTGACCCACTTGTGCACATTTTTGCATAAAACGTGACTGCATCCAAGATGCGCTTCGCATCTTGCAGTGGAAGGAATGATTATGATCGCGAATGACTATAAAAACATTGTATTTTATTAGCGCGTGCGGGTAACATATACTCAAATCTTTTCAAGACCGCTAGATATCGATCGTTATAAGTGTATATTCTGTAAAATAACATTCTGTTAACTGTGTTACGTGAGATTAGTTAAATTTTAACTTCATCGTGCAAAGAAAATTAATTTGTTTTATAAATTTTAATTTTTTGGTGTGGTTCTACGATGTTACTATGTGCGAACGAAATGACTGTGTAAGTGTAGCAAACTTCCATTAGAATCTACATTATTTGAACATTATTTATCAGCTGATTTTCAGTACCATTTCTTAGATTTACACCGCTCAGGCATTGATTGAATTCGTCAAACAATAACACTGTATTAAGTTCTACAAGAATAATCAAATATTATTGTTAATAACTATTTCGACATCGAACATCGTCACTTAATTACATATTGTATTTTCAGTTTTTGTCGAAATTGAGTTAACCTTCATAGAACGATCGTTTGCATCATATCTTTATGCTGTAATAATATTGTACGTCCAGTAGGGTTTTTGAGGAGGTATTGTATCATTCAAATGCATAATATAGTCGGCATAGTGACAAAAGGCGATATGTCGAAAATCGGTCGTTTTGATTTATGAATGCAGTACGATAGGTTTTAATACGTACTATCTTCAAAAAAAGCAAGCTATGCGATATTCCATGTATTTTTACGTCATTTTAAGAAATCAATATGAATCAAGTCTATTTCGTTGACCGTAAATTATTAGTGACAAAAAAACTGTAACTAACATTACTATAAAAAGAATTTCTAATAATTGAATCGAATTCGTAAATGATTAACGAATTTCATAAAGTGTTTGGTTTGATAAATAATGGTTAAGGTATGTAAATAGAATAGACTTAAATTTCATGATTTTCTTAACAGTCGATTATCTCAAAACAAACTTAACGCTTTCTGCTACCATATTTGTCCATTTCGTCTATATTTTTCATGATCCCAAATCTTCAAATTCCGGACATACAATATTTTTGTGCTAAACCGTCGATATTATTATCTTATATTTAGACGTTTTTGTTATTATCACATATCACATGTAGGTATGAAATTTTCTCATGACTTAAGCGTTCGCGGTGTTATGCAATGGATACACAGTTCAGACGTACTAGCTACTTTAGACTTTCAATTTCAATATCTTCGTCTATGACGGGTACGGTTATACGACTAGCTAATATTAAATATCTTGTAGTAAGTAAGATGATACGTAGCTATTTTTACTCGTTCAGTATTATTCCATTGAAAATATATTAATTTTAAAACTTTCAGTTATTTGACAATGAATGAATGACGCGACTTTCAATGAATGACTAGTAGTTTTATGGTTTACACAACAACTAACAAGTTTCATAAAATATGTGTCGATAATACAAATGCAGTGACCTTAACGACCTCATAAAGGACGATAAAACTTATCTTGTTCAATGTTTATCATGCTGTATTAAAGTGCACCACAAACACATTGCGAACGTAAAATGTTCCGTTTTGTATTTAACCTGGTGAAGCTGAAATTTAAATCAAACCAAACTTGTGTCAGCGATATTTTAGACATAAGATACAATATATATTATAAATCATCATAAATTATAAATAAAATGTTCTATTTTCGTCAGTAATGGCAAAAAATGTGATATGACATAATTAAGAACAAAAGGAAATCCACAATGTTACCGGCCAAAAACTCAATAAGGAAAATACCCTTCATTTGAATTGAAAATTTCGATACGTATTTTGTCATTTAGGTTTTAGTCAAAGTTATAAATATGTTAATTTTAACGTTACCAAGACCATATTTACGATGGGCTTTAGGGGTTCAATACATGAAATCCTTGCAAATATTATATTGCTTTGATTAAACATAACGTTCTTTACCCAACTTTTTTTAACTATGTCCCAATATAGAGCATATAGCCTTTCTAAGAGACCTGCTAGAGAAGAGATAGAAGGGATAGAAGGATAGGACTAGGACATGACTCGTGGTTAGCTCATAGCTTTCGCTACGCCCCGTTTTTTTTTAGGTCGCTGGGGGGGGGGGAGGAATTTATGCAAATATAAAAATCATTAATTAATTTAGGACCGCTTTCCCGAGTCCAATCTACGACTCTATTTTATACATTAAATCTTTTTTTAAGAAAACACAATATGTAGTATCGATGTATTCATTCTACAATTTAAGACATATCGACTGAGGGTGCTTGATGGAATTTCAATATCAAAGTTAAAAAAACCCGTATCAGGTATCAGTGTAGACCTAGACTTATATTTTATCTTATAAATAACATTTTGTCGTATTTTTATCTTATATATAAACAATTAGACACTGTTTACTGTCTGTCAGTTCGAGTCCATTCGTGTGTTCGAATGCCCGAAGATGCCGAAAGGCGAAGCCCGGGTCGTTAGTGACAAAATACATAGAAATGTACAAAATCCCAACAATTCAAATTATTCATTCTACAGTTATAATTATAATTTTTTTGATCAGATCCGTTATCAATTGATGAATTTCATAGGGATAAGAGCTCATTGTACTCACTCGCCGAACGAAATCGTATTTTTTATGATTTTTACACCAAACTTTAAGACGATTTAAACGTTGGCTGATAATTTTGTTGCATGGAACTGCGATATAAGTTTATTTAAAAAAATAAATATTGTGCCATTGTTTGGGCCAAAAGTTCTCACAATCCGGGTCGTCAAGTGTATACGTTTAATCTGTAATAATTCTCATTAGTAAGAAAACACATTGCAATATTTTAAGTTATTGTACTTTCAATGATAACTTGTGTATTATGTATGTCAAAAATCAGAACGATAGTGTGGTTAGTATTAACATAATATTTGACGTGCGACTGTTATTTTGATATTTTGTGAACATACTCTATTCTTACTCACCCGGAAATAAATTTATGAAATAATAAATCAACTTTCGGAAATTAGAATACTCCAAAAATGGTAGTATCCGCATTTTGAAGAAGCGCTATGCAATATATTATAATGCTAGCACACTTACTTCATTGGCCTTGAAACTATAACACTTTCATGCCCAAACTCGTAAACGGATAAGCTACTCAAATATATGTCTGAAAATGAGGTTATTATTTACAAAAACATTTTATTCTAATCGAAAATTTTATTGGAAATTTACGATTAACTCGAGTTGCATCGTCACTATTATCCGCCGTGCAAATTATATAGTTTTATTATAATGCGTAATGTTCGGAGAGTGAATTGTTTCTTAATTCATATTGATTTCTTCAAATTACGTAAAAAATATGTATGAGCTTGTTTTTTCAGACGATAGACCTTCCTAATATCTATCGTACTGCGCTCATAACTCAAAACAACCGATTTTCGACTTTTCGTTTTTTGTCAATATGCCGACGATATATAAGAGTGTGTCTTATTTTTACTATATAAACCTAAATATTGTTTTTTTTTTATAATCAACCGATTAATAATGAATGGCGCCGTTTTGCGCAAAGCATGGTACCGACCAGGGCTTAGTTATTCATCTATCATCCATCCACGTGATATATTCCTTATTTTGTTTATGTATTTATTCACAATTCCACATGCATCACCGCATAAAATGCTTTTAAAAAATAACAATTTAATAACTAAAAAAAAAACAATTATACCAACAGTTATATATACGCAAATTTCATTGCTATATTCCACTAAACCCACACTGTGTATCATTTTTTTTTCTTTTTTTCGCTCCAGGAGGAAAGCTTGGACATTATGGGGCAGTATAAACCAGAAATATTCTGCTAAAAGGTAATTTATGTGCTTATTTATGTGTTTGTTTGTTTTTTTTTTATCACCATATTTTTGTTCTGCATCACTCATCAATCATTAATTGGTTATATATATTATTTATAAATAATTGTAGTTATTGTATGCTTTCGCTTATATTGTGAAGTTTTATTTATTTTAGTAATCGTAAATTGTTGGGTTTTTTTTCCATAATATCTTGTCTTTGCTGTCTGGTTTTTGTGATAGTGATTTTTGGCCTATAGTTCTGTAATATTATATTTCCGTATGTTTGAAATCCTACATTTAAATTGAATGACTTTTGAACGAATTCTGGTTTTCCCCTGCCAATACAACCATACTCTGTTTTTTTTTTATATTATCATTATTCCGGGAAGACACTGTGTTATAATTTTGTTGGTAAACAGTGTAAGCAATGCAAACGATAACCGGACTAAACAGAACAGGAAAAAATATAACAATTTGAAGATAATATTTTTGTCGTATCTATTATTTATTAATCTTGTACGATTTTCCGATTTTCAAAATTTTTGGCTAATCTATATTTTATAATATTTTTTCCAAACAAATTAAAAAATATTTTAAAAAAAGTGCCTTGAAATGGTCATTTTCAAATATTTATGTTTACAATAAACACATTCTAATTGCATAATAGAGTTCATTATACTTTTTTGTTTTTATAAATCACTAAATATTATATAAATTTATAAATACATTATTTGTTATATGTTCATAATATTAATTTCAATATAAGACAAAAATATTAATTTCAAATTGTTCTGTTTAGTCATGAAACCAATGCTAGCAGAGTAACAGCGAAATAGCTATCAACTAACTAATAAAATTTTGGAGAAGTAAATTCTATTTTAACAGAGTTAACAGAGAACTCGACGTTTTGAAACCATTCCATTCTTAATTCTTAAACCTTGTAACATAAATAAAAAAAAAATAATATTAGAATATTATAATAAAATTTTCTTTCATAAGCGCAATGTTTACAATAGTTTATTTTTAATAAAAAAAAATATAATCGATGGTGTTTTGACCAATTGATGTAACCCTCGAAAAAATACGAAAATGAGTTAATGATTGCAGCTCATTTTAAAGACGACAGAGCAGGTCTCGGCCAAATGATGTAGATTATAAAAATAAATTGACCACTTTTTGTAAGGGAAACATAATTTTACATTGGTTTTATATTTAAAAATTCTGACCGGGTCACTTGATGTAACCCACTGTTATATCGACACTCCCTGCGATGAGAATTTACAGGTGTGCATTTCAAAGATTCATAACGCAGCTCACCATATAATGCAGTTTTTACTCTCTCTTGAACAATTTCAATTTTGATGGTTACATCAATTGGCCAAATTATTTATTAAAAACATTTGTATGCATCGTAAGATTTTACAGCAGTCACCGTGAAGACTGGAGACAAGTATAAGTTACTTGTTAATAATCCCACATAGCTTGAATATTCGCCTCTGGTAAAAGTGTGATTAATTAATCTACTATTTAGCATGCATATTTTCGAATGATATCTACATATCATGTATCATTACGAGTTTCTCAAAAATAGGTAGCATTATCCATTAATATAATATAATTATCTACGGGCTAAATATCGTTACGAGTCTCTATCGTTGTCAATAATATGTTTTCCTTATAAATTTATTATGAAGTTTTCCTCTACATTGTTTTGAATGCATTACTTCGAATGTTATTTGTATTCATTGTATTCTTACCATAAAATCCGTTTCCATACCACACTTATGATTACAAAAATGTCTTTAAGCAATTTGTTCAGTCAAACTGGTTCTTTCAGCTTCTTAAATATCACTACCGCAATCAATTAAATGTTAGCTGTATACTCGTATCGAGTGATTACGTATTCCCACGTATCTATAATTCAGTTGATTGTTCGTTTTATTCCCTATTTCAAAACTAACGATAAATGTTCATTTATGAGCAAATTCACTAACTTTTATTTGTTTTCGCGCAGATGTCGGCGGTAGGGCTGGGACGTCGCGAGCCGTGCGTGGTGTGCAACCAGCCCGTCTTCCTGGCGCAGCGGCTCCTCGTGGAGCGGCGGCTATACCACCGCACCTGCTTCACGTGCGCCCGCTGCGGCACCCAACTCAGCCTCGCGGGATGCTACCAGACCGAGACCGACGGACAGTTCTGCTGCGAGACCTGCCCCGACGAGGATATGTACCGCGACGACGATCAGCACAGCGACGAGAACTCGTCCCTTCACAGCGCGCCCGCGTCCATCGACTCCATCCGAAGAAAGTTCGAGTCGAATGACACGGAAGTTTCGGTCTCGAAGCGAAACGTCTACAACAGAACGGCGAGCGACGAAGAGAAGACTCGAAACCTAAACAAATACAGCGACGCTCTCGTCGCTGAGAGTTCCGCTTACGACGAGAGCCGCAAAGAACTCTCTGCCAAGAGCGCCGCGTCTTCCAAAGCCCTGTCTGGATTTCTCAACAGCCAGTTCGACAAAGACAGCGACGACGAGGACGTCGTTCCCGCTTTGCCGAAGAGTCTTCCTCCGTCTAAACCGCCGCCGACCAGCCTGCCTCCGTCGAAACCGCCAACGACGGAACTCCTTCCTGACGCATCAGACTTCGACCGGTTCCATCGTCCCAGCGCTCCGATAAGTGACGTTCCGCCCGCCGGACTCGCGGAAGCCGCCGGCGTGAGTCAACCTTTGATTCGTGATAGCGGTCTGGTCGTTTCCGCTCGCGCGACATTTGTTCCCGCGACTAGTGCAAGTGACGCTGATCTTTTAGTTAGTGATCTTAGTTTAATGAGTGAACTTATCGGGCGCTCCCCGCCCGAAAATAAATTACCAGACATTCATAAGAATGTGAGTGATGCTCCTTTAGCGACGAGTGAAAGAATTGCGTCGACGACTCTGTCGGATGTCGAAATGAAGAGTGACGTCTCTCCCTCTGCGGAAGAGGATAAGGATGAGACGAGAGATGTAAATATAGATAAATCCCATGTTAACCAGCTCGATACTGCCAGTGATCTTAAGAAGGAAAACGACGGGGATCCAAGTGGTGCTCTCGATGACGTCGAAAGGAATGCTGTAATCGATGATGCAATTGCCAAAGATAGTCAGAGATCTTTAAATACGCCTGACGCTTTCGACGATCGAACGGCTAGAGGCCGAGAGACCGCGTCTCCGGAGCCGTCCGACCGATCGTTGGTCAAAATGAGAATGAAAGTTTTCGAATCGGCGAGTCCGGAGAACGAATCCAGGCTCGGCAGAATGAGCACGCAGAGGAGTAACGTCGATCAGAGTAATTTAATGTTAAGTAAATTTAGCTTAAGCAGTAAGAAGGATGATGTACCTAGATATAGTTATTCGGAACCTGTCGGTAAAACCGTTACAACGGGAAAAATCGACACACCCGTAGCCGTGTTGAGAACGGTGGCTGAAAAAAGTGATTCCAAAGTGAGCGATGAATCAAATTCTCAAATTTCTTTATCTGATGTGCCTTGTAATGATGCGATGCCTTATATTATTAGCACAATATCCCCCACAGCACAAGAGATTACTACAGCACCCGATGCAACTGTCAATCTCGATGTTAAAATAAGTGAAAACGATAAATCTTTAGAAATTACCCATCCAGATATTATCAATACAGAAGTTCAAATTGATGATCTCCCTGATGATGACGGAGATAAAATTGTCGAAGAAGCTGACAACATATCAATCGAAGAAAATGTTACTCCTACTTTATTAGAAAATGACTCAGTGTCAGAAAAAATATCTGAAATTACCATAGTGCAAGAGAATGATGTATTCGAAAAAGAAATCGAAGATCCAATTCCTGAATCAGATACTGTCCCTGTGGAAGAAGAAATCATACCTTCAGATATCATTGAAGATAAATATATTGAGGATAAAGAAGTCGATGAAGCCGTAACTGCTGTCGCAAATGAAAATGTACCAGCGTTAGATGAAAGTACTGTTTCGTCAATCGTAGACTCGTCTTTGAGTCTATCGAAAAGTGCCCATGAAGAATTGTATCCAGAAGATTTAAATCCTTTTGGTGATGATGATGATGACGAGGAAGCAACAGCAAAGGTAATTTTTTTTTTGTTTTTCTTAAACGGTTGCATTTTAATTTGTGCTTCCGCAAAGCCTTTTTTAGATGACACAAATAGAATTTTGATTGGTGTTAATGAAATTTTTCAATACCAGAAATACCGATTCTGAAAAGACCTGTAGTGTGATGTTTCATTGTTTATTAAATTTTATTTGTGAAGTCATCTTATTAAACAAATTTGATATCCGGATTAGTATATTTTTTTTTATTTCTACTCATTATCATCTATTTTTGTAATTACGGTACACATATAATCGTATTGCGATCCCCAAAATAAATTACTTGGAACTAAAAACCAGGGACTATTTTTGCCGAAACGATATTTATTTCAGTTTTTTTCAATTTACGAGAAAATTTTTCGCTGATAAAAGCCAAATTTAATTAATAAATTGTATTTTTATCAGTTGATAATGCCCGCGGTGAGCGAAACCGGTCCTGATCATTATTAATATGTGGAAATACTAGTAACTGAACTGATATCATTTTTTTTTTTAACCGAACCTGAACGAAAAAAATTACGGTTCGGGTCCCTGCTAATAACTCTGAATATGCTTCATTACTGTATTTGAAAAAAACTATTACTTTTACTAATAAAATGATGATTTTTTAGAACAAGAGTAATACCCATCCACAAATTCCTCAAAGACGTTCGGCGATGTCAAGTACCCGTGTCACATTAGCAAGAGGAGCCCATTCGGATACAAATGTCGAGCTTTCGCCTCCTAAGAAAGTCAGCACGAATCCTTTTGGCAGTAGCAGTGATGAAGACGAACCTGTCAAAGGAAATGTTTCCGTCAAGAAAAAGAGTGGTCAAAAACCGCCTAGACCTCCGCCTCCTGCAATCCTCATCAACGCCATGAAATCAAGAGCTGATACGTAAGTTATGGAAATATTACTGATTTTCCTTTTAACTTGACTAGTTACGATTGTCATCTTCCCGTTATTAATCTTATTTCATAATTACACAGAATCATTGCCTTCCCATCAAAAGATTATTAAGCCAAAATATACTAATTTCTTTGTATTCATAACTGTTTTAATAAGCTTATTTGTATCGATCAAATTTAATAGGAATTTCCTTTTGATTATATTTGTTTTCTTCCAGATTGGACTCAAAACGTTTGATACCAGCCCCGTCCATAAACCTGAATCCGTTCTGGTCGGAAGGCGATGAAGATAATTCTGATGATGAAAGACATAAGCAAATGCCGGTTCCTACACCTAGACAGAGGTATGAGATACTCCACACTTATTTTGAGACATTTTCAATGCGTGTCTCATGTATTGTATAAGTGATATTTATTTAATGCTAATGATACATACAAAAGCTGATGTAACCGTACTGAGCTTTGATAAGCAGGAGAGCCTGGAACACACCTTCCAACTGACTGGAAATTGTATTAATGGAAGCCGCTGATGGTCATCCATTGAATGTATTCACTAGTTTATTGTTGATAAACTCTGATCTTACGATTCATGAATTTATCTATTTTTACAATAGTAATAAGTTTCACATAACCACAGACAATAGTTTCAACGAGATTGGCCAAAGACAACCAATGCACTGCTATTGTTTCTTACTGGGAATGAGAACAAAAAAAAAGCATTACGTGTTTTTTTTTTCTATCATTCTTATATAATTTCATAGTTAACTTGTCCTTAATTGCTCAGCAAGCTTATTTTTAACTTTCTGTTTCACTCTAGTACTTGGAATCAATTTTTTAAATTATTCGCAGCAGCACATTTTGTTAAAATAACGTCATTTTACCAATTAAATCTCGACTGGAGCGAGTTTTAGAAATCTTCAGATTAGATTCTGTAGAGGTGCTTCTGTGCTGCTTAGACACTGATATGTAAGGATATCAAAAATATTTTTTTTTTTTCTTCCGTGCATAATAGCATAGATAAAAATGTGTATCGAAAATAGAATTACTATTTCTATTAATATTTAATTGATTTGAAATGTTCAATTCTTATTTAGAAATCAATTATCTAAGATATTTAATTTTTACCAGCTGTCGTATTTCAACAAAACTTTAATACTTCCTATTTTAAACAAACGTCATTCATTATCCAATGAAAATTTATAGATGGACTGTAGAGGTGAATTCCTGTTACGAATGATTAAGTACCCATTATTTTATTGATATGCACATGGAATAATTAATCATATTTAACAGTGATGTCAAACAGTAATACTCCATTGCCAAAGAATGATTGTAATATTTACCTGCATAAGAGTCCCCTCTTTGTATGTTGTGTCAGCGGATATATTGATTAGTTCTCGTTGAAACTCTATTTTGGAACTTGTGCGATAACTTTGATAAGGACTCGGTGCTTAGATAGGTTGTGTTTAGTGTCAAATTGATGTGATATAATGAACACTGACTGTTCCATTATTATAAAAGTTAATTACAAGTTCAAATTAAACACAAAATTACCTTAATGCTGACTAATTTTGATTTTATTTTTTTTATAGTTTTTCTATTTTTTGTTATTTTAATTTATGTTCTGGTGAAATTTTTATATTCCACATTATGCGTCTTTGAAGATGAAGAAAAGTACAAAAAATGATACCTCTGATAATTTTACAATTCTCATTTAAGTACAAGTGAATGTATCTTTATTTGTACTGTAACTTACGTATACACATTCAAATCTATGCAGTATCAAAAAATACCTAATAAAATGAAATGACTGTGTTGACGATGTTAAAATACAAGTATCACCCTGGCAGGCTCAGCGATGGACAGAACCCGAGTCCCATGCCGAGATATTCCATCGGAGTCGGACCCCCTCCGTCCTTCCACAGCTCGTCGTCTTCTCTGGCCAGCACGATCTCTCGGAGGAAGAAAGCGCCCGCGCCTAAACCTCCTTCGTCCGGTCCGCCCGTTGCCGCTCCGCGCAAAATTAGTGACACGGAATCTGTAGATGATTTGCACGATACTTCTTTGTCGTCGAGACTGTCCACGCCTAATAGCAGCATGGTTAGTTATATTTTTATCTATAATTTATTGTAACTTCATAAAAGCGTTATTATATATTCTATAGATTTATTATTACTTATGTCATTTGTGATTATTAATTTTAACGTATAAATTTCCAGTCCCACATATCACCGCAAGCCTCTCCGAGAACTCGTAAGCGCCGCCCGGCACCGCTTCCGCCGGCTGCCAGTTCTACTCTTCTGGAGTCACCTTCCATGGACTCTAGTCTTAATTTTTCGGGACCTCTATCCCTCCAACTTCCGACTCAACCGCCGTCCATCATTCGCGCCGAAGAGATCTCTAAGTCTTCCTTAGGTCTTTCCAACTCCAAGAGAGTCATTCCGGTAGATGACTTCAACGATGGACATCTCGACGACACGCTCTCGAGTGAGTGGGACGGAGACAATTCCATGAGAGATGAAAAGAGTAAAAATCGATTGAGCGCTGAAAGTGAAGGTACGACACCGAACATTGACACTTTTTATAACATGGTATCAACACCGACCACAGTGTGATGGATTTCTATTTTTCCACAATATGTTAAGCATAGATATTTTAGATTTTCTATAGCATAAGACTTGAAACCTGATGATCAGATGCCAAATGAAATGGTGTAAAATTACAGCTGCCTCTTCCATCATATTATGTCGCATAGTTATAAGTCAACCTGTTTTCATTTTCGAAGGGACTGTTGAAAATATGTGGAGTTGAAATGATATTCATTACAGTCGATAATGCTCATTTGCTTATTGAAACCGTTTCTGATCAAGATCATATGAAATAAACTCTACAAATTAAAAACCCCTTTATGAAAGGAAACTTTGCTCACCATGACACAAAATAAGTTCAAGATTAACTAGTTGGTTTTGGAACTACCCCAGTTTTAATTTGCTAAAACATTGTAAACAGAATTAGCAATAATGTGGTAGAAGCCATATTAGCTCTCTATTTAGTTCTATATTATACAAGGATTGTCAAATATTTTTGATATCTGTGACAGGTGTCAGGTCATTGTCTGAAATACAATACAAGAGATTTTGGTTTTGCTTACTTTTATATTTTACTGATCTCTTGAATATGAAAAATTCACAGTACCAGTTGAGTTACATATTACATCCATATTAAAAAAAACTTTTACCAATCTTTAAATTAATTCGAATCCAATATAATGTATCTTTTATTGAAACTGAGTTTGACTTTTTCCAGGTCTATCTCCTCTAAATAAGAGCACAGCGGGTCAATGGAAACGTCGAAAAGGTCCGGCGCCCGCTGTTCCTCTGCTTCAGAGACGGGCTGCCGGTCCTCCGTTAGCCCCCGCTGCTCTTCGCAGAGAACTCCAACTTTTAGAAGCTCAGCAGCGCGGTCTCGAAAAGCAAGGTGTCCGTTTGGAAGAAATCATCAGAGAGAAATGCGAAGGGAACGATTTGCCGGAAGGGGTCGTGCCGGAACCGGATCCGGAGACGGACGAGCTGGTCATGCAACTTTTTGAATTGGTCAATGAGAAAAATGAGCTTTTTAGAAGACAGGCGGAACTTATGTACATGTAAGTTGCTTATCAATAACAAACTTAATACTGTATTAACCCAAAAAATGAAGAAACAGAATAATTTAAGATATCTACTGAGGGTGCATGATGGAATTTCAACATCAAATTTTAATTGTTAGAATTTCCGTGTATTTCGTCACTAACGACTAGAGCTTCGCCTTTCGGCCTTCAGGCATTCGAGTACACAAATAAACTCGAACTGACAGACAGTAAACAGTTTATATTGTTTATAAATAAGATAAAATACGACAAAATATTATCACTAAGTCTAGCAACTACAATTAATACCAACACCTACCCGCCAACAATAACCCTTAATCTTTAATGGGAAAACAAAAGCAATTAACAAAGTCATACAATTTGCAGTTGCAGGCGGTCAGGAACCAAATAGAGTTAGATTACCAGTGATACCCACATTTAACAGAATGGTGGGTTTTAAATGAGATGAGTTCGGAAAATAAATATAAATTAACAATCAAAATGATGAAATTCCCATATAAATGCATGCATCCCATAGTTACCCTGACAGAACACACTAATTTAGAATGAGTGCATGAGTATGCTCTCTTCGAATAGCATTTTGAAAACACATCATTCGATTAAAAGTGGGTACCACTGGTAACACTCTGTTGCAACCACCTGCAATTGCAAATTCTATGACATTGTTTAATGCCTCTGTTTTGTCATTGTTGTCAGGTAGGAAAGTGTTGGTATTGATTCAGGTATCAGTGTGGTTCCCTAGACTTAGTGATAATATTTTGTCGTATTTTATCTTATATATAAACTGTTTACTGTCTGTCCGTCAGTCAGTTCGAGTTTATTCGTGTTCTCGAATGCCTAAAGGCCGAAAGGCGAAACCCAGGTCCGTTAGCAACACAAATACCCATATGTAAATGTACACAATTTCAACAGTTCAAATTAGTCAACTGAAAATTTCCAGATGGCGGTTTCACCTGTAACATTCGCTCAATGCGCACAATACTCAGGGCAGGTACTGTGTGTTGTGTTCTGTGATGTGTTGTCCTGTACATTTTTGACAACTTCTTCTTCTTCGATCATATTTACTCTCTGGTGTGGTGGCTAACCACGCAGCGTCTCCATAATTCGCTGGCACCTGCCAATCATTGCTTTGCTTCTTCCCACGACATGCCAGAATCCCTGAGCTCTGCCGAGTACATCCTATGTGTAGTACCTGATGGTCTTCCAGGACGCCGGAATCCCACAGGTCGGAAGAAGAGGCAAGTAGGATTACGTGACCCAGCTAGTTCCGTGACTCTCCATGACCGCCGATGTCACAGGGCGTTTGCCCGGTCCGTCCCCTAATCTCCGAGTTCCTCACATTCACCCTCAGTATCCGACGCAAGCATATCTATTCTCGAAGCTCAGTGTACGGTTTTTCCGAGTCTTTGTCAGGTGCCATGATTCGCTACCGTAAAGCAGCACATGTACAATGCAAGTTAAACAAATGGCATTTAGTTTTATTCATCTACAGCCGCGTGTCCCAGACGGTCTGCATCGAGTTAAAAGTGGCTCCGTCTATTTCTAATCGGATAGCGAGCTCCTTCTTTGTGTTATCGTCTCCCGGGATGTTTTACACCGAGGTATTTAAAAAGCTGTCGACCCTCTCTAGTCAGGGTCCTATTAGATTCATGACATGCTTGGTTACAAATCACATTGGTCTTGATAATTTTCAGACCAATACGACCCGAGTTAATTCCAACCTGTCAATAATCTCCTGGATACGCTTAACAGATTTAGGAATAACCGGAGACACTTTTAACTCGATGAAAGCTGTCTGGGACTCGTAGCTGTATACGATTAAAACCAAATTGTTCAACGCTTGCATTCTACCTGTGCTACTTCTACAGTAACTCGGAAAAACTGTATACTGGAGCTTCGAGAATAGATGCTTGCGTCGGAGGGTGAAGTGATGCGACTTCTCGAAGTAGGGAAAACGGACCGTTCAATGCTCTGTCATATCGGCGATTACGGAAGAGACCTTGGAACTGGCTCAGTCACACAGTGCTGCGGATGCCTCCGGAGAACCTCTGCTTGCCTCTTCCGACCAGTGGGATTCCGGCGTCCTGGAAGACCATCATTGGTACTACCCATAGGATGTACTCGGCAGAGCTCAGGGACTCTGGCATGTCGTGGGAAGAAGCAAAGCGATTGGCGGGTGACAGCGAATTATGGAGACGCTGCATGGAAGCTCCACATAGGGAGGGAATATGCAAGAAGAAGTTGTTACAACTGAGGGGGTCATCCTTTTTGTTGAGTGCCACCACCCACCATTCCCTTGGACAACGCTCACCATCTCACCTTAGCCATCAATGGTGATAGAGGGTGATGGGGTTAGTAAGACCTCACTTCAGAATGTATACCGTCTCCACCCGGCGCTTTGCCATCCATTCCTAAGAGGAATTAGTAGGTTTTTCTCACGAAAATCGTTAATCGTTTTCTGTCACCTAAAAAACATTGCACTCTCAAGATATTTGTTTACACTATTGAACATTTATTTAAATGGAAATAGTAAAGTTTTCAAGCCTGTCCAGCAAAGAGTTCACACCTGTTTTTCATAAATGCTTTTAATTGCTTTACACCGTGACTATATATGGGCTTATTGTCGGTTATCGATATTTGATGTCTGAGACAAAATCGTAGAACAAAGTATTTTTAAGAAAGAAATTAAACAGAATTTGCAATTTATTGAATATAACGATTCTATCAAGATTCTTAAAATGTACTAAAGAGTTCGTTTTCTCGCACTTTTTCTGGCTGATATAGTAGTAGTAGAATTATACTGAATATATATTTTTTTTTAAAAATCGAGCAACAAGAAATTCTATTATATATATAGTCTTTTAACAAAAAAATCTTTTTCGGGGGTATGTTTTTATTACCTTCCATTGTGATTAAGTCACAGTCCGTCGTCTGCCTCAACACCACACTCGCTATTTCTTTAGATTATATTTAAATAGTGAACAGGCGCTATCATTATCGCTAAATAATTTTATAAAATATTAGTTTTTGACATGTGATAAAAAATTTCACAATATTTTATAAAATTATTTACCGATTATAATTGCGCCTATTCACTATAGCGTAGTGTAGAGGGACACGACAGAAACCGACTTGATCACAATGGAAGGTAATAAATACATATCTTCGAAAATTGATTACTATTTATTACTCTTATTATTTTTTTTGTTAAAAGACGTTATAATAGAATTTCTTATTGCTCCAATTTCCAAAAAAAACATTTTCAGTATAATTCTACTACTACTATATCAGTCAGAAAAAGTGCGAGAAAACGAACTCTTTAGTACATTTCAAAAATCTTGATAGAATCGTTATGTTCAATAAATTGGAAAATTCTGTTCGCATCACTTTCTTAAAAATACTTTGTTCTACAATTTCGTCTCAGACATCAAATATCGATAGCCGACAATAAGCCCTTATATAGTCACGGCGTAAAGTAAATAAAAAGCATTTATGAAAAACAGGTTTCAACTCTTTGCTGGACAGGTTTGAAAACTTTACTATTTCCATTTAAATAAATGGTCAATAGTGTAAACAAATACTTTGAGAGTGCGATTATTAAAAGAAAGAGATAAAAAAAAATTATTTCGACTTTGGTATTTTTTAGGCGATGGAAAACGATTAACAATTTTCGCGTGAGAATAAAACCTACTAATTCGCCTTAAACCTCTTCACTGCCAAAGTAATCTCGGCATGTGAGGCACACAGTCTGCGATACCGGTCACTCGAGGGAGCTCCATAAGTGTAAAATCGTGAAAGGATCATTTCTGCGAGTTGCTAACCCCCCCCCCCTCTTGGACCCCATTGATGTGGCTGATGATACATTGAATTGAATTTCTGAAGTGTGGTCTTGACCCCATCTTACACCCTCTATCACCTGATGGATAAGATGTGAGATAGGGAGTGTCCAAGGTACTGGGTGGACGATGAGATGGTGGCACTGGTTCCATGACTTAACAGAACATGACGAAACAGAACAGAACGAAACGAGACAGACGAAACGGAAAAAACAGAAACTGACCAAACAGAACATGAAAAAACAGGTTGCATTGGTCTGAAAATAAACACATGTAAGACCAATGTGATGTCTAACCAAGCCTGTCATGACTCTGATAGGACCCTGACTAGAGCGAGACAGACCATCGGGAAGGTCGACATGGAAGGCTACCAAGCCTGTCATGTCTGCAAGCCGTCTCAATTTTCCGATTGAAGAATCGGCGCTTGTCAAGTCGCGCGGATTTCTTGAAATTACAGACAAATATATACATTTAACGTTTGCTTGTCCTATAGAGTATGTAGATATTGGAGAGCCATATGAAATGTTACTCTTGAATATCCGTTAAAGGATACAAACACATGTCGGCCTAGCTGTTCCAATCCACACTATATATAAGTGTGTAACAATTATTTTTCTATATACAATTAATTTGTTTGAATCTTCACATTATTTGTTTGTGTTAATACAAATACTAACAGTTGTTATATTTTTTTAGTCGCCGTCAGCAGAGGTTGGAGGAGGAGTATGCCGACTTAGAGCATCAAATCCGTTGTTTAATGGCTCAGCCCGAACTCAACAAGACCGATTCGGACAAGGCGAGGGAGGAACAGCTCATTCAGAGGCTCGTGGAAGTCGTCGAAAGAAGGAACGAAGTCGTCACTAGCCTCGAGATGGACCGAATTCGCGAGAGAGAAGAGGACAAATCCATCAGGGAAAGGATGGCATCGCACAGAGGTTAGTTAGTCGAAGCAGTGTACAATTAAAATCATAAAACGATTTTAGTTAAAATCATTGCATATTAGAATTAAACCAATGGTACTGCCATTTCAAAATTTCTTTCGCAATGGTTAGTAGTAAAAATAGGATTCATTATGGAACTAAATACCATGTCTACATCTATAACATGGAATCTTAATGAAGGAATCTCAACAGAAATTGTTTTACGAAAACTGGTTTTAATTCAGTCACTCTATCTCTCTTTTTTGGGATAGAAAGATAGGGCTGGGAAAAGACTATCAGTTATCCAAATGCTCTCGCTAAGCCCCATTTTTTGGAGAGTGGGAGAGGAATGTTTTATTGGATGAGCTATTTTTACCTCATTATAAAGGAATTTCCTGAAAGGCTTTTACTCAAATTAAGCTAACAGTTCTCAGACTAAAGTGAAGAAATTATTATGAATCTTCATAGTAATTTGTTCTTAGTTTCACATCAACAATAAAGCAACCATGTCACTGGTTCTATTACAAATGCTAAACTGCTAAAGTGGTTCACACTCAACGAAGGGTTAGTCATATATTTATATACTATCTTCTTTTTCAGCAAAACTAGATGAAACAAATTCACCAATGGATTCTCCGAAGAAAAAGGAAAAGAAAAAAGATAAAAAGAAATGGATGAAACGCGACAAGGCGAAAAAATCGGAAGCAAAGAACGACAGCAGTGATGTAAATGATGCAGATTCGTTAAAAAAAGAAAAGAAAATGAAGAAATGGTTTCAGAAGACTGGAAACACCTAATAATAATTGAATATTGACGGAAAATGCCATGGAAATTAATTTCTAACACAGCTGCAATATTCCCATCATTCATTTAGATAAATTTATATATTTTTTTTACACACTCGGGCTGCCATTTATAATTTGCACAAAAATAACAATTACGCTGATCACTGTTTAAGTCATTTTATGTATGGTAATATTTGGTCTTCTATAGAAACATATCATTCTATTGAAACGTGAAAATATATATTTATTGTTGGATTATATCTATTTCTTTATTATTTAACTGTAAGATGATAATGATTGAATTACTTATGTCGATATGATTTTATTTTTTGTACCCATCTCTATAGTTGAATTTCGTCTAAATTTCAGGACAAGAAATAAGTGGTGTTTCACATCTTAATAATTTTTCAAGGAAACATATTATTATTATGTACGTCAAATAAATATCGTTGGCGCTTTGCTAATGACAAAATGAAAAACGATTAATTACTCTTTGAACAAAAACTAGTTCATAATTCCTGTTACGACCATTTCAAATATTACATTTTTATAGACTGACATTTGACTATATATTTTGATTTTATAGGTTACTGGTTGTAAAATACATTTTCAAAAATAGTTATCAGCATTTCTGCTACCCAATTTTAAAAACCTAGTAATTGGTTTTTTTTGGAAATTATGTTTCTTTGCGAATTGCAGTAATATATTGGTTATAATACATACACAGCCGTTTAAATTGTTTA
The DNA here is from genome assembly GCA_022494535.1 of Himalopsyche phryganea. Taxonomy (NCBI): domain Eukaryota; kingdom Metazoa; phylum Arthropoda; class Insecta; order Trichoptera; family Rhyacophilidae; genus Himalopsyche; species Himalopsyche phryganea. Next base: position 13,578,370 of record JAGVSL010000001.1, on the reverse strand, counting down.
TGAAATCAGTGCACACATAAGTGAACTCAACATAAATATAGTCAAATTTGTGTTGGCGGAAAATAGGACATGCAAAAACATGTTTTTTTAATCATCCTGAAGATTTTTTGTAAAAACCATACACTATCTTTACCAAAATAAAGGTAGCGGTTTAAATAAATATTTGTTGTATCCTTTATGAAGCATAATAGTTTCAATAATGCCATTTTATGTCTTGTGAGAATTGTATCTTTATAAAACTAATGAACTCATGATTAAGAACCATTCGATAAGTGTTAAGATTTAAGGCACATTGATGTTACAAGGTTTCTTTACATACCAATAATTCTGTAATGTATTGTAATCTCTTTCGTACTGTTAAATTAATAAGTTGTATCTATATTATAATAGTGAGTTTATACATTTATGAAAGTAAAATAAAACGGATCTCGGTGAAGTACGAAGTAAGATGAATTTGCAATTTGTCAATGTAAAATTTACGTTAGGTTGTTAAGAATGTATATTATTACCAAGGCACAATAGTATCTTTCGCATACTTATATTATTGTCAGCGGATTCGTAAGGTTTGCGTTGTGGATAAAACTCACTGGACTGAAGCCTTTATGCAAAATTTTCAAGTTTTTCCGTTGAACAGCACATTGAAAAATATTTCATTTTGTTTTCTGAATATCTTGAATCTAATTTTAGTATTATTTTGTTCATATATTATACATAGTAAAATAAACAGTTTATTGACGAATTTTTTCTTTTATTTTATTACGATAGTTCAATACTGCGATGTCGAAGGATGAATGGAAGTGACAAATATGGGTGTTGTTAGTTTTTAGTGTACTCTAAATCTTACTCATTCCCTCAGAAAAGCTTTTTTTTAATCTGCAGTGTAACAAAAAGAACACGAAATTGTCCGTATTTAAGATGGTAAACATTAATTAGAACCAATAGGTTTTTTATGCAGTAATAATCAGGTTATAAACATGTGGAAGTAGTACAAACAAATTGTGTTTTATTTTTTAAAAAAATGCATTTCCACTGTGGGGAAACGAATAAATACGGTGGACAACACCGACGAACTAACAACATTGAACAAAACCTAAGATACCTACATTACGCGGATACCGAGGGGGAAGCGGGCGATATACAGAACGTGATCAATCGTCATAGAAGTCGCTCTTACCTCGCGCACGAAAACAGGCGACAATAATTTCTCACGAGCCGACGACCGTTGCAAAATGTTAAAATATCTGTGTTTACAACAAGCCCAGTAAACGAGTTCTACCACCACCAAGAATTGACAGTTAATACCTTAAAAGTGAGTAATAATAATGAGGATATCGAGCAAGCGAAATATTATGTCCCATTTCTTGCATACTCAGATGCAGATAACACTGACAAGCTTGTACTAATGGCAAAAGTGGTAACTATGATAGAAGTTTTCTAGGTTAGAATGTGTTGTAGTTTTGGAAGTGACTGATCATTTTTTAACAAATATAAAATTAAATATTCTTTCATTTGTTAGCTTTTCGTATCACATGTTCAACAACAAACATTTGACATTTTAATATTGGTAGAACACCTGAAATAAAAACAAAAATACAGAAAGATAACGAGAGAACTAAATTTATCAGAAAGTAAAAATTGAAGCCGGGCAGTACACATATGTACCTATTCAATTTATAGAAGTATGGCGAGACCCGACGCTCAGATTTTGAAATGTTAACACTCGGCTGCACCGAAAAATTATGTTTATCAGTAAGCATTATTTACTGGCAAATAATATTACCTGTGACAAGACACGACGCTGCATATTACGGAATGCTTGCAATAATATTTACACTCATCAATGTCTATCGAAACTAGATCACGAACACAGTATAAATAGACAAACAATGAACAACTGAAGAGAATTCTGTATCGACCGCCGAAAGCGATTCAATAACCGTCTCAATGTGACACCTGTCGTCACTCGCCGACTGAACTCTGGACAGCATCAATCGTCATCGTCATCCAGTCTTAATCACGTCAAACAACAATATTGCAATAGTGTTTCTACAGAAGCATAGTATATAAGCTGCCATATTCTCCAGTAAAGAGTGACATGCTTGTGATTTGGTAAAAAGTGAGCGCGGTATGTACACTCGTAATGAATAAATAATGAAGTTGAATCTATCCCAGGTGAAGCCGGATAATAAACAATAGTTGATTTATAATAGTATAAAAAAAATGAAAAAGTATAAAAAGTATTTTATTTATCAATAAAATATAGTTATTGCATTGAATATACCTACTATAAATAATTATCAGAGTCATGAAAATACAGAGAATACAATTTATGAATAAGTTTAACGCTTCTAAGTACAGTTCAACTATATTTTATTTACTAATTGTGATAAAATCTCGTCCCAACGGAAGGTACAAAAATTAAACAATCATTATTATTTCATGAAATTCGGAAGACATTAAAATACGCAGAGCGAAGTATTCTGTACTTTTTATCACATTGGTATTATAAATTGACAATATTGCTTCTTGAATGATTGATATAAACTACACTATTTTATTAGAGGTAGAGAGAAATAAACAAAAAAAATCCCTTTTTTTTCAATGGACATGTTGACAAAACAATTAATAATAAGTAGATAACAAAATCAGATCTTTATTTCCAGGTTTAGAGTATATTTTAAATTCTACATCGGGATCCCAATCTTTTCCGACCCTCTTTTATAATAGCCAAATAGCCTAGGAACTCTCGCCACATTAATTTTCATCAAAGGCAATTTTTACACATTAGAAATAGATTTCTCAGAATACAACTCTAACCTCGTACATATTATTTAATGTTAAGCTTGTTCAAAATTTGCAGATGAGTGTTTGCAACAGGTCGTCCTCGATATTCAGTCTATTACTTGCTGTTATTTTTAGGAATATAAAAGATATCAGTGAGCATGGTGGGTGCCATTTGGATATGACTATTACATAACACAATCGAGTCAGTAATAATAAAGTAATACTATATTTTACTTTATTATTACCGACTCGATTGTGTTACGTAATACTATTTTCAGAGAAATGGAGAATAGCTTTCATTACAATGACATTTTTTCTGACTGTATTCGATGAATTTCCGGTTAAATTCCTTTTAAAATGTCGGCTGCCGACGGAATCACTCTAGTGTCTGGACATAAAATTTAATCACTATCAAATATTGGATATCTCTCAATAAAGAATATCTGAAGTTTTCAAATTGTTGGTCGTTTTTTCGACTTCCTATTTGAGTGAAAAGACGTTTTCAAGTAAGTCATCAATAAAAACCAAACGATGAAATCGATTAGATGTTAATTCAGCACTTCGTCTCTTAGAAACGCGCCGGCAACCATGTGTATCAAAATTACAAAAAAGCAGCAACAAATGTCGCACTAACAAAAAAATATAATTTTATAACATCAGGTTTGATAAATAAAATTCTATCTAATATTGACATTATTTTATAAAATATTTGACAGAAGCTGAAGAAAAAATTACTTTCGACTAATTTACACTCCGTCGTAATGTGTACCTGGTTGACGCCGGTCCGCGAAATGTTTTTCCCATTTTCACCAGGCCGCGGTTGTTAAAAGGTTTAAGAACACTGCTTCAGAGGCTTTCAAATATAGCAAAGTGAGACTAATGACTAATTTTTATTTACAGTTTTAAAATGTTTATTATCAAAACATCGAAATATCAATAAACGAATTCCACTGCATCAGTCAATTACAGTTGACCACCTGGGGGGCGTGACCCACTTGTTGGGAGCCCGAGTTCTACATGCTATTTAATACCGTAAAAAACAGGTACATTTGAAATATTTATCATTATTCATAAGTATTAATATGCAATCGAGAATGTGATAATGGTTTAAAAACAAAAATGATATGAGTATTATTGTTCCGATCCAATTCTAAAAGCTGGCAATTTACACGGGCAAAGCTAATATGTTTGTACATCAGGACGACGTCGGTAAGTAGCAAAAATATCTTTTTATGTAAAAATACGATGGAAAATTTTTCTTGATTGCATTAATTTCATCTATATAGTATGTCGATTTAATTTTTTTACGAAACGAATTCGTCGATAAATAAATGGCAATTTTTTATATAATAGGCCAATCTAATTAGGAAACACATCATTAATGGATGTCTCTTATAAAATAAAATGAATAAAACATAAGCAATAATTACTGTCGGCATTAATCTAATTAGCAGGTTTGTCCCCTCGGACTGAATTACAATTTTTGAGAAATTTACAAAATTCCAAGTCATGTCTATGGTTAAAATAAAAATAATATTAAGAGTATAGTACCTATATACACAGAAATACTGTCAGAGCCGCACTCGAATGCTAAGCACGAAGAGGGCAACACCAAATATAATCAACTTGTATTACAATAATTATAAATTACCTATGACACAAATATTTTGAAAATTTTAACTTTATATTGAATGTTTTTTTTCTTACAACTTTGTTTACAGTAGATGAATAAAAACCATGTGCATACATACATTAATCCTTTGGATAATAAAGCAAAGCTTTTATAGCAAAATTTTATTCAATCAACACTTTGAGTCACTTTGAATATTTATTTTTTCAGTTCGAATGAATAACAGAATAAGCTAGACGTGAACGCAAAAATGACAAATTAAATTGATTCTGTGTAAATGATTTTATGACATTAGTGGTTGTAATTCTTTTTATTTACTCTCAGACTGACAATTTATCAGCGCCATAAGGTAACACTAAAAAGCTCCGAAATCATTAGAAAAAGTGTGGAATATAATTAATTGTATTTCGATATTCTAAATCATGCTTACAACATATATAACTTTCATAAATATAATTATTCTTTAAGATACTGTTTCTTAACCGGTGGAAGATTTTTGGGTGGGCCGCAAAAAAAATTCTTAAATTTCAAGTAATAAAATATCAAGCATATACAGTGTTGCAAAATTAATTGTTTTGAATAAAAAATTAATAATAATTATTTATTATTTTATTCCAACTTTTGATTTTTTGGTTGTCCGCGGATGTAAAAAGGTTAAGAAACAGCGCTTCGAGAGATTAAAATGTGTCGTATTTTAAAACTCTACTATCTCTGCAAATCACGTATTAAAAAAATATATATAATTTTATCACTCAACGATTTTTATCGATTAAAAAAATACGACAAAAAGAACTCAATTATTTGAATGAAATCAGTTAACTTTTGCAAATATAAATGGATGATACAACACAGCACTGTTTGTGGTTTGTCATCCAGGCTTAAAAGGGTTAATATTGTATTGGTATATTCCTCCTTTGTGCTCAGCAGTGCTCATTAAATAATAACAAATTTTACATTCTTTGATATTCAGTTGTCTTTTTTAATTAAGTATAACATGGAAATCCATGATAATGTTTCTAGAGGAAAAAGGACATGCATAAAAAGCATCAGACGAAACAAAAAATTAAACTACTAAATAATATTCGGATGCATACAAATGCAACGGAATAATCTCAACTTTGATTACAAAAAGATTCACAAAACATCTTCAGCGTAAGATACACTAAATTAAAACATAAACATAACGATAAAAGAAAGTTAACTTAAAGTTATAAATATTATACAGAAAGGTTATGTTATGAGATTATTTTTAGGAAAGAAAAGTCATGGTTTCGAATTTAACTATCCGCATTAATTGTTCACGATTCCGTAATATTGCTTGTGAAAAGAGGTGAATGACGGATTTGTATAATTCCTATAGAACATGTTCGTTACTAATTTATTAAAAGGGTCTTCACTAAATATTCATAAAACTCAATAAAATAGATATTATATTTTCATTCAGCATGAAAATCACTGTCGACTGATAAAATCTATCAAAATTACAATTTTAACTGACTGCCTCCAAGTCTGTTTAACAATACTAATGATTTCATAAATTACAGTATCGCCAATTTTCTTGTTGAATATTTTCAAATGGGTAATAAAATGACATCAATAATATCAATATTTTTAGAATGACATTTCATCAGACTATCCGATATGATATTAAAAATCTAAATTGTAAAGACAAAAGTAGAGTAGTTTTAAAAGAAAACAAAAACCAGTTTAAACACTTCCAAGTTTCTATTATTGCCGCCTACCTATATTATTATGAAAATTTTCCTATCACTGTTTAGAGACTCAAAAGTATCTATCGGTTTCTAAATTCTGATTTGTAAATAAGAAATCAGATAATAATTATTATGCTGACGAGAATCATTCGCAAGATAATAAAAACTATTGAAAAAATAAGCAAAATTAGCTAGACTCGAAGAAATAAAAATGTTTTTCTTTTTTTTTTAAACCGAATAACACTTATAACAATTTAAAATAAGGACTTAGATATACGCTGCGTAAAATTATCACTGACGTCGTTGTACCGTAAGCGCAGCAAAAAATACAGTAGATATAACTAACGTTTAATAATATATGGTAGTGGTAATATATTCGAGCAAGTGATTACTTTATCATTCGGGAATCACAGTTATCGAGTGTCCAAGAGAGAAGAGGCGGCCATCTCCAGATCCCAGTTAGCCGCCTGCAGAGCTGACTCGCATTGCTCCTTGTTCGCCACACCTAACCTGCAATGAAAATGAGAGTCGTGATGATTTTATCATAAAATTAAACGTAAAAATAATAATTTTTACATACTTACTGATCTATATCTATTGAAGAAGCATTATGTGCATTCTATTTATACGAATGCCAGATTCATAAATATTAATATGGTAATCCCTAGAGGTGTATGAGGTTAAGTAAGGGAAAATACATCTGGTTTGTCCACTTTTATAATCAGCTAAATGTTGTTATATCTGGAATGACTATGTAAACTTATTGGTATCTTTGAAGGTACCGATGACTTTCAAGTATTCCTTGTGCAATATTCAGTCTAAAAGATAAATGGTCAATTTTTCCACCGGCTTTTCTATATAGTATAAATAGCTGCCATGGATTTTGTTCTGGTTCTCTTCTACAGACGCGTATTTAAAAAACTTTCTATTCAGACAATTTATGAGAGGTCTCACTTTACAATATTTGTCAACCTGGGTTAGATTGTTATTATTGTTGCAATGTAAATGCTTCATAATAAACATAAATCTGTCTCTCCATAGCATTGTAAACAATTTTCACACCTGCCATATCCATTAAATAATAATATTCCAATAAAACACTTCATTTCGTTTATAGTAATATCACTGGGTCATATTTTTTCGTAATGCATATAAATTGGAATATTTCACAACAAGTTCAAAAATTTCATCATCAGGTAGCTTTCCGAAAATTGTCAACACTTATAAGGAACAACTGATATCTACTTCAATACAAAGATAACACTCATCTTACATCAAAAACATTTCATAAGATCACTAAGATTAAAAAAAATACCTTAGATTATCCATAATACGATTATTGTTGGGAAAAACGCGTGGACAAACTTCTCGATCGTGTAACCAGCACAAAAATGTATTGCCTACTGACCAATTAGTATGCATTGTCATTGCCATACCCTCCAGTGTACCATAAACAAAAATTGTATCAATAATAATGTTATCATGTGACAAAATATTGAAATTTGTAACATGATGATAAGTCTATCTGGGTTAAACAATGCTTTATTCAAATATCGTTTTTCTGTAAGTAATGAATGCAGCTGAATCTAGCCATTATATTGGAAAATGAATTTTTTATTTCACTAAAAATGTATAAGTTTTGTTAATATAGGTGTTTCTACAGGAAATATTAATTTATATACTTGGCAGACTATAATTCTTGAAAAACACATTGTCAACTTCAAAATTTATGACGAATTTGGAAATGTTAGTCACTTGGGCAAATGAAAAGAAATATTTTTGTTAGAAGACTTAGTTTTGTAAGGTTTTGAAATAAATGTATGGACCAACCACAACAGATATGGATTTATGTATTTCATTTATTATATTCCTAAAATTTATGCCAGAATTATTTTCTATTAAAATGTAAAATAGAAAGTATTTATTTTTAGTATACCTTGACAGTTGATCGATCTTGCTCTGTTTGAAAGACTCAATTCCACCTTGCGCACCAGAAGATGCAGGCACGCTTCCATTAATGACTGACATGCTTTGAAGTCGTCGAATTGTTTCTTGCGTTACGGGAAGCACGCCACTCATCCCGGTTATACCCAATTTCCGCTCCAACTGTTGGGCTGACTGAGGTCCACCACCACTGAAGCATATAAATATTCAAACGTTAATTAAATAAATAATTTTATGTGCTTTGAGTTGCACAAATAATGTTTGAGTAAGTAAGAAGATAAATATTATCTATCTCTTCTAAGCGAGTTCATTGTTCTGATAATTGTGTGAAGCTGAAATAGCTATCAACCAATTCTGATAATTCTTGCGGAAGTTAATACATTGATACGTTAATTTATTATAAATATAATCAATATCAGATATTGTTTTATACATACATTTCGGGTATTTCGTGATAAACAGCTTGCGGCTGATTGGCCTGAGTCTGCGTCAACTCTAATGGCGAAGGTGGGGCAGGACGATGGGGCCTGAGCACATTTCCCGCATTCAAGGTGGAAGAGTAAGCTCCCTCGGATACTTCGTCATACAGCCTTGGAGTATTTAGTACAGGCACAAATCCCGGAGTGTCATTGCTGTAAAGATGATATGATGCAGAAACGGTAGGCTGAGCATCCATGCTCCCATATAAGCTGTAATGATCGTTTATCTCATTATAAACGGGCTGCGAAGGTGCATAGTAGCTTTGGGTCACGCTAGCCGACGGCTGATCATAATATATCGATTCGGCGGTCGGTCTGGGCAAGGTGTGATTTCTGTTCGATTTGAATTCGCCAAAGTTAGTTTTGTTCTGAATCATGGAAGCGGGCCGGTCGGGAGAAGCGGCAAACGATCGGTTCTGTTGGCTTCTTAAATTGTTCACTGCGGACGCTGAATTTTGATATTCAGTCGATCCGGAATAGATATCCTCGGCCGTGAAAGTTATCCGAGACCGACTCAGGTCTTCTCTTTCGGGAAGGCTGTTGAGAATTTTGGCAGGAGAATCTCGCATCACGCTATTATAGCTAACGCTCATAATGTTAGACGGTAGAGTGTTTGTACTGTATCGGTAGTTCGAATTGTTCGCCGCCCTGTGAGACTCGTCGGATGAAGAGGGTGGAGTGCTATTCATCGAGTTCATTTGGCTTCTTTTCATGACGGCCGTCTCTCTGAGCGAGTCGAGGGCCGCATATTTATTGGATAGCTTACTAGATTGGGGCGGAGGTCTCAAAAGCGGGACGGAACCGTTCGTATTAGTGGTTTTCTTAAACGAGTCGTAGTACGCAGACGGATCTTCGTTTACGTTACTGTTAGCGGTCGCCTCTTTTTTTCCAAGACTCTTCTCTAACTCTTGGAGGAATTTCTTATCTAAAACTTTCACCGGGGTCGGATTTAAACTGAGAGTTTCGATTTCATTAGCTAGGTTCAAATCGTAAACGGGCTCTCGGCTCTGCTGTTGTGTTTCAGAAATGCATTCCTTAATGGAAGTGAAATTATTTTCAAACATATGTTCTACGTTTGTAATGGTGGCGCTGGTGCTCGGTAAAATTGAGGATTTAGAATAAACTTCTTCGACTTCATTTTTTCTACTAATAGAACTCGCAGCTGCAGGGGCTAAACTATAATTTGAATGGTAAAGAGTGTCATTACTTTTTGCAGGCACATACGACGTATCGAAAGGATCCGGTTCTCGGTGAATTTGACTTTTTGAGCCGTACATGTTCATTGAGTCGCATTCTGTCGGATTAAATCCTTGAGAGTACACGTCAGTCTGGGTACCGCCGCCGACCTCTTGCGGTCTGGCTTCGGAGGAAGCCGTTTTGACAGTCATCATATGCTCGAGGGACCGTTCCGTATCAACGCTTTGCAGATAGTGCGATGTATTAGCGTAGCTAGGAGGTTGCAAATAGGGAGGAGGTTGATGTCTCGACGCCGAGTCAACCGGAGCTTGCGCTGTTTCATCCCAACTTGAATACGGTGAACTGAAATCTGAAATAAAATTAATGAATTGATGTATTATGTGTATACACTCTTTTTATGTTGAAAATCTGAATTAGTCTCGAATGTGGCACTCAATGATAACTCAATACAACGACAAGCAAGAATCGTCATAAAATTTATGGACAATACCCATTTCATACTATTTACGACTATACTTATTTCTGGGTATTCAAAATGCATTTTTAAATCTAAATAATTAAAAGATATTCCGATTACATAATTGAATAAGCGTGACCTTAACCAGCATATTTAAATAAACCCCAAGACATGTAACAACCTATAAACGGTACAACATAAGAAATATGTGGATTTCAATTATTATGAATTTGAAAAAACTAACCATCCTGAGGGACATCGATGGGCTGATCCAAAAGCGAATCTAGATTGTGGCTGGGTCTCGATTGTCCGCTCGATGGATATGTATTTTGCAAAGCATTACCTTGGTCGTCGTCTGTTGAGAAGTCGATCAATACTGCGTCGCTTGCTAGAAAATGATAAAATTGAAATAAATAACACTACGGTTAATCCGGGTAACTTTGGCCCAATTCTGAGGATTTTTGTATTTTTATGGTTTGCCATTGCATTTATGTGTGGTATTGTTTTTCTACATAGAAATGAACTAATGTCTTAAGATGAAATTTAATTAACATAAATAGATTTAATGTTATAATTGATATATAAATATAGATAAAACAAGTGGGCCAAATTTGCATACAAATCGGGTAACTTTGACCCATGATACAAATAATCACTGTAATTACTATAAATTCTGTGATTTTAAAGTCTTGGCAATTTTTCTTTATGCTTTCATATATTCTGTACATAATTGAGATAGCAAAAAATCAGCATTCGGTTTACAGATTAGTAACACAAATTGAAAACATGACTAATCCAATTTATTTCAAGATAAGTTTTTAAATTGTGTTTTATCATTCCAAGCTGACAACTTACAAATTCAACAGTGGTTCAATCTTAGACCGATGGGCAAACTTACCAAATTGATGGTAATTTAAATGATTCAAAGAATTAAGAAAATGATAAATTCAAAAAAAAAACATGAGGAAGAATAAAAAATTTGTACTTTAGTCGATATCATAATTTCCTTTGTTTCTTTCGCTTATTTCAAGGATCAAGCTAAATTCCTTTTTTCAAAAAATGTAAATTCAATCATCTTGTTAAATTTATTCTTTTATATTGGTTGTTTGATAGCATTGAACTAGACATTACCGTTCTGAGTCAATTTGGGTTGCGGAGGTCGATCCGGTTTATTCTTTTTGAGCGATTGCTTTGATTGTTGCCTAACGAAAGCAGAATGCGTCGGTGATCCCATTGCGTCATTTGTCAATTTACTGTAGTTAAATTGCTTGCTTCCTGAGTTGCCGCGCCGTAAAGATTGCGGTTGAGAAGTTTCAGGGGATTTTTTCTTCACTTGACTGGACGAAGATCGCATATTTCTGGATGGACTTGACGGGCATGAACCTATCGAGAATAATTTTAATTAGTTATTAATATAAAATGATTTTTAATTATTATTTGAACACTACTTACAAATATATTTCTATATCGACTGTGGAAAGGAAAATGAACGTAACCCAGTATAGCCCATACATAACGTGTATAAATTGTGATTATCGAAAAAAATATATTTTAAAAAGACGGAGGGATAAATTCTTTTGCCTTTCTACAGTCGATATATTGTATTTTTGTATATAAATATAGTTTATTAGCACGTTTTGTGTGATTTATACACAATATTTTTTGGAGTGGGTTAAGTCCTTCCTTTCCAGTCGATATGGATAATTTAAAAAAAAGGCTTCTCCCTCTATGTAATAAAAAAAATTAATTAAAATAATGAAAGTGTCGATAAAACATATCTGTGTGCGAAAGGAAATAATTATGTTTATAATCGTAATGTTTCAAGGGAGCCAAAACAAAATTTGCACTTATAAGAACTTTCTACAAATGTGAGTTTACTATTTCAGCGGTGTTCATTCCACTGCTCCCCTTTCTTCTTTATACCCACGTATTCTAGTACTTTTTTTTATTGTATATTCAACTCTTACGAAAATTATGCAAGAATGAGAGTTTTTTTTAACCATTTCTGCTCCCAATTTTCAGCATGTGTACTCAATGAAGCTTCCTCAATTGAAGTTTTTGTTTAAATTAGTCTTTTTTTCACAGAAATTAATATTTCTTATTAACACTCAGGCAACCGGCATTTTCGTGCAAAACTTACACGAAATCCCGCACATTTCGCATCGAATTTGCGAATACATTGCGAAAAAAATCATATCTTTATAACCATTTGAAGTAATTCCTTCAAACAAAAAAGTTTGGGAAGCGTATAATGTTGCCTATAAAAATAAAGAAACACTGATTCTAAAATTAGAATAGTATAGTGAAAAAATCAACTTAATCTTTGCATTACATTGACTCCACTTATGATGACGCAAAATAAAAATGTGAAACACATAATAATGACTAAACACATGGTTTATGTGCATTTGACAAGTGTGCCGACAAAATTAAAAGTAATAAATAAGTCATTTTTATTGCATCCAGGAAACTTCAAACTGTGTAACTTTTGTTTGAACTCACATATTATCATATGTTAGTATTTATTGTAGGCTATTCGAGAGTAATTTCATTGATGTACTTAACATTTTTTTCCGTATGAATTGAAAAATATTTTATAATTATATTGTATAACATATAACTGACACCACACAAACAGTTTTTTTTTGAATTTATAAACACGTAATCACGGAAAATAAGGATGTGTACTCTACAAACGATATATTCACACTGAAATATATTTACATAATAATCCAGGATACGAAACAACCTAGAGCATGAGTTTTTTTTTTTAATTTGTGACTGGTTAAAAAAATATTATCACAAATAATATTCTAATGTAGTGTTTTCTGAAGTAATAAATATTATAATTCAAGGGCTATTTTCGACAAGAAATAATATAAAAAATCGTAACCTTTAATCGAACCCTCCTGAATAACATAACGAAAAAAATAATTTTCAAGCAGTCTGTTTCGAGTTAGCAGATAGCGATTCGTCGTGCACTGCGTAAAAACTAATGCAATACGACAATTTCCGCGGCAGGGCGGGACCGGTTGCCTGAGTGTTTAGTTTATAATTGTGTATGAAATAACAAAATAAATGTTAAGAAACAGGAATGAAATTTTTGGTGCAACTGCATGATAATAATACGATTGTTTATTCTTTCACATCTCTAGAAAATATTGAGAAGAGTCAGTCAATGGTTAGCTTTTGTTGAAAACTATTCATGTCATCAGTATGATGACTAGCTGTCCGTTACCCATAGCCATATCGCAGCGCACACGCTCTTAAGTTATTTCACGTGACATCTGAGATCATAGCAGTGCAAACTATTTTGAAGTCATATTGTTGTTGGTCGTAATCCAAAATAAACAATAAAATAAATGTCACAAATAATAAAATATCACTTTTCGTGAATGATTATTAAAATTTGTTAATGACAGGTAAGAATTTAGATGAAGGTTAAATGATGTACAGGGTGAAACTAGCCTAGTGTTAATCCACACAAAATAAAGTTCCGTCGAGTACCCTCACTTGATGGCTGCGAGTTGCATATACAACACTTTAATCATCGTTTCATTAAAAAATTTACTGTCTCAAGGATATCAATTTCACTTTCTCGATAAGCCGTATCAAGTAAATAAAAAAATCAATTCAACACGGTCACATTGAATAGACAACACAAAGACGACCATCCAAGCTAATTTCTCAGCCATTCAACGACATACCATCATTTTTGGGCACTAAAGAAGGATCTTTAAGATAGGTTTCTTCCAGATATCCGGGATTACCCCAGGTTTTTCCAAATGCAGAACCGTGGCCGGTGTGAATCAGACTACTCTTCACGGGACGGCTGATGTCTTGGTTGTGTTTGCCTCGCCCTATGTCCACGCACGCCCTGCAATTAATAATATTATCTGTAAGAACAAAAAAATTTCACTAATAAACTGAGTAAATATAATAAATACAGGTCCTGAATTAGATTTCAATTTATTTTACATCAGATTAACCAACAGCTAATAGACATCAGTAAATCCATAGTAAAAATCCTAATATAAAAATAATATGTAATGTGTATGGGAAATAAGAAAACAATTAAAAATGTTGGCCTAGTGCCATGAGTAATTTTAGGAATTTCGCTCATTGATAATTTAAGTTATTTACAAGAATAGTTTAAGTAAATTTTTGGTGAAAGAATAAATTTCATAAGTATAATGTTGTCTTAATAAATAAGCCGTAGAGTTCTTGGCACATACGAATGTGTCAACCGCAGGAAAGGGTTAAAAGTCAGCATGAAATTTTATCCTCTAATTCAGTGGTGACCAACCTATTTGCTAAGAACACCCCAAAAAGCTTGCTTATTACAAAATGAACCATAACTTAATTTTGCTGGATGAATGATTCTCACTCACACTTTTTTACTATTTTTAAATTTGTGTATTTAAATCAGTGCTCCGCAACCTTTTCTCACCCATGGCACACCTCAGTACTCATCAAACCATTTAAATAACCGTGTATTACAATTTTTACTAAGAGCCTTAAATATGATTTGCTGGCACCCAAGTGCCCCGGATCGCCAGCCACTGCTGTAATTTAAGCTAAGAATCCACTAAAAAAACTATTTATATATTATATATCGTCGCTGTTCTGGAAACATATTGAACACTAAATCGAAAAAATAACATATTGAGTTAGTTATACCAAAATGTTCCTTATTTTAAACTCTACCGTATGGAAGAACAAACATATTTTTATAAATTATACTTTTACTTAAAAACAGTTTTGTACAAACAAACAAAATGGAAAAGGTATGGGATTTTAAACGTTTGACAAACTTCAAAGACCAATTACTCAAAACTAGTATTTTTCAGTTAGTCTTCTTCCAAAACAACGACGATATATACCCTGTAGCAGGTATATTTTCTACAACTCACACCTGTCTATATCACAAGTGAGATGTTACAACTGAACAACAATGATAGATATTGCTGTATTGTAGGTAGACCTGTCATCTAATAAATGTATGCAGGACCCTAGGCAATGTTAGCATGCCTGTACATGTTCAACTATGTTTCATTGATCATTTCAGAGTATTAGTTTATATTGAAGCTCATACTATGATATGTGTGTATACTAAGGGTCAAAATTTCCGCTTCTTATTGACTGAGAAACGATAATGATCGATAATGAATGATAATGAATTTTCGATTATCAATCTTTAATGATAGTAATCGATGGTAGCAAAGGTATATTTAAAAATTACAAAAAGGTTTGCTGTCTATGAAAAAATTATTATCGAAAAAAATTGGCAATTATCAGTTATACAAACGATAATATCGATCAAACGATAAATTTCAATTATTGTTATCGACCATTATCGATGCAAACGATAATACATTTTTTTATCGTTTTGTTTCGTTCATTATTGATTCGGAAATTTCATCCATAACATGTGTATACATAAGAAAATTTTGAATATGATATATGAAATCATTAAAAATACGATGCATATTATTTACAGAACCCATTTACAGCAGTGATGTATTAGTTTTCTTTTAATAGCATGTCCGCTCTCAATGTGGATCATGTGGACTCCTAATGGAGCATCTCGACAGAAGTTGTTTTGCAAGAACATGCTGTAATTCAGTCGCCCAACCTCATTTTTTGGGAAGGGTGAGGACCAAGTAAATGCCGCTTCAATAGATAAATTAAATGTAACCAGTCCTGTCAAGTAAAAGCCAATACAACCAATATAGAGTCAGGATAAAGGATAGAATTGAGTAAGGACTGACAGTTCTTTCAGTAAGTGGATGTGGGTGAGTGGGAAGGAATGAAAACATCACAGACTTTGAATACATAATAATAAATCTATGTATGAAACATCGGCGTGCGGTGGACCTATCACTATCTCTATCGCACAACCTAATATGGGTATGAGCAAGAAGGATACAAATGCGCAGCAGGCCCTTGCATCTCGCTTGCACCTTAACTTTTCATGTGATTGAGCGAGAAAGACATAAAGCCACCACACGCGCCTGGTATGAAAGTATCTGCACTGTCAATTCTTGATTGGAGACTATTTATAAAATAAAAACATTAATTTCAATGCACTATTTTCACTTATTTCAAAAAAGAAATCTGTACATACTTGGGAAACAGTCCGATATCATAGGTCCTCTGATTTTGTCCTTTCCACCAATAAAGCTCGGACCTGCTATCGATTATCACAATTGAATCACCGGTTTCAATAGAAAGCTTTCCTTCTGCTGAATAACTATGTAAAAAAAAAAACAATAGTTGACATAATTATAATATGAATATTATTACTTATAAAATTTTGTCTTATCAACTTGTTTATAAAGTGCATAATACATCCTACCTTTGATTCCCAATGACTGAAATAAATTTATTGGTAGTGAGGTATTGAAGTATCGCAGCAAACGAAGGCCTCTCTTTTGGAGTCACGTCCCAGCACTGCATCATCAGTAGGTAGAGATCCGGCGGACAGGCATCGGGCAGAGCGAGTCTCTGGTTCTCGCGGAGTATCAACCGTAATATAGCGGAACCGTTCAGACCTTGAGAGATACACATGGTTGTAATAAATTAGCAATATTCATGAACACTGACATCGATCATGCAATATTTAGATATGGTTTCAGTTTGGATTAAAGTTTCTTTATATCTATTACCCATCCACGGATCTTCTCCAAAAGTTAACATTTCCCAAAGCGTAACCGCAAACATCCAAACATCAGAAGCGTGCGAAAACTGTCTAGACCTCAATGACTCCGGAGCGCACCAAGGGAAAGGAACCTTTTTATGTTCCGTCATCACATAACAGTCATCCGAATCCGGTAGTACTCTCATCAGCCCAAAATCACCGATTTTCACCTAGAAATTTTGACACATTTAATAAGCTGAGAACACTGTATGAATGATATATCTTGTCATCCGTTGGTGATATCTAGGACTGTTATGAGTATTACCGTATCCAGTGTCGAGAGGAGGACGTTGCGACAGGCCAAGTCTCGATGTAAGAATCTCTTCTGCTCGAGGTACGTCATCCCCTGCGCAATTTGCACGGCCCATCTTCCGATTAGATGCAATGAAATGTGCCCGCACTGACTTCGCAGACAATCGATCAGAGCCCCCTTTGAAGCCAGCTCGCAGACCATCATCAGAGGTTGAAAGACTACACCGTGTAACCGGATCAAATTTGGATGATCCAAGCAATGCATCGCTTGAACTTCTCTTACAAAATCATCGAACACGCCCGGCTGAGTCAAGGCGTCAGCTTTTAGAACTTTCACAGCTACAGATATCGGTTGAGATTCGGCATTTCTTTTCCATTCCCCTCTGCGGACTACACCGAAGGATCCGTCACCGAGTTTGTCAGACAATCTGTGTAACAAAGTTATTATGAATAGTAATGACAAAAGAATTAGGCTGAAATCATACGTATCGGGTATATGAAATGATATAATGGGCAGTACACTGCCAAGTTAAGAACAATTTTCGTATATGTATTTAAGGAATTAGTGGAAAACATTTTTCTGCCCACGAACATACTGACGCTATTTAATATTATTATTAATGTTATTTTAGAGAGATATCCACTTTCACTTTTGTTCTGCAGACTAAAAACCCATTTTCTAAGTAAATATTTGAGTTTTTGAGAAAGCATATAATACAATTTGAATTTATCACAAAAACAAATAACAGGATAGAGAAGTAATTATGTAACAAAAGAACAATAACATTAGAAAAAACCACAATGGATTCAATGGTGTACAACTTACACAACATCCTTTTCCATAATAAGACAAGTGAGACTCATTCCGGCAGATCCTGAATTAGAACTAGTTCTGTTTGCATTATTACTACTCGTAGAACTACTCGAACTCTGTTTTCCTCCGCCGATTAATTTACTGAGAATATTTTTCTTCCATTGGCTCATTTTCCGTTTTTTGACAGTGTCCATCAGTCGCCGAATGCCAGGCTTGCTGAGGCCGATCTTCTCCAAATCGTCAGGGTGGACATAATCAAAATGAGCCAATCTCGTAACCTAAGATTTTAAGAACAGTAAACACATAGTTACACTTTTAATTTTGATTATATTTAGTTGAACTATTAAGCGGACATCTTGAGTAAAGCGATGTGGCATTAAATAAGTAATAATTAATGAAGGCATGCAACCTAGAAATTTTCAACACGTATGAAAGCTAGTAAAGAAAGATATTTACTATTACTTCAATCCAATCCTTCTATCCTAAGCCATATATTTATGAGATATCTTTTGACCGGTTTACAGAAGAGGCATTTGTCTCTCGCTATCGTGGACGCTGGTCAATTTTCTACACACTTTTGAGCTTATGACCATGATAATTAATGCATGGAAAATATTTCATGATATGAATAAGCAATTTTATTCTTCCGGCAGCAAAAATATTATTGCTTTAATTTAATCCCTTTCTCTAAGATTTTTAGCAATATAACACTCCCTTTAGTAAAAGTTCCGAAAGTTTCTTAGAAAGCGTCACTGTTTGTACCACTGTTATATCACATTATATTATATTATCTTGGTCACTTTGATTTTGGAATTTTTTGGAATGTTTTAATAAATATAAACAAAGTGTAGAATTCTTCAGTAGTTATCACATCAGATTTATTTATTGCCAGTTATGTGTTATAGTATAAAATTATAATAGTGATGTTTACTAATGCAACACAGAAAAACTAGTTGAATAAGCAAGCTGAGCGGCAGAAAAATACCTCTAAGACATTCTCATTAATTATGCTTTTCACGATAATTAGTTCAATACCGACCGTGGAAAGGAAAAAGGACGTAACCCAAACACAAAAAATATTTTGAAAAGACAGAGGGATAAGTCTTCTTGCCTTTCTACAGTTGATATATTACATATTTATATTAAATTTGAATTGTTAAGATTTTGTACATTTCCATGTATTTTGTCACTAACGACCCGGGTTTCGCCCATCGGCATCTTCAGGCATTAGAGCACACGAATGCACTTGAACTAACACAAATAAACAGTTTAAAACGATTATATACAAAATAAAATAGAACAAATCTTATCCCTGTGTCTAAGAAATTAACATCTGGACTAGTCACCACCTTACGAGTGAACAGAAGGGGGTTTTTATATGCAATATGAAGAACTACTCACCCAATTTCAACTGATGGGCTCTGTCAGGGTGACCATGGACCGATGTTATTAATATGTGTCCTATTTTGTATATAATCGTTATAAACTGTTTATTTGTGTTAGTTCGAATTCACACATGTGCTCGAATGCCTGAAGATGTCGAAGGGCGAAACCCGGGTCGTTAGTGACAAAATACATGGAAATGTACAAAATCTCAACAATTCAAATTTGGTATTGAAATTCCATCAAGCACCCTCAGTCGATGTCTTAAATTACTTAAATTATATATTTATATGTAAATATAGTGTATTAGGACATTTTGTGTGAGTTATACACAATATGTTACGTCCTTTTTCTTTTCCACAGTCGATATTTATTGATTGCGATGACTCTGCTGACCTAAGCGTTACTTATATGGAAGATAAAGTATTTTCATATCGCACAAGACAAGTGTTCTCCAGCACAATTCTGACAGTTCTGAGCGTTGATGATTTGTGCAGAACATATTAGTTAGAGAACTGTTTGATGCAGATTTGAATGGCTTGTATAAATGTTTTTGGTAACTTTCATATAAGATATAGTCGTTAATCGTAGGAAATTGACACAAAAATTTACTGTTGAGTTGAATCAAGCTTGTGACCAATCAAATACCAAGTGTGATTTTTATTGAATTTGTACCTTGCCAATTTAAAGCCAACCAGTAATTGGCAGCGAACTTTATTCAAACTAATACCATTAATGAATGTGTTTAACTAATAGTTTCCACAATTTCATATTAAGAAGATAATGTAAATATGCTTCACAACATGCCACTCTTTCTCTGTTTCACTGTTTCATTTTGCCATTTTCAATAATTGAAAATTGGCAAAATTAATCGTTGGAATCAAGGAAACCAATAAGCTTTGCGATATATGAAATATTATTTCAAAAAATCTTTGCCATATTTCAAATTTGCAGTATAGATTATTATAAGAAGTTTCATTTGACATATATTATTACGCTGACTTTTTCATACAGATACTATTTTCGTATTTAGTGTAAATTATCATTTTCTCCGATTCCCATGTATGATATTTTAGCATTTTCCCATTCTTAATTAATTTTCCTACAGAACCTCGTTGTTATTTGCGGCATTTAGTAAATTTTCGGATAGAAAAAGAGTAGAATATTTACCAGAGATAAACAACATGAAATAAATACAGTATGTCAACTGTTCAAAATTATTTTCATAGAAACATAGTGACAGTATTTGGATTAAACGACATCGCAATTTGAAATGAAAAACATAAACTATCGGATTTCCATGTACAAATACATTGTTATTAACGGCACTAATTTTCAGGTGTAAAGTGTAGCGTATTTACCCTTTCTTCGATTAATTAAAACTTTGACCGTGATGAGACCTTTTATAAAATAATGCAAAATAATATTAATAGAACTCACTTGTAAATCATCCCGAATCCTTGCATAGAACTGCTCCAGTTGAACATCACGCAGCAGCTCAGCGAGCCACTCCGTGTCAATATAATCTTCAGCCATTGTATTAGATTATATGTTATCTATATTAAAAAAACAAACACTATACACATTTTTACACAATTTAAAACAAGTCGGTATAATCGAGGTACCTGTCGACAAATCACAAAAACAGCATGTCAAATCATGTATTAAAACACAATACGAACCCATACATACTAAACGAAATTGATAAACAATGTTACTGTACTAACTCATATATATGCTATTAACGGAGAGTAATAGTCTTCAGTTGTCAAATTACATTATTCGAATCGAGAGCGCAATACTGTCAGTGAAGAAGATTCATAACAAATATTTATGAATATTATGAGTGTATATTAGTTTAAAAAAAACAGCGCTTCGCTTAACATGACGCTTAATGAAATATTTGCACGATACAATTAAGCGCACGCCCGATTTGCTAGCCGCTTTAATCTAACGACTAATTGTTCAATGTGATTGCAAATAAGAATTCAAGGTAACTTTCACGCTCCCATACAGATCACTTTTCTCATAAAACTCTGTAAAGTTATATTTTATAGAATAACAAATGATATTTACGTTCAATAATGGCGTTGTAAAACACAAATTACACTAATACATTTGAAAATAACAAAAATTATAAACATAATGCAAAAAAGACAACACTAACGAAATGTCAAAGCGGAAGTATTGCTATCTAAAACATAATTCTTGGAAAAATTTGTAATTTGGGAATTTACGCTTCAAAATTAATGTATGTTACCATAATCAAACGTCATTCGACTTTTATATAATATTCTCCATAATAAATATGTCAATTAAAGTGCAGTGTCAAATCTGTCTCTATAACTTTTATAACTGCAACTTTATTACGAAATTTTATAAAATATTTGAATGCAAATAAGAAAACTTTACGTTTGTTACAACATTAATTATTTGTGGGGGAAAACTATGTAGCAAGGCAGCACTGTACACTAGCGCCAACGGCAAAATATTTATGAATGAAAAAATTGGGTTACTATGCCATCTATGTTCTAAAAATATAAACAAAAAATAAGGGCAGTTTGGCTTGCAAAGGCGTTCATGCTACGCGAGTGAAAATTGACGTAGAAAGCAATTTTCTTTCCTTCTAGATTAGTCGAGTTAAGATTATATACTGCAAAAGTAATGTGGGAATGTCAATGAGCTTTCGTTTATTCTTAGAAAATTCTGAATAAAATTCTTCCAAAATTGATAATTTATCTAAAAAATATTCCACTGAAAACATTCATTCATTCGCAGAAAATAATATATATAAATTATTATAAAGTAGTATTAAGCTAATAAAGTGTTTCTAAAACTAATTTTAAAAATTTTATAATTTCCCATCGCAGTGTTCATCTTTTTCAATACAATTCAATTGAAACGTCGACAATAACATACATTAGTATTTTAAAGTCTTTCATGGTTGTAATTAAATTATATCCTTTGACTTCGCAAATAACTTAATTATTAAATATAATATTTAACTAATATTACTATTATACTAGTGTAAATTAATGTAATAAAAATTGAAGTGAGAACATAAAATCGTTAAAATGTCGTTTGTGAAATGTTGCTTTGATTCAAACGAAACACACGATATAGTAGAAGCAATAGTGCAAAAATGTACGGATCCAAGATGTAAGTATTCATATCTAAAAAAAATCATAATCATTAATTCATATGAGTTGTATGACAAAAATTTACTGAGTATAGCTAATTTGTCATCTTGAGGAAATATTGATTTTATGTTTTTTAGAACAGTCTGTGTTGCCGCGTAAATATAATGTTGCCACACTGATCGTATCCGTTTTAAGTCTTAGAAGAAATAATAATAATCTCACTTCACTATCGAAAAAGGTCATCACATTTTAAAAACTTTTTCATTCTCAATCATTTGTTTGATTCAAAAACGTTTAATTCACCAATAGATCTAGATTTTTCAATGGTGTATCAATTATAATTTCATATTTTGGCACGTTTTTTCACAAAACTTCTATGTTTTGTCTATTACTGGATGATTGGATGTTTTCCACGCACATAATGCATGCAAATAAAATATTTTACCCAATGCTATAGTTTTTTAGTAATTCATTATGTAGTCAACATTCAATATACATTATTTGCATGCATTGCTTTCTTTCCCTTTTATTTGTATTATTATGCTAAGAAGTTCATATATTGTAACTTTGAGTTTTTGAAATTTTAGATTTCACATACATACAAAGGAGCCGAAAACTGTCTAAAACTCTCAAAACATTTTTTTTTTCCATGTCCATTTCCATATGCAGTAGAGCTAATCATTGTTTTCTGCATGATTTCATTAGCATATAATTCGTATGATTTGCAGTCGAAAGCATATTGTTGTATATTTGTAAATGCGTTTTTTGAAAATAGACAAATATTCACTCACCTACTTACTTTAGTAAAAACAATAAAATTATAATAAATTTAAACTAATATGTCTACAAACCATTTTTAAGAAAAAAATGTAGGTTCCACCTAAATTTATTTATATAAAAACTAGTGTTATGGAATGATATTGATATTTTATATTATTCTCAATAATAAATAGAAAAATATCATACGATCTAAACGATTAAATACTTGGCAACACCTCGGACCAGCCTGTCTGGTTCGTTTGGTAAATTGAAGCTGTCAAAAATATTAAATATCGGTGATAATTTTTGTGTTCGATTGTCATGCTCAATGTTTATTTTGCTCAAATACGTCCAAGAAAAGCTTGACTTTTCTTAAAACCAAAGACTGTAGCGCTCTCCGCCCTACCGAAATAGTTTTATGCCATATCAAGTATCTAAATTGACTTCTCCCATTTAATTTTCCCGAAGGTTACGTTTATGACTCAATATAATTAATTCGACAATATATTGCAGCATAAACATGTCTGGTAAGTAGACGCTATATTTTTTTCCATAACAATTCTATATTTTTTTCCACCGATATTTATACTTTTCGTTTCTTGTATGTATAGTTTTGATAATTTACATATCTCTCAGAATTTTTTAAGGGGTATAATGATGTGAACAGGTCGATAATAACTGCAGCCCAGCATTTTAAAATGTGCACCCCATCAAAATATTTTTTACAATGGTTGTTTAAATACCGTAATGTAATTAATTTTGGTGTAAACATGCTTACAACATGCTACCCCTTTTCTCCCCGAAAATGTACCAAATGCCGCTAATAACAATGCTGTTCTTTGGAAAATTTAATTACGAATAGGAAAATGTCAAATTATCTTACATAAGAATCACTGAAACTGATAATATACGAACATAATATCAGTATGAAAAAGGTACCATAAGATGTCATGAAACTT
The DNA here is from genome assembly GCA_022494535.1 of Himalopsyche phryganea. Classification (NCBI taxonomy): domain Eukaryota; kingdom Metazoa; phylum Arthropoda; class Insecta; order Trichoptera; family Rhyacophilidae; genus Himalopsyche; species Himalopsyche phryganea. Next base: position 13,554,160 of record JAGVSL010000001.1, on the reverse strand, counting down.
CTTAGAATCAACCCATAGAGCAAATTTAACATTTCTTGACGAATAATATTTCACATAATTTATTGGTTTCCTTGATTCCAATGTTTGATTTTTTGCCAATTTATCTGCAATTTAATTCCCTAGTTTTTTAGCGGTATTAAATAATTTTTCAGGCAAAAACAAAATAGCATGTTGTAGAGGTCTGGCCGAAATTTCATAAAATTACCCGGTCTGAACCCGTCATCTTCAAGCCCGAGTCTCAATATCACACTTGTTACCCGAACTCGATCCGAAGCCCAGACTTATTTTTCTCAGCCCAAGAAAAGCCTGATTTTTTTTAATATAGTACCTAATTCATTTATATTTTTCAAACAATATATGTTATTGTTTCCATATTTCAAACGATATTCATAGCACATGTGAAATAAATTATTTAAGTTATGAATACTATTGCCTTATGGCTGACTCATGACCCGAACATAGTGCGAAATATTTTTCGTAAATTTGAATTCCTTACCCGGACCCGAATCTGAATTGTCTTTACCTGGCCGAGCCCGTGCAAACCTCTAGCACAGTGGTTCTCATGTGCGGCCACCAACGGTTTTATGGTAATATATATTGATATTGAAAAAATGAGTAGGTAATATAAAATAAATGCTACATTTGTTTATTCGTATTGCGTAAGTATACGGCTCGAAAACGAATTCTTTAATGAAATAGGGTTCTTTTTTTTGATTAAAATTAATAGGGATCAGTACGGTAACACCATGGGGCTAATTTGTTGTGCAGCGCATTGTAATTCCATATGTTGTACAATAACCAACGCTGTTCATCTTGCAATCGTGTAATTATCATTGACCAGAGATTTTCCAAATACATAAGGTGTAACAGTGATTATCTTCTGATTTTTTTTGTGTAAATATGGAAGCATCTATATATATTACGTTATTCTTTATTTTTCTAATTTTGAAGGGAAGTTGATAAAATCATACAGAAGGAAGAAAGTGTAAAAATCTAATTACTAATAGATTTTTAGACATATTTGATTAACAAACCCGCAGGACTATATAATATTCATATTGAATATAACATTTGTAAATGACAGGATTGTAAAAATATATATTTATTTAATGTAATTATATTAATAGATAAAAAATTTCTAAAAGAAGGCGCAAACTTCTGCATCTTAATGATTTCTGGTTAAAAATAATTCGACTAGTTAATGAGTCCCTTTTTTTAGTAAATGCATCGGCCTAATATTTTAAATCACGATTGAAAAATTTGGTGCGGCCACGAGATATTTACAAAAGACCACTAATGTTCATTATGCGGGTACGGAGAAATTTTCCGTGAGAACCACTGCTCTAGCATGTTGTAGAGCATATTTACCTATGCTTCAATCGTAGTAATTTCACAAAGGGTAACTAAATAAATCGGATATGCATTTTTTTCTTTAATACGGGTTTTCACCAGTTAATACATTCTTTCAGAGACAGTATTGATTTGCTAGCAATGTTGAAATTGCAGCTACTGTTGCATGAATATCGCTTTAAAAATAATCTGTCGCGAAAATAATTAATTATTTAGATTTGTATAGTATTATGTATTGTAACATTTTACAGAAATAAGTATAACTCTTACCATATGGGTCAGTTACAAGATTTCTTCATTTTAAATCATCTGCAGGTAAAATGTCCCTTAGTTTTAGTTCTATCATCTGGAAAAAACACCCACATTTACTGAAATCAAAAAGATATAAATAATTCATTTTGACACATGTCTGGCAGGGCTGGTTGAGCGTAAGTTCATTAGCGACACGGGCATATCCGCTTGCGTAATTATTCGCGAACCATTAAAACATATGTTAAATCTTTAAATTCAATATTGTCTTCATCCGAATAATCTGAATCACTATTTGCAAGTATTTCGTCGACGTAACGATCCGAATTGTCATTATTTAAATCCATTATCGTAAGGGCTTCGAAAAATCAGCAAAATAAAAAACGAGATTGAATTCACACACGAAAGCTTCCAAAGGACAACTAATATATTTGAATTAGGTAAACTAAAAGCGTTCAAAGAACTTATAGGTGCATAAAAAAAATGGAATAAATCGGAATCATATGTTTTGACATGTGGTTTCGATCTTTACCTGAACACATGTATGTGTGGAGACAGTCCCGATTTATATTCGTATGATAAATTTTCAACAAAAATTCAACACATGTTAGTGTAAACCATTGATATCGCAATATAATAAGCAGAACTGTGATCGCAGTCGCCCTCTACAGCGGTAATTTTTTTGGTAATTGTAATTACAGTCTCCCTCAAATGGCGATTGGCGTACAGAGGACTGTGATTCTCGTTTCCCGCCAAAGATGTGTTAAGTGGAGTACATAATATAATAGTACATAATATATTATAAGGACCGGCTTCGATTTTATATATTAGTAATGATAAATCATCATAAATTTTATATTTTACGTTTTATAAATATACAACTAGTATTTATTTAGATAGAGGGCGCTAACATTAGGCGTTACTTTAGTTTTTGTTTTTCCATGTCCGCTCCAAATTTGGAGCATATGGTCTCCTAATGGAGGTATCTTAACAGAATATTTCTGCTTGTTACTCTGTTGCTCAACCTCTCTTTTTTTCGAAGAGAGTATGTTATAATTAATAGAGTAATAATTAAATTCACACAAATGCAATACTCAACAGTTAGTATTTCTGGCATGGTGTGTTTTGATAAAACAACAATGATACAACAATATTATATATTCATAACAGTTTGTGTCAATTTATCTAAAAAAAAAAAAAGAAATATAGAAATAAGTTATTTCTCAGTTGCATAACGTTATTCTTGGCATTGCGGATTCAGCACTCCCTGGAACCTGTCCTCGGTTTTTTTAAAGGTCCACAGTTCATGAAAATCTCAATGTATATTTTATGTGACCCTATGCTTTTGAATAGCTTTTTAATTTTAGTCTGTGTTTAAAATGAACGGCAGATGAAAATATCAACTAATATTTCTTTGAATCCTTTTATTCAATGTAATCAGCGATCCAATTATAATTTGAAAACAGCTGTATCTGAAGAAATCTATTTTAGCTGCACCTATTAAGAAGTACATATTGGAAGCGGACATTTTTCATACATCGGGACAAAACTTTAAAAAATGAATTCGTATGAGATATTAAAAGTCACTTTTTAATTGCTAGTAGCGTGGTACTGCAAGTCATTATTTTGAAACCAAATTAAACTGTTACCTGTTATTCTTCATTAGGAAATTTTTGGATCTGATTATTTTGTAGAGATATTTAGCTTAGCTAGTTTTTTTCGTGAACTTCAGCATCATTGTATAGCTTAGCTGGCCAAAGTCTTTTTTGGATATATTTTTTCTTCACAGAAAAACAAAACTCTGTGATATTCTGAATCCATTGCAGTGTCATGTTATTTTATCTCAAAATATTACTAGGCGCTTGAGCTGTAACCGTTATTAATTTACTGAAGCCGCTGAGTGGTAGTGAAAGTAGGTGATGACAAGACAGCTGAAATAATTTAATAAATATTATTGTATATTCAATTTATCAACAAAAATAATGGCAATATCAAGACATCATGCAACACTGATAGTGTAAGTAAAAATGTATATATCGATTTTTATCTTCCTACTTACAATGTAGATACCATATCTTTGCTGAAGGCTTTGGATGCCCAATTACTAGATGTTTTTTTAAATAATTGGGTACATATCAGGGTTTTGCAAAACTTTGGGTTCGAAAAATTTCCATTCATAATTATTGTTGAAGCATTTCATATTTATGCATCTGTATTTTTTGTTATTTTCGTATCACAGTTGCTTTGTATGATCATTGGGTAAAGATAAATTTTCCATCAACTCCATAGTTATTAATTTTGTGATATTCATGATAGGGCGAGTGTTCCTAAAGTCAGCTGTCGCCAGTGGTCGGCCTTTCGAGCTTAACACTTGAATAATAGTGGATAAATTTAAAAAAACAGATTTTTTAAAATTCGTGTAGGTAGTCTTGCCACTTGCCAATGTATTTTTTTTTTTTTTTTTTTTCCATGTCCGCTCCCAATGTGGAGCATATGGTCTCCTAATGGAGGTATCTTGACAGAATTTTTTCTACAAGAACTGCTTGTCACTCAGTTGCTCAACCTCTCTTTTCTTTTTTTTTTTGAAGAGAGTAGGGATAGAAGGATAGGGATATGACAGGACTAGTGGTTAGCTAATCGCTCTCGTTACGCCCTGTGAGGATGGGATAGGTGGGAGGGAGGACTCAGACTACGAACAGAAATCCATAAATCGATTGAAAGATCAATCCATGAAAACCGTCCGCATCGGGAATTGAACCCGAGACATCCGTAACCGTAGCCGGTGACGAAACCAACTGCGCCACGGACGCCGACAATGTATATCTTTGTTGTGCCAATGTATATCTTCACTATACTGACCTATATGATGCAATACGCAATTAAAAAAAGCACATTTTTACTTTGCAAGTTTCGACAAATTCATGTTGTATGGGGATCGCTAACAAAATATACTTTATATTGTCATGCTTTGCATCATTATGTTTTTTATTGTTCTGTCTACTCTCAGTAAATTCGTTGGCGATATTTATGAAGTTTCATAGTATTGGTCGAACACAGGGCAACAAAAGGTCGACCATTGGATTTTGGGGGCCGACCACTGGGAGAATTGGCATTTTTTTGTAAACATCTATTATTTTATGCTTGGTACAATATTAACTATTTTATTTTTAGTTGGTTACATTACTTAATCTCTGTTTAATGGAATAACAGCGAAAGAAATATGTATTTATCATTCATTGACTCGAAATCCCTTTTGAAAGTACACCTGCCGCTTAACTGGCCGACCACTGGCGAAATGACCCTACTTGCATTGAAAAGAGTTACCAAATTAGTCAATCTAGGGCTTGAAACTATGAAACAGAAGCTCACGAGTGGCAAGTCTCGAAAAAGAATTGATAAATCTAATCCGTAAAGCCGTGGATCGTGTAGCGGACATGACAGGTAGAATAGTATGGCAATGTTACTCCCTTGACACCAGCCCTCTCTCAATGAACAATTTATAATGGTCAATTTATAGATATAATTATTTGCTTTCATTAAAATTATTATTATTGATTGCTTGTAGTGAGGCCACAAGTCACCAAGCGTTAAGTAATATGTTCAAAGATCAAGATAAAGATCATTTTATTAATCTTACTCGTGTACATATGTAAATATTATGCAAAATGTAGTTTTCATGATATTCTACTTATTATTGAAATCAAAATCTATCATTTTCCGGCATTAATTTCAATTTTGCTCAGTTATATTTAAATATTGTCAAACAGTATATAAAGAATATCAACTCATTAATGTTTCTTTTTCTTGAGGTAGAAAAATGTTATTTTAGCAAATTGTGAATAAAGATAGGTCAATATATTTTAATATTTGTTGGATGTCTTGATTTATTTAAATTCCAATGAAAATGATTTTCTTTTGATACATTACATACATATGACCAGGTGCATGCGATTTTTTTGAGACCCCCCTCCCAATAAAATTTATGAATAACGAAGAAGAAAATATCACACTAAAATGAATTAAAAACAATTCATTAATACAAAAAATATTGAGCAAATAAAAGCTGCTCCCCTAAAACTGAGGCCCATGGCAACTTCTACGTTTGCCCCCTCCCCCCTCTGTATTAGCCTGTATATAACTATAATAATAACTAACTACCTATATATTCACATGGTCAGCAATTATAAACAAGAATAAGTAATTAGACAGTTTGCTAATGCATGCATTTAATATATTGTGATTGATACTCGATAATAATTGAGATTGCATGTTAACTTGTTATGTCTAGGATTAAATCATTTACCGCAGTGTTTTCTGTGAGCTCTCTTAGTCAACGAAAAAGTTTAAGATAAAACAAATGCGGTTGTTAATCTGCATCGAACAAACACTCCTCTAAAATATTTAATATTTCTGATAAATTCTTTATCAAACAGATAAACAATGTGATAATGCCATCATTCCTGTATTGACATATTGTCACTTCATTGATGACAGATACTACACAAGAATACCTTAGGACATAAGTGATAAGAGAGCAGTATTAATTATAATTGCCTTGTGAGGTGTCGGATGATCTTGAAATGTGAAAATGATTTGACTGCAAGATCGATCTAATTTATTTAAATTTAAAAAAATAATTATTTTGTGTAGTGAAAAACAACAGAAGACCGCAAACAAATGAAGAATTGATTTTGTTACCGTGAAGTGAAATTGTGCATGATCTTCACATACAAAAATTTTGATGTGGTATTCTGTTTTATTAATGATCAAAGGTCCTATTACGCATAAAATGATAATTTTGTTGTCGTATTTAGCAAAAAACCTGTTTCATAATGTATAATTTTCGCTATTTGTGGTGAAAATTTTTATATCCAAAGTTTAAACAGGTGTATGATGGTGTTGAATATATTGAATAACAATTCAAGAAAATGTGTAGCCGCTGCTGTTTTTTTGCGGTCAAGTTTGTTTATCTCACATGTGAGTTGAGGCATTTTTTTGAATCTTCTAATATATTTGCCATTAGTTTACGGTGACGCTTTCTTACTGTATGAAGCTAGAAGAATCGGAAATCTAAAAATAACCATCTACATATCCAATATTATAAAAACACAGTTATTGATTTAGGTTAAATGACATATGGTTGGAATATTTAATTATCAATCTATAATTAATACAGATAACTGAGAGTGCTCGGATATTATTTTAAAATTTGCTCAACAGTGTAAATTGGTACTTTTTATTTTAATTGTATCAAATTTTTTTATAATATTGTCATATTTTGTTACCATTTATTTAACATAACTTTAAAACATGATTTTATCAGAATAATCAGAAAAGAATCGATCAACAAATGGCCAAGTATTTCTTTCTGGCTAGCTGTGATGATTTATGGCGTTAGTATTTTATGATTTTTCTTAAACTTAGCATGTGTTTTAATTTATTCAGAATCAAATTAAATTAAGTGATATTCCTTTCAAGGTGGTTTTCCCAATTTTTTGTTATTATTTGGTACTTTCACTCCTCTAAGAATATCACTGTGCTTATATCGTACACATATATTTATATATTGGTTGATTTGCGAGAAAAACGTTTGGGCATAATATTGACACACATATTTCAAGAAAACCTCATTGTATGATCAATAATAGATTATGCCATGTTGATAGATGGTTCGTTATCTAGTGTTCCATAATCAGCGATGCTACTATGTATTTCAGATAATTAATAATTTCATCACTCATAAACATTGCTCGGGGGCAGTTGGAAAATATTTATTGACATCCATATTCTTTGAAGTGAATTAGGTATCTCAACAGAAGTTCTGCAAGAACTGCTTGTTACTCAGTTGTTCAACCTCTCTTTTTTTAAAGAGAGTAGGGATGGAAAGATAGGGTTAAGAGAAGACTAGTGGTTGGCTAAACGCTCTCGCTGTGTCCTGTTTTTAGGATCAGATGTGTGGGAGGAAATTTAGATATCACAAACATCCATGCCCTCATGTTTTTGATCTGAGGTAAAAAAAACACAATAAAAAACAAATTACATGAAAGTGTGAATGAAAAAGTGAGAAAATAAGGATTTCTAGTTGTCAATAGAATTATAAATGATATGTTATTACAATGCTGAATTTCAGGTTGCTGTGGGTGCTGCTCTGCCTTAAGGCCACGCTACAAGCGGTTAGTGGACAACATTTTCCCAGTGAATCCGAACGATGGCCTCGTCAAATCCAACATGGAAAAGCTTACTTTCTATTCCTTATCGACACCGGAGAAACTCGACCGAATTGGCGAGTATCTCTTCCAAAAAGCAAGCCGGGATATATACAGGAAACGAAACGGGTGAGACAATCTTTCAATCTGTTTCGAATTTCAAATTATTTCCATTGAATTTATTAACTTATGCAGAGGTATCAATCAATTAAAGTAGGAATTAATAATTTGATTTACAAATTATATTCTAATTTGAACGCAATAATTGACATGCTTCATCTTTAAAAGACCAACTACTCTTCATAAATTCAAAAATATTCAACAATTATAAAATAATCCTCATTGTTGTTATATGATTGTGTTTCTTGTCGTTTAAAGGTTAGTGATAATAGCTATGGAAGCTATGGATCAGCTTCTCGTGGCGTGCCATGCTCAAAATCTCAACCTCTTTGTTGAGAGTTTTCTCAAAATGGTTCAAAAACTACTGGAATCTGTAGACCCGCAACTGCAAATCCTTGCAACTCAAAGCGTTAGTATTCTCACTATAGATATACTTTATTTAGCAATATAAATAAAAATAATATAAAGTATTCGTTAAATATATTTGATCCGACGTACACTTTAATTATGGGTGGGTTTGATTAACAGCTTTGAATATATCTAGATTCTTGATATTTCGTTCATAAATATGCTAAGCAACTCTTCAGCTGTGACCATTGATTTTCATACTTATTGCGAAATTTCATCTTCATATATATTTAGAACTAGAAGAATATTATACACATTTTATTCTCTTAGTAGTCTTGCAAATTGGGTGCGCGTTGTTACATTGAGACACAAATAGAAAAAATAAGCTTGCACAGATATAATAGTGTCAAAAATCAATTATCTTTTTTTCAGTTTGTTCGTTTTGCAAATATCAGAGAGGATACACCTTCATATCATAGAAGATACGATTTCTTCGTGTCTAAATTCTCAGCCATGTGCCACAGTAACCACACGGATAAATCGACCAGAGACAGCATTCGGTTGGCCGGTATTAAAGGAATTCAGGTATTTATAATATTGAGTTAGAATATAGAGTAATGTGGGTTTCCTACATCACTGTATTGCAATTATTTTTGCTATTAATTCTTGGCGGAATGATGTTCCCCTTGTATTGCTTGACTGTTGGCAACAATATGGAAAATACAAAGATGATGTAAAATGTTCGCCTTAACATACGATTAAGTAAATTTTTGGTATAAGTTTAGACACAGAACAATATTTTTTTGTATAAAAAACTGGGAATTATTTGGAATGCAAATTGCAGTTAAGAATTTAAAATGTCAAATTTCTATTAAAAAATGTGTTTCAGTATTATCTCGAAAGATTAAAGAAAGAAGTAGATATTACTATGTCATTAAGGTTTGAAATAAAAACCCTTTTTTTGCTTACAGGGTGTTGTCAGGAAAACCGTTTCCGATGATCTGGTGGAAAACATTTGGGAGGCTCAGCATATGGAAAAAATAGTTCCATCACTTGTTTATAATATGCAGGTTAGTATTTCTATTTTAGTAATACACAGGCTTAGTGTCCTTACTTAAAAATATTTATGAGGTAATACGGTGGTTTACTGATATGGTTATTACTTTTTTTGCTTATCCAGAACTGTCAATACGACTCGTCAATGGAAGGGACGACAGTCGTGGAGGGAGTGGAAGGATCGCAAGGAAGTTCTCCTCCGGTTTTGGCCGAAGCGTGTCTCAGAGAGTTGGTCGGCAGAGCGAGCTTCGGACATATCAAGAGTGTCCTGAAACCGGTGCTCAAGTAATTCCAACAATACATAACACAAACAATTATTTATGTCTGATTATTCACAAAAAAGTCGCGAGACAGTACAGTCCAGTGAAATCGTGTCTTTTGATTCATAGCTGAAATTGTCAGAGCCGTATTAGTGACAATTGAAATAAATTTCTTTTTTCTGTGAAGTGTCGCTCTTAATTATTAAAGTGAGTGTATTTTTTCTTTCAGGCACTTTGATTTGCATAAATTGTGGGTACCCAACGAATTTGCCATTCACACGTTTCGCATAATTATGTATTCAATTCAGGTAAATTTTATTGTGCACATGATAAAAACTTAAAAATATCAAATATTTACATTTTGTGAAGAAAAATTCACACAGTGGGACAGTTGTCATTAAAATAATTCTTTCCTATTTGAATAAACGGTATCGTGCCCGATTTCAGGCTCAGTATTCATACACTGTGGTCGAGACGCTCATGACCCACTTGGATGATGATCAGAAGGCTTCTTCAGACTATCCAGTGGCAACGTTGAACGTCACAAATCGAGCTCGAGTAGGTGGCGGTGAGAGTACTAAAGTTCGAACGGCGGTTGCTGAAGTTTTATCTAAGATCATAGCCATTGCTGCAGGAGAAAGTGTGGGTAAGGAAACCATTTTGAGATTTAACACACATATTTTTTTATTGCATCACACATTATTGTGCATAATTCACATTCTAATTGCTGCTATACTTGACGTGTGATAATACGTATGCTGATTATGAAAAAATAAAGCTTATAATATTTTAGCAATTATTGTTAAAATTTTAAATATGCTTAGTTGATATAATTATATAAATAAGATAATATAATTTAATGTCAGTTCGAGTCCATTTGTGCGCTCGAATGCCTGAAGATGCCGAAAGGCGAAACCTGGGTCGTTAGTGACAAAATACATGGAAGTGTACAAAATCTCAATAATCCAAATTTGATATAAAAATGACTTTCATGCTTTGTAAAATAAAATTATGATTTTACAAGGCACCGGAGCTCGGTGGTAATCACCCGATGTTTCAAAACCGTTTCATTGTCATGGGTTGTGACTAAAAAACATATCTAATGTTAGTATCATATACACGTAATTTTGTTACATTTTGTAAATCGATACTACGATTATTATTTATTTTTAACAAGCTCACTTTTGCATTACATTTTTATTTTATTTTAGGTCCATCTGTACTCGAAATAATCAACTGTTTGCTCACTCACTTGCGAGCATCTGTGACACGCGATTCTGAGGTGAATATGAATTCTCACTGTGAAGTTAGATTTAGGTAACAAGAATTACATTGTTGGTTCAACATAATTTTGTTAATAATTTTAGAATGAAACAGATGAGAAGCAATACCAAGAAGCTTTGATCAATGGCCTCGGAGAGTTTGCCAACCATCTTCCTGATTACCAAAAGATCGATATTATGATGTTCATCATGTCTAAAGTCCCTTACCAACCAGGAGGTGCCAACAAACAAAAATATAAGAAGGGTGATACCATGCTGCAAAGCATTCTGCTCAAGAGTTTATTGAAGGTAATTCAGTTCTGAATTTTATGTTCATGGAAATGTACCAGAAAATTGCACATTATATTGAATTCTGAATGTTTGCAGGTGGGTAGCAAATACAAAACAACCCAACTGAGCAAAGCGTTCCCGGTGTCTTTCTTGGAGCCTCTGCTGAGAATGGCCGCTGCTCCAGTCCAAGAGACTAGGATTCTAGTGCAGCGTATTTTGCACCAACTCATCGATAGGAGACATAACCTCGATAGATTAAACATTATGAGGTTAGTTCATTTTTTCCTATATTGCTTTGTCGGCGCTGATATCCGTTTAATAATTTCACATATTTTATTAATGGAAGTAGTACAAATGAATTGTGTTTTATTTTTTAAAATATAATGTCTTTCCAACAAGAATTGACAGTTAACACCTTAAAAGTGATTAATACCAAATGTCTTGGCAACATCAATATAATATATCATAACATAGCCATTGCCAACATGTAAAATACAATTGGTTTAACTTGCATAAACTACTCACTGTATAAATATCATTGAAATGCATTAATAAGAATTAACTGGCGACATTCATATGTCCTGAAATTTTTTCACTAGCATATATATACATATTTTGTAAACTGAGGATATTCTATATTTGATTAGATAAATTATATTTCCCCAATAAGTTGAGGTTTCATTTGGATTTAACTATAAAATGTACTAGTTATCTGATAAGTTTTATTTCAACTTTCAGCATTCACGTTGCTGATTTAGAATTGAATCTTGAAAAGTCATCACGGCCTGATTTGATATTCATCAACAAGCATGGACCTGCTATATATTCTTCCCTCTTTGACGGTGAGACATAACTATTTACGAAATTGCGCTTTTTATATTCGGCAGTTCAACTAACCTATCTACAAATTCTATTAAACTTTTTCAGGACTGCAAATTGAAAACAACACTGCCGAAAATATCGAAGCTATCTACACAACCCTGGCACTTCTCTGTGTTGAACTTGCGTCGGAAGAAACTGTCTGTGATATGCTGCAATTTCTATTAGGGTAATTCATTTATAAATTAGCGGCTTTTTATAAATTATTATAATCCATCTCGTTTGGTACAAAGAATTAATTATTATTATTCCCTTTCAGTGTTCAACATTTAGCATTAGTGAATCCGGCGTTGTCACGAATCAGGCGTTATCAGTTGCACGCATTGGCTGCCGCTCTTCTGGCTCTCATCCCGTACACGCTGCCATTGCCAGCCCTTGACGAATATGCCAAGAAGGTATGCAGTTTAATTATTTTCATTTAAACTAACTTCATGAGATGTCTGATATTTCACATTTCATTTACACTGTCTTGCAATTCTTTTACAGATTATAGAGGCGAGGATAAATGATGCATCTCATTTGCTGCCATCTTTATCTGATGAATATGACGAATCGTCATCTCCATCAAAAATGCCATATTTGATGATCGATCAGGTTTTTATGAAGCTTTTTTTTAATCCATGTGTGTAGAAAGGTAGAGGAGAGTAGTCTATCTACCCCTGGCAATTCGGACGCATATTGATAAGCAACCATTTTTTTCCATCTGAACCTTTTCAGATGGAAAAGAAGTTCGAGCGATTTAACAGCCAGTATTCGTAAAATAACCATTTCTTAAATATTGAAGTGAGAAATGTTTTTAAAATAAAAGGCATTTGTATTCATATTTCAATTCCACATTGTGTAAATTTAATTTAATTGCATTTACTTATATTAATTATATTTTCTTGACTTGCCCGATACAAAAGTTGATGGGCAATCAGGAAAATAAATCACATCCCTAAATATTCCTATTCCTTACAGTTGGCTCTCTGTGAATGCTTGAAAGCGAGTGGAATTGATGCGACCCGCTTGCAAGCAGCCAGTCCTTACACAGGAGGTGCTGGCATGCATCACCACAACCATCGACACAGTTGGGTGGATGTTGGTAAGCCATTTTTTTAAATGTCACCAATAATTTGCTTCATTCCTTGTTTAAATGACATTACAATTAAATGACAATGTTTGAAAACATACGAGAATGAATTTTTAGGGAATTGTGTTCAACAAAACCACTTTTGTAGAGAGAACCATTATCTTGCATTTTAGTTTAGTCCAAAGATTAGCAAGAAATTTAATCAAAACATTGAATTATTGAAAAGTCTTATTTAAGCTGCTCCTCGTTTATCATATTGTCTACTGCAGTGGTCGCAAACTTTTCAGACTTCACGGACAATCACTAATATTACTTAAAAAAATAGAAACAACATATTTATATAAAATAATGAATTGGTATTCACACTTGTTTTGTTATAACAAATTTAAGAACGATATTTGCTGCTGCGTGTTTGAAATAAGTTTATGGATTCTTGGTTCCAATTACGTTCCTGCAATATCTTTGCAGACCATCAAAATTTCTCTCGAACCACTGGTTGGCGACCGCTAGTCTACCAGATTTATTTAGAAGTCTTCATCATCAAATTTAAGAGAATTTAAACTTTTTGGTGCAGTTAATGATAAATGTAACTAAAGGTCTCAATACAGTTTATCTGATTGTATGAAAATATGGCAATTTGAACTAACATCTTTATTGTTTGTGACACTGCTGCGATTTACTTTAATAATATGAGCCTCATATATTATAACATAAATTCTCCACAGTTTATTTGAAGATAAATACCAGTTTTTCTTGTGTTGTAAATATTTTCAACTGATATAAAGAAAATTTCATTCAAATAGCTGTGTTAACATATTATCGTCATTCCACCAAATATTATTGGCAAACAATATTATACATATGAAAAGAACCGTTGTTTTGCGAGTGTACAATCTATATCTGTAGTATACTTAGAGCGAATATCATTGACTCATTGTAAATTCGTAACTAATCATTTGGTCACTATTAATTTCAGGAGCTCATGGCCGTGATAGTATGGCAGATATATCAACCAACCCAAACACAGACGTTGACAGCGTATCTAGCTCACCAAGAGTGCAAAGGGTAAAAAATAAAATATAACTTTTTTTAGAATACAATTTTTTGCAAACCTAGTCTGCTCCCTATATGGAGCATTTCAGTGGAAGATATTTAATTAACAAGAAATGGTTTCACTTACGTCGTTCAACAAAAATTAATTAAAAAAAAAAGTTTGATTCTTAGTCATGTATGTTTCTCACTAATTATTATTGAAGGTGATGGGATCACCATTTTGGATTTGGGAAGATTCTGCGCAATCAGCCCGATATACTACTCAAGATATTTCCCATGACAATCCTTACTCCTTTCACAACCTTCCTTCTCGCTTGGAAAAATTGGTATTGAATAATTTATTTAAGGTTGTTCAATCTTCAAAATTAGTATAAAATCTTTGAAAATAAATACCAGTAGATTCTTGAATATCTAGATTTTTTTTCACAATATCATCCAACATGTGTGATAAACAAATGTGCAAAGTCTTATGTTTGGGGAAATCGATGGTTTTCTTTTATTTGACCATGTCACAGTATCAATTATCTGAAATTTGTGACTTTTTTGAAAAATTTTCAATATGGTATAAATAAAACAACCCCATAGAAACAACATAAGGCTGTGAACGAAATTTTATACTCCAATGTATTATTCTCACACCTCTTTTAAATGATTCAGCTTTCTGTACTGATCTGTATTCACGTAGTGATGTTTCTTTTGATATATTCATGAAAGTCATTATTACAAAAATGATGCTATAGTTTTGGTACTCTTTAATTTATAATTCATGTTGAACGTTGAAAATTATATTGACTGTCTGTCGCATGAAGCAGAAGGCCCCGGCTTCAGAATTAACTTTCGAAAGTATGAGGAGAGTGCTGACTGAAAATAATGAAGCTAGGGGCAGAGAGAGAGAGGAGCACGCTCGACACTTGGCTCAAACATTCCGCAATGCACCGTTCAGTGAATTGCAAGACATCACTCAGCCAAAGGTAATTTGGGTTTCAATCGCCATATCAATTCATGATTTAGTTTGTTTTTTTTTGTATTGACAACGCATTTTTAAAATTTCTAGCACGATCTGCAGCACAAATTGACTGAGATATTCAACTCTCTAGACTGGGAACCCCCTGCGAGCGTTCACGATAGTCCGAATAGTCTGGAGTCTCCTCTGGCACGAACCGGTAGCCACAAAAAAAGCTTCCGCGGTCACCAACAAAATGTTCCGGCATACGAAAAATATTTCCCGGAAATGTTTCTGTACTGAAGCGCGGCTCGTGTTATCTAATCAGTCGTCGTAGACATCATCAATGTACATCTGTCTGTTGAATTTCAAATAAATATTTATACGGTATTTGAACTGAAAACGAAGTCGATATGACAAGCACATGCCGTTTTGTTAAAAATGGCTGATATTTTAATTGCGCCAATAATTAGAATGTGGTATATGACTGACATACTGTCTGTATACAATTCTTTTCTGCTTTCGTGCCACATTACATTTGCTTAACCGGTACGATCCTGAAATATTTCAGATTCTCACTTAAATCTATTTTGGCCATTCTTTATTTCAAGAGCGACAAACTATTTAAATGTTATAATATTACTGAATAATAATATTGCATGATTTATTGTATATTATTATACAGAATGTATTCTAGATATATTAAATATATCACTTATAATCTTCGAATAAATAAATATTAAGGTGTTCATTCAATGCGTATGTGTATTTAAAAAATATATTTCATGCATTTTGATGCAGTTGTTTACTAGAATAAGATTGTATCTTTGCCGACATTTTGTAAATAAATGTCGGAACTATTATAAGGACTTCAATAAATTATGCTGGAATGCTATCTAATAGTAATTGAAACTACTGATTTATTGGTTCTCTAATGTATTTGAAAGGGCACATGATTTTAACCGGTCATTTCAACCTTTTCAGATATATTTTGGTGTAGTTTTTAAGTCTCAGTTTAATTTAACAATAATGTATTTTTTTCTAATGGCACATTTGAATAATAGCATGTAATATTTTTGCCTTAATTCGTTTTCAATTAGACACTATCAAATTCCATCGATCTGATCATACATTCCATTGGATGTATGCTGAACATTCAAAATAAGTGTGCATATATTGTTGAAAGAGTAAATGAATGCAAATTTGGCTATAGTTGCCAATAGAATTATTTGTTGCGATTGAAAAATACTTTTATCATAAGTTAGTAAAATTTACCTTTACTGACAGGTAATTGGTTATTCTTCTCCAAAAAGTATAAGATCAATTTCCGATATATTTGCAACCGAATACTGCTTTGGAAATGTCAACATTTTATTTAATGGTAGGATGTTAAAATCTACTGCACTTTAACAAAAAATAAATGATAATATAACTATCTGAAGACTTTCAGAATCCTGTATTAGAACACAATTTGACTATATGAAATTAAAAATTCCCAGTTTGTTTGCGTTTAAACATGCAACAAATTTTTGTACAACTCAGATTTAAATTGACATGTAGTGGGTATATAGTATGAAGAATATCTATTTTAAATGTTACTTAATGGCAATTATGACCATATTTATGAAAGAAACTGCCCATAATAATTGTGACGAATAGTGTGATGCCGAAATAGCTATAAATATTATGTCATATAATTTTTGTGGAACTAAATACTTGGTTATTATATTTTTACCATATAATAATTTAAGGCAGTAAAGTTTTTTGTTTTCAAAGTTTGAAAGACTTGATATCATTTCTATGTATTCTGACATGTGATATGATAACAAGTTATCACTTTCGAGATAGTTGAATTAATAATTTAAAAGTGACAATTTCAAAAGCGAAAAACATCATTGGAAGACAATTTTATAGACATAGATATGTCATTCATCAATTTATATTGTAATTTTTATTGTTATCTAAATTCATAAGTATTATAATTTAGCTAAAGGCGTAAGTATTATGGGACGGTTATCAAAGTTATATCAGTAATTTAAGAAATGTCTAGAAAAATTTAATATTATGGTATAGGTTGTTTTTATCAAATTATTGGCATTGTTTGGATGGTTAAAGAAAATGTTATAAATATTACTCAAAATGGAATTGTTAAGAGAATTACTGATTATTTTTTATTGATTTATTTACATGTGTGGTTTTATTTAAGCTGTGAATGATTTTCAGCATTTTATATTGATGCAAAATTATTACAATCAAATATATGTTTTTATTTAGGGGTTTTATAATAAATAATTTATTTATTTATCCATTGATACCAATAACATTATAACCATCTTTTTCGAATATAATCAATACTGTTATATTATTCCCTCTATGAATAAACAATTTAGCTAGCATACGAGTCAATAGACTGGGAAATTTCCTCGATTGGACCAGGTTAAACTGATACAAATACATGTAACTTTTAATCAACGCAAAAGTTGACTGAACCTGAATGAATCCTATAGGACAGTTTGGACGAGAATAAAAATGTAATAAGCCCAACAAGGTGCCACAAATTATTGTCCATTCTTATTTAATAGTTGTAGAGTATTTATTTCTGAGAATGAATTGAATCTCTGGCTAATGAAATATTCCCAGAATTCGTTTTTTTTCAAAACGACATATACAATCCATTTCTTTAGAAGTAACTGTCACATGCCTTTTGCAACATATTAATGGAATCGAAAGCAATTATTACAGAAGTCAATTTCTAACGCTCAAAAATGTTATGAACGATTATTTGAGTGACAATGTGTACCATTATTTGTAGCTACCAGTATCCATGAATAAAAAATATCCTACAAAATATATATTGTCTTTTAATTTGGGAAACGCGTAACTAAGATTTGGGGTGGGGGGGGCTGTAAATTTTTTTTGTGGTCTATTCCAGCTGTAAATATTTTGAAAGATATCTTTGGTGATTTTCATAACCAGATTTCAATCAATAGTTTAAAAAATATACTATAAAATTTGCAGCCTAGTGAAGCAACAAAACTACTCTTGGCTTCAATGATTATTTTCATCAAATAATCCTCATTGTCTTTAATGTTAATGCCTGCGAAGTAAGAAGAACGATCTTTTAAAATTGAAATTTCAATGGTCAAAGTTCAGCGACATGAACATTTTAGTGTGGGAATGATACTGTCCTTTTCAACGACTTGAATAACTGCAACATATGGCGACACTAGGGCAAAATGAAGGTTTTTTTCCAATCAATGGTGAGGTGTATAAGAAATGTAGCCAAAAGTCAAAACAAGAACTAGTAGAGGGAAATCTTGATAAACTTTAAAAATGCAAAATCGCTCACCATTTGGCAGTGCTATAGATGTACAAATTTAACTTGGCCGCTAGTGAGAGTGCCACCGTCGCGTTAGGAATGTTGCCATACTCAACCAGAACTGAAATTTCAATAAATTCCAAAACTGATATTAAAAGTAGACAAGATATTTATTTTGAATAAAATGGCAATTGGTGAAATTTATTCTAGAGTGACAATTCTAGTTCCAAATTAGACGGCGGCCAAATAATGTTGGTAATACTATAGTAGGAAGTTTATGGATTTGTCAATTTGGACTAAGAATTAGTCAGTATTATTTTTCAAAAAATGACTCGAAAAGGGAAGGGATGATTTGGAGGAAAGATCAATGACGGTTGGTAAACACAAAATATTTTGTCAGAAAAAACTTACACAAAAGGAAATTATCAAAACAATGTATATACAGAAAAATGTGATCAGTTGTGGTAAAATTGTAAATTTACTATGTTTTCATCAATGTAACTTGTGCTGCCGGCTTGGGAAGATGTCATAATAATCAGATATTACACCTTCAGGAAATAGATGTATTTTTACCAGGAACACTGTCTTCTCTATCACAAATAATGTTTTCAGGGATTGGAGTCATTTCCTGAATCGTCATCCTCGCAATTTGATCCTCTAGAATAATACAAAATCAAATTGTTAACGAGCAGAGTTTTTGTAACCGGATCGGAATAAACGAATTAATACATTTTGAAAAATAGTATACCATCCATTGTCTTCTTAGGATGAGTTTACTGGAATAGTTTTGGGTTGACTGTGAATTTTGACGTCGTCAAATAGTCAGCGACTCGACTCCTCGGAATTTTGAATCAAGTTATGATCTTGATTGAATGATAAAAATCCTGAATTCTAAAAACAGCGGAAAAGTATAATAGCCATAGAAAACTATATTCTTATAGTAGCAAAAGTATAGTTCTAGATCTTTAAACTTTTTGAATCTGAGTTCCAAAACGCTCCACCCATTTTCAGTTACTTGCTGTCACTGAATATCCTTTGTGGTTTAAAGAAGCACATATTTGCTCCGAGACCCTTTTCTGGTTTCGTAAAGTGTAGGATCCCAGCATAGGCTTCATGTGTTTATACAAATCTATAAATATAAGCGATGACTGTCGATCCCAACATGCACAGGGTCTGCCAGTAGCTGAAAAATAAGTGTACCAATTCATAATCAGCAAAAACATACACTAAATGTAAGAAAAATACGACATAATATAAAAAGAACACATAGATATTTCAAAATAAGAATGATATATTGGCTAGCCCCCAATGTCCTGTTAATTCAATTGTTAAGTAATTATCACTTAAATATTTATAAGGGTAAGTAAACAATAACAATGTAACGGTAGATCATGGTGTAACAAGTATTATACTTCTTTCATACCTATAATAGATGAGCTGGATAAAAAATGAGTCGCCATTTTTGCATTTGCTGATGACACGGTGCTTATTGAATTACAACCTATGTTTACAATAGTTTTTGGTGACAATACAAATTTGGTTCGTCAAAGTGACGCCACATATTTTACAATAAACATCGATCCAGCTCACCTATTATAGTATAATACATCTTACACCACGACGGTAGATATCAAACTATTTGGGGCGCAAAATCATTTTTTTGTTTGGCATCGTAATTTAAAAAACGAAGTTTAAGGAAAAATGTCCGCAATATCGCGAAAAACATAACACATGTAGATTTGTTAATCTATATTTGGTAACTGAACACTTATTTCTGATTAAAAACATGGATGGACGTTTTCATTCCACAATATATTAAGCGCGAAGATATTCGTAACGACGCATGACAAGTCTGAACAATTTGAAATATACATCGGAATACAAAATAATATTAATTATGAACAATAACATACCTTCCATTATCTCGTGTGCAGGAATAATGGACTGTTGATAATAGTATATTACTTTATGCTGTTGATGGATTATTGATTGTTATGACTTATGACTTCACCGCCATTAGTATATTATCAAAAGTATAGTTCTCTATGAAATTATCTATGTTCACCGCTCTGAAGTTTCATCATAGATAATATACTATAGGCGTAACAACCTCTAGTGTCCAACCGCTCTATCTAGACTTACACGTCATAGCGCTGCGAACGACGGGATTATTACCGTATAGTATATTATCTATGGTTATTACGTCAAATGCTTTTTTCGTTCCACCGCGCTGCCAGCGTTCTATCCCAAAAATATTATATTTTAAATAATACTTTAAAATATTTATAGCAATATTTTATAAAAAATGCTTCAAAATAATTATAGTAATACATTATAACTAATACTTTTAAATAAAATATTCCTAAACAATAGTATTTAAAAAATATGTTTAAAAAAATTATTCTTTTTCTTAACCATATTCGCTCACTATGTGAAGTATATGGCCACCATTTATTTATTTGCTTGTTTTGGTATGGTGCATTGTGCATAACAACAACGTGGACCGGGTTCGGGCGGGTAGAGACAATTGTTATTCGTGCTCGGGCCGGGCCCGGGTCAGGGATTTGATCTTCAGAAAAATATTTCGGACTATATTTGGATCATGAGTACTCTTAACTAAATACTGTTGTCACTGTTGATAACAAAAAGGCAATAAATAAAATAATTTATTACGTTTCGGATAGCATTGGACACAATAGGATCTTTTATTTGATAAGTATGGAGACATCATTTTATAGATTGGTAATCTGAAACCGAGCTCATAAAATTGTTATTGATCGGTGAAACAATGCTTTATTCGTTTAATCATCACCGATAGTAAGTTTAAATAGTTCATAAATGAATAAATTCTGATATTATTCGGTATCTGCTTTCTATTCGTTTTAGATAGTCGACTGTTCCTTGTGGCAAAAAATTCATCACAAAAAAAATACAAAAGATTCGTTAAAAATGAGTTTCAACGATATAAAGAAAATGTTGAAAAGTGGTGTCTGTGGTGGTGTGTTGAAATCATTCCGTGAAATAATAGATTTTTCTACATTTGAAAAAGTTGGGTAGGTACGTTAATCAATTTTATGCTACTGTTTTTTTTTTAAATCGGGTTTTTTTCGGGCCGAGATATATAAATTTAGGCTTCGGGTCGGCCTCGGGTAACAAGTGTGGTATTGAGACTCGGGCTCGGGCTGGGTCAGGCCTGAGGTGAACGGGCTCGGGCCGGTTAACTTCGTCAAATTTCGGCCCGTGCAGATCTCTAATATAAGTATAGGAGACTTTGGAGATGAACAAGTTCTCTTGTTCTAGACTTTTAGAGGTTGCTACTACAAAGAAACAATATAAAAATATTGAACTTAAAGGCAGCACTGCACAAATTTGAGTGTTCCAGGTTCCAGCACGCAAGCTTGCAAACTGGTTTGAACCACTTTTTGGTTGAAAACAACTTGCAAACTAATTTGACGTTAATCTCAGCCTAACATGTTATAATTTTATTAAAAGTCATTAGTTGATCACACTGAACCTTTTAAATACCTAGAATTTCTCATAAATTATTGTATAACATTATTTTTGTAATTGTTGTGTGCACATGCACACAAAAGTAAAGTTATACAATGACTTACGAGAAATTTTAGATGTTCAAAAGGTTCAGTGTGATCAACTAATGATTTTGAATAATGTTATAAAGAAATGTCTTGTCTACTCGAGTGTTAAAATAAGTTAAGTCCATATAAACAAAATATTTTTTATTAGGCGGCATTTTACTTGTTAGGCGAAATAACCCCTGTTGACGTTATTCTTTTTGATTTCATAAAAATGAATGTCAAGCTTAACGGTTATTATCACACTGTATTACGATGTTTAAAAATAATTTTAGTTTATATCAAATTCAAATTACAAATTCCTATAATAGCTTAAGAAAAAAAGAATGTTGCGAAAAATAAGTTTTCAGTTGTCTATACTATTTTGGAGTTTGAAATACTTGTTTATTATTCGTTTTGACAATTCGTTTTAAATGTTGGCATTTTATGTTGTTTAATATTTGTGATAAATCGAATGATTGTACCTTCAACCATTGCAAAATATAAATAAAACAAACATGACGGCGACGCAGCAAAGTAAAACACCACCGCAAAATAAACCAGCTCCAAAGTCATACGGAAAAATAATTCTAACCTTACAGAACTGCCTGCTTCCCGATGAGGCATTTGTACAAACGCCTTCGCAAGCCGACGGATTAGATATAGAGACAGAAACCGATCTACGTATATTAGGGTGTGAACTAATTCAAACCGCAGGAATATTACTGCGGTTACCCCAAGTAGCAATGGCCACAGGACAAGTATATTTGCAGCGATTTTATTATTCCAAGTCGTTTGTTCGTTATCCAATGGAAGTTATGGCTATGGGCAGCGTATACTTGGCTTCGAAAATAGAAGAAAAACCTTGCAGAATACGCGACGTGATCAACGTTTTCCATCATATCAAGCAAGTGAGAGGGCAAAAAACCATCGCTCCGTTGATATTAGATAACAATTATATTGAATTAAAGAATCAGGTGATAAAAGCGGAACGGCGAATATTGAAAGAGCTCGGATTCTGTGTACACGTAAAGCATCCGCATAAACTGATTGTAGTCTATTTACAATTTCTGACTTACGAAAAGAATAAACAATTAATGCAGATATCGTGGAATTACATGAACGATGCTCTAAGAACTGACGTCTTCTTGAGATTCCATCCTGAAACTATAGCTTGCGCCTGTATATATTTAACTGCTCGGAAAATAAATCTACCCCTGCCCAATAACCCGCATTGGTTCTCATTGTTCTCTGTCAAAGAAGAAGACATTCAAGATGTCTGCTTGAGAATTCTCAGACTGTACAAGCGACCTAGAAAGTGAATTCAGACGAACTAGAACGAAAAGTAGATTTACTGAAGCGAATTTACCAAGCGAATAAGCTTATTAGCTCTGGGATATTAGGAGCCGGCGCAGCGGCGGCTATCAACAAAACTGCGGAGGCTGTGAAAGATAAATCCAGTAACGGGTCCCCGTCTGTGCCTTCGAATTCATCTTCTAACAAAGATGACAAGAGAGATAAAAATAACTCGTCTTCGAAATCATCGACACCACCTCTGAAACATCATAGCAGGAAATATAAGCACGATTCTAGGCGCTCCAGATCTCCTCACGATAGAAAAGATCGGGGTCACAAAAAGCAAAGGTCTCCATCTCCTAGACGGCGATCACGCAATTCTAAACATCATCATTCAGATCGGTCCAGGTCTCGTGATGCTAGAGATGATAAAAGAAAATATTAAATGCAAAAATTACCACTGTCTTATTTTCTCAATATACTAATTAAACTTTTTATTTTTGACATATTTTTTTATTTTCATTATCATCTTATCTCATTTATGTTCTTCTGTTACACTTGCAACTGTATCTTTATTTAAATTTAAAAAAAAATGGTACCTGAATACAATTATAAAAGAAAATTTTTGTTTGAAAACACTGCTGTTGGTTTTTCAAACCAAAAAAATTATCAGTGCCGGTATAGTTTATAATTTTGTATTTCGAATAATTTGCGATGAATAAAAACGAGACAAATACTACTAATGTGTTTTCATTTTATGTTTTTCTATAATGTGTTAGGACCATACATATTGTAACACCTGCCCATGAATTTTGTCACATTTGGCAGTGTCACATTCTTCATTGCAGAAACAAAAAACAGTTGTGTTTGTCAGAATATATTAAATCCACAATCATACTTATCAGGAACAACATTAATTTATGTGCGTCCTATGTTTTATTTTATATCTGAAGGTAGAGATAATGAGTATAGATCTGGCTGGTTCAATTCACCTATATTTTCTATGACTTTTATTGATCCTAAAACAAGCAACCACTTATATTTCCTCATTGCTACAACTGTTTTACGCTAAGCTAAATATTTTAGTACCTAATTCTAATAATGTCAATTTTTAAAATTATTTGCATAAATAAAAGAATAGAAGAGACATTTTGTACATTTTTTGTTAAACTATTACAGATACAATTTAAGACATCGACTGAGGGTGCTTGATGGAATTTCAATATCAAATTTGGATTATTGAGATTTTGTACACTTCCATGTATTTTGTCACTAACGACCCGGGTTTCGCCTTTCGGCATCTTCAGGCATTCGAGCACACGAATGGACTCAAACTGACTACAATAATAATTATTACTGTCTCATTAATTGAATAGTGTAAATGGAATTAAAAATTGAACAGCACATGTTATTTGAGTCACATAATACTTTTAAAAGTTGACAATTTTCTAAACATGTTGCAAGTGGTGTAGTGATAATTTTTGAGGCTTGAAAGTTTGTAATACAGATGATATTTTTTCCACATAAGCCACTGTACAACTGCCTAGGTTGCCTTCACACTATCATCATACTCTAAAACTTTACTATTCGGTTGGATTGCTTGGAATACTTTGAATCTAGTGGCCTTGATATCTCTGACGTTTTCATACCTCCTCACCCACAACCATTTCTGATTGTGTGAAAACAGGACATAGATGGAGTGATAAACTTAGGAATAACCTTTCCTAATTCTATTATTGTTTCCTAATCATCTACTAAAAGAGAGGTTGAGTTACTAAGTAACATTTAGTTATCGTTATATGACTTCTATACTCTATACTCAAGATACTCTATTTTATAATATGAGTTAAAAGAAAGAAGTTGTCTATTTTTGATATTCTAATAAAACTTGACACCCATTTTGTTCTTCTTAAAACGATGTAATAAATGTTATTAATAATAAAAAAAACTGGGACATGCATCTAATGGAATAAACAATGATCGACAAGAACACTGAGAACATTTATACTAAGTTTGAGTATTAATCTGTTAATCTATTAATAGTATTACAGGTGAGTGGGAAAATAGAATAGAGTGGTTGCATATACAAGATATTTATATGGTATCTACATAGATATATTATAATTACTGTTTTAATCTAAACTGAAACACCAAAAAGCTAAATTTTGTTCACGTTTAAAAACACTTTTCATTTTGAAGACATGTAATGAATTCAATGCGTAAATTTGTTTTTACTATTTCCAATTACTCCCAACCATACAGTGTTAAACTAAGGTAAATGAAATTTGGATTATTGAGATTTTGTACACTTCCATGTATTATGTCACTAACGACCCGGGTTTCGCCTTTCGGCATCTTCAGGCATTCGAGCGCACAAATGGACTCGAACTGACAGACAGTAAACGTTAGTGACAAAATACATGGAAGTGTACAAAATCTCAATATTCCAAATTTGATATTGAAATTCCATCAAGCACCCTCAGTCGATGTCTTAAATTATAAGGTAAATGAATTGTGAATCTTCAAATGCACATAATACTTTTAGCCACCATTTGTACAACTTTTTATTTTTTGAATCTGTGACCTAATTTTAATTTCATTAAACAATACGAATACAATAATCATTGACAGAGATGAAAAAGAAAAGCAAACATTATCATATATGATATCAAAATTTTAACAGGTATTATGTAACGTTAAGGAGTAATCATACTTGCCATCTTTGGAGCCATGACACATAGTAGATCGATTCAGTAATGGCAGAGAAAAATGAACAGCAATTAAGTGATTCGAATATCCGCATATTTGATTAATGCATCATCAATTAATGACATATATAGGATTAAAAAATGGGAAACGGAATTAAAGCTAATATCAATTTGGGTAAAATTGCTCATCAGTCTAAGATTGGCCCACTACATGGAAAAAGGTGCTTTATAATATCATGAAAATACCAACGCCATATGAATATTTTTTAGTTAAGCAAAGGTATCGAGTAGCCCTTGGTGGTAAAAATATGAATGAATGTGCAACATATTTTGTTTTATTGTTGAATTCGTAAGCTGTCAGCTTGGAATGATAAAACACAATTTAAAAACATATCTTCAAATAAATTGGATTAACCATATTTTCAATTTGTATTACTAATCTGTAAACCAAATGGTGTATATTTTTTCCATCTCAATTATGTACAGAATATATGAAAGCATAAAGAAAAGTTACCAAAACTTGAAAATCATTGGATTTATAGTAATTACAGTGATTATTTGTATCGTGGGCCAAAGTTACTCGAATTGGATGAAAATTTTGCCCACTTTGTTTTATCTATATTTATAAATCAATTATAACAATTAATCTACTTATGTTAATTAAATTTCATCTTCACCTGTTCTGATCGTCATTGTTCTGTTTTTGGCTGTTCTGATTTGTTCATTCCTAATGTAGCTGTCACCATTCAACAGGAACTAATTGGCGTTACTTGAGGGTCCACAATCTGTAAGTCATTTGTCCCAACTATGTTATTTGTAATATTCACGTCTCACGTCGATTAAACGTGCTTGTGATTTAAAATAAATAGTATAATTTTTTCTAATTTGCTGTTCCAAATGCCAGGAAGGGATATTGAGAAAACCGCCTTTCATGGCATTGCGACAAGCTTACTTAAGTGTTAGGCACTATATCCACTTAAACCAACTCTGCTAACGTAAATACGGTACCGCATGTTTATATTTAGGTGCATAATATCTCGCTGTTTTTTGGGTGCTGATATCCTTAAAAAAAACTGATCATTATTCTTACGTTGTTAAAGAAGATACAAATTGATATCATGCATGTCGCAATAATGAAACAAAGTTTAAAATACAAAAATAATTTCGTATAAGTAAGCAAAAAAATCACATTTAAATTGTTCTTCGTTTGGACCTGTCTCGTTGAGTGACATTTTGAAAGCGAATTTCATGTGTTAAATAATAAATTACCACGCCGGTTACTATTGACATAATTATGTCAATAGCTGAATAATAAAATGTAGACAGTTTTCCTGCGTTGAGTAAAATATATAAAATTTCCAAGAAGTATAATATTATAACAATGGCGAATCTATCTCATCGAAAGAGTTTGTAAAGTAACGTCTTAAATCTAAGGTATATAAAATAAATTTATTAATAATACACGAATATCTAACATCTGACATAAAAAATACTACATTTCTTTTGTGACTGTATTAGTACTTTTGAGCGATATTGAGAATATAGCGATATCGAGAAAAATATTTAGGAATAAAATTGCCGATACCGATTAAGTC
This sequence comes from Himalopsyche phryganea, assembly GCA_022494535.1. Classification (NCBI taxonomy): domain Eukaryota; kingdom Metazoa; phylum Arthropoda; class Insecta; order Trichoptera; family Rhyacophilidae; genus Himalopsyche; species Himalopsyche phryganea. Next base: position 13,526,581 of record JAGVSL010000001.1, on the reverse strand, counting down.
AAAGTTAACGTATTTACATTTATGGCACGTGCGACAAATCAGCCAAAGCATTTTTGTTTATAGCACACATCGCCGTTTACTATTTCATATTTAATTTGCCGATATCAGTCGTTTTTCGACAGCATAAAAGTAGTAATTTATTGAAGAAGATATGTTATATGTATTCTTGCATGTGTTTTGGCCAATTGATGTAACCCTCAAAAATACGAAAATGCGTTAATGATTGGATTTAATTTTAAAGACCATTGAGTAGGTCTCGGCCAAATGATGTAAATTATAAAAAGAAATTGACCACTTTTTAGATGGAAAATTTATTTTATCTTGGTTTTAATTTTAAAAATTCTGACCCCCCATTTGATGTAAGCCACTATTATATCGACACTCCCTACGTCTAATCCCGTATCTACAAACATGAGAATTTACAGTGCATTTCAAAGATTCATAACGAAAATCACCATATAATGTTTTCGATAAAAACAGTTTTTAAAAATAATTTAAATTTTGAGGGTTACATCAACACTTAATCCTCTTCAAAGAATTAGAAAAATACAAAGAATCTATATACCCTACAATTGTGAGATACAATAACTATGATTTACAAGGCAATTTTTATTGATTCCATTTTATTGGATGTAAGAAACACCGGGAATAAAACTAAAATAACTTACTATTTGTTTTACGAAGATGAAAAGTGTAGTTACTATTTTATATGAATGAGCAATACCTACGCTAAGTAATTAATGACGTGATTTGTATATAAGATTTGTAAACCGGGCCTACAGTCGAGTGGTCAACGTCATCCTCTTCGGTTACTCTGTCCACGGATTGAATTCCCAATACCGTTGAACATTGTTAAATCTCTTCCCAGTGGCATTCCCATAGGAAGACTGGTTCGAATCGTTGGAAGAACAAACAATAATTCATGTCCACGATCCACGATTCCTGAAAAAATGTTCAAGAAAAATAAAGTTTGACATTCTCAAGAATGGCGTCCATATACTCGTATGATAATACATATATCATATAGTATGAGCGAAAGACTAGACAGTATTTTATTTATAAATACAGACTAGGTGAAAGTGCGTGTTTTTTTGCACAGGCCCCTAATATTTCTAGTTACGTCGCTGTAATTTATTATATACCGACACAGACATGATATTTGTTTTATCTAAGTAAGTAAAAACAAATGAGCGTTTGTTCTGTCAAAAGGCCATCGCGTTTATTCCGACATTAAATTATTAGAAAAATATGTTGTAAATTATAAAAATGATTGACGTGTTCGTAAACAAAGACCATGGGCAAAAATAATACTTCGGTGTATTTTTGTAAATTTGATAAAAGAAACGCACTTCTAACTAGTCCAACTACGTACCCACATTTTACAAATAATGAATACATTTTAGCAGTCGTATAGCCACTGCATATTAGCGCATTAAAATTTTCTTTGGAATAAGGTAATGTAATATCGGACGAACATTATATCGTTGACACAAAAGCAAATGGGTACCTGTGAAAAGTTGAGCTTAGAGATAAACGCCTTGTGTTTTAAGAGTGAAAAAAATCGAGTGGAAGTTATTTCTTAGTATTTTGAAATTAAAATTTGATCACAGGTGACTTTATTACTAAAACATTGAAATGCATCTTTTCAATTTAAATTTCGAATTTTAAGAATTCACATTTAAGTCAACTTTCAATTTCAAGGTTAATTACTTAAATTTCAAATGACATGTACTTAGATTGGTATATAGGTTTCAACACTAACATATTTTACCATAGATGAATTGAAGATTAGTTTAAAAATACACAAATTACTATTTTTTTCAAATGTGGTTTCATAGATTTTGTTTCGCAAATGTCATTTTTCCTATCACGTAAATAAAAACGAACAAAACTGCATTCATAACTCCAGGCCGTCAAAACGTCACAAGTGCCCTTTTACTTTTGGGACGATATTAAACCAGAAGTACAATAAAAATCGTGTGGTTGGGATCGCAAAGCTTAAAGCTGGCTAATTTTCACGAATACCTTAAATTTATTAGTTCTTGGTATTGAAATATCACTTTAGATCTTCAGACAAATACAGTAAAAGCTTTTTTCACATCTAACGCTTGTTGGAAAAATAGTTATCACATAATAATTGTACACTTATTGCAAAATGTTTTCACAAATTTTGTTAACCAATAACATTTATATTTCGATTTTACTTCATTTTCTTAGTCGAAAAACCAGTATTTTGGTATTAAAAAGCAGTAGAAATACCAGCTTTCCGGTTTTGGTAATACCGTTGTTGTAATCCTTGATAATTGGCATGCGTTGAGTTGTACAGCGTGAAGGTGCTCAAATAAATTTCGTCTTTTGCCGATGCTTGAATGAAATACTGATAAATATCGCGACGAGAGAAACGGATCCTGATCATTATAAACAATTGAGGAATTAGTACAAAAAGAATTTATGTAAAAATTATAACATGTTTTCCACAATTTCGTTGATTTTTCTATAATATAAGTCTAACTATGACAAAATTAATAATAAAATTAACGTCAGTAGTTTACCAGTTAGTTCTCCGATATTAGATTTAGAGTCCATTTTAAAATTCCATATTGTGACGAGTGTCAACGTGCCCGTTAAAAAATCAACTGATGTATTAATTTAATAAAAAACAATTTGAATTTAATTATTATTTAGAAAAATATTTTCATCACCGGTTTCACTATTGTGGACGTGAGTGAGATTTATATTTTACTACTATCTATTGAAAGGCTGTCTATGATATAAATATCAACTGATTTTAATGTTATAAAGCAATGGTCGCCAAGCTTTTTACCCTAAGGGCCACACTGACTCCTCCACTAAGTACCAATGGCCAAGACCTAGTTCGCTCATCATACCAACATATTTTAGTTTTGAATTACGCGCAAATTCCCGTATTGGTGCTAGCCTGCGAGTGGCATATCTATGGCAGAGGGCGCGGGGGTGGACTCAGCTCATTGTAAATTTTACAATGTAATCAAAATAAACTACAGCGGGCCGGATACCGGGCATGTCCGGCCACGGTGTTTGAAGACCCCTGTTATAAAGAATGAATGAAAAAAGAAATGTTTTTTACCGTATTACGTTTGTGTCAAAACAATTTACTACTTCTTAAATCAGCAGGAAATTCATTAGCGGAGATCTTTGAATTCGTACGATTTTATATAAATATTTGCGCTGAATATTATTTTATATTTGTACAAACAACGCTACATTTCAAATTATGCAGAGTATTGTTTTAAAACGGTATAGTATGTATATATTTTTTATTTAAATTTAATATCTCAAAAATATACTGCCAGTGGCGTACCTATATCATTTTAGATCGCCACAAATGTCCGCACTGGGATTTGAACCAGTGATTACCGCAACTGAAGCCAGCGACGTTGACCACTCGACCACGGACACTGCCTGTTAAGTAATACCTTACAAGTTATTATTATGATTATACTGCATTTTAATACAAAAAAAAATAGTGTGGAAACCAATAGAATAACTAAGTGTATACCTATTACGATATGAGTCAAATAATTCCTCCAATTAACTCCAATCCCATATATAAATACGAAATCATATTATTTTTGCTCAGCTATCTGCTATCAATATAAGTCCGATAATTTGATTTATCGATGAGCACTGAGCAGAGTTATATATGTACTATTTCAAAAAGCCGTAGGGAATTTGTGTAAAAATTATTAAAAAAATAAAGTCATATAATTGCTTGAATTTGGTGCGCCACTGTAAAAGACCAAAGCAATTACGCGGAAAACAATTTCTCAACGATAGGCAGTAGCTGAAAACACAAGATGGCAAGTGAGATGACACGCTACAATTTTCTTTTGTCATTCAAGTCAAGAGAATAGCGAAGGATAAAAACAAAAACTCGCCAAAAATTAAATTAAAGTGTTATTTAGTGGCGTACCTATACATAAGAAATCTCATAAGTACAAAGTATTCCCAATATGGAGGATATGAAAGCATAATGAAGCATTTTAACAAATTTTGTTTTCATGAAAAATGGTCTTTTTTCACAGACGCTAGTTTGTTAATACCTATCGCTACATCTCGTTTTGACGATATGTGTTGATAGGAAGAAATTAAAACATCATAAAAATCTATGCCTATAGAATCAATCTATTAAATAAGTAATGTTAAATTTCAGGAGATGGTAAAACCTGATATCTCAATATTTATACGAATTTTAGATATCAGCATGTTCCTATCAGACGTGGACTACAAAACATTGAAATACTTAAATACACATTTGTCTGAAAGAATCAAATAATCTCAAAATTTAAATCAGTCCTCCTGCATAGCTAAAGTAAACATATCAATATGTGTCATATGAACTCTGAAATAATGTCTGTAAACGTACATTCGTTGATTAGTGCATTTGACTTTGAAATCTAATAAGACGCGTTATTATTTATAGGTTTTTATATGGTACCAGATACTGAATGAGATACATATGGTCTAACTCCAGTTTCGAAATTTTGAGAAAATCAAGGTTTTGTAAAATTTTCTTAGGATCAAATAACAACCATTTATAACTGTTTGTCAATCAACTGAAGAACTTAAACATTAGTGTAGTTGTGAAGTCTGTCCGGATACTTTACTCTTAATCTGATATTAAAGATTCTTCACTATTATTTTGAAAAATATCGTTTAATATGGTATTATAAAAACAAAAAACAGTTTTTTTAAGAAATTAGGAGTATATATATGGAGGTGCACCATTAATAAACTAATAGATTAACATCTTTTGAACGTGTTTGAGGTATTAACTCATTTTTAGTAATTTTGGAGTAACACCATTACTATCCTAAGTGACACATATATAAGTCAAGACGATTCTGTAAAAATTGGGCATCATGCGCTGAAGTCATTAAAGTCTGCTAGTGTGTTATATATTCTATTCAAATCTCAGCTTTATTAAAAATATATAACTTTTCAATGCTAATTCAGAAGCAAGTGTTGAGTACTGTGTATCATACTGTATTCTTTAACTGGAAACGGAAAATATTTCATCTTTTATCCTGATTTATTTTCAAAGGAAAATAAAGCAATTGAAATTTTTGTAAAAACTGTTAAATAGTAGAACATCTAGCAGCAGTAAAATACATTTCACGGAAACCATCAAAATTCAAAGAGTATTACATGTGTACCTACATCAAAAAATAAACAAAATAGCCACTGAGTCTATCAAAAGTAAAACCTATGTTAGAGTCTACGCGTTTTGTAAAAATATTTTGTAAGCGTTCTTTTTTTAGAATAAATCCCATTTTCCGGTTATTGGAATCGGAGTAAAACCGAAAACTATTTCACGGGTTCCAAAAACCTTTGTATTGTCGTAGTGATTGCAATACCACCTATTTTTCTTCTCTTCAATTGAAAACATGAGTATTTTCGGCATACCGTTTGTATTGAAATGCCTCTAGATCAGTGGCTCTCCACCAGAGGATTTTTCTGTGGCCACCAACGGTTCTATAGTAATAAATATTGATATTAAAAAAATGAGTAATACGAAATAAATACGACAATTGTTTATTCGTATTGTACACGTATGTGGCTCGTAAACGTATTTGTAATGAATTTAATAAAACAGGAATCCTTTTTTAGATAACAAATTAATCTTGATCAGTTCGGTAGCCCCATCGGGTTAATTTGTGCTGCAGTGCATTCAGTAATTCAGTCTGTTGTACGATAACCAACGCTGCTCATCTTGCTATCGTGTAATTATCATTGAGGAGAGATTTTGCAAATATGGAATTATCTGTATATTATGTTATTCTTTATTTTTCTAATTTTGAAGGGAATTTGATACAATCCCTGAGTTAAAATGGATATAGAAAATTATATACAAACAAACATCAGAAAGATGAATGTGTAAAAATCTAATGACTAATAGATTTTTACGCATATTGAAAAACAAATAAGGACTCTATAATATTAATACTAAATATAACATTTGTAAATGAAAGGATTGTAAAAATATTGTACACATTTTTAAAGAAATTATATTAATTTATACATGCAAATGTTCTGCCTGCGGCGCAAGTGCTGCTTCTTTATAGTGATGGTTTATGGTTAAAAAAATGTCATATAGGTAACGAGTCCCTTAAATGCATCGGCTTAATGTTTTAAATCACAATTGAAAAATTTGGTGCGGCCACGAGACATTTTCAAAAGACCACTGATGTTCATTATGGGGCCACGAAGAAATTTTCCGTAAGAGCCACTGTGATAGATAATAATATTAACTATTCATTGTTGCTTACTACTTTTTATTAGTATAAACGTACCCGTCATAAATGACGGTGAATTGAAATTGAAATACTGAATATCTAAAATAGCTATTACGCCAGAACTGTGTGTGAATTGTTTATACCACAAACGCTTACGTCAAGAGAAAATTTCGTTCCTTCATGTGATATGTAATAATAATGAAGCGTCTACAGAGCGGTCTGGGCTACTATATATAAGATGCTACACGTACATTCTTATTAAAGAATTTACGTTTTTTTCAAATTAATTAAATACTTACATTAGTCCACATAGCCAGACGACCGCGAGAAAAGTCTTCAGAATGGTCTTGGAGAAGAATTATTATGAAATATTTTATCATACTTCACTTTTTTTAATAATATTAATAGTATATTTGTGATATATCACAATCTGGTATTGAATTGGTAGTAAATACATGGAACTGAATCCCTAAATATAAAATTATTAATTTGCTACTCATCTGCTGTCCCAACCGGGCCATGTCCTGGCTCTGGCCCAAGAGCTATTATAAATTTGTTATTACTTTTATCGTCTGTGGAAAGGGAAAAGGACGTAACCCACACCAAAAAATATTGTGTATAACTCACACAAAACGTGCTATTACAGTATACAAATATAAAATATATCGACTGTAGAAAGGTAAAAGGACTTATCCCTCAGTCTTTTCAAAATATTTTTTTTCGATAATCACAATGTATTCAATCTAATACAGGCTTTGATTGGGCTATATACAATATTTCTTGTGTGTGGGTTACGTACTTTTTCCATTCCACAGTCGATATGTATATAAATATATATCCTAATCCACAACGAAACCCACATTTTTTCTGTAACCCAAATAGAGTTCGAATATTTATGTACAGAATATTAATAACTGTATGACTTTATACAATAAAAAATCATGTCTATAACTCACAAAATAAAGACTGCTTAAAATCAATCGAAGGTAAAATCTGAATATTATTGATTCATGAAAAATTATTCAATTTAAATTATTATTATGTGCCAATTAATGTATTTTTCAGTGGAAAATTAAAAAAAAATATATTTTAAAAATCTCAACATAATTTTAGGACTATTATGTTTAAAATAATATTTTATTGCTTTGATTTTCTAGAAATGTTATTATAGGGGTGTCAAAATCATTATTTCAAACTAATTAAATTTTCGTTCTGTTGTGCTTTACGACACGAAAGTATTCTGGAATATTTTCCTATCCCGGAACCGGAAATCGAACAATTACCAATCGTCGTTCCGTTACCCGCCCGAACCTTTCGCGGGCCTACTCGAGTAGAGGCCAGCGCAGAACTCTAGCACAAAGGAATAATTCAAGACAATATGGAGCAATTAAGTTTTATTTATAGTGAGACATGTCCAATGAAAACACTCTATAGCTTTATCGTAAACGTTTTTCACAATGAAAAAGCTGTCTTGACCCTCTTGATACCCATAAAGTTTAGACATTTTAGACTAAGTCTAGTAATTTAATTATACTTTAAGGCAGTATATTATATGGCGGCGGAAAGGAACGAAATCTCACAAACACAAGCTTAAATCGTGTGACTAATGATAACGCACAAAAGCATTAGTTTATTATACAAAATAAATATAAAAAATACTTCTGTAGTCAACAATTGGTAAAATTTTACTTGATTCTGGAATGTGAGTGCTGAATTTAATTTGATTGAGATGGCAAATTTAAAATTTAGTTTAGTTACAGGTTAGTTTCCCTATTTCCGTTCGTTATGTGTATGCTGCCGTTGTTTCACAGTTGTCTTTCATAACTCAATAACGGTCAAGAAAGTAAACGAATATACTCCTCATTTTCTTGTAGCGATATAGACCTGCATTGGACCGATCTTTCAACCATGCAATATTGTACTATAAGAAAATGGAGAGAAAAAGGAAAATGTGACTTGCTCAACCATTTAGTGATATTAAACAACCTGTGTATAAGTGTACTGATAATCGGCCGTGGTGGTAGAGCTTAATCTACTCCACGTTGAATCTAAAGAGGAATCAAGAATATCCGATTCTCTTCAATATGATGTTGCAAACTTATCGAATTCCTCAAAGTTGGCTTTGGTTGAGAAATTAGTGCACGGCTATTATTATTTGTCAGTTTTAAAGTTAAAATTAAACAAAAAGGATTTGAGTGAATATTGCACTACATAAATATTAGGGCATACAATCCCGAAACCCTGTTTACAATCCCGGTATTTCGGGATTATTTCATGTGTTATATATTGTACATTTAAATGACCATTAATGCCTTAATTGGAATGTGTATATGATTAAATATGTTTTTAGGCATTGAAATGTTTTTTTTGTTGATTTAAAATCAGACAGTCAATTTACAAAAAAAGAGAATAGTATTACAAAAAAAATGATCAAAATAATTTTATATTTTTTAAAATCCATGTCCGCTCCCAACGTGGAGCATATGGCCTCCTAATGGAGGTATCTCAACAGAATTTTTCTATGAAAACTGCTTGTTACTTAGTTGTTGAACCCCCTTTTTTTTTGAAGAGAGATAGAAGGATACGGCTAGGACAAGACTAGTGGTTAGCTAATCGCTCTCGCTACGCACCGTGAGGATCGGATGGGTGGAAGGGAATTTTTTAGACATCACAAACACTCAGACTACGAACAGAAATCTATAAATCGATTGAGAGATCAATTTATAAAAACCGTCCGCCCCGGGATTTGAACCTGAGACATCTGTAGCCGTAGCCAATGATTGCGCCACCAACTGCGCCACGGACTCCGACAAATAGTAGGTTTTACTAAACGGTATCCAAAAAGAGGATAAATCTTTCAATTTGACTTTAAAATATTGTCCTCCATTCATTTAAGAAGCGGTCCTAATCTGTCCTCCATTTCAAATTGAAGAATGGCTGTTAAAAAATATAAGAAGGAGGGAGACTATAATAAATTTATATACATTTTAAGGTATTATAAAAAAACCATGTACATGAACAAACCGAAGTACACGTTGTATAGTCTTACCAACTTATTTGGCCGCCGACGAATTTGGTACTAGAATTGTCATTCTGGAATAAATATCAGTTTTGGAATTTACTGAAATTTCAGTTCTGGTTGAGTATGTCAACATTTCTAACGCAACGGTGGTGCCCTCACTAGCGGCCAAGTTAAATTGATATATCTATAGTTAATCAGGAAGTTTTAATTAGATATATGAATTATTTTTTAGCATTTACAATGAATCCCAAAATCCGGGGATTGTCTGAATATAAATCCCGGCAGTACAACATTTAATAATTGACCGGGATCGGAAGCCCTAATAAATATATTATTATTTCGACTGATTATTTTTGAATACATTTACTTTAATAATTTACACTATTAGAACTAAACTTAAAAAAACGCTATTTATGTCAGTAAGAAACTGGTGATCAAGACTGGTATCGCTCATCGTAAGCATTTAAAATAAAAGAAAATAATGTGTTTTATAAGTATAATGCCTTTCCACCAAGAATTGATAATTGACACCAAGGTAATGAAATATTGTTCTACATTGACTAAATTCGCTTTATACGGAAAAATACAAACATACAATTGAAGACATTGATATTTTTATTATATTGATTCCATACGTGATGATTAAAAAAATCTTGAAAATAATTCCACATTTGAGAGTTAAAAATATTGCTCTGCACAAGGGCTCGATTCTTGGCTGTGTGAAATTCGAAATAATATCAAAGGGTAAAAGGGTCAACATATTTTATCAGCTTAAGAGCTGTGTTTCTACAGGAGCGCGTGAAAACATAATAACACATTTAGTTTTTAAAGCTAGGCACAGTAGGAATATTTATAATGAAAAATAGTTTTTTGTTGTTGTTGTTTTACACCGTCTGATTATTCGCCTAAAAGGGTTGGTATTATTTTTTTAACAAAAGAAAGCAATTACTATGATGATGTGTTTAACAAGGTTTTTATGAATACATAAGTTTACTATTTAATTATTGTGCGAAATTTAATGAATTTTATTTTCCAGAATGGATACAATAACACCGCCCGACTTATGAAGTGACAGCAGATTTGAAACTATAAAATCTTCACTCTCAAGTTTCATCTTAATAGCAATGCATCAATGACGTGCGGTGACTTATGATGCAAGGCATGCTGTGAGGGAGGAAAATATGCAAAATTTATCTTTTTTTTAAATTCAATTATATTCATCTCACGAGTTTTACACCTTAATTTCAAATCCTCTACAGTCTCTAGTATTCCATATTTAATATTCCGCTAATGTATTATTAAATCCCATTTTCTTTGCTGTTAATCCGTGTCGAGGGTAGCGACAAATTAAACACGATTTATCTGACAATCCGAATCACAATACTAACGGTGAAATGCTAAAATCCAAGCGCATGCATCCGCATACAAACTGTCATGCGCGATCCATATAGCAAATCGGATTCAGAATTTAACGGAAAGAATATATTAATAGTCAAGTCTGTGATTCAGTGGTTAAGATCGTTGGCTTCGGTTACGGATCTCACGGGCTCGAATCCCAGTACGGACGGTTTCATAAATTGATTTTTTAATCGAACTATGGATTTAAGTTCGACGGCATGGATGATTGTGATTTCTAAAATTTCTTCCCACACGTCCGATCTTTAAAACGGGGCAAAGCGAGAGAAATTAGCTAACCACTAGTGCTGTCCTCGGATGAACGACGAAAAACGTTTGCTGAGATGTTTTAATTTAATAAAGAATGATACAAATATGTACACCAACTCTCTTTTTACACGATTTCACAAAAAAGAACGACTTATATTTTTGCACTAATTATTTGTTTTAGAAAGACGTTTCTTGTAATGAGAGTGATTTTTGTCGAGTCAATCATAAACGTATGCGTCTATTATCAAATAGCAAAGAGTATTTATTGAATAAGCTTTTCGTTTACCATTTTTTATTTTAATTTGGATTTGAAATTTGTTTCAGTTACCGATTTTGTTTTCGTAATTCAAATAAATATGTATGTACGAATAAATTTTTAGAACTAATTGAGTTTTCATAACTATTTTTTTTTTTACGATTTTCTAGAACCCATATAGGGTGGCTGCTATAGTAATTGGACGGCGATAGTTATTGCACACTTAACTTTAAAGTCCAAAATAAGAGTAGCTAAGCATTCTTGTTGGTGTGAATGAGACAAATATATATAGTGTTTCTATCTTTATGTAACTGCAGCTTTAATTATCCGCTACTAGATGACAATACTGAGAAAACTTCATTCGTATGTGATGTCAGGTTAAAATCATGAAAAAAAGTATTTTTTTTAGCAGACTCTTTATTTTAGTGACATTTACTTTATAAAGTGTCGTGAATTTCGTAACGAAAATTCTCAGGAAAGCGTGAGAAACTACAAGCTGTCAATACTCATTGAGATTTAAATAATGGTATAACAACTAACCTTAAAAGTAAATAAATGTGTTCAATTATTATGTTTTTCCATATTTTTCAGTCTAATAAAAATATCTAATTGTTTTTATTAATGTTGTGTTCATTTTCTTGAAGCTCATTAAATTCCTCATCTCCACATATCATACATGTTTCCTACATACTTATTTTTTTTGACTTATGCACTGTTATAGGAAAGTACTTCCTTAAGTGTCCAATTACTATAGCAGTCACCCTACATAGTTCTTTTTTTCGTATTACGTGGCTTTTTTAAATGGGGAACACAGCATAATCGTTGGCATAGTGGCAGAAGGCGATAAGTCTAAAATCGGTTATTTTGAGTTGTGAATGCAGTACAATAGATTTTCCGACGGTCTATCGTTTGTAAAAACATGATCAGCCGTATTCCATTTTTTACGTAATTTGAAGAAATCAATATAAATTAAGCCATTAAAGCCAAAACTTTGATTAATGATATTATAAAAACAAAAGTACTAATAATTAAATCGAATTCGTAAATGATCAACAAATATCATCAAGTAGTGAGTTTAATAAATAATGGTTTATGTATGTGCATAAAAAGACTTATATTTAATGATTTTCTCAATAGACGATTATCTCAAAGCATTGTTTTTTGACTTAACGCCTGCTGCCACTATAGCGACGATATGTATAGTGTGTTTTTTACACGGTTTTTCTTGGAACGTATCTACCGTGTAAAAAAAGAGTTGGGTGTATATTTATAATGTTTATAATGCAGCCAAACTGGAAATGTGCATACAATAATAATTTTGAACAATTGCTTCAGAAAAATATTTTTTCTTATAAATGAGTAAAACTATTGATACTTGTATATAAACGTTTTTTACACACATTAAATATTGTAAAATATTAAAAAATTAGAAAGTAATAGTTTCATTATCAGTATTTTCGAAGACAAATCGAAGTCCAAAGTATAATTAAATTAATTTTTTTAAATCAATTTTGTCCGATCTTTTGTGAAAATTAATCGTAGTGATGTTTTTATGATTCTCGTAAATGATAAATCAAAAACTGTTTATCAGTGTTTCCCAAACTGTCTTCGCGAAAACCTAAAATGCTCTTATATACTGAAAAAGCTATAACAAAATCAAGCATGTTTGACTTCATATTGACAGATGAATCAGTTGATTTAAAAAAAAATACAAAGATAAGCCAATAAATGATTTTTATGTGAATTTATCAGAAGTGTTGCCCAGTGAGTTAAAACAAGATATTATTATTTTATTTCCGTTTACTACGACATATTTACGCGAAGCATGATTTTCTTATAACAGGCTCAACCACCAAATATGAGAATTCAATTTTCTAATATTGTGCCTGATGTCAAGAAGATTTGCCATTGAAGGACCTAAAATCATCGACGTCATTAAAATGTTCATTCATTTATATTTAAAAAAAATGTTTTGTGTTGTACCCTACAAATTAACAAGGCGTTTCCTTAATTTTACAGGATTTGTGAAGGGTTCCATCGCAGGAAAAGGTTGGGAAACCCCGCTGTATATAATGTTATCTGACTCACATGCTAAACTGATAAAAGTTATTGAAAAATAGAGTCCAATAAAATAACGTTTGATGTAGCAAATTTGAATGAAAACTAGTATAATAATAAATTAATGTGTATATTTTGTGATAAGATTATATTGAGTTCCAAGAGGCGATTGGAAGAGTAAAGTGGGAAATCGATGTTACGCTACATAAGTAATTCGAGGGTGAAAATTCACAAGTTTTCCTGCATTTTCACACAAGATATTAAGCCCGGGGGGTGCGACTTAGTGCGAACAATTTTAGTTTCCCCGCCCTTCGTCGCTTCTCTCCGGCGTTCCGACGCCATCCCTCCTCCCTGCCGAAGGAATATAATGGAGCGCGGACGCCGAGCGGATTCATTCCGTTCACGGCGTTCCACCAGGCGTCCAACAAACAAACAAAACACTTGCTGCGCATTGACGCTCACTTGTGTAAGTTAATCGAAACATTCACGAGTTTATTAAAGTTTGATTTGTCAAGCACATTGGTCAGATAGCGGCGACGGTGACAGCTTCTCTAGTTATTTTGTGAATCAAAGTGATATATTTTAAACTCAAATCATATCTCATGTAGACGTTGAACTTATTTCCAGGATTATTTAGTTGAAAAGAAAAACCACTGACGTTAATTTATGAACACACGCTAATAAATTGGAATATAAGGCGCACGTAAAGTTGTAAGATTATTTATTACCATGACTGTTTATTTTGATTGAAACATACACACAACCAATAAGAAGTGTTATAATTAAACGAAGACCTTGTGTATAACGGAAACTTTCACAATTTGTTTTGTATCAAATATAATAACATTAAAAAAGTGACATTTTGATTATAATAAAAAAAGATAAATTATGTCTTTACCATAATTAGGGACAGTCAAGTCTGTTCCAAAAAAATCAAGATGCCATCACCTATTAAGGAAGGAAACGACGTCGGAGGTAAAGGCAGCCAGCAAGATATGAAAAACGACGGCAAGCAATGGAAAAATGCCGGAAATAATGGTTATCTGTGTTCACCTCAAGAGAACGGTGGAAGTGACGACTCCACCGGAGTTCTGCTCGACGATCTGAACGCTCCACGGAGCACCGTCGTTCATTTTGGACCCGGATCAAAGGCCCACACTGTCCTGACCAAAGCCGATAAAGACGATTCCATCTGTGGGAGGTTGAAGAAAAGATTCTGGATTGCGGCCGCTTTGGTTCTTTTCATCATCAGCATCATCTTGGCGAGTACTCTTCTACAAATGAGCGGCCAGGAATGCAGCTCCGCGGTGGATGGTAAGATATTTGAATTTTCTTCTTATTAATTTATCTAGACGTATAGCAGTTTTAAGAAATATAATACATGATTTAACTCTAGTGTGTAAATAAGATCGCATTTTAAATACATATTTTAGTTTATTTCTAAGCGTGGTCATTGACAACGTGCGTTGTTAAGTGTTTGGATATATACGGTCAAAAACGATGCAGATAGTTATTTTTAATTTATTTTGATTCTTTGATTAAATCTAAAAGCATTTATACTTTGATAGATATTCAGTAATCATGACAAGAGATTGTAGACATATTTTGTCAGATATATTATACAGCAAAATATTTTAAATATGATATTTATTTTTCTGATATATTCTCGAAGGTATCTGACGAACTAATCCAAAATATTAACTAATATAATTTTATTTATCAGGAGAATAATATATCACACGACTATTAGTTAGTAATTTACAATATTATATTATAATATTGGGAAGAATGTGAAATTTTTCTTTCAAAATACATACTAGTAATAACCAGATTACCGGGTTCCGGGTTCAGTGAGATTGGAATTTAAAAATTAATTGGTATATATTAAATATTTAATGATGATTACATGTTTAAGAAATAAATGTCTATTAGAAGTCTATTCAAATAGTGCATATAATATGTAGTATTTAGTGTAAGGCAATTGTGTTATATTTTTAATTTAAAAATCTGGCTTATATAAAAAAATCTATGAAAAATGTCAAATAAATGATCCCATCGTCGGCTTAGTACTGAATAGAAATATGTATTACCAGGGATTTCTTTTTAAAAAAAGGTGCCGGAACTCGCTTCATGTCAAGCTTTTTTACTAAATAAAACTATATTCAATTTAACTGAAATTTAACTCAACTTTTCCTATGCCACGAAGCGCACAAAAAAAATATATAAATATATATTTTTTTTTTTTTTTTAATATATTTTTTTCCATGCCCGCTCCAAACGTGGAGCATATGGCCTCCAAATGGAGGTATCTCAACAGAATTTTCTATGAGAGCTGTTTGTTATTCAATTGCCCAACCTCTCTTTATCGAAGAGAGGAGGGATAGAAGGATAGGGCTAGGACAGGACTAGTGGCTAGCTAATCGCTCTCGCTACGCCCCATGAGGATTGGATGGGTGGGTGAGGGGGGAATTTTAAGCAACAAAAACACTCAGACTACGAACAGAAATCCATAAATCGACTGAAATATCATTTGATGAAATTTGTCTGCACCGGGAATCGAACCCGAGACATCCGTAGCCGTAGCCTACGACACTACCAACTGCACCACGGACGCTTTTAGACATGTTATATCTAATTTTGTTGTATTAAATTTTGAAAAAAAATAAAAAATACTGTGAAAAAAGGTGCCGGAACGCCGTTCCACCGGGTTAAATGGGAAAAGCCCTGTGTATTACTAATTTAAATATTTATAACCAAGGATAATTTGTTGTAAAGATGGAGTATACGAAAAACGTTTGATAATACATACAATCAAAACAGAAGATAACGGTTATTCTTGTCTAATAAAATCTTAATCTGCGATTGCAATCTCATCTTTTGAATTCTTGATTCTAATGTGTTTGTTGATGGTTCACGATTAGAATGAATCAGCATAATATAAAATATGTTCGTTTATTCATAGCATTCACTGGAAACACTTGTATGGTCGACGGTGAATATTATCAACAAAAAACAGAATTCAGAACCTTTTTAGAAGATTGCATTCATTGGTTTCGGTTTGTTTCTGTGCGTCCACTGTTAGGCTGTGCCCATTTTTAATGTTTCCTGATTAAACCAATTACTTCTCGATGAAATATCGTTATTGTTTCAATTACAACAATCAAAATTGTTGGATGAAACATTCATCTCAAAATGATTTTGTACAAATAAAGTAGTATGAATGCTTCTATAAATCGACCCATTTGCTCATTATAAATGCACAACATCTTTGTTTTTCGTCTCACATCACTAAGTAAAAACAACTTTGTTTTTTTACCATGTCATTGTAAATTATTAAATTGTTTTTTGATAGAGAAAACGAGTCTCAATAAATCTGTTAAAACCATCGCTTTCTGAAAGTGAGCGTCGTTAAATGATGTATTATATTTTTAAACCATTTATTACATTTTTTAACCCAATGTGGAGTAAATAGACTTTATCCAATGAAGTTTATCTATGAGAACTGATTGTTACTACGCAGTTGCAGAAACTCGATATATCGATATAAAGATAGACTAGGATAAGAGTAGTTGTTAACTAAACGCTCTCGCTACACGACGCTACATTTGACACTCACTGAAATCTTATCTATACTATATATCAGAAAATATATATATATGTCAATCTGTCTGTAATCTGTATGTCGGTCTGTCACAAGAACTCTTCCAAAACGGTGCACATGTCATTCTAACTGTCATTTCTAGGTGAACTGTGCTATTTTCAACATAAAAATTTCAAAATTATTATAAAATGATGTACTATGTTTTGTAGAGTTCACATAAAGGTCCACGATGATATTTTCAATTTTTTAAATTATTATTTATTGATGTGATATATATCGATGGACCAGTTCCATAGGACGATAATTAAAAATTTGATACTTTGAGTTAAGCTCGTTACATTATATTCGAGCACCGCTCTTCTACAGTTTAACAAAAGTACAGCTTTTCTCTCAAAAGGCAGATATTTGCATCTAGAAATCAACAAAATTAAATAATTTCTCAGTTTCATATACATAAATATCGAAATATCGTAGTTTGGAAATAAGTTTGTGTGAATCGTGGCGTTCCATAATGAATTAATAATAAAACTGTAAACTATTGACCACCTATTTGAATAAAGAGTAATACAAATGATAAGCCATCACTTTTTACGAATCAGTCTGGCCATATCTGACAACTATCAATTTCTAGTTGTATTACTATAGAACTAGGCCATCGATATTTTCTAGTTGTTACTTGAGGTACGGTTCACAGTGATATTTTAAACTTTCAACATTAGCTTTCACCACAATAGCGCCAACGTTTTAATATTAGCGCCTTATATCCCGGGCGAAGCTCTGTTATAAATACTAGTTCAATAAAAAAACGTTACATCATCGCTGTTTTGTTTTTTGTTTAACGTTTCATAATTAGGAAAGTAAAATCTTCTCGTATTTTAAGGCTTTCAAAAACACCCGAGACTTATTTTCACCGTTTTGAAGATGTTTTTGATTTAGTTAAAGAGAGCGCATTTAATCCAGCTTGAGTAGTTTTTAATTACGTCAGTTTTTTTTTTATCATAGCTCTTTCTTAATCCATTATCATTATTTAAATTTTATTTAGATATTCTGCGGATTAAAAATGTTTCACGCCTCTTCATTTGTTTATCAGAAAAGTAAGAATTTTTTTTGAATGCATTATATTTTAGTTAGACAGATCACCAATAATAAAAGACGAAAAAATTCTCTTTATACAATTCCTGAAATTCCGCAATTTTATTTTAGTATATTTGTATGAATAAAATGTACGTAAATATTTAAAATATATAAATATTCTTACGAACAAACATTCTTAGTCATTTTTATACATAACACGTGGCCGAAACCATAAACAAAAATGTTCTTGGCGTCATCTAGCGAGAAGGAAATTTTCAGCAACAAACTCTGTGTGCTGTTTTTTTTTAGATATTCTGTCTTATATGAATTTGTATGTAAATAAATGTTTTTGTTCTATATTTTATTTTCTAAATTCTTAAAATGTTTTTTATTATTACTTTTTGTTATACGTACTGTCTATATGCATGACGTATTGTCGTCAGTTATAATGCTATGTATAGTAATGTTCATTCACAAATAAATATCAATATTTCTAAATTTTCAGCTGAAGATTTGAACCAGAATTAGTAAAAGTGAACAACACATATAAGTCATATTGTCATATTCTGGCAAAAAGCATGATATCACTATAACTCATCGATACCAAGTCTTATAATTGTTAAGTCAAAAAGATTATTCTTTATAATGTACAAAAAATCTTTTTAAAAAAACAAACAGTTGTACTTGTGAGAGAGAGTAATTTGAAAAAAAAACTTTTAATGCGATTTTCTCAGAACTTGTTTTTATGATTTAATGCCTTCTGTCAAAATATTGTACTCTTAGATATACTGTCTTTTAAGTTATTATTGAAATTTATGACCCTAGGAAGCTGTCTTTTTTGTTTTTTCTGCAAAATAAACGCCCATCCAACAGTTGGTATCTGAGCTTATTTGGTTTTAACTATATATTTATATATTTAGGTACTCCCTGTTAGTAACTTTGTCTTCATCTAAGTATTTTCGCTCAATTTGTTTACTTACGCGTGGGATAAAATAATTACCCATCATTATTATATTATGATGCCCAAAAAATAAAAAAAAGATAATAAAACACCGCTATCTAAAATCTTCATTGTGTTCTTTAATATAAACTTAAAGAAGCTTTTCATTCATAACGCTTAACAATAAACACAAAAAGCTCAATGGAAAGTATTTTATGGTGTAGGAATTATTTTATGAATTTCATGAACAGCAGTTGAAATGGAAATTTCACTGATCGCTCAGATTAAAGTTTTACATTAAAATATTTTTTAAAGTTTACATTTAATATTGTTTATGCCAATCGTGCTTCAAGGCGAATAAATAGGATTTTCTGTTATTTCGCTAAAATCGCTAATAGTTTTCCGTCGCCTTAAAAATATGAAACGTTGAAATAAAAAAAAAGTCTTTTAATAATTACACTTTCAAAGTTTGGTTAGATTATTGCACTTTTAATAAAATGAAAATACTAAAGTTTTCAAGCCTGTCTAGCAAATAATTGACACCTGTTTTTCAGAAATGCTAGAATTTTTTCTTTACGACGTGACTAGATTAGGGTTTATTGTAGGTAATCGAGATTTGATGTCTTTGACAAAATCGTACAACAAAGTATTTTTATGAAAGTGACGCGAACAGAATTTGCGATTTATTGAATATAACGATTCTATAAAGACAGGCTAGACAGGTTACTATTGTCATTTAAATAAAAGTGCAATAGTGTAACCAAATACTTTGAGAAGGCAATCATTAAAGGTTTTTTTTTAATTCGACGTTTCATATTTTTTAGGCGACGGAAAAAGATTAACGATTTTCGTGAAGTGACAGCAAAACCTACTAATTCCTCTTAATTACAAGATATAATATAAAACATATAAAAATACAATTTCCTTAATTTTTTAAATAGAAAACAGAACTAGTTCCACCCAGATAGTGCTTTAGCATTTCAACTGTCAACAGATACAAAAATAATTTGGTGACAAGTTAGTACTAAAGCGTTTTTATTCACATTGATTTAAAATATTTATGAATCTTTAATAAAAGAAATTACCGAACCTTTGTACTAGTTGACAAAATTGTCAAAATTGTATATAGGTTCAATGATTTGTGGGTATGTATAAGTTGATTTCCCAAATTAACAGTAAGACATTTATATAGAATCTAACTTGGTAAGATACTGACAAAAAATAACCTTTTTTAACTGAGCGGTTTTTAGTTTTAATTAAATACATCAGTAAGTCAGTAACTGAATGATTATGCAACCGGGTACTTGCCGAATAATAATTAGTTACCATATATATTGGTTTGTTTTTTAATAAAAAATTAAGGAAATTGTATTTTTATATGTTTTACATCATTTCTTGTAATTAAGAGGAAATCGACAGACAGTTTTTCAAACATATTTGAGAAAGTAGAGAATGCAGAGATTTCTTATGCTGTGGATTACTTACACGCACTGACATGTCATGAAAACTTCTAAAGTACGGACATACATATTTTTACAATATGTGTCAGTCAATTATAATAATTTATTTATATTTCAGATAGCAAAATTGGGTATTATATCCCAAAAGTAATCGATTTGAAAGTGTTTAAACCCAAGCAAGATCAATATCTAATATTGATGTAATAATTCCAATTATCGACATTGAAATGGTAGAAGGTTTAAAAATCTAGTGCTTAACGTTAGTGCTTCCCAAACTGTTTCATGCCACTACCACCTAAATCTGAAAAAATTATCCCCGAAAAAAATATCAAAATTTTTATTTGATATTAATTATTACTATTAACACACTTTTACATGTTTATATTTTAACACAAAAAATAGTAGCTTACTTACCTATAAGCAATTTTTAAAAATGAAATAAGAAAAACTATACACAGCTTACAAAACAATTTAATGAGAAGATGCGGTTGCATGTTTTTACACGACAAATATCTGGTTCAATGTCAAAAATGTTATCTCGCAAGGAATCTTCTAAAGTCTCCGTGGAAAGGCATGATCTGTGCTTATTTTTTATTAAAAGTAATGATGAAAATGCTGTTTCACATAGGTGTGTAGTTGTAAAAGGATGTAGGATTACCAAAACTTCTTTTGCAATAGAAGGATATTCTTGCTGTCGCCTTATCCAAAATTCTGAAATACTTTTTTCATAATAATTTTAATAATTACATATTGTTAAAATATGGTACTAATAAAAAGATAAATTCTTTCATTTAACTAAGTTAAATATACATTGGCTAAATTTGTAATTTGAAAAAATTTTCATAAATAAATAATTGTAAGTTTCTTTTTGCTGCAAATTTTCGCGGACCTCAGTTTGGGAAGCACTACTTTACTCCGAATGAAAAAGACTTGAACCAATCAGTCGTGATGAAGAAATCGTGCTTTAATTTAAATCACTCCATTTTCACAATTAAAATAACAACCTTCAAATAAATCAGATACGTTTCTGAATTATATCCGCTAGAATTACGCTTTTAGGATTTTTTTTTTGTTTTCAGTAGCGTTCCTGTTTTCGAGAGTAATTTCGTACTACCTGTGTTGGTGTCCATTGAAAAATAGTCAATCTCCATAATTGGCAATTTGTAAAGTGAAATGAGACAAGTGCGACATAACGTAAATCCATTTATATTCATATGTCCATTCAAATAATATATCCCACAATTTATTGAGGTCAGATTTTGGTGTCTGATACAATTTACTGGTGTGCGCATGTTGACAAATTCCGCATAATTCTGAATTAGGAAATGGTAAATAGTAAATATCATGACCAGTTCCGTGGTGCAGTGGTCAATGGTTCGGATACTGTGCTTACGGTCTCAAATCCCAGACGGGCAGTTTCATAAATTGATTTTTCAATCGATTTATGGATTTCTGTTCAAAGGCATCGACGTTTGTGATGTCGAAAATTCCCTCCCACCTATCCGATCCTAAAAACTGGGCGTAACCAGAGCAAAGCCGTCAGTCCTCTTCTAGCCCTAAAATTGAACTAAAGTTTCTAAATCAGGTTGTATGTTGAAAATCAAAGATTCTAAATAATTGGATTCAAAAATTTTGCCTTACTCAACTATGTCCTAAAAATATACTATTGTCGTGCTGTCTGATATTATTATTGAGCTCATAAAAACTCATGATTTTCAAATATATATTGCCATATATATATACTACCAAGTCCTGATTTGGACGATTTTTTCAAATTTGACTTGATTTTGATAAGGAAAAACGATAAATTAAGCTCCGGGGTTCGCCTTTCGGCATCTTCAGGCATTCGAGCACACGAGTGAACTCGAACTAACTCAAATAGACAATTTATAACGATTATATACAAAATAAAGTAGGACAAATCTTATCGCTGTGTCTAAGAAATTAACATCTGGACCACCTTACCGATGTATTACTATGAGAAATTCATTACTTTGATAGTTAATTTATGTTTAATTTTGATTGTTAATTCATGTTTTATTTTTTACGGATTCGTCTCAAGTAAAGGGTAGAATAGAGGAGAGTTTGGAAGATTCAGGAAATGTACAAAATCTCTACAATTCAAATTTGATATTGAAATTCCATCAAGCACCCTCAGTGGATGTCTTAAATTAGATAAATTAAGCCTTTACTAATAAAAGTTAAATATATATCATAGAAGCTATTATCGGTATTAAAAATGTTGCTCGACGGAAACTTATCATCAATAAGAAACAATAAGACTATTAAAATTTTGCATAGTATGGTTTTTGTAGTTGGTAAAAATATTTACTGATTATCTGAATTACCAAAAATAGCATTCAAGAAAATTTAAGAATCATGCAAATTTCGTACATTTTGATGAGTGTTGTTACTATTGACATGAAGTTCACCATTCGGTATCTTTGGGCATTCAATACAGTTCTATATCGTTTATACATTACTAGCTACTACCGTCGCATTTGGAACTATAATTGTCACTCTAGAATAAATTTCTCCCATTGCCATTTATCTTGCCTACTTTTAATAACCGTCATTAAATAATATCCGTTTTGAAATTTATTGAATTTTCAGTTCTGGTTGAGTATGGCAATATTCCTAACGCGACGGTGGCACCCTCATCAGCGGCCAAGTTTAATTGGTACATCTATAGTATTTATTAACTGACTTCGCTAGATATAAATTCTACTTCTGTTATTGAAAAACTTTTGTTAAATTTAAATTATTGAGATTTTGTACACTTCCATGTATTTTGTCACTGACGACCCGGGTTTCGTCTTTTGGCATCTTCAGGCATTCGAGCGAACGAATGAAGTCAGTTGGAGTCCATTTGTGCACTCGAATGCCTGAAGATGCTGAAAGGCGAAACCCAGGTCGTTAGTGACAAAATACATGGAAGTGTACAAAATCTCAATAATTCAAATGTAATATTGAAATTCCATCAAGCACCCTCAGTCAATATCTTAAATAATGTTAAATGTTGAAAGTATCGCCGTTGACCCCATGTAACAACTGCGAAATATAGTCCATCAATTAATAATAATGTTAAAAGCTGAAAATAGCACAGAACGACATGTGAAAATTTCACGTCGCTACTGTTCATCGTTTGGGAGGAGTTCTTGTGACAGACAGACAGACGAAGTTATTGATAAATTTATTGTTTGCTATATAGTATGTATAGATAATAAAGTATTAAGAAAATTATTATTACTAAGTCTAGGAACTATATTGATGGTCATCAAAATTTATTTTAACACTGACTTGATATTAATGATTTATAATCTTAATTGGAAAAATAATCGCATAAATAATTACAAACTCTGCAGATACTATAAATTAGCTTATAATTAAACGTAATTTTGCTTAGATCACTTATAACAAATCCGTTTCACAAAAAACAAATACTTTTACTAAAAATAAAGTGATCCCACATAATAAAATATATTTTAACATTGAAGAAATATATTACAATTACGAAAAAATATTTTCACACTGACAAAATAGTTTTCACTCAATATAAAAACTCACACTTTGAAATCGATAGTTGCACGAAGCTGTAATGAAATGTCACTTATTCTTCTACCCTATATTAGGCCACCTATATTGTCTTCGCACCAGGCATGAGAATAAATTACACAAACAAAACCAGACCAATACTAACATAACTTACTATAACTTAACTCACTTTGTTAAAAGAATCCATGAGTTTGAGAGTACGAAGTTAGTACTATCTAATCCAAAGTGCAAACTATCGAATTAAAAGTTAGAGTGTATCAAGCGAATACTATCTAACAAAAAGTTCAATTATTTATAACTCCCTATAAATTCACTAGCTTTTGTTACCGCTGTAACCTGCATCAAAAAAATTGAATGCGCAATTTGAACTGCAAAATTCTCCAAACGCTCTGCTTCCTAGAGTTTTATATTCTATACTTCTATAGAATTAAAAAAGTTGTGAGTCTGGTGAATCAACACAGCACCTTTTATGTTTGTTGCTACTGAAAAATCGTGCGGGAGGACTTTTTTTCATGTCTTAATGTATTTTTTACGTTTATTTCCTCTACTGCTATACTTCTTTTCATCTGTTGCTTGACAATGATTCGTGATACAGCATTTTTATTACAACTTCTATTTGATTGCGGAGTTTTTACAGAAAAGAATGCTACTAGAATATAACAAAGCGTAGATTTTGAGTGACTTTTTGTCAGATTTGCAAACTATGTAAAATGAAAACCACGTAAAATTGGATTTACGTTCTTTTTTAAAACCATAATAGCTCTCAATGTGGAGAATATGACCTCGTAATGGAGGTATTTCAACAGAAGTTTTTTCTACAAGAATTGATTATTACTCAGTTGCTCAACCTTTCTTTTTCGAAGATCGCAATGATATAAGGAAAGGAGTAGGACAGAACTAGTGGTTAGATCACGGGGTCTCCAAACTAGCACTACCAATCCGGCACGCCATAGTTTTTTCAGACTGATAAGTAGAAAAAAGTCACGAGCAAATTTATGCAACTGATCAACCAATTTTTTGTCGAAATGACTTAATGTGAGTGTATAAATCAGACAGAAGCTAATTTTATCTTTGTCGTCTATCGGCTATCTTCACCGCAATGTCCTTGACACTTGCCCGTAAGTACCAACATTTGGGCGTAATTCAAAACTGCAGTATGTTGGTATGATGAACCAGTTAGGTATTGGTAATTGGGACTTAGTGGAGGAGTCAGTATGACCCTTAGGCTAAAAAGTTTAGAGTCCTCTGAGTTAGATAATTACTCTCTCTACGCACCTTTTTTAGAATCGGGTGTTTGGGAGTCAATTTTAGACACCACAAACAGCCATGCCTTCGAACAGAAATCCTTAAATCGATTTATAAAACTGTCCGCACTGGGATTTGAGCCCATGAGATCCGTAGTTGAAGTAACGATGTTGACCACTGCACCACTGACTCACTACGCAACTAATTCAAAGATAAATTATCGTTTTTTTAATCCTGAAATATTAGCTTAAATGTGTCATAATTTTTCTATTAATTATTCAGAATACATTTTAAAACTCTAATCAAATAGAAGAACTAAGTAAGAGGACTTCACAACTTTTGATTACATAAATACAAATGTGGACTGGTTTTTTAAGACAATGAACTGTGAATATTAAATTGTGTTTGTTGATATGTAAAAAAATATGCGACATTATTGAGCGTACTTTTTTCGCTACATAAACTAAAATCTACAAGTTTGCTAGAAGAATTTATGGAAAAATTAGTGTGCTCTTTTTACCTTTCGTGTTTTCAGATACTGGTCTTTACAAAATAAGATGATAAATGCGGAAAAAGGAATAATGAAAACATCAATACGAGAATTTTTCTGCTTCTGACTATCTTTTTTTGCAACGACCAAGTTTTATGAAAATATAATATACTAAAACACATACTGCGTAGTTTGAAATACCTCAAATAAGAACGGATATTTCATGACTGACTTATTTAGGTTAGCGTACGTGTAGCAGTCAAATTATAATATTTATATGTATATAAAATTTACTGTATATGTCTTATACAGTAAATTTCAAGACTAATCATTATGAATATTACACATTCTGTATTGTAGCTACTAAACTGACTAACGACACCAAAGCAGGTAAATGTCGAACCGAAGAACGATAAACAGATGCTTAAGTATATATAGATATATTAAAAAAAACGTATATATTATGAACCCCTTGAACGCGCTGGATATTTTAAAATGTCCAAGACTTTATCTTGTATTTCCGGCGAAACTCGAAGGAAACACTTGTGGACGTATGCTTTAAAGAATAGTTTAAGTCTTTAGGTTGAGAAATTAGGCAACAGATCATGAAAATGTCAAGTAGAACACAATGAAATATATTTTTGAAAGAGCTCTCGATATTCAGACTATCAAATACTTGCTTGTGTGCGTGTTGAAGGTGTATATGAAAACTGACCGCAGTAATATTGCTTGTAAAGTCGTAGATTAAATATTTTTCAGCTTTTTCATTTTCTTCGATTTATTTTAGCGCGAATGCGGCGGGTTTAGTTTACTTCTTGATGTATTTGGAATAACTTTTTTTTTTAATGCGATAAACTTGATTGTATGACACCGAATATCGTGTCTTCTCAATGATACATTAAGTCTACATATTTATAATACACAGTGATAATAAAGAATATAAATTTAAGATTTTTTTTTTATCAAGAATTGACAGTTAACACTTTAAAAGTGATAAATTTAACAATTGAAGTAATATAATGTTTGGGATAACTAATATATATTTCACTTAGTTCTACATGTTTTACTGTTGAAATTGATCTATTTTTAGCCATAGTGAGCGTTTTAAAAGATCAATAGGTGCAATCAAGAACATAAATTCGTGCGAAAACGGCTCGCGCTGTAAGAGTTAAACAAAACTATGTAACCAGCAATCGATGAAGGAAATCGATAGATCGGAAACTTCTCCAACCTTTTTTTTATTTGGGACACTAACTGAATAATTAATTCACTTAAGTAATTGATGGATTTTTATATCACCGACGTTCAATAAAACATTAATGTATTTTCGTTTTGGCAAAAATAGTACAAATCTATTTCTGGAAATTATGTTGGCTTGCGAAAAAACAATAGTGATGGCTTCCCGTAAATAAACACGTACGCAATTGTTTTATCTGCTCTTGACATCTGAAATGAAAAAAAGGCTTTTTCATGATGCGCATTTAATTCATAAAGCTTTGTTTATCACTATATGACTTAATGAAACAGCTTTGAGTTATATAATTCATTGCTCTAATTGCTCCGATTCGAAATTTAAATGAATAAAACATCATTACTAGAGTTTTAATTCAGTAGTAAATTAAATATGTACTTGAAAATCGAGCGGAGGCAATATTTGAAAAAAAAATAGCAAGGAAGAAAAAATGTGTTTTTTTATATTGATCTTAAATCAGCAAAAGCGAAAATATCGTTTCACCATTTATGTCGATCAGATTTTTTAAAACCAATACGTAAGATTTATTTTTGTTTAGTTTAGGATTAATCATTTAAAATTTTTTCGTTCATGTAAATGGCATAAAATAAGTGTTTTTTTCTTTTACGTTTTGTATTATGGCTTTGGAAAGAATAACAAGTTTAATTGTCAGGAGCCAATCATTGTTTCATTGCAGCCCTTGAGAATGAAACCTCTTTATAATTCGGCACGTATATTATAATTCATAATATAAAACGAGGTGTCTTCAGTAATAATCAGGGTTTTTTGTCATGTAACGCGGTATAACGGCGTTCCGGCACCCTTTTTCACGGTTATTTAATGTCTCAAAAGAAATAAGACGAAACAATGTTCACGCTTAGATAATTACAATTCATTAATACTACAATAGCTCAGACCGGTCTGGCGTTTTATTATTATCACATATAACATGTATGTTATGCAATGCACTCACACAACAATACATTTATTTATTACTAGCTACTTTAGACATTCAGTATTTCAATTTCAATATCGTCATATATGATGAGCGTTTCACTAGTATTTCTAAAATTTGTCAAATTAAACTTGGCATGTGTAAAAAAATGTGTTTAATTTTTTGATGCACTTCGTGGCATAGATAGGAAAAACCGCTTTAAAATTTATTTAAATAATATTTGAATATAATTTTATTTAGTAAAAAGCTTGACACGAAGTTATATCCGGCACATTTTTTTTAGAAAGAAAGCCCTGGTAATTAAATCATAACAAATCTTCAATTCAAAATAAATAATAGTGTAATGACACATTTCATTAGGGTTTTTATAATTGATTAGTCTAGTCACAGACATATTTTGTTTTGGTTGTAAAAGAAATTCCTTAAAACAGGGCTTAATTAATTTGGATTATTGAGATTTTGTACACTTCCATGTGGAAGTGTACAAAATCTCAATAATCCAAATTTGATATTGAAATTCCATCAAGCACCCTCAGTCGATGTCTTAAATTATAGCTTAATTAATTGTTGCTAAGATTCCAAGATAAATTTGAATACAATGATAAATAATACAATAAGAATGAGAAAACGTAAGTTACACACGAGGCATTAACTCTACTATATCATTGTTTGTGTCGAATAGATATATCGCCGATAAATTCGGTTCATTGCTGATGTATTGAAAGTATTCTCACGTAGGCGTGAGGTTTTGCAGAGAACAAATGAAACAAAATGGAGAATCCAAAGAACACATTCTGGGCTTGTTTATCCAGCTTTTTGTATCAAAATCATGTGTCGACTAATGAGCTTTTAGAAATTTCGCCGCCATTATTATGTTCTATTTCTGACTCTAGTGCTTTTAATTAGCTTCCGAAGACACGAAGCCTTAAGCATCACGTGTGAGTAATTAATCATTTAGCGCTGATGGAACTTTGGGCAGGTTTATCATTTTTGCTTTCTATGTCAGGTGTCTAAGTAACTATCCTAGCGAATAGCTAATACTTAAAATTGCTTCTGCGGTTGATGGTTAATGCTAACGAACTAATTTTCATAATGTGCATATGTAAAGCGTTCATTTTTTTTATTATTATAAATATGATTAAAGAGTCAAGCGAGAATAGCTTAAAACGTTGCAATGGAAAGCCAAATCGTTATCCCAAAAGCAAAAAGGCACTTGTGCAAAAATTGAGGTTTGAAAAAAACTTTACGAGTGTGTTCAGAGTGAAATTAATCTTGTGGAGGATATTTCTTTATATTCTGTAATGAAAATTGGATCACATGTAATTAATTTATTATTTAAAAATTAAAGTTGGAATGAACTATCCATTTGCGAAAAAAATCGTGTGGAGAAAAAAAACATCAATAAAACTGCATTCATAACTCAAAACCGTCAAAAGTGCCCTTTTGCGGCGAAATCATTACCGTTCTGGCAAACAATGTTTTAGTCGAAATGGTCGCATTTTCAAAGTTTTTTTTTTATGTCCGCTCCGAATGTGGAGCATATGGTCTCCTGATGGAGGTATCAATGCCCGGTGTGGACGGTTTTCGTAGATTGATCTTGCAATCGATTTATGGATTTCTGTTCGTAGTCTGAGTCCTCCCTCCCACCTATTCCATCCTCACGGAGCGTAGCGAGAGTGATTAGCTAACCACTAGTCCTATTCTAGCCCTATTCTTCTATCCCTACAGTTTTCGTAAAAAAAGAGAGGTTGAGCAACTGAGTAACAGACAGTTCTCGTAGAAAACTTATGTTGAGATACCCCCATTACGAGGCCATATGGTCCACACTGGGATATATATATATAGTCAGAAATATTATAATTTTAAACATTTTGCAATGGTTTTATTTCAGTAATGCGTAGAACTCAGCCAATAAAAAATATCTTTGAACGTACATACTTAATGTTTATTTTAATTTTGAAATGAAATGTCTATATATCCATCACTTTTTTTAATATGTTAGTACAATCGAAAATTAAAATTTATTTTTACAGATTTGCGATGGAATAGAAATAGATTATATTGACAGGTTTATTTAATAGTAATTGACATATTTATTTTAACCGCAGTTTTCGTAGCGTGGGATTCATACTACAGTCTCATTATTCAAAGATAAACATATTGGATTTTAATTTTAATATACCTATCATACAAGAAAAAAATGGGACCTATTTTGTACAGGAACCTTGTATAATGTTCAATGCTATTTGTCTCATTAACCAAAATATAATAAATTTATTTATTTAGATCAGAATTGTCATAAATATATCATTAACAACTCCAAGTAGGTCTTCCACCTGATATGCGATATCTACGGACGAATGTCATCGAGCTTGAATCTTACAGACGTATGTGTATTATATTTGATCTAAATATATTTTTAGTTAGTGCTCAATATTATTTTTCTTATTACGGAAAAAACCATTGGTTTCGAATAAACAGATACGAATCGGACGAATTCATATATTATAATAACATTTTTGATATTGGAAATTGAGTCGCTCATCTGGTGATAGCTGACGATATGGGGTCTAAACAAGTTTTTCAACTTGAATCACAATTTGACTTAGCATATGGATTAGGACCATTGGTGTAGTAAAGGGTATAAAAGGATACCTGGAATACCTTTTGCATATTCATAAAAACAGCGAATAGTTTCAAAAAGTAACGAAATCAAAATAATTTACCAGCAGACAGAAATTAAAAACGATTTTTCGATAAATGTTAATGTCAATTTTGGTTTCAGTATCGAAGTGCGTTTGGCTAAACCAGCGTTGTCCAAGAGAAATTACAGAGAGTTTTAATAATATACAATACCAGCTCTTTCTTTAGCGTTGTGGAGTGCTAATAATTGAAGTAATTTTAATCTTTGTCCTATATTTTCATTAACTTTGGCTTTTTTATGATCTACTAGTGGGTACCCGGTATGCGTTGCAATGCCACTTAAAGAAAGAAAGTGTTTGTGTTTTAATTCTGTTTATTGAAGTGCTTTTGGGCATACAATATTTTTTTTTTTTGTCCGGTGCGTACACGAATATATCAGGTTTTCCGAGATGTCGCTATTGGTACGAATTTGATTGGTTATTTTAGATTTTTTTTTAAAATTTGAGATATATCTGGATTGTGAGATTGATTTCTATATATATAAAATAAGACCTACTGTAAGTTAAAAATTAAAATGTTGAGAGTCGAACTCGGACCGAGTCGGGCGTAATTGTACTATGCCCATGTTCTTCGCGCAAGTGCAAGTAATAACTTGACAAAGTTTTATCGAAATCGGATGAACGGTATGGCGGTGCATAAGATACGAACAAACCCACATTGATTTTTATATATTAGATAGCAGTGCACCCCAAACTATGGGCCGCAACAAGTTTCAATAGTACTACAAGTATTAAATTATACATTCTTTTCCTTTTTCATGATATGTATATGAGAACACATTCTCATTTTTATTCAAATTTTGTCTTTAATGCGATTGTAGAATGCATGTGTATGTACATATATATATGCATATATAATATGATGTCAAATAAAGCTTTTGATGAATAAATCAATTCAATTTTTAGAGTACGGGGCCGTGGTTGATTTTTTCAGATTTTGTGAGACGTGGAATAAAAAAATTTGGGAAGCTCTGATCTACAGTACGGTTAAATACAATACTGAATTAGGTATAGAGTACAGCACTAATTAGAACCTTACCTAATCTTATCCACAAATGTCAAATTAATGCTTTATGAGGTGGTAGAGGTAAAATAAATAAAGAGTTAAAGAATTATTGCACTTTCGGATGAAAAGATTATTATCCATCAATTTATTTTACTGATCGGACACCAATGACTATGCTAACAACTACTTGCTGGCTGCTCATGGTGTATGAACACTTAGAAAACCAGTAAACCGACAAACTGGACGTTATTTACTTTTTGCTCACAAAAGACAGATTTTTTGCTCATCAAAATCTTTGGGATTTGTTCATAAAAATCTTTAATAATGCCAGTGCTGATATACTAGACGTCAATAATGTAATTAGTATTGACTACGCTATAAGAAAATATTGAAAAGAAAACTTTGGTTTAACATTCCGAGCCGTTGCTAGACCTAATATTAATCTAATAATATAATATTATGCTTTACAAAGGGCTGAATACATTGTCCGAAGAAACGATATAGTTCATGTGAGAAGATGGCGGTAGACGAAACCCTGATAGACTGCAGTTGTGGTGGTTGGATGGAAATGAAAACTTAGAAAAAATACTAGAAAAGTGTACTTAAAAAGCCTTGACATATAACAATTCGTATAGCAATGATGGTAAAGTGTACGTCCAGAGCAGTGTCTGTCAAACTTTTTTTCCTCATAGCACACTGAGGAAAAGGGATTATTTCCGAAGCACATCAAATAAAAATGTCTTATAAATGATACGTTCTTTATTAATATGAATAAAGAACATTTCTAAAAACGATTATGTCAAAACGCGGATTTAAATTAGATAAAATAAAGACGTACTTCCTCACCTAAAATCTGATCAAATTTACAAACATAATAATTATGTAGTAGCCTATCGAAGATATCGACTCCAACTCGAATTCAAAAATACTCATACATAGGGTCGTTTTTTAAATCTATTAAAATTTCCCCCTTTGTTAATATCAGGTGTGTACTATACTAATACTCGAATATTTGGGAAACTATTAGAATACTAATTCTAATAATTTTTAATGAAATATTTTACAACATCGACGAAAGATCAAATCACAATATCTCCAGATTTCAAGAACAATAATGACAACTCAGGTGGTGGTTTATTTTTGTTTTCTCCCAACTCGAACGATTTTAGTATCTTATCATAATTCATAATACTAGAGTTTGACGAATGACCCCAAGCTAAAAAACCCTTTAAACATGCCGTAATTTTAGTAATTGAAGAAATATCGTTGGAGTAATCAGACGCAGCTGCAAATTTGAAATATTATAACAAAATGTAACGGTATTGGAATGTGTATTTAAATTGTCTCTATCTGACATTTGACAGAAGTGGGAAAATATATAGTCGTAAATTATTATATTATGTAGACATTTCATTCTTAATAAAATATTATAATATAAATATCAGTGATTTAAAAATTGAATAAATGTGATTTTTATTATAATTGAAACCGTTATCTTATATATATTGATGAACTATTAAAATATTATTTTATTATGTAGAGTGTAGGGTTGCCAGATTTTTCGCAAGTCAAAACGGGGCCTTCCCCCGAGAAAAATTCAAGAACCTTTAATTTTTCCTTCCTCCGAGATATTGAATCACTTGGAATTTCATGAAATTTAAACATATTTTTAATTATACACTTAATTAATTATTACTAAGAATAACAAGAATATTATTAATAAAAAGAACAATAAAAATAACTTCATCGAATACTTAAAACTAATCTTACAAATATTTATTATTTGATTAAGCCTTTTGCAAAACTACATTATTTTTTATGAGATAATCATATATTTCGATACAATTCAAAGCATAATTCTCGATGCACTGTAAGATACTACTAACTATTTCTATTTCTGAATCTATTTCTTTCATCCGTTCATTGAATTTCCATTAGCAAAAATATATTCTCTTCACGCTACCATTATGACCTGGTAAAGAAAAAATATACAATATAAATCATTATATTGCTCTGGAAATTCTTTTTCTATCTGAGAAAAAACAACGACCAATTTTTCTGATATTAATTTTTTGTTCCGATTGGGAGATTGTATTTCTTTTTTTAATATGCCCAAAAACGGGACATTTATGCCCCGAAAATCACGTTCAGGACACTGGGACACAAGGCTTGAAAACGGTAACATTACCGGTTATTGGGGACGGGACGCCTGGCAACCCTAGTATAGTGCAATGTTATCAATTATTCACATCGAATTTTTAATATTATTTTCATACTTCAGAAACTATTCGAATTGTTTCAATTATAGTATTCGATATCCGAATAGTTGATAATGACGAAAAGTTGGAATCTCTAGTGAGTACGGTTGAAACTTGTACAAGGATTGATGACCCATTGACACATTTGATAATCAGATAATGGAAAATACGTACAAAATGATGTAGAAAGAATTTCTAAATACCCTTCAAGCTTGAAGCGTCTACACCTGTGAAATATTCAAGCTGTGAGTTTTTAACTTGTTTGTTTCACAGTTCTAATTTGTCATATTCTTCACGTCACACCTGAGACTTCTTGCGGCACACAGTTTGGCAGACACCGGTCGAGAGTATATTTTAAGCGATAGTTATTTTATAACAAATTACAGAAGGTACAATCATATATTTCAATGACACCTGCATAAAACACATTGTACTATTTTATTTAATCAATATTATATTGATTACCTGCATTATATTTACATTGATTATCATCAAACAACAACAAAAAAAAACCAGCAATTGGTATAATTCATATACGTCACACTATATTATAATTTTAATAGACTGATTACAGTATAATACCACCCGTTTTTTTACTATCATGTGTTTGTATCGTATTAAATTAACACGTACATTGTTTGGCACCTGGTTATCAATGAATTACTTGCTGCTGCCACAACAGATACAATGTATGTAACGCAATAATAGTAGAAGTGAATATTTATATCTTATTTTATTTACTGTCAAGTATCGTTGAAATTAACTTTTCAATTAACATGATTTATGAAAATGATAATGTGATCTTAGCCTTGTCATTGCGTATATTAAATCGACACTCCCTACGTATAATCCTGTATCGACAAACATGAGATTTTACAAGAGAGTATTTCAAAGATTCATAACGTAATTGCAAAGTAACAACTGCATGTATTTTCTTAAAAATTGGGACAGTGTTACTATTTTAAATCTAATTTACCCTGTTATTTGGTGCCTAGCCAGCCCTAGAACAGAGCGCGTAGACAACAAAAATTCAAAAGACATACGTAGGGACTGTAGGGAGTATTGAATTTTTTATGCCTAATTTATGCCTATTTTAAACAGTCGGAGATGTTATCGGATCAAGTATAAGGCAGTAAAGTAACTTTCAGGAAAAACTACTTACTAACGTTTAGGGGAATAAGTTCGATACATTATTATAAAATCTTTAATGCTAAAAAAATATAATTTAAGACATCGACTGAGGGTGCTTTATGGAATTTAAATATCAAATTTTGAATTATTGAGATTTTGTACACTTCCATGTATTTTTTCAGTTATCAGTTTAAAAAATTGAAGGGAAAATTTTTATGAACAAAGAATTGAGTTGTTTAAATTGAGCCTATGAAATGTTAATACAATAAAATTGAATTAAAAGATAATAATATTCAAACTTCAGATGAAAATGCTTTCTAATTAAGCGAAAACATTTCATTTTCAAGTTTAAATAACATGTGTAAGATGTAATATAAATGGTCTGCATTTATTGGGTCAAGCTATATTTCAGGTTTTTGTGAGTAAGACATAATAAACGGTCAGTAATTTATGTAGAATGGTAAGTTATTAAATTAAAGATAATTATGTAAAACGGCAAACGTTTTTTTAATTAAAAACAAATTAACCCAACCTAGATCCTTCATTTATTTGAAAATTTTTGCTGACCAAACATAATTATTAACTGACCATTTATCAAATTAGTTACTGATCAAATAATTAATTGCCAATATGAATTACTGTTTTGGTTGTAACTTTTATGAAATGGTAGTTATTATTACCATCAGAAAACGAACTGCTTGAAGTAGACCTTTTTCAAATTATCAAATTAAAAATATAAGAGTATATTACTTGACCATGCCCTCTCCAATATTTTTATGATTCGATTGCTCGACTTTTCATAACCCTCTGTATAATTGTCACTTTTTGAGGACACCGCTGGTGGACTATCCATTATATACAGTAGAGGTCGGCAACCCGGGCCTCGTGGGTAGATATTAAAAGTGACCGCGGTGAATAAAAAATATTTTTTTACTCACAACATTATTATAATATCCCAATTTATCAAACTTAAAATATAGTTCCCTTTGTCATCAGCCAGATATTTTGAGTGCCCACCCAATAAAAAGGTTGCTAGCCTCTGATATACAGTGACGTTTCGTGTAAAAATATTGGAATGTCTTTGTTAACGGTGTTTTTTAAATTATAGTTACACAGCATTTATCAGCCACACTTGTAAAAATAATATAAAACAATGAATATATGTGACTTGCCCCTTAGTCATTCCGGAGTTTAACTGTATTAAAAATTGATTAACTTAGTAATAAACAAAACATTAAAATAACGAATGTCGAATTAGTAATTATGGTCCGGTTGAATGAATACTTTAAAGCGGTGCTCCGCAACCGGTGTGCCGCGACGCAGTTGTTTGCTAAGATATCAGATTAAAATATTATATTTGAAACAGATATTTCATTATTTCGGTATTCAATGGAATAATAATTGTATTAGTTTTTGCACCGATAGTGGAACTGCAATGATGAGAAGTAAAATGCAGCTTGACTCGTGTGTAAAACACAAAAATTCTAGAGTAGAAATTGCACATTGCTGTATTAGTTGGGAGAAGAATTGATGGCGAAATGGCGAAATTTCGCAGTGAAATAATTACAAACAATGCACGAATGTATTAATGCAAATTATCAAATCATGAGATTTAAATATTCATTCCATCACTTTGAAAAGGTAAAATGTTTTAATTGAATAAAAATAAACACTAATTAATAAATAGTAAGTTTTATTTATGAAATTTACATATTTCGGCTTATGGTGTGCCGCGAAATATTAATGAGTGCTTTGGTGTGCCGTGGGTGAGAAAAGATTATAAAGAGTTAATAAATATTATTTCCAATGTTCGTGTATATCGAAACGCACGTCTTATAACATGTATATTATCCATAAAACATGAGACTCGTAAATAATTTATGTCCGATCTCTCCCGAGTTGCACATGTCTCATAAGATGACCTACATTTTCAAATCACAACCACATTTAATTAACTCTTTGACGTATGTAAGCAAATTCGCGCGACTCTGCAATTTCGTTTAATTGTATTGTTTGAGTTACGACCAAAATCGCAATTTATGAATATGGTAATAATCTCAGCTCAGTAGCCTATTTCGCTACCAATTAATGGTCCCAATTTATTACAAAGTGTTACAATATGATATATACAACAATGTGATTTTAACTATTTGAAGATACATTTTTGATTTCGATATATCTCAAATAACGCAGTGGATTGAGTGAGTATTTCATCTCAAGAACGAATTTTGGAAGTTCGGCAAAGAAGTAGGGTGACTGCTATAGTAATTGGACACTTACGGAAGTACTTTTATGTAACAGTGTATAAGTAAAAAAAAGTAAGTATGTAGGAAACATGTAAGATATGTAGAGATGAGGATTTTAATGAGTATCAAGGAAATGAACACAACAGTAATAATAACAAGAGGTTTTTTTAGATAGTTGTATTAGACTGAAAAATATGGAAAAACATAGCGATTGGACACATTTACTTTTTAGGTTAGTTGTTGTACCATTATTTAAATCTAAAACAATATTGACAGCTTGTAGTTTCTCACGCTTTCCTGAGAAGTTTCGTTACAAAATTCACAAAACTGTTATAAAGTAAATGTCACTAAAATATCACTGTTTTTTAAAGGGTCTGCTAACACTAACATGTTTTTTCACGATTTTGACCTGACATCACATACGAATGAAGTTTTCTCAGTATTGTGATCTAATAGTGGATAATTAAAGCTGCAGTTACATAGAGATAGAAAAACTAGATATATTTGTCTCCTTCACACCAACAAGAATGCTTAGCTACTCTTATTTTGGACGTTAAAATTGAAGTGTCCAATAACTATCGCCGTCCAATTACTATAGCAGTCACCCTATTATAAAATGGAAGAACATATTATCAATAAGAAACCATAGATATACTTATTTAGAAATATAATCCATCATCTTGATTAATGAATATGAATAATTGATCTAAATGAATAGTGCCATCGAAATTTTAATAGGAAACACGCTTCTTAACCAAATAAGTTTATGTAAATCAATATATTTGAAGTTAATTCGTTCGATTCACAAAATAGAGATGGCACAAGTGAGGGGAGAAGAAAACCTCATTTAATGCTTTCTTTTATTATCAACTTAATGTACCTTCATTTTATCTTCGAAGCCACATCACGAATCGGTATTTGACTTTATCCAAAATTATTTTCAATTGTTTCCATTTGCTTGCTGTTATCTCAAAGTGTCCAGTCTTTTACCACGATATTTACCTAACTATTCGTTGACTTTTGGCCCTTGTTTTTGGTGTCCTGTTTCCTGTGCATTTTCTGTTAATGCAATAAAAAATGATTTAATTTAAAGCTACACCTTATAGTTGTGAAAAATTTGACTTGTCTATTGGATTTGAATCTTATTCTTTGTATTTTTTCATTGACAAAACCTTTGCTGAGCAGATAAACAAGGATTTTCGACCTAGAACCGTTCCATGAAATCGTGATATTTTACAAGAAAAGATGGGAATTATAGAATTTGTAATTTCAGTAAATTTATATAAATCACCTGGCCAAAAGCTTAAAAATTATATAAAAGATTTCTTATTTATACTGATGTCCTTTTTTATTCGTTTGTATGATACATGTTCGTAATATAATGTTTAAAGTCTTGGTTTATATTATCTTTGCGATATCTACAAGACATAAAAAAGTAAGAAATTCATTAAAATTATTTAATGATTCAACGAATACTAAAAGAAACAGTAATTTGATGAAAATATCCGACAGTTATGAGAAATAATTAAATAAAACACAATCATGTTTGTCGATAACATTATTTACAAAGGTTCCTAATTTATATTTGATTTAATTTCACGAGTAATAAATAAACAATGGACAGCAAATATCAAAATGTAATAATATCCGACGGCAGTTGCTATAGAAACCGCGCCGAGTGCAAAGGGTTAAATTATTATTTAAGCATGTCAATACGACCATAAAAGTAATAAATGGCGTTCTTTATCGACACGCAAATCGCTTCGCAAAATATTGGGAACGGTCATCAATTAGTTACCATTAGCTGGGTCGGCCAGTGTAGCGGATTACACATTCGTGATTTTCACATTACCACACCAACATCCACAGATCTCATGGGTTGATGAAAACGGTAACCGGACTAAACAGTACAATTTGAAGATAGTGTTTTTGTAGTATCGCGTGTTGTACAAAAATATCTTACTATTCATCAACCGCGTTGTATAAAACCGTGTTATAAGAGGCCAAAGTGTATTTCACAATATGTATTCACAGTGAATTATGAATGTTAGATAAAGTGCCTTTTTTATGGGCAATATAGAAAATTTTCAAAGGATTTTTACGCACTCCGCCACCTTCCTTGGATGGCCTTGGTCCACTTTATATGTCTGGCCACTATGAAAATAAAATTGAGATATGATATTCGTAGGCTGTTCAATTACTGGAGCTGGTTTACAAAATGGCAGTGCGAATAAAATACCATATTTAAAATTTATTTTACCTTTCTCAGACTGAGAGCAGAATGAAACATTAGGAATCAAAACACTTGAGTATAGGGATTGCGATACTGGTATTACCAAAACTAGATTGCTGTTTTTGGGTGTTTATTCAATACCGAAATACCGGCATTGAAAACACAAATAACCGGTATTAAAAATAAATAAAAACTCAAACGAAATCGAAGCGTCATTGATCCACCAGATATTTTTATAAACTTTCTCGATGAATTAAAATATTATAAATCTGGAAATACTTGTTAGATAGAGTTATAGATTAACAAGCTTTTTAGTGACATATTTTAATTTTAAAGCATCGCGTGCATTATCAACTGATGGTGCTTATTTGATAATGCTCGCGTGATCGAAACCCGTCCTGATTATATTGAAGTGAATATGCAGTACAAGACAAATTGTGTTTAATTTTAATATGCAATTCCATTACACCATGAATTGACAGTTAACACCTTAAAATTGTCATTTTAATTAAGAGGAATAATAGTGTCAGGCCCGTGGTGCAGTGATTAACGTCGTTGGCTACGGTTGCAGATATCTCGGGTTTTGGTCCCGGTACGGACAGTTTCATAAATCGATTTTCAGTTGATTTGTGAATTTCTGTTCTTAGGCATGAATGTTTGTGATGGTGAAAAATATGTAACAAATAAATCATTGTATCATTTATATTTCTCCATTTAACTTAAACCAAAATATGCATTATTTTTACCCTATTATACTAGAATTCTACCACGTAAATGCCAATTCTATCAATGCATTATATTTTACTTTAATTTTTTGATGTGGTGATGTGCCTTAAAATACGAATGTCACTATGCGCATTTGTGAACCTGTCATATTGCTTACTGTGCATTTGAGGGGGTTAGTATGGTAAACTCATAATCTCCAGCAAATACACAAAATGAGTTATGAATGCAGCATTGGTATTCGTGTTCACACCTACCATTTAAATTATAAAATACTTTTCTAAACGGTTTTCGGATGTCTCATGTTCGAATACCGGTGCTGGTGGTTTTAGCTAACCACTAGTCCTGTCCTAGCCCTATCTTTCTATCCCTACGCTCTTCGAAAAAAGAGAGGTTGCGCAACTGAGTAACAAGAAATTCTCATGGAAAATTTTTGTTAAGATACCTCCATTAGGAGACCATATGCTTCATATTTGGAGCGGACATGGAAGAAAGAAAAATTACAAACTTCCATTTAAAATGAATAGGAAATTGTTTTTGATTTTCAAAATTCATATTCTCTATACCCTATAATTTTCTAAACTAATAATCTCCATTCAAGCCAGTGAGAGTGTCATGGCAACTAGTGTTTGATTACATATCATGGTGTAAGCGTATTTCTATGCATTTGTAACTGTAGCATTAAAACGATTTTATGGTTTTGCCAAAAACGAGTATTGATGGAGATTCATAGTTATGATACTAAAGCACCTATTTGTCTTGTGTGGATAAATTATTGTAAAACTATAATTTTTGTATATAAAACCACTAATACTTTGATACCTATAAGTATCTAATCTTCGGCACTGTATTGAAACAGAATTAATGTGTAACTATTCTTTTTTTAAAAAAATCTTTTATTTGTTTGCCCGTTTATGATTGGAAGAGTCTCCACAATCTGACAGTTAATTTAATTACATCACGCGTGGAATTTTTATCGCCAGAGATACCAGTCCGAATATTTGTAGCTTTAACACCGCAAACTTTAATCAAGACGCTGAAACCATTCCCAGAAATTATTTATGTACCAAATAATTATATTGTACAATGAAGAACATGTTATAAGTTACGTATGAGTTAATATTCCAAAAGGAAACTGGTTTGCTTGAAATATTCCACCAACGGAAGAAATATGGAACGTGACATTTTGGACAAGTTTTCTTTGTTTATAGAAAAGCGATCAAAAACATGCGGCTCGTGAGCTGTATGTCGGCCAAGATAACATTAATTGCGTCCAAGATAAACTTTCAAAATTGATTAGTGAGAAGTTTATGATTATTTATTTCGGTTTCAACTCTGGTAACCAAAAATACTGTGACTGCGGATGTATTAATAATTTAACCGTAATATAATATATTGTAATACTAAAATATCAACATTTTCCATTTTAAAACAAAGCTTTTTTAACATATGGATTCCTAACGAAAGTTTCTCAACACAAATTGTTCTACTAGAACTGTTTGTTACTAAGTTACTCAAATTCTTGAACTAAATGAGAGAGAAAATCCTTGTGATAGGACATTCCTAATGGTTAGCTTTTAGGATTGAATGGATGGCAGTAAATTCTAGACGTCAGAAACATCCACGCATTAAAACAGAAATCAATTTATGAAACTAGAGTTAGATGGTACATAGTTATTAAATTACAAATAAACTACATATTTATGTCTAGACTTTTATAGGAGGTTTAATATAATAATCCACAAAACTTTTAGCCTCTGCGGCCGGTCATTATTTTGAAGACGGACAAATTGGCCCTACTGTTTAATAAGTTGTGTATCACTGTTACGTCTACAGAAAAAGTTGTGGCTTGATGAATTTTTCCCGTGATTATTTTTTGCAATTACAGACCACAATAATATTTATGATCCGTGGGAGCCGCTGCTTTGTTGTAAGTTTTGAATGAATTCAACCAGAGTTTAAGAATTTGGCAAGCTTAAGTTTTTATCGATCCTCCGATTGCACCCAAGCATGTTTAAGGTGCCTGTCACTAACACAAGGTTTTTAATATTTCGAAACTACGTAAGTAGGGATTGCACTACCGATGTAGGCGAAATCAGGTTTCCGGTATTTCGGAAGAATAGTTTAAATACCTACCAAAACACCAATCCGCGGTCGAGTGGTCGACGTCATTGCCATGAAATACTGTCAGAGATAAAGCACTTAAATAGTTTATTTGATCTCATTTAAAAAAAACGGTGATATTAATAGTAATGATAAATCTATTTTGATTGATTTTAAAGAAAACTAGAACAACAATATTATAAAGACATTATCAATAACAAGCCATAGTTAATACTTCAAGAATTATTTTGTATTTACAGCAAATATTTGAAAACTTGAAATCATTTTGATGCACAAACCGCGGCCCAAAATAACAAGTAATAAGTAGTAAAATTATGTAATTAATTAATTAAAAATAATAAAATGCGTATCTCGTCTAGTATAATATCGTCAACTTGGATAAATAAAGTTCAATCTACAAAAACTAAAACTGTTCATGAAAAGCAATTTATGATTTCAGAAAATGTAACTTTTCGAATGAAATACACTTTTGCATCCATATACGAGAAAGAAAGAGACAACGGCTTTAGAGACTGTGATTTCATTCATGCAATAATTCTAATTGTGTATGCCGATGGAACTTTGATGCTCTGTAAAGTTTGTATGTTTTCAGATAGAAAATTTTTCTAATTTAAATTTTGATGGATTAACGGACAATTGTAAGGTTTTTTTAAATGGAGTTAGAACCGTATTTTGAATGCTACTAAAACTGCATTAAAAAGTGATTTTGTGAAAAAACAGCAGATGACAACATGTTTAACCCAAGGCGACGATATATTATTATTTTCCAACACTTTTACCCTCTGTGCCCCGTAAAAAATTAGAAATTGGATAAACTGTCACTTCTTTCCAATAGGTTGTGGTTGTGTAAATATATCTCTTGCAAAACGATATGTTCAGACTTACGATTGTATTTTATTGGGGTTGCTATATTTATATAAAACTAATCACTGTCAGTACAACTAGAAGAAATATATCTTAGATAAAAAGAAAAAAAGAAATAATTATTTATCCCATACCGATCTAATAGAAATGAATACAAACCGCTTTTTATTAAAATGATCTCTATTATTTCTGTCAGTTCGGAAAATGTTCAAAGAGCCGTACTAAATTAAATTTACACCAACGTCCTCTA
Source organism: Himalopsyche phryganea (assembly GCA_022494535.1). Taxonomy (NCBI): domain Eukaryota; kingdom Metazoa; phylum Arthropoda; class Insecta; order Trichoptera; family Rhyacophilidae; genus Himalopsyche; species Himalopsyche phryganea. The sequence continues at coordinate 13,483,217 of JAGVSL010000001.1, read as the reverse complement.
TCGAGAATATAATACAGAGTGTTTTGCGCTACATTAAAGCAATAAGTGTTCTCAAACTTCTAATGAAAAACCGTAATGTAATTATTGGTATGGTTTATCAGTTAATGCTAGGGAACTAAAACTTTGTGTAAGCTCATCACTTATGTTTTAAGTATAACATTGTTAGTTTATATTGGAGAATTGTGGCATAATATGTTAGGAATCCAAATTGGTTTCAGGAATAGTGTTTTACATTTAAATTATTGATTCATTTGTTTATTGCAAAGTTACATCAAACGATGGTAACAAACTGATTTGTTAATTATTCTGGTCTGAGCTGTCTTTGTGAAAACATTTTTTTGTTAATGATGTTATGGGTATTCATGATTTCTGTGGCAATCTGGAAGTAGATAGTTTGAATTGTTTCTTGCGTTTACCTTCAAACTAGTTCCCACCAAACCTATATGTCACTGACGAAGTGATAGATAACGAAAGGAATTTAACTATATAATATAAACTTTATTAAAGAATATAACAACGCTTTTGATTAATTTAATATGTACTGTAAAATTTGGTACAATATTGTTATGCTTTTACTATAAATTCGTAGAAAAATGAGTGTTTTAGTAAAACTTTGTGACAAAGCGACAGCAGAAAAATATAATTATTTAAGTGTGGAGTTTGAATAACAGAATTTACTCAGATTGCTTAGAAAATTTAAATGCTTTTTTAAAAACTGTATTTAGTTAGTAGTCGATATGAATCATGGTTTTGCAGTGGATATTTTTTGACATGTTTGGTGTTTACCTTTGTAATTTGGATATATGGTAAATATAAAAAGATTTTTTCGGCTTAAATTATAAGTGGTAAAGAGTTGTGCGAAAAATAAGGATTGATTTATTGATATCATATGATACTTTTATGAAATATTGTTTTTATTAAAATCGAAATTACTGACTCGTTTGCATTATAGAGTGTGTGTTTATATTTAATGTCTGTCAATAGCACAGATGGAGAATTAATTCAGTAATAATGTGGTAATATTTAAGTTTTCCTCAGCGATTATTTGATTGAAATTGCTGGGTAGATTTTATCATAACCGTTTTTGCTAGCATAAATTATCTATTGTGTGAAGTAATATTCGCCTCGTGTAGAAGGCTGTCTTCTTGGAAGTCAGAGAACAAGCGCAAAGGGATTATTCTGACGTTCAAGCCTCTAATTTAATCATAAACATCCCCTTTTGACAGAAGCGGCGTGACAGTTCCAACCTATCTTCTGCCAACCGTAAACTAAGTGAGTGCTAATGACACAGGCAGAACCCTTAATAGAAAATTCCACATGCACCGTAATAAGAGCGCCATCCTCCATTTTCCATCGTACATAATATCATATTCCATTGCATGTATTTAATGATATCTTGCAGTCTTTTGAAACATGTATAAGACAAAGAAATTAATTTAATTACGTTTGACACGTATGCTATTAATAAACATAATATAGAGTGCCACAAGAAACGAAGAATTTATTTTTATAATCATACATTGTGTTTTTAATAAGCAAATTAAAATGTAATAATAAAGTGGCAAGTGCAAATAATTATTGATAATTGTCAGTTTGCATCAGGGCATTTAATCCCTGACCCTTTTATGATCCCAGTTTTTCGGGATTCAGAAATTGTCAATCCCGGGAATGGTCATTAAGTGAAATTTCAAGTGTTAAATTGTAATTCAATTGGAATACATATATGATTTAATATTTTTTTGGCCATTGGAATGGTTTTTTTCATTGATTTTGAATCACTTATTTAAAAAAAAAAGAGAAAAAATTAATAAAACATTAAGCTCAGAATAGTTTTATATTTTATTGATTGTAATTATTATTAAAGTAGGTTTTACCAGATGGTATCGAAAGAGAGGATATTTCCTTCAATTCGACTTTAAAATATTTTCCTCCATCCTTCAAAGTCATCATAATTTTCCCTCCATTTCAAGATTGGCTGTAAAATATTAGAAGATTGGAGATCACAATACATTTATATTAATTATATAAGTATTAAAAAAAATACTTGATATACATGAATAAACCGAGGTACACATTGTAGTTAATAAGGAAGTTTTAGTTTTCAATATGAATTATTTTTTATCTCGGTGAATTACGAAATCCCGGGATTGTCTAAATATATTGGGATTTAAGCCCAAGTGTGCACATAAGTGGTGATATTGATTTTCCAAATTATTACATACTTAATTGTAATACTGACCAACGTATGCAAAGTATCAGACATACTACAATATGGATGTGTGGAAGGAATTCCCTCAGTTTTCAGGAGACAGTTTTTTCTATCTGGCGACATTTTTTCAATGAAGCTTTTTTCTTGTTTTATTCAATCATAATTACAAAATTTAACAAAATAAACGTCAAATAAGTCTCAGAACATTGCTAGAAATAAAAATATTTTGAATACCTGGTCACATAAGTCTGACTTATGTATTCATTCCCCCTTGTACTCCAAGAACATAACTTTGTGTGATTATGAACAATCTCATTAGGTACGATGTATTGACTGAAGATGAGTTTTTTTTATCATGTTCGCTCCCAACGTGAAGAATATGGTCTCCTAATGGATCTTAACAGAATTTTTCTATGAGAACTCCTTGTTATTCAGTTGCTCAACTTCTCTTTTTTTTCGAAAAGAGTAGGGATAGAAAGATAGAGCTAGGACAAGACCAGTGGTTTGCTAATCGCTCTCGCTACGCCCCGTAAGGATCGGATGGGTGGAAATGAGTTTTAGACATCACAAACACTCAGACTACGAACAGAAATCCATTGAAGATCAATTTATGAAAACCGTCCGCACCTGGGAATTGAACCCGAGACATCCGTAACCGTAGCCAACAACGCTACCAACTGCACGACAGAATAAGGAAATTTTTCAAAATCCACTCATCGAATATTATTATTATGCATTGATTTCTGCGAGAATTTGTAACTTTCTTTAGCGACCTGTTTATGGACTTGATTTGCGGCTACGTAAGATCTCAAAGCTTATTTTTCTTGGAAATTATATACCAACATAAAGTTACATAAATGACATTTGAAAAAACAAGATCATTTCACCATTATATACCTACTACCATAAAGTACAAATTTACATATTTAAGTAACCGAATAAGTTTTTGAAATAATGACTCCAACGCTGTGAAAGTTAAGACTTATTTAGTGATTGTTTCTCCCCCGTGGGATGTGCTTAGTTACTAGACATTCTATTCATTTGTTGACTATTCTTCTGGTGGTTTCCGTTCTCATAATTCTTTGGTGATTAAACGTTATGGTAATTATGCAAGGATTATTGATTACACTCTAATTTGTGAGTAAGACTTTGATTCCGTAGCTGATGATGATGAGGATGTCTCTCAGGTACACTCAAACAAGCTGGGGTTTCGTAGTACAATTCACTTTATTTCAACAATATTTGAATTTAAAAAAAATTAAGCCTGCGAAAAAATTGGTACCAATAGTGCTATGGGTTAATATTTCTAGTCGCCTCAAAGATACGGCTTCTATATGTTAGCATACGCGCGGCTGACGCGGACGTCATTGCCTCTCTACTGTCGGCGGTTCACTGACAAAAAAAAACTATTATTACCTCGCGTCTCTGGTAAGGGTTTGGGAATGCGACCTAGGTCGTAGAAGCTTTCTAAAAACTGATGTGAAGTTGCCAAAAACTTTGCGTTGGAGAGATGATCCGATGAAAGTTCTGGGCATGATTCACACTGCATAATAATGGGTCGTGTCATTTTCTATATTTGAATATCTTTTTTATTGTGAATCCACGTTTCAATCTTTTAAAGTCGAATAACAGTATGATGAAATAAAAATATTTTGTTATGCAAGAATTGATTAAATGATATAGTTGATAGCTATATCGGTTTCACACTGTCGTCAGAACTATGCTTAGACGAATTTTGGTTTATCCATAAGATACCAACGCTACTAGCATAAAAGGGATTACTACTGAAATTATTTTACTGAAAAATAAAACATTCAATCCTATAATTTAGGTTTAAGTTGCTCTATGAAATAAAAACACACACGTTATTAATAATTACTTTCAAAAGCAATTGCGTTCAAAATTGTAATGATTAAGTGTACTTAAGCGAGATTCTGAGTACTCCGATTTAATAGTCTTTTTATGTAGTCTTAACTCTTAAATCGCCTGATAATATCATTTCGACAACTGGAGTATAAAAAGGAATTTATGTACTTGGTAGATTAAATCCTTTTTACGCAAAGTTCGGAAATTTATACGAGCATTTATAACCTTGCGCGAGCTAAATTAATCGTCTCATTATAATAATGTTGACAATACTGTCTCCGTGTTTAATGAATTGGACTTAATGTATACTGAACATTAAAACATTTTGTGTTTTCTTGGCAATAAAATGACATGTAGGACTGGCGTACTCTGATGGATAATATTATTTATCAAACAAGTTAAGTCACATTATTGACTATCCGGGTGAAAGAATAATGATAATTTACGTATCCTGTATAGTTTTTGTGTGCCTTAAATGTTGACTGTCATTAATCTGTGATTAAATGGTGTGAGTATATTTAAATACGTTATTAGATATCTACAAAAGTCATACACAGGTAGTTAATAATAACAAGAATATTTTTTTGCTTTATTTTAGTAAGGATGAGAAAAATACACATTAATTGGGTAATTTAACGAATTCTGCTTTGATTTTGGATGGGAAACATACTTTACTAATTGTTTCTTCAGTAGAAAAGATACACGAGTTTCTTTTTATATTATCGTAAAATATAATTAAATTTGTATAAAAAATGTGTTAGATAACTGAAGGTGTACTAAATAATGTAGTTGTCCAAAAACTAACTTTATTACGACACAAAAATATAATGTCTTCTTTAAAAACTCTTTTAAGTATGAGATTTATCTTTTCTACTTTCAAGAAAATGACGCTGCGGAAAGCTTTTGGGACATATAATAATATTTGTAACGAGCTCTCCAGGCAGGGTCATCCGAGGATGACAAGATTCCACCTTCCAGGAAAATCTTTAAGAAAACAGCAGTTCCGTACCCGTTTCTTTTATTAATCGATTCAGTTGGTTGGTTTACAAATACAAGAAGAGTTCACATTATTTACAGTTACATATTAAAACACGTTATGCATAGCAAAAATCAAAATGGGAATGCCGCGTCTGGCAAACAAATAGACCACTAGTCCGATCGGATTGAGAGAAGAAGGTATGTTTACAATACAATGGGTCCACAGCTACTGCCGAGAGATTAGTTTTTTCCTTTTATTCTAATTTAAGAGTTCTGACTGATCTATGTATATGACCTTTTTGCCCGGGGCGATAGAAATATATCAAATGGTCATTTATAATGATTTTATTATTACTACGCCGATTAACGTAAATGAAGTTAAATGAAATAGTATTTGTTTGCCAAAGCGGTAGAAACAATGAATTGCCATAGTTAAAGGCGTCTCAAGGCACGGTTTTGGGCACGCGGAATAAATGGAATTAAACGAGTTGTCATATCGTAGAAAAGAGATTCCAGAAGCTTAAAATTCAGTTTGAAATGTACAATAGATGTACATTTAATATTTAGTATTTCACATTTTTTCATTCGTTCCATAAGTAAATTAAATAATAAACACAAAAAAAAATTATTAATGTTTTTCATAATATATGATACATCAAAGTTCTGTGAGGTTTTTCAGCTCATTCCAGGTTCACCGATAGGTCGGCCCTGTGTGGCTAAAAGGATTAAACTAGAATTCACGTTCGTTTACTGCTAAACAAAAGATTGTTTCATTTTGTACGACTGATCACACAAATATTCAAAATCAGTTTAATCGAAGATATTTCGACTAAACGCCTTTTTGCCAGAATGATGATACTGAAAGAAATCATAATGAATTGATAGTTTGTTACAATGTTTAACCTTTATCCACCCAGTGGTCTGGTATCAGACCGTTGATAATGACACATTTCGCGATCAGAATACACTGATTTATGATAAAAGTTATAGTTTGATTCGCTATTTTTTTAGTAATTTTACAGTTTTTAATTTAATTTTGGTGTGATTTTTATAGTTTTAATTCTTTAACTTGAATTTAAAATTATATAAATTGTGAAAAATAGTGAATGAAGCTTTTATAAAAATTTAAACAATCATTATTTTTGATAACGCTTTTTACTTTACCCAAATAAGTTAACTAGTTTTAGAAATATTATTTTAATGACAGCTTAGGATCACGCAATAATTGTGCGAAAAAATGGTTGGGTGGATAAATGTTAAATATGTATTTCATAAAAACATATAAGTGATGTAAAATTGCACATACGCCACTGAGTCGAGTGGCGTGAATACTCATGAAATTTGCATAAATATTTATTACACATCATGATGCTGGAAGCTTTCAGTTCGGAGATGTGCCAATATTGATTTCACGCGTATCATTTTGCCTTTAAGTATCATGTCTCATTACACAGACCTCAATTAGGTATACATTCAAAATACATTACTACATAATACAATACATAATTATCCGTACTTATTCTAATGTATTATTGAATAAATGTCTCAATTTTAGTCCAAAGAAGACATTTTCAGTAATTATGACCAACTTTACATGCAAAATTCTAACTGCTCGTAATTGTTTACGCGATTACTTTACCAACTAAGATTGGATGACATTATTATCATATCAGTACCATCAATTTGAGTAAGTTTGCCTATCGGTCTAAGATTGACCCACTACATGGAAAAAAGTTGCTGTTATAATATCATGAGCCATATGAATATTTTTTAGTTAAGCAAAGGTATTGTAAAAATATGAATAAATGTGCAACAGATTTTGTTTTATTGTTGTATTTGTAAGCTGTCAGCCTAGAATGATAAAACACAATTTAAAAACTTTTTGTGATATAAATTGAATTAGTTATGTTTTAAATTTGTGTTCTAATACTGTAAACCAAATGCTGTATATTTTTCCCTGTCTCAATTATATACAGAATATATGAAAGGATAAATAAAAGTTGCCAAGACTTTAAAATTACTGAATTTATAGTAATTACAGTGATTATTTGTATCGTGGGCCAAAGTTACCCGAATTGGATGAATATTTTGTCCACCTTGTTTTATCTATATTAATATTAAATTTCATCTTGAGACATTAGTACATTTCGTTGTAGAAAATATCACACATAAATGCAACAATATAAACCCTCAGAAATGGGCCAAAGTTACCCAGATTGACTGTACTAAAATTAGCTGAAATGATCACCAATAGTTTTTCTAGACTTTGGGATAATATGTAAACTATTTACTTACTGTCAGTTTAACAGTGTTATTAAATACCTGAAAAAGTTGACACCCGGTCGTTAGTTACGAAATTATGGAAAAACATAAAATCTGAACGGTTTTAATTTGATACCTCCATCGAGCACTATCAGTCGATATATTAAATTATTTATGTAAAAATGAATGTCTGTTTGTTGGTTTGTTGGTTTGTCCGGATCTTATAGGCTCTTAAACTACTCAACCGATCGCGACGAAACTTTCAGGAAGGACTTATTGTGATCCTGTCGGGAAGTCTATATCTATATATATAAAAATGAATATCTGTTTGTTGGTTTGTTCGGATCTTATAGGCTCCTAAACTACTCAACCGATCGCGACGGATCGTTCGTCCTTTGTGCGTTCCTTTACCATTCCTTCGATCTTATAGGCTCCTAAACTTCAGATCGAGTTGCTTTTGCATACAGTGAAGGGTTCTGAAGAAAAAAATCTAAAATTGAAAAAAGAATCAAATACGTACATACAGCACATCTAGAAAAACCTTCTGAAATTCGTGTAACACAGACGAAAAACAAAAATATTGTGTTATAACAAGTGTGATATTAAAACTCGGGTTCGGGTCAGGCCAGACCTGAAGATGACGGGCTCGAACCGGGTAAGTCTATGAAATTTCGGCCTGTGCAGACCTCTAATCCAAAAGCAGTTCAATAAACAGAATTCAAACACAAACCCTTTCTTTCTTTGAGTGGCATTGCAACGCATGCCGGGTACTCACTAGTTATTTATAAAAGCGTCCAGTAAAGAATATTATTAGGTTGAGTATAGTTATTATTTTTTGTGAGTAGCTACCTAGTTATAGTAGGACTTTCTCTCAATTACTGAGGTTTTTTTTTTCTAAATTTATTAATTGGTCATAAACCTACTAAAAATTTAATTTAACGTGCAGTCAAAATAGGTAGTAGCCAAATTAAATAAAGAGGTCAATTTTTAATCTGATAGATTGCTAATATAATGTTTTCAAATTGAAGTTTTTAACTATAAATGACTGTAAGTCAGCCGCTGAACCTAAATTACTAGAGATATTATTGAAATAGTTTTGGGTCAATCACTCTCTCTACGACTCATTTTTAGATTTTTTCAATTTAAATTTGTTATCTTAGACATGAGTGACTTGTCGGCATCTGTGGTCTAGTGGTAAGAGCTTTTCCGTAGCGATCAGGTGGGTCCTGGTTCAAATCCCAGCAAGGTCAATATCAAATTTAAATTTTTGATCTTGGACATTTAAATAAAAATTCTCGTGATCTTATCTAGTGATTTTAAAAAAAATTTTGTCGAGTTTATTTAGTATGATGCCAGATATTTTTTAAATATTTCAATATATAAAATTTTCAAGATTTTGTTAGGTAAGAAGTGAAAAACTTCACAGACATCCAGACCATTAGATTCCATAATTCATTCAAAAGTCAATGAAAGAATCATTGTATGAAATCTTCAATATGGAGATTCAAGCCAATTCAACAATTCTCGATTTAATTTTATTTCTCATGATACTAATGGTATTTCTATTATAATTGGAGAAAATACTTACGAAGGAATTTAGCTGCTTTTTTTCAAGATGGATGATTTGATTTTCAATTTTAAGCATGAAAATAATATTTTAACAGAAAACATGCTTTCAAGTGGTATTATAATATAATTTTTAATTTTGTAATCACGAGATTTATATAGCCTCGAGTAATACTCCAGACACGATAAATAATTAAATGCATATACGTCAATTTTACACATTTTACATAATAGACGATGTTTTGACCAATTGATGTGACCGTCAAAATTGAAATTGTTCAGGAGAGAGGAGAGAGTAAAAACTGTTTTCATCGAAATCATTGTAGAGTGAGTTGCGTTATGAATCTTTGAAATGCACTCCTGTAAATTCCTATCTTTGCAGATAAGAGATTATACGTAGGGAGTGTCGATATAATAGTGGGTTATATCAAGTGTTTTGTCAGAATTTTTATACCTAAAGCTAATGTAAAATGATGTTTACTTTTCAAAAAGTGGTCAATTTATTTTTCTAATTTACGTCAATTGGCCAAAACACTGTTAATATTGTCCTTGGGCGAACTAAAGCTCTTATTACTAGACCACAGAGACCGATATTTTATTTCCTTTGACATAAAACAATATTTCTGTTCACATTATTTCATAGTAAATGATCTCCACTGTGTTATGTTTTTAATAATTGCTGAGTTATGATTGTTTACTTTATATACATTAGAAGCAGAAATATGTTTACATATTCAAAATAATGATTACCTTATATATTTACTATATACTGGTCTAATTTAAATTTACCTTAGTCATGTTAGCCTTGTTTAAATGTTGAAAATAATACAATCCCTTTATACAACAGTTATTTTAAGATGAAACGACATGAAAAGTTTTGTATGGAAACTAAACTATTATATCACGTATAATAAATTATACAGTAATATACTTACGAAGTTATAGTTTGATAAATTCTTATACTCTCGGGGATAATTTTAGTTTATATATGTGTCACGTAACGAACCTTTTGTATAATAGTTGTATTGAATTTTAATGAAGATTCATTCAATGTGAATGAAATAGTAGATAATTTCGTATTGGAAACATTAATACACTCCACGAACGAGGTCTGCATTTGCATTTCAATCACTGTATGGTAAATAAATTTGCATGTGTTTGAATATTAATTTCTCTGGATATAGACTAAAATTAATACGATTATTTTATTATGTTAATTGATAAAACAGCAGCATATAAGCCATTTTAATAATTACGCATGAAACAAAAATAATCGTTGGAAGATGTACATAATGAAACACACACACAGCCAAATACATTGATTCATTGATTACCAATTAATTGATATTGTCAACGGCAAGTCAATGTTTATTTGTTTGGTTGTCCCCTGTGCGTTCCTATACCATGATTTCGATGAAACTTTCGTGAGTTGTTGTGCGCACACTCGTGAAGATTTCTAAAAATGTTCTAAAACAAATAATCGAATACGTACAAACAGCGACATCTCGGAAAACATTCTGAGTTATCCGTGTACGCACTTGACGGAAAACAGAATATATTGTGTATCCAAAAGCATTTTAATAAACAGAATCAAAACACAAACACCTTCTTTCTTTGAGTGGCATTACAACGCATGACGGGTACTCGTTAGTTATTTATAAAAGCGGTTAGTAAAAAAATATTATTTTTAGTGAGAACCTACCTAGTTAAGTTAGGACTTTAACTAATTTAAAATCTAAAATCTAAAAGAATCAAATATGTACTAACAGTGACATCTTGGAAAAACCTTCTGATTTATTCGTGTATGCACCAGACGGAAAACAAAAAATATTGTGTATTCAAAATAGAGGTCTGCACGGGCATGTTCGGGTCATGAGTCAGCCATAAGGCAATAGTATTCATAACTTAAATAATTTATTTCACATGGGCTATAAAAATTGTTGGTAGTCTTGAAACAATAACATGTATTGTTTGAAAAGTATAAATGAATTACTATATTAAAAAAATCGGGCTTTTCTCGGGCTGAGAAAAATATAATCTGGGTTTCGGGTCGGGTTTAGGTAACAAGTCTGATATTGAGACTCGGGCTCGGGCCGTGTAGACCTCTAATCCAAAAGCACTTCAATAAACAGAATTAAAACACAAGCACTTTATTTCTTTGAATGCCATTGCAACGCATGCCAGGTACTCACTAGTATATTATAAAATTACTCGATACAATATTGTACGTTAAAATTTTTATGCTCGCAATTTACTTGATTTTCGCTCTTCAGTATCTTCGAGATTCAATACTGTGGACGGAGAAACTCGAATTGAAAGCTAGAAAATAATATGCATCGCTTGGATTCCCAAAAAGACAAGATAATTAAGTGATTTTTATAACAATGATTCGAAAAAAATATACATATGAATTAATGAAATTTATATCAGCTACATCAGACTTTTTCGGTGTGCGGACCAGTAAATATTTTTCAGTGTTACCTGGGGACCGGTTTCATCGTGTAAATAAAATAAAAATAAAGTAGAAATATATTTTTATTGAATTCAAAGAAATGAAATTGATATTATACGAGGAACGCGTCGATATTAATTACTCATTTTTAACTATATGTTTACTTTGTTGAGCGAGAACATTTATCATTTTGAAGTTAAGCGATCTTGTAATAACAGTCATTAATACGTTATAAATGACGTATGACACATTTAAATAATAACGAACTTGAAGATTTAATCATTATTAAGATGAATGATAAAATTATGATTATATTTAAATACCTCTGGACAGTAATTGGGTTCAAATGTTATACGGAACATGAATAATGTTCTTTCATAAATGCGATTTTAAATACAATAAAACTCGTATACAATCAATAAATTAAATTCTTGCCCGAGTATTCCTATGAAAATCTTGATTTAGTTTAACTATATATAAGTAGTAAAACTATACCCGTCATAGATGACTGTATTAAAATTGAAATACTGAATATCTAAAGTAACTAGTACGTTGGAACTGTGTGTGCATTGCATGAAATTTTATTTTATATATACACCGTGAGCGCTTAGGTCACGAGAAAATTTCAAATCTACATGTGGTGTTTGATAATAATAAAACACCTGCAGAGCGGTCTTGGCTATTATATATATAAGATTTTATATAATCATCCATCGACTACTAGATACCAACATTCATTTCAACATTTCATAGAATAAATATTAGAGAAAATGCGAAGGAAGAAATCAAGATTTCGCATTACGCAGATGATAATAATGCGTTTGCGCTTAAACGATTTTTAAATTTACATACCTACGCTTTTCCAGTAAAGTTATTTAGCATATTTTTACTCTCACTGGATGGTTGAATGGGCCAAATACGTTACAGTAAAAAAATATCTAGAGTATTTCTTTTTTAAGCCATGTACGCTGCCAATATGACCTTGTAATAGTGCTATCACAACAGAAGTTTTTCAATGAAAGCTGCTTGTTATTGAGTCAATCAATGTCTTTTTTTAGAAGAGAGTAGAGATGGAAGGATAAGGTTAAGGTTAGGACAGTACAAGTGGTTAGCTAATCGCTTTTGATACGCATTGTTTTTATGATCGGATGGGTAGAAGGCAATTACAGACATCACACACATTCATGCCCTCGAACATAAATCCATAAAACGATTGAAAAAACAATTTATGAAACTGTCCGTACTGGGATTCGAGCCTGTGAGCACTGTGACCGACGTTAACCACTTGACCTCAGATGCGAGGAGAATATAAAATCAGAATATAATAGAATTTTATCGACTATTTGAAATATTTGTTTTTGTTAAACGAAGACGAAAATTATAATAAATTAAAAATCACAATAATTACTGTCAATCTGGGTAACTTTGGCCTAGTTCTGAGGGTTTTTTTTATTTTTATGGTTCGGTATTTTTATATATAGAAATTTACTAATGTCATAAAAGAAATTTAATTAAAATACATAGATTTATTGTTATAATTGATATATAAATATAGATAAAACATGGTGGCTCAAAGTTTGCATCCGAATCGGGTAACTTTGACCCACGCCACAAATAATCACTGTAATTACTATAAATTCAGTGATTTATAGTCTTGACAACTTTTCTTTATACTTTCGTATATTCTGTCCATAATTGAGATAGGAAAAAATATACAGTATTTGGTTTACAGATTATTAATACAAATTGAAAATATGGCTAATCCAATTTTTTCAAAGAATAGTTTTTAAATTGTTGCCTGCGTCCGTGGTGCAGTTGGTAGCGTCGTTGGCTACAGTTATGGATGTCTCGGGCTCGATTCCCGGTGCGGACGGTTTTGATAAATTGATTTTTCAATCGATTTACGGATTTCTGTTCGTAGTCTGAGTGTTTTGATGTCTTAAACTCCCTCCCACCCATCCGATCCTCAAGGAGCATAGCGAGTGCGATTAGCTAACCACTAGTCTAGCTATCTTTCTATCCGTAATCTCTTCGAAAAAAGATAGGTTGAGAAACTGAGTAACAAGCAGGTCTCATAGAAAAATTCTGTTAAGATACCTCCATTAGGAGACCATATGCTCAACGCTGGGAGCGGACATAGAAAAATAAAATAAAGTGTGTTTTATCATTCCATGCTGACACCTTGCAAATTCAACAATAAAACAAATTATGTTGCGTATTAGTTCATATTTTTACCACCAAGGGGCTACTCAATACCTTTGCTTAACTAAAATATATTCATGTGGTATTAGTATTATCATGGCATTAAGCAGCACCTTTTTCCATGTAGTGGGCCAATATTAGACCGATGGACAAACTTACTCAAATTGATGGTACTTTTGATAAAAAAGTCTTACAGAATAAAGAAAAGTAAATTCCAAGTTTAAAAATTATTTACGAACGCTATTTTCTCCACATAGTGGGTAAGTATTGTGGCTAATAAATTTCTCCGTAAAACCAACCATGATGAATATGTATATAGTATATATATGTATGAAAAAAACAATAAATTTAGCAGACTCTTTGATCGATATTCACTTGTCTCGCAAAATGATTGATGTCGAGTATAGTAGCACCTACTTAACATCGCTCAAAGAGAATTTTAATTGACAGAGGCCGGTACAATTCACAGCAAAAATAATTCGTGGCCAAGTATCACTTCTGCTAAAGCGGAGTATCACTGGTCAGATAACTCTGCTTAATTTGAACATTGTAAATAACTTAAAATAGTATGATTTTTTTTAAAATTTGACCCAATGAAAATATTATAAAAAAATTGCATGTAAATTAATCTTTCTATTTTTTAATCCTGTATAAAGAGTAATAGAGCAATTTACTTATAATTGGTTCACTTCATAACCAGATAAGGGAGTATCTCCACTATACATCACACAATATATGTAGAAATCTGTGTGTTTGTATGTCTGTTAGTCACAAGAAATCCTCCCAAATGGTGTACAATAGCGATGTGTGACCACTTTTAGTTCATCTGTGCTATTTTTAAATTTCACTTTCAGTTCTTAACTTTTAACCTCAAACTGAAAACGCTGAATTTTTGACGTCTCAACCGAAAAAATAATAGTTGTTTAACAACCGCTCCATACTAAAATAATCTGCCATGTCGTCATAACTACTCTATCTGTGTTTAATATACATATCATGTTACCGCCGATCAAAATATTGAGCTGGATATTATTCATCATTTAAAATTATACGCCTCACGCTCGCAAAACTTCGTCCACATAATTCACGGTGTTACGTTTCCGCAGGTTTATGCGTCTGATTTACCTACATCGCGTTGTCGTTAAAGAAATTCTGTAGAATATGTGCCACATCGGGAGCTGTCATCCGAAGAAAAAAAAGTAAACATGTTTAAGTTTAGAGTTATAAATAATATTTTCGTTCTCGTGCTTAAAATAACTTCTGTAGTACTCAAAAATTTGACATTAATTCAAAGAAAGTTGTAAAACTAAGCCACTATATTATAATTTACAAAGGTGGAGATAAGATAGGTAATACATTTCCTCAGAATTAACTCGCCAGGCAGCCCCATAGATGTGGCTAGCCTGGCCACTAGTAACTGCTTTTGCTCAGTAATAATTTCCCCCTTATCCGAGCTCAGCCAAGAAGCTTTGCCACTTGATGCTTTGAGCTTCTTACACCATTTAGTTACCGCCGACGGTTTTTTTTTATTCAAGATTAAAGAAAATTCGCGCACTTTATATTCAAAACGAGGATTTTATTTTGGAAATACGAAGCCCAGCCTTTTGTCTTGACAATAAAACGGATTAAAGCTCCTCGAGAGTCTGAAATAAAAACACTCGAGTTGAATTAAAGTAAATTAAATAGAATATCATTATTATCCGAATGAAATTTTTAAATAATAATAAGCATTATGTACTATACTGAAACCTTAATATTTTTACTATCCTTTTTATATTGTTTACTGTAGATTTTTGGAGAAACGATATTATAGTATGTAGTGAAATATCATAAATATATATTGCATTCAATTTGGATTATTGAGATTTTGTACACTTCCATGTATTTTGTCACTAAAGACCCGGGTTTCGCCTTTCGGCATCTTCAGGCATTCGAGCACACGAATGGACTCGAACTGACAGACAGTAAACAGTGTCTAACGTTTATATAGAAGATACAAATGCGACAAATATTATTTACGAGGTAAGATATTATACGTCTGAGAGCCACACTGATACCTGAGTTAAATTATATATTGCATTATTTTGACACAATGAGAGTTCAAATCTCCAACTTATAATTAAAACAATCATACAAAGCCATAATGTATATAAAATTATTATAAAGCTATATAAGACACACGTTATTTGAGTAGTAAATTAATCAATTAAATTCAATTTATGATACGTATTTGAACATTAAAATATAAAACAATCAGGTTTATTGATTAATGCAAGGATGCCCAACCGGTCGATCCCAAAGTAAGATTTGGTCGATCTCGAAAGCTTCCGTGAATTTTGAAAAAAGTGTATTATTTTATATAAATATGTTAAAAACCCAAAGACGAAAAATAAAATCCCGGTGATCGGACTACTCGACTCGACTTGATTCGTGCTTAGTGGTTATTAACCAGATTATCTGCAGATTGCCAACGATATACAATGTCAAATATCTCATTAAATTTAACATTTGAATTATTGTATCAATAAAAAACTGAATAATTTCTTTGTTGTTTTTTTTAACTCTCTCGAAAATGAAACATGTGTCATATATCGACTGTACAAAGGTAAAAAAACGTAACCCACACTCAAAAAATATTGTGTATAGTCCAAACGAAAAAGAAAAGTAGCTCCCAAGGCAAAAAAGGTTGGACACCATTGGCTTTATGTCTTACAGGGAAAATAATAAATAAAAATATGATTATTGAAATATCAGATAATACATTCCAAAATCGTAGACATTCTGAAAAATCTATTTATTTTTGAGGAAATGTCTATAGAATAAAATTAATAAAATTAAACAATTAAACAATGTGTCATTAAAATAATACTTGATTTCATTTTACGTCAATGTAATATTATGTATTTCTAGATGTTTTTTGTATTTTGCCACACCAATTATTGAGCTTAAGAAACTGAACTGCGTAAATCACTACACGACTTAAAGTTTTTGTGTCAAACTACGTCGGCATACAAAAATGTCATATATGGTTTGTTATTGATGTGATTCTTTCATTTATATATATATATATATATATATATATATATATATATGATATAACAGTCAGATATGACAATAATATATGTCAAAGCATGGTATGAACAACTAAAGTTTGAGTGTTTGTTTGTTTGTTTATTTAACGCAGAGGAAAACTTCCGTTTGCCCTGATATCTTCTAAATACAGATATATGTTTTAAGTCACATTCGTATTCTTCAGCAACGTCTTGTTTAACCATTGTTCCAGACAAGTCACATGCCGACCGTAAACGTATCATCTTTTCACCATTGGCGTTCAAACACATAAAACCATGTTCCCAAAAATAGTCCGTTTTAAGTTTTAATTTTATAATATAACGTAAAATTTTTTTAACATCAAAATCGCCGTTCTTGTATAGTTTTCACTTTTATATTGAATGATCCGATACTTTATCGCAACTATGGTTAGAAAGAAATAAACTTTCAATCGTTTACTCGATAGAATAATGGATTTGTGTTCAAAGGCATAGATGTATGCGATGTTTACATTAGGAAACTAATTATTTGGTCAGTATCTAATTCAATTAACGGTCAGTAAATTATTAAAGGAAGGTTAGGTTAACTAAGTAAAAAAGATAAAATAATAAATCTGATTTAGGTTATATACGTGCGAATTTCATTAAACCATTTTGAGTGGTAACAATTAAACTGTTTTAAAATTGTACGTTAAGAAATGTTTATTTTATTTATGATTTCAATAAACAGGCACCAATTGCCAAGTAAACAAACTTTTGGTTAGGTTTCATTTAATGACTGACCCTTTTATATAAATTACTAACCGTTTATTTTATTGACTGATCACGTGTATACTGACCATTTATTAAATACAGGCCTTTACATTTCCACCCTCCCATCCGGTTCTAAAAGCTAGTGTTAGCTAACTGCTTTTCCTTTCTTATCCACATTCTTCTGCCATATCCTTTAAGAAAAAGATAGGTCGAAGAATAGCTTTTTTGTGATGTTTTATTAGAAGCCCATTAGTTATTGGGAAGCGACATGGTTGAAAAACAAACAGCATTTTATAAGGTATTGTAAAGTGTAAACTTGTAGACAGGGACTGATCTTAATATTGGGGTGGCAGCTAACCGAGCTTGAAGTATATATGGACTTGTTCGTTTGATCGTGTGTTATAGAGTATTGACGTATATTTTTATCGTAAGGTAGTACGGTGTCTATGCTTAATTTTAGTTTTATCTGTGTTGCTACTCGTATTAATTAGTTCACTACAGTATTATATTATGCAAAGTAAACCTCATTTATAAATAAATCATATATTATGTTTTTTTAGGATTGCCACTAACCACCACCAAGATATGAAACAAATATGTACAGATATACTATAAATACTACTTTCATAAATCAATGTTGGATGAAATTATGAGTATAAGTCCAAAAATTATGCGGATTTTAGGATATTATAATAAAATCTATTTATATCGCTGTTATGACATGTAAAGTAATTTACTGTACAGTATTACGAGTTTTTCCACTTATACGACGATATGCAAATAAATATAGCGACAAGGATTCAAAGCTTTGGTTGTAGAACTGACGCCATTACGTTTACTCATCTTCCGCTACAAGACCAATCAAAATGTCCATATTAATTTACGTTTCTTTTAATCAAAGTTGTGTTTTAAAATATTTCTGAGAGCCACTGCTGAGCCTACTGTGAGCAAAAGTGACACAGTAGATGTGAGATGTCAGAGCAAATAGTAGCCTTGTTGGTTGTCGAGCTGATTGCTCTGTTTCTCTGTTGACTTGTCAAAAACAGGAGATTCTTTTTTGTTCACAGCAAAGTATGCAGCGCCAAATAGAGCGAAATAAAAGGAAAAGAGTTGCCAAAGATATTCTCCAAAAATCAAGTAAATTTGAATTCATTTTTATTTAGGTAAATAATGGTAATAAATGAAATGGAAAAATGGTTTAAATTGTATGCAATTTTCATTGAATCAAATAAACCGTTTCTGTTTTAGATTTTTGTTGGGTTAACGTGCATATTATGTATATTTTTAAGCCATGTCTGCTCTCGATGTGAAGTATATGGAATGCGAACGGTGGTTATCTGAATATAAGTTTTTATGCAAAAACTGCTTTGTCACTTGGTTGCTTAACAACAGTTTCTTCGAAATGGGTAAGGGTAAAAGGATAATACTAAGACAGGGCTAGTGTTTTAGTTAATCGCTGTCACTACACCAAGTTTTCAGGATCGGATGAGAGGGCGGGGTTTGTGAAAAAGGACAAGATGTGCGCATTATTTATTCACTAGTATAATCATACCCGTCATAGATGACGGTATTGAAATTGAAATGATGAATGTCTAAAGTAGCTAGTACGTCGGAACTGTGTGTGAGAAAATTTCATACCTACATGTGATATATGATCAAAATAAAAAGTATCTACAGAGCGGTCTGGGCTATTATTTATGAGATATCAAAACGTTTCTTTTGCATATGCGTTGTATATATAAGAAAACAACATTACAAAATTGCAGACATTTAAAAACAATACATTTTCAGCCAAGTAAACAAACTTCTGAATAAGAATTATAGTTCTAATGGGCGATGACGTGATTGAGAAATAGCTATCAACTGTATTGCATAACTTTTGTTGAACTATCTTATTATAATAGAGTTATGCCAAATAAATAGCAATTGACTTTGAATTTAATGACTAGATTTACATGTAGGTATTCATTGCAAACACTTTTCCATCCATCACATATTTTGAAAACCGTAGCTGTTATTTTTTTACAAATGTGTGTTTGACAACTGAAAAGCATTTACAACTGATTTAGTTGAACATATAAAATTGAATTATAATAACTGTTTTATATTTATTTATTGACAAAGAAAAAACATCTAAGGAAATCGAAACATGGCAGCCCTATAGGAAATGTTGTTTTTCTTACCTTCCGCTTCTTAAACAATACGGATGTACGGTATATTACTCTGAAGAAAATATTACGCATTCACCACTTGACTTTTTCAAATGCCACCGTTTTATTTCTAAGGTCTTTTTTTATCCAGCTGGTAGATGTCACAAGCGGATGAAAAAATGAATATAATATTAAAATTTGCACACAAGCCATCAATCATTCAACAGTTTGTTGTATTTATTCGTTTTTAATTATTTGTGGATTATTTAAATTAACACGATGAACATGCTTTATCTCGTATTTCCGGCCAAACTAGAAGGAAACACGTGTGGAAATATGCTTTAAAAATACACAAAGAAATATATTTTTGAAAAGATCTCTCGATGTTCAGTCTTTCAAATTTCAGCTTTGAGCCGATACTCAACATTAATCGTCAGCCCTATGTATTACACATACTTATGCGGCTACGTGCTTGCTTGTGTGCGTGTTGACGGTGTAGTATAAGAAGACTGGCCCCAGCCATTTTACTTTGTAAAGTCGTAGATGAATGTGACAAGTTTAGTTTACTTCTTGGTGTCTTTGGGATAACAGTTGAATTGATCTATTTTTAGCCATAGTGAGCGTTTTAACACATGAATTGACTGGAAATAAATTCGTGCAAAAACGGCTCGCGATGTAAGGGTTATTAACTGTCTTATAAAACTCAACTACATGTTAATTTAAATTTGGAAGTATACAAATAATTAATCTTTATAAGCCATGCTAGGATTATTCAATTATAATTACGTATTTACGGAAGATTGCCGTGGATTTGTATCGATAGAATGAATTTGTGTAGTCCAAATCCAGAAAATAGTGTGATTAAATACAAACCGTCTTCTATAAACTTCATTCTTACCCTCGATGAAAAAGAAGGTTGTACCATTGACTCCGTTGAAATGATTTTTTTGAATCGATGTTCTTTATATTGAAAGTAAAAATGGTAATAAGAGGTTTTAGTAGAAAGGTAATCGACGATATCCTGGCTAGTGAAATTGAAGCAAATCTGGAAATCTGACGATAAGTAATAAGAACTTCTGTATCTTGAAATGGAATCTCTTAGCTGGATTAAACTATTTCATCCACTTCATTCGTCCTGCTTCATGAACGAGACTTCTATAATGGTATGGCAATAAAATGATTGACAGAGGTGTGTTAAAAATTCATACTACAAAGTTGAACCCTTAGATCAGCGGTTATCAACCTTTATGCCACAACGCCTTCCCTAAAAAATTTTTTTTCCGCACCTCGCTACCTTTAATTTCTTCAATCGATATTATAGTAAGGACAAGTATTAATTAATAATAAAAACTTTATTAAAAATTAACAGATTAATAAAAGATTCTGTGACGTAGCTAGGGGTTTTGCCGTCCCCACACAATTTTTCCCACAAAAATGATTTAATATTTACAATAGTATTGAATTAATGGTATCTTTAAACTTACTTATTATTTATTTTAAATCATCAACCACCACGGCACAGAATATTGAGCAAATTTTTATGAATAAATATAATTTCTTAAAAAATATGTACTATTTTTACAATTTGTCGTTTAAAAATGTTATATTTAATATTAATATTGCAGAGTTGCGCAGGGTTTTCTTGAAATTTGTCTAAAAATCTAGTCTTGAAAATAATTTTTATATTTATTATTTATATAAAAAATACAAAGTTATATATGTACAATCCATTAATATATTGTACATTAAAATTGAAAATTAATTTAGGACAAGAAGTTCAGCAGATTTTACTAACACAACATTAACCATATACTCGCAAAAAAACATAAAATAATTTTTACTTGCTTTGCTCTTAGCAAAATCGTCAGCAACATTATCTAAATCTATTTTATCTGCCAGTTGGTGTTTTATTGAAAGAATTGCTAGATTTTTTAATAGCTAATTGCTCACTGTTGATGTTAAATAGTAATTTATTCATTCTGCCTCGACATTGAGGCTTCATGATTATCCTTAGATTATTTTTATTTGTTTATCACTTACGAAATTTTATGTTAAAAAATGTTGCCTTCAAGAGTATATTTTATCAATGAGTAAAATAAACATTCATTAACTGATTTTTTACTGTTATGTTACGATGTTAAGTTTTATTTATTTGTAGATATTATGGTATGAAAATTATTTTTTAATTACAACATTTTGACGCCTCCTTGGTTGGAAACCATTGCCTTAGATGGAAATTTTATTTAAGATCATTTTAATTGAACATGATTTTCTTATTATTTCATTAACGCATTATGCATAAAAGTAATATAAATGTGATGTAAATACATAATAATAGTTTTTGATTTGACTTCCCAAGTAGCGTACACTATTATTCTATTGTAAACAAATCATAGATTATGCTATGTTTGTGTTGATATATCTCTAATTCAATCTCAATTAAGTCGCTTCGTTAAAAGAAAATCTATTCTATTTTACGAACGGTAAATTCTAAACAAACGAACACATTTCAAGATGCTATCTACTGCCAACGGATAATGTAAACGAAGGGAGACAGAATAATCACGAAGATCTGAGGCAAGTGTCACACAAGATACTATTTAACTAAATAACAGTTACTAATCGCGATTCAAACCTGGCCTAATAATTTTTATTAAGTATCTACGGTAACTCAGATATCCATTTTTTTTAAACCATATTCGCTTACAAAATGAGCATGTAGACTTATCTCAACAGGAGTTGTTCTATGAGAACCGCTTGATACTCAATCCTTCAACCACTCTTTTTTCAGAGAAAGTAAGAATATAATGATGGGGCTAAGATAATACTTTCACTTTCGTTACGTCACGTTTTTAGTTTCGTATGGGCTTAAAAGATTTCTATACATCACAGAAATCCATGCATTGAAACACAAATAAATGAATCGGCAAAAAAATCAATTTATGATACTAGTAATAAATAATTAAAATATCAGCTACCTGGTACTACTAACCTATAGGCAACTTATAAAAAATGTCATATCAACCGACACGCAAATTCTAGTTGTATAAATAGTTGTGTATATAATGGTCTATTTCTGTGTCATCTTAATTTAATCTATATATATAAAAATTAATGTTTCTATGTTTGTCCCTTATGCGTTACCATACAATTTATCCGATTTCGATTTGGTGAGTTGTTGTGAACACACCCGTGAAGGTTTCTGAAAAAAAAATTAAAAATCTAAAAAAAAAGAATCAAATACTTACATGTACAGTAACATCTTGGAAAACCTTCTGATTTATTCATGTACGCACAAGACGGAAACAAAAAATATTTTGTATCCAAAAGCACTTCTTATTTATCATTATTTATAAAAATAAATTTAGAACTGAACTAGGGAATCACTGTTAGATTCCTAAAGACTGATTGTAAATAAAATCTGAACACACGAAGGGCGTAATCTGTATTAACTGTAGCCTTCGTTGATATTATATACCCTTAGGTCTGTGATCACTGCACTGATTACCAGTATCCATGTGGTTTCAATTTAAAGACGAACTGACATCTGATTAATGCCGAGATATATTCTTATTTATCCTTCCACAGTAATATATTATTTATTCGACAGATAGCAACTTATATTGGGAAATCGAAAACGAGAAATTGTACTAGAATGTATAAATAATCAAGTATCATTGTATATTATCATATGCAAACCAAGCTTAGTTCGCTGCTATTGTATGCAGTAGAAGTTTCATGGTTTTACTCAAGTTGATCATACATTGAGACACACCGCGTTTCATCTTCAAAGGAAATATCTGCAGTACTCGCGTTGCTTCAAAGTTTATTGGACGTTTCAATTTAGAAAGTTTGCAAAGTTTACCGAGAAAATGAACTTAATCAAACGGTGGTCTGTGACTGTTTCACTTAATGATTCAATTACGCGATTCTCGCAGAATCCAATCAAAAACTAACTCGTTACTAAAACATTTTGTATTTATCTACCGGGCACTTAAGTACTTAATTGTTTATTTTTTACTTTTTACGGATTCTTTTTTAAAATATTTCAGACTGCGTATTGACTGATTTTTTGTTATTATAAAATTAAAATATAATTTATAATACCATCAATTTGCCCATCGTTCTAATATTGGCCCACTATATGGAAAAAGGTACTGTTATAATAACACGATACAATACTAATACCACATGAATATTTTTAAGTTAAGCAAATGTATTGAGTAGCCCCTGGTGGTAAAAATATGAATTAATATGCAACATAATTTGTTTTCTTGTTGAATTTGCAAGATGTCAGCTTGAAATGATGAAATACAATTTAAAAACTTATCTTGAAATAAATTGGATTAGCCATATTTTCGATTTGTATTACTAATCTGTAAACCAAATGCTTTATATTTTTCCTCATCTATGTACAGAATATATGAAAGAATATAAAAAAATTGACAAGACTTTAAAATCACTGAATTTATAGTAATTACAGTGATTATTTGTATCGTGGGTCAAAGTTATCCGATTTGGATTCCAACTTGTTTTTATCTATGTTTATATATCAATTATTCCAATAAATCTATTTATTTAATTAAATTTCATCTTAAGAAATTAGTAAATTTCTATGTAGAACAATACCACATATAAATGCAATGGCAAACAATAAAAATACAAAAACCCTCACAACTGGGCCAAAGTTACCCAAATTGACACGTTCTTAAAAATCCACGATTAAATACCGTATTCAACAACTGATTCTGATCATATTATAATATTATGGAATACGTGGAATTAAATTTTTATTTTATATGTTGGCAAGTATAATATTTCTTCACTGAGTATAATATTATTTTATCATACACATGATTTGGAGTGTATGTGATAGACCGGCGTTGTAAAATGGTACAAATTGAAATATTTAGGTAAAAATTGTTCTATTAGGTAAAAATATCAGAGTATTTAGTTATACAAGACTATTGGAGTTCATAGAACATCGCTGTTCTGACGATGGTCTTAACACGAAATAGCTATCAACCAAATCCTACTATTCTTATGGAACTAAATACTTTGATATTTGCTCTTTATTACAATGGATTTATGCCAAGTAGATCAATAAAGTTGTACCATTTCTAGGCTTGCCGAAAATATTTTATTGTTTTTCTGCATGGTGCTATCGTCAAAACAAAGAAAACCGATTTTCGTTCTGTTATAAATATTAATATTAGATATACTATAATTATATAACGACTTAGGTAAGTATGGAAAATTTAGTTAAATTTTACAAATCAAAATTCAACTGTTTTCAGATTTATTTTTTAAAAGATATTGAATAGTGGTTTATATTTTATGTAATAATTAGGGATAATTTAGTATGCTTTCTCTTCAGCTGATAAACACTCCTTTTCATAGAGAGTATTTTTTCTAGAATATGGAAGATTTGTTTTACCCTTTCGACACAGTAAGTAGTTTGTTGATTTATCTAAAGATATATAAAATGGTTAAGGGGTCATTTTAAAATGGATACTATAACAAAAAGCATTACATTATCCAGCGTGGACATAACAATATATAAGTGGCGAAGTTTAACATTTTAACGAGAGAAGTAACAGCCCTAGAGTAGTAACACGGAATGGGAGGGTAAGTTTAATTAACGTTAGGGTAGGCTTAGCATCAGATGAACTGCAAGCGCTGGACCTTCTTGGTTAGATCATCGAGTGGAAAAAGTCTTTCGTCCTTGTATAAGCATTATAATAAATTTATAATTTTTTTGAAGTTATGTGTACATAATTTTATGTAGACATATATTCCTACATTAAAGTATTGAGAAATTCGATTTAATTTATTGATTTGGCAGTTAAAAACGGTAAAATGGTACTGATAAAGTAGAAACTATTTAAATGTTTCGCTTAATATAACAGAGTTTAAAAAAGTAAATGCTAATTTAATCAATGAACTTTTGACATACCGGTATATTAGGACCGTTCAAATTTAGATGGTTCAGTATAAATCGACCGTTTTTCCACTATTGTAATTAAGTGGAGGTGTACGTTATTATAATATGTATAATTGTTATTTTTTATCTATCAGCGCCGTCGTGTAGTGTGTTGAATAAGCAACAGTCGCGAGTGGAGATTTTATAAATTGCGAGGTATATTCAATAGAGTTTTTTTTAATTAAAAAAATTATATTTTTGTTAAATAATCACCACCCTATTAAATAGCAGTTTTACACCAGTTATGTAACGTTATAATAAATCAAGTTTGACGTACATGGAGTAAGTTAACCGAACATCATTACAAGAGTAATTATACATATGATGTATATTACCTAGACAGTTCCTAGAAGTTTTTGTTTCATTTAAATAGATCAGAACATTAGCTCTATATGAGATATGGCATACATAATGACTTTGTACTATAAATGAAAATTAATGGCCTGCACTTATTGGGTCAGCAACCATTTTATTTTTGGTCAGTAAGAAATAATAAATGGTCGGTAATGAATCAAAATGGCCTGTAACTAATTCGATAAATAGTCAGTATAAACGTGGTCAGTTATTAAATTAAACGGTCAGATATTTATACAATACGGTCAGTTTTTCAATTAAACTTACCCTCAATGATGTTTAAAAAGTTTTTTTTTATTATTTATTATGATTAT
Organism: Himalopsyche phryganea; assembly: GCA_022494535.1. NCBI lineage: Eukaryota > Metazoa > Arthropoda > Insecta > Trichoptera > Rhyacophilidae > Himalopsyche > Himalopsyche phryganea. The sequence goes on along the minus strand of JAGVSL010000001.1, from coordinate 13,457,078 downwards.
TTAATAATTTTTATTCTGTAATAGAAAATATTTTATAGAATATTTCCAAAACGCCAGAATGTTTAATAGGTACATTCTTTCTCTTGATAAATTCTCATATACCTGCGTATCAGAATATTTTCTCGATAAATTCTGTGGCCTGCATTCATTTGTCAGTAAGAAATAATAAATGGTAATTAAATGATTCCATAAATGGTCAGTATAGACGTGGTCAGTTAATAAAATAGAAGGTCAGTAGTTAATATAAGTAGTCGGCATTCGTGGCGCAGTTGGTATCGCCGTTGGCTACGGTTACGGACATCTCGGGTTAAATTCCCGGTGCGGACAGTTTTCATAAATTGATTTCTCAATCGATTTATGCATTTCTGTCCGGAGTCCGAGTGTTTGTGATATCTAAAAAATTCCTCCTCACCTACCCATCCAACGCCCTGATTTTAGGATCGGATGCGTGAGAGTGAATTCTAGATATCTGTAACAGAAGCTAACGATGTTGACCACTGCATTATGTAGCCAGCATTAAAAAACGGGGCGTAGCGAGAGCGATTGGCTAACCACTAGTCCAGTCCTAGCCCTATCCTTCAATCTCTACGCTCTTCGAAAAAAGAGAGGTTGAGCAACTGAGTAACAAACAGACCTCATAGAAAAATTCTGTTGTACCTCCGTTAGGAGACTATATGCTCCACGTTGGGAGCAGACATGGAAAAAAGTCAATATAAAATTCTTTGTTATTAAATTAAACGGTCAGACATTTAAATAAACTGTAATTTTTTTAATTAAACCTAACCTAACTTAACCTAACCTTTATTTATTTGGCAATTGTTTACTGACCAAACATATTTATTAACTGACCATTTATTACTTCTTACGAATCTTACGAAAACTTCATTTATCGAATTAGTTAACGAACATTTATGAAATGAGTTACTGACATTTTATGAAATTAGTTGCCATTTATAATCAAAGTTCTTAATCTACTATGTTAAAGGTGTTAAAAATAAACAAAAATCATGTCAAGCAGTACTATAGGAGTTAAAATAAACTTGTTACGTTCATAATCAAATATGCGTTTCAAATTGTCCAGAAGTGTGTTCATAAAATATTGTTAAAATTTTAGTTTACGGTTACGCTGTAAATTGAAATTCTTTTGCCAAAAATTAAGCACTAGAAGTGGAATTTTCTCATTACACCGTTTAGTCTTAAAACGGTGGAAACAGGAGCCCCATTGCAGTTATTCTCAACATAAATGTTTACGTAAAGTCGTAGAAAATAATCTGCTTAAAAATACGCAGAGTAAATCTCCATAAGACTTTTTTTCTTAAATATTTTTCAAGTGAAAACGAATGTATAACGTGGTTTCTTGAACATAAACAAAAATCTTTCGTTAAAGAATAGCAAATCAATTACCATATATTGTTTAATTTAATGGTTTAATTTATTTTATTTTAGGATACTATAATTATATAATAGAAGGATAGGGCTGGGACAGGACTAGTGGTTAGTTAATCGGTCTCACTACGCCCCGCTTTTACGAAAGAATTGGTGGGAGGGAATTTCAGACATCGCAAACATCCATGCCTACAAACATAATTCCATAAATTGATTGCAAAATAAATTTATGAAACTATCCGTACTGGGATTTGAACTCACGAGATCTGTAACAGAAGCTAACGACATTGACCGCTGCACCACGCACTCGACTCTTAGAAAAAGATATAATGCAAACAGTTCTCATCAAAAAACTTCTATTGAGATATATCCATTAGGAGTACATGTGCTCCACATTGTCAGTAAACGGTTAAAAAAAATACATATAGACTGTGGAAAGGAAAAATAATGTAACCCACACACAAAAAATATTGTGTATAGCAAAAAAAAAGACGTCTATTAAATTGTATATATTGTGATTATCGAAACATATTTTGAAAAGCCCTCTGTCTTTTTCCTTCTGTCCTCTGTCTAAGTCCTTTTGCCTCTCTACAGTAGATATATTGTATATCTATATATACATATGGTGTATTAGCACGCTTTGTATGAGTTATACAAATTTTTTTTTAGTGTGGGTTACGTCCTTTTTCCTTTCCACGCTCGATATATATAGGCATTTGAATTGTTGGCATTTTGAACATCTTCATGTATTTCGTCATTAACGGCCCAGGTTTCGCCTTTCGGCTCCTTCAATTCGAGGTAGACTAAATGGATGGAGATGTACAGGATTTGAAAAATTCAAATTTTATATTGAAATTTCATCAAGCACCCTCAGTCGATATCTTAAATTATAATTACATATGAGTTTTGAATAATATTACAATTTCACTTATGCAACTTTCCATTCATTAAAACAGCTTGAAATGATTTTTCCCTTCCAAAAAGTGATCACTTTTTATAATTTACATTATTTGGCCTAGACCTGGTCTGTCGTCTTTAAAATGAGATCCAATCATTAATTCATTTTTCTATTTTTTATGTTTACATCAATTGGCCAAAACACCATCAATATACAATGCTATATTTTTAATTGTATTACATAATTTAATGCTTAATACTTAATAGTTTTCGATATATTATTTCATGCAAAAACATTTACTTAACCCATTCTATCGTCATCAGTAAAAATACTACCACAATTATTATACAATTTTCTGTCCCATTGAGTTGAGGTGAATAATTATTATTTCATACCAGACAAAGTAAAAACATCTCATCGTGTATAGTTTCATTCGTCGGTTAGAAAAATCTCTTATTTGTGGTGAATACAATATATTATGTATCAGGTATTAAAACTTATCATTATTAACACTTGTTGAATTTTTTTTCTGCGCAATTTAATCACTAAAATATTAACGTAATCATCGTACATTATTTAAATGATACGTTAATATATACGCTAAGACAAGTAGGAAAATACTATATTTCAGTTCAATACCACAGCTCCAAAGTGTAACAAATCAAAAAGCATAGTTCTAAGGTAGGTTTAATCTTCTACCGTACATCTAATTTTGTAGAATTTAATGAAATTCTAGGACTATCTAAAAAATATATTTACAATATAAAATTAAAATTGTTAACTTAGTTATTCCACTGCTGAAAAATTAAAAATGAATTTCCACAAAGATACCGCCGAATTCATAGAAAATATTTAATATATTTATAATATTAATTTTCAGAAGTTTTCACATGATTTTCGTAGTTTTTACAGTTTGTATGGAAGTAATAATAACTACTTCCATTCTAAAATAACCACAGAATACCATTTGTTACATCTTGGAACTGATAGAAATCGGTATTCTAAGCATTTATTTAACTTAAAACTTAAAAATGTTGACTTGTTACACTTTGGAACTGAGGTATCAAATTATATTATTCAATAATACCAAATGTATAAAAACGGTTTAATGTTTGTGTGACCCTTTCAATTGAATCTGTACAGAACATTTTCACGCAATCCAGTACGTAGTATGACGACGGGAGGTATAAATTACAATTTCCCATGAATTTATTAATTTGACTTGAGAGTATCGGAGAAACCTAATTTCGGAAATGTTTACGATGCTTAGCGGATAAGATTGAATGCCGCTGCTCTAGGGTAACAAATTCAATTCTGAAGTGTTCGAGAAGCGATTAAACCGTTGGCAAATTGGACACTTTTACCGCGTGGATGTCTTTTTTACGATTTTCTCGGTGTGTTCAGGATATTAAATGAGTCTTGAAGCGCGACGCTCGGCGGGAAAAACGGGGTCGCTAAATTGGCGGCGCTACAATCGGACGCCATGTTTGTTATTCCGCATTACTGAGGAAATGGTGATGTCAATAAATTGAAGCGGAACGCTAATTTCCGTTCGCTTTTTGTTGTTCGCGCAACCATTTTGAATTCCAGATAGAAGACCCGTCAATCTGCAATTTTTTGTGTTCCAATTACAAAAAAAAAAAATTGCCACGTGTCATACTTATCGCTACAGTAAACAAATGAACATATCGATGACGTTTTGCCCAATTGATTAATCTCAAAATTTAAATTGTTCAGAAGAGAGTAAAAACTGTTTTTATCGAAAAAATTAAAAATTCTATTGCGTTATGAATCTTTGAAATGCACTTATTATACGTAGGGAGTGTCGATATAATAGTGGCTTACATCAAGTGTCTGGATGAGAATTTTAAAACGAATGTAAAATGATGTTTCCCTTGAAAGTGGTCAATTTATTTTTCAAATTTACACCATTGGCTGAGACCTGCTCTGTCGTCTTTAAAATGAGATCCAATCATTAACTCAATATCGTATTTTTTAGGGTTACATCAATTGGCCAACACATAGTCGATATACATATATGTATTTCAGTATATGATGTTACCTACCTGGAACATCATTTGTTGTGTTGGATCATCGGTAATATAATACATGTTAAAATATTATCATAATATTTCATTTACATGATTTTTAAAAATAATGACGTTTTATATTCCTGATGAAGCTAAGAAATTTACATTATTATTTTTTATTAAAATAGCCCATAAAAAGAATTTTAATTAAAAAAATCGTTTATACGTTTTCTCAATGATTTAAAAGAACTGCGGCAAACCAATTGTTTCAAAACCTATGCGAGTTTAAAAACATTTTTTATGGAGTTGAGAAGATGTTTTCGTTAAATTTTTGCAAGGAGTAACTTTTCAAATTAAAAATAACAATACGTTACTTTACTTTGAAAAGGTTCTACCTGATATTTTGGTTTAAAATGACCTTTTGATTGGAAAATGTTGGATTAGCCATATTTTACCATATACGTTGATTTCAGAGTCACATATTATTCCATGAAGGAGTTAGCAGTATTTCGGAGTTCTATCCAAACATTTTTTTCATAAATTTGTTTTATACGGTTCTATGAATCGATATAACTGTTTATTATCGTCTCTCAGAAAAAACGTTCACATCACAGTTTTTTTGAAAAGGTTTTAACGTCATGTCGAACATTCTTCACTCGATGGTTGTTGTGTGATTTACCCTTTACTTATATTGTTCTATCGATGTGGTAATTGACGAAAATTAGCTGAGTTCGTTCAAACATTCAAAGTATATATGTATTATTATTCTGTCGTATTATAATATTATTGTTAGCTTATATGGTTCAGCAAGTCATGTTAATATGTACTATTAATAAATATCTCAAAAATCAGAACATTTTGTTTGGTAGAATTGGAATATCCGATAAAACCTTTTCAAACAAATTATTGTTGTCAGCTTTAGATACTCATTATTTTATAATATATAGGTTTCAGTTCAAATAAATATAAAAAACAAGTAAAATATTTATATACATAAATATTGCTAACTCCTTCAAAGTACAAAATATGATAAGTCAAAACTTCAAACGCTCGTATCTCAAAACGTGGTCAAGTGCAATTAGAACCTTTTCAAAGTAAGGTAACGAATAGTAATGTTAATATTAATATTTTTAATACAGGTGAATTCTGTGTTTTATAAAAACAATTTCTTTTCCAAATAAGATACTAAAGACATTGATTTTTCCATTGTTTCTGCTCCCTAAGATATATATTGTCGGGTCCGTGGTGCATGGTCAACGTTGCTATCTTAGGTTACGGATTTCACAGGCTCGTGTTCCAGTTCGGATAGTTTCAAAAAATGATTTTTCAATCGATTTGTGGATTTTTGTTTAAATGCATGGATATTTCTGATGTCTAAAATTTCGTCCCATCGATCCGATCCTAAAAATGGACCGTAGCGAGAGCAATAGGCTAACCACAAACCCTAGAAATTTTCTTCTACCCCCACTCTCTTCGAAAAAAGAGAGGCTATGCAATAGTTTTTCTACCAAAAGTAGTTTTGGTAGAAAAACTTAAGTTGATATACCTCTATTAAGAAACCATATGATCAATATTGGGTGGTATTAGAATTTACTGGAGTGTATTTCAAAGCAACTCGCCATATAATGTTTTCGGTAAAAACAGTTTTTACTCTCTCCTGAAAGTTTCAATTTTGAGGGTTACATCAATTTTCCAAAACACCGTTGATATCATCATCAACAACCGTCTTCAATTCTCTGTTGGGTGAATACCTCAAAACGCTTTTTCTGTAATTCGTGTTCTTTGTTTGTTCGCTCTATTCAGATAAACATGAATGTTGCTATTTCTTAAATTTTTTGATTGATTAAAATTAGTCATGTTTTGGCGTACTCCTGAGATTTTTCTTTATTGAGTTAAAAGATTTGCCGTGTAGAATGACGGAGTGCTTTTCAGAAAAACATATATATGATAGAAGGCAGGATTAGATTAGATATATCTAAATCCTTCGTGTTTGTTATTTCCTCGTGAGAGAAATCACTCGTGCAGTAAGAGTGACACGAGATTCTACTTCCTGACGTTTGCGCACTGCCTCTGGCTGACATTCTTATTATTATAATGCGTATATTCCTTATTTTATAGATACATCTACAACTACTTTTCTCGAAGAAAGTCTGGATCATTATTTTTAAATATATCATTTATTTATTCTACCTTATGCCCGTTGGAAAACATCAGTGGAATACATTTTTAAAGTAAATGTATTTTCATCACTAGTTACTATTGAATTGTCAAATGCTATAAATACATTCAAATATTTATTTAAAAATGTATGTGGTGCCATCTATACGTTATATTTAGATACTATTTGAAAATGGAACAATCATTACGTGTTTTGTTTTGTTATTGTATTTAGGATCAACAGTTTTCTAGCAATTTAATAATTTCATATATCGTCCTTGTAAAGCTATTAGTGACTAGAGCGAGTGTTCCTAAAGTCAACCGTCGCCAGTGGTCGGTTTTTTGAGCATAAAACTTAAATAATAATGGATGCATTTAAGAAAATATACTTTTTTTAATTCGTGTAGGTAGTTTTGCCACTTGCCAATGTATATCTGCACTATACTGACCTATCTGATAGAATACGCAATTAAAAAAGCACATTTTTACTTCGCAATTTTCGAAAAATTCATGTTGTATGGGGATCGCTAACAAAATATACTTTATATTATCATGCTTTGTATCACTATGTTTTTTATTGTTCTGTCTACTCTCAGTACATTCGTTCGCGATATTTATGTAGTTTCATAGTGATGGCCGAACACTGGGAGAATTGGCATTGTTTTGTACACTTCTATTATTTTATGCTTGGTACCATATAAACTATTTTATTTTTAATTGGCTACATTACTTAATCCCTGTTTAATGGAATAACAGCGAAAAAAATGCATTTATCATTCGTTGATTCAAAGTCCGTTTTGAAAGACCACCTGTCACTTAACTGGCCGACCACTGGCGAAATGACCCTATATGACATTTTTTGGTGTTCTTAAATAGGGTTTTTAGAAGTTCTTTTGTTTACATCCAACACATTTATAGAAAATTTTTAAAGAAAGAACATATTATTTTTAAACTTTTATTAAAACCACACAACTAGATAAAAAATATTGTGCGGTCACAGTACTAAATAAGTTGAAATTTACTTGGTAGAACTAAATTTAAATTATATAGACAAGAAAAGAAGTCTAATAGTCAGGGTATGGTTGACGATGGATGGTATGATGTCGAAATAATTATTAACTTTATGACATGATTATATTTTTGATAATCAACCGTTATCAGATAGTTACACAATACACAGTTTTGAAATTGCCCTTACATTTTTTTCTATTTGGCCATTTATTGGGCCAGTAACTATTTAAATTTTTGATTAGTACGAAGTAATAAATGGTCAGTAACTAATTTGATAAATGGTCAGTATAAACGTGGTCAGTTAATAAAATAAACGGTCAATAATTGCCATGTATAATAATGAACTTGTGCTGCTGATGCCCTATGGGAGTCGAGATTTTGGAGAAAAATTATTAGTATGAAACATAAAATTTGTCAGAAAATTATACTTATTTATAAAAATATTGCTTAAAAAAATTGGAAAAAGGGGGGGAAGGGGGTGGCAAATTCAAGCACCGCCTGGGCAGCACAAACCATAGCTACGTTACTTATTATGTCCATCTATCACAATATAAGATTTTAAAAATATTGCATAAAAAACCATTTTTATTTCAGTATTAGTGGTCCGCGAAAAAAATTCCTTTTTTTACCAGTCCGCAAGTGTAAAAAGGTTGGAGAACACTGGTATAAATTACATGCTACAGTTATTTTTATGATTTTATTCATAAAATATCTTTGTTTGTTGAAAAGAGCTTTGTAGACAATGTCCGATATCTGAAGAGAGAACCACCGTGATATTTTCATTTCAGTAGTACGTAACAATAAAAGTAAGAGAATTTGTGCAAAGAATAGGAAAGGCAAGTAGACTCTCGTCGCTTGCACATGCTTTGCTTTCATTTGAATAACTTTCATAACGATATTTGCAGACTCACTTCCTTTCAGAAGCGATGGTTAGTGGCGTAGAAAAAAAAACTCCTGTTAAATTTTCTTTCTAATGTGTTCTTTTCTGTTGTTTCGCGAGAATGAAGTCTTGAAACAAATGCCTGTCAGTTCTGAAGTACGCTAATTTTTGTCACATTGTATAAATTTGGTCGCTTTTATTCTGTCTCGACACCGCATAATATCTTATATATAAAAGCCCAGGCTGGTATGAAATTTTTTCATGGACTAAACGTTCGCGGTGTCAAAAATGCACACACAGTTACGACGTACTAGCTAAATACTTTAGGCATTCAGAATTTCAATTTAAATACAATGATCTATAACGGGTGTGCGGTTATACTAGTAATTATGATATTTTTAAACCATCTGTACTTCTAACAGAGGTATCTATCTCTACAGAAGTTTTTCTATGAGAAATGCGTGTTGATCAGTTTCTCAACTTCTCTTTTCTGAAGAGAGTAGGAATAGAAGGATAAGACTAGAAAAATACTTGTGGGTAGTTAATCCCTCTCGTTACACCCCGTTTTTAGGATCGGATGGCTGAGAGGGAATTCTAGATATCTGTAACTGAAGCTAACGATGTTGACCACTGCACTATATAGCCAGCATTAAAAATGGGGCGTAGCGAGAGCGATTAACTAATCACTCTTCCTGTCCTATTAATTTTAGACTTATCCTTCTATCCCTACTCTCTTCGAAAAGATAGAGATGTGCAACTGAGTAACAAGCAATTCTGATAGAAAGGCTTATATATATGTTGAGATACTTACATTAGGAGTTCATATGTTCCACATTGGGAACAGACTTTGCAAAAATAAATAAAGAAGCAGAATAATATTTAATGAATAACACACAAATACTTATCATTAGTAAGGACCAGTTTCACTCATCACGAGCATTATCAACTATCATCAGTTGATGAATTAAAATGTTATAAAACTGGAAAAACTTGTCAGATAGAATTATTGATAAACAACTTCTTCAGTGACATATTTTAATTTAAAGGCATCTGGTACTGATCATTATAAAAATGAGGAAGTAGTACAAAAAAATTGTGTTTTTCACCAAGAATTGAAAGTTAACACCTTAAAAGTGATATCATCCATTTACTGAAAACTAGTAATTCCGACCAACTAATAATTTCTCTGATATTACCGTTCTTTGGAAATATTTAGCGACGAGTTTTGTTTCTTTTAAGCTTTGTTTTTTTTTAAATATTAAATTGTTTTGTAATAATAGGTTTCTCTACTGAAAAGTAGTGATTTAATATAGTACTACCTTTTCTTTTTAGATACATTGATAGATTACAGATACATTGCCCTATCCAAATTAACTATGCAACGATTTTGCTATTGGTTTCTACTTGCTCGTTTAATTGGAATCGTTGGTGGACTACGCGATGTTATAAAAACAAAATTAGTCACTTTTTAAAACTTTCCTGATTTTCCCTGTGTGATTTGTTATTATTTAAATCGTCCCATGCATTATTAATAGAATTGGATAATATATCAAAATATTTAATTCTACAAAATTTTACTAGGGAGTTGATAGCTATTTCGGATTAACGTCACAGTCAGAACTATATTTATACTTATTTTAGCTTAATATACAACATTATGTCATCTTACGTATTCCAATATCATAGTTGGTCTCTGTGGTCTAGTATTAGGAGCTTTGCCCTAGCAATCAAGTGGAACCTTGTTCAAATCCCAGCAAGGTCAATATCAAATTCAGATTTTTTAAATTTAAATTTCTGATCTTGGACATGAGTTACTTTTAAAAACTCTCATCGAGTTATCTCGTATGATTTTCTAATTTTCAAAATATTTGGCGCATTGGCTGTCAGCTGTAATGCCAAATATATATTTTTTAAATGTAATATAAATAACTGGAAATTAAAAGATATAATCAAGGCAATAATCTCCTTAATGACCAAACAAACACTAATTCTTCACCCTTACTTAAACCATTATAAGAAGTTCATGTAATTACGAATAATCAATAAAATTTCAATGCATTTACTTTAACGATATAATTAATACGTAATAACTAGGGTTTCCAATCCCGGGATCCCGCTCAATTATTCAATCCCGTAATCCCTGGATTGAGATTCAGTCAATCCCGGGATTTCGGGATTCACTGTGAATGCTAAAAAATCATCTGTTAAATCAAAACTTCCTGATTAACTACAACGTGTACTTAAGTTTTTTTAAAAAACCTATAGAATTAAAATGAATTTATTGTTGTCTCCTTCCTTCTCATATTTCCTAACAGCCGTTTTTAAATAATTTTAAATGGAGGACAAATTAAGACCGCTTCTTAAATGAATGGAGGGCAATATCTCAAATTGAAGGACATGCCCTCTTTTTGGATAAATTTGGTAAAACCTACCATAATAATACAATAAATAAAATAAAATTATTTTGATCATGTCTTTTTTCAAATATTTTTCTCTTTTTTTTGTAAATGACCGTCTGATTTTAAATCAGCTAAAAAATCATTCCAATGACCAAAAAAATATTTAATCATATATAAATTCCAATTGAAGTAATAATGGACACAAATTAAATTTTAAATGTACAATTTAACATATGAAATTAAACTTAATGACCAATTCCGGGATTCCGAGATTGAGAAATTCTAAATCCCGAAATCCCGGGATCGTAAAAAGGGTCCGGGATTGGATGCCCTAGTAATAACTACTCCTTTTCCAAAAACACAATTAGTACGATAAATATTTCATGTGGTTCTTTTTAAAATGTGTCAGTGACATTCTCATTGCCAGAGTCGTATATATTATAGCATGTTCTATGGAGTATGTGGAAACTATGTTTATTTCTAAATCCACTGTCGATGAACATTATTTATCGCCGGCACTGGTTGTCTTGCTTTCTCAAACAAAGGCACACAAGTGCACTATGTGTATTTATAGATGAGAGTTGACAGAGGAATACTACTGGAAGTAAAGATCATATCCTCTCCATTCTACTCCTACATAAACCAGCAACTTTACTGTCTAGTGTAGACGCGTAGGCAGATTGTCATCCACGCAAGAGAAATCGTGCAATTTAAATTTCTTTGACCGATAAACAGCAATGCGTTGTCCACGGGCTCGCATTACTTTTAAGGTGTTAACTGTAAATTATTGTTGGAAAAACTTTATTTATAAACATTAAACATACATTTTTTGCAAGAATTCCATAATTTTATGTAATGGTTAGAACCAGCTTTGTTCTTCGCGAGAATTTTCATCTGAAACTTGCGATGATTTCGATTGATTTATGGATTTGTATTCAAATAAGGGATTTTTTAGAGGTTTGTTTTTAAACTGGTAGCAGTTTTTCCAGTGACCGCCAATTTGACAGTTGACAGCTGATTTGTTCTCAGTTTTGTTCGCCGTTTCACTATGAACCATCGTGTTCGTCGCAACTTCCGCGAATGGAACGAAACAAAAATTACATCTAATCTTGACTTTTACCGACAAATTTTGTTCAGCGATGAGGCTCATTTTTGGTTGAATGGCTTCGTCAATAAACAAAATGGCCAGATTTGGAGTGACGAAAATTCACAAGCCATTTTTTGTTACACCGTTGCATCCAAAAAAATTAACAGTTTGGTTGGTGTGCTTTATGGGTTGGTGGAATCATTGATTCATATTTTTTCAAATACTATGCCAGCCAGAACGTTACTGTCAACGGAGAGCACTATAGACCTATGGTTGCTAATTTTTTCGTTCCAAAATTGAATGGCCATAATGTAAACGAGCTTTGGTTTCAACAACACGGTGAAACATGCCATATAGCGCACGCCAAAATCAATTTGCTAAATGAAACTGTGAATTGGCCTTCGATATCATATGATTTAACACCTTTGGACTTCTTTCTGTGGGGGTATGTGAAGTCGCAAGTCTATGTCGATAGACCAGCAACGCTTATTGACATTGAAGACAACATTCTTCGCGTTATTGCCGATATACAGCCGCAGATTCTTCAGAAATTGCTTGAAAATTGAACTTCGAGATTGCGCTTTCTTCGAGCCATTCTTGGCACCCACATGCCGTAAATAGTTTTTAAAAATTAATGGTATTTCATAAAATTTTCAATAAATCCAATAAAATGAGCTTAACCACGAATATTAAATATTTTGTTTCGTATTAAAATTCTATACCTCTAAAAAAACACCTTTACAAGGATTCACGTAGAGTTCATATCCTCTCCTATCCACTAGTTCGAATATAAGAGGACGAGCGTCTGAAAAGCTACTTCTGTTGAGATACACATTTGCAACGCATTGGGAGAGAATATGATGGTATAACTTCTTCATTCGAAGAGAGCATAAATAAGTTATGAGGCACATTCAATTACAGATTATTTGATAGTAGCTGCTGGTCCATATCTGGATGAAGTTTCATCTATCATTTCCATAGTGTCGTCTGTCGTGTGATTTCTTTATCATTTTATCAATCTAGTGTGCTATTCTTTTGGTTTTCCTTGCCTTTGCATTATAATTACATTCTGATCCTTGATGATTTATAGTTCAAGTCATGTTTTCATTTGTTAGTCACGATCTCTATTATTTAATAAGACAAACTGTATTTTAAACTCATCTCCTAAATCTGAAGAACATCAAAGTTTGACTTAAATACGTCGTTCAAAGATTGTTCATGATATTACTAGCCGACTCTCTAAGTCATTTACTAATTTTACTGTATTAACGCGTTATGCCAAGCCGACATTATTGGCAATTTTTTCTTATGAAAGACTTTTCTTAGTATGCATACTTGCATAATATAATGCAAATACGTATTAACATGAGTATTGTTTGATTGCGATGGGTGTTACGATGAAAAAAACACAACACAACGGCTCTTCGAATTGTCTCTCATATTATTTATTTAAGACATAAAAACAAAGGTCGATATTGTGTTTTCAACATAAATATTTCATTTATTAGAAATCAAAAGCTACATTTGATAAATGTTTAAAATAAATTTGATTGACGCAGTTAAGAAGAATGCGCATCAAAAATTTCTTGAACGAAATGAAAATTGAATTATATTTTTTACCTGTTCGCTAAAATAATAAATTAATTTTTTAAGTGAAGGGTTGATTTTCACGAGAATCAGTATTTTTTTGATTGGTTTAATATACAGCTATCAATATAAAATTGCGTTTTTTTATTGTTGGATATAAAACATTTTCGTGGATTAAAAAAATGCATTTTTTCTATTATATTCACTAGTTAGAATTCTCAAGTATCGGGCCATACGGTCAAAGCTTTAAAAATTTTAGATAGTAGACAAATTATTGTTTATGTTTTTAAATGTTCAAATGTTTAAAAGGTACTATTAATTTCATTATAATTTTTGGTTGTGTGGGCTCTGTACCACACAATTTTTTTATTTTTTCCCTACGTAAACCTACTGAAGCTATGTTTACGTTTCACTTTACAGACACTTTTAAGTCTTTATATATCCTTTTCCCGTATGTAACCTAGTTAAGTAGAGTTTACGGTTTATAACTTTGTACAACACTGTGACAACACCCCGTACTTACGGAGCGGACAGGGGTCTTCAAAACTCATCTACAGACTTTTCTTATTCATACAAATTTAATATGTAATATCTCTCCTAAGGCGTTCAAAAATAATTTGTCATATTTGTTTGTTTACCGTTAGAAGTAAAAAGCGGGCGATGCTTAGGAAAGAAATCACTTGTCCCTCGGCCTAGCAGCTGGCGGTTAGTGGCTGACCAAGCCCCGCGGCTTGGGTCAAAGGGATGACTCTATCATAAAACCACTTGCTGTGTATGTTAACGCTGTCAATGTATCTGTTATTGCCTTCGAAGAATTTATAAGTGTAAACTAACTGCAATTAAAGAGAAAGTATACTGAATACGACCTGGTTTTAATAGAAGACGAAAGAACCTGTGAATTATCCTTGTCGCCACGCCGGACTTGGGGCAGTCGAAGTGTGTTGACGCTCCACCCTTCCGCCGAGCAGCGATTTACTTCTCTCAACTGATATGTGTAATACTCAGAGCGTTCAGTATTAGTATGTATGGATCTCGTGATCCTAGGTCTTAGAGCCGGAGTGCAAAGTTACAAAGTGGCAAAATTTCATCTAATGCGTTTTCGGCGTCCGTGGCGCAGTTGGTAGCGTCGTTGGCTACGGTTACGCATGTCTCGGGTTCGATTCCGGTGAGGACAGTTTCATAAATTGATCTTTAAATCTATTTATGGATTTCTGTTCGTAGTCTTAGTTCGTAGTGCTTGTGATGTCTAAAACTCACTCCCTCGCACCCATCTGATCCTCACGGGGCGTAGCGAGAGCGATTAGTTAACCACTAGTCCTGTGCTAGCCTTATTCTTTCATACCTACTCTCTTTGAAAAAATAGAGGTTGAGGCACTGAGTAACAAACGGTTGTCATAGAAAAATTCTGTTGAGATATATCCATTAGGAGATCATATGCTCCACGTTGGGAGCGGACATGGAAAAAAATTAAAGTATCTGTCAGCCAAAGGGTTTGAATGCGGAAAACCTCTTACTTATACTGATTGTGGTTGTTTTGTTAAAAAAAGTGTTCAATACTTATTAGGGATTAGAAAAGTCACATTCAATAATAAATTGTATTGAAATTTTTTTTCCATGTCCGCTCCCAATGTGGAGCATATGGTTTCCTAATGGAGGTATCTTAACAGAATTTTACTACGAGAACTGCTTGTTACTCAGTTGCTCGACCTCTCTTTTTCGAAGAGAGTAGGGATAGAAGAATAGGGCTAGAACAGGACTAGTGGTTCGCTAATCGCTCTCGCTACACCCCGTGAAGATGGGATGGGTGGAAGGGAGGACTCAGACTACGAACAGAAATCCATAAATCGATTGAAATGTCAATCTATGAAAACTTTCCGCATCGAGAATTGAACCCGAGACATCCGTAACCGTAGCCAGCGACGCTACTAACTGCGCCACGGACGCCGTATTGACATTATATTTAAAAAAATAAAACACAATCTATTTTTACTACTTTCACATATTTATAATGATCGGGACCGGTTTCGTGATGAGCGATACCGGTCCTGATCATTATAAATATGTGGAAGTACAAATAAATTGTGTTTTATTTTTTTAAATATAATGTGTTTCCACCCAGAATTGAAAATTAGCACCTAAAAAGTGTTTTGACATTCTTGAACAATGATCTCGTAACTTTATATTTGTAGTTGCACCCTTGTGACCATAACCGTAGCATAACTAAAGCTATATTTACATCTCATAAAACTACATCGAGCGATCTTTGTATCTTTTCAATTTATTCCAATACAAAAATAACGTTTGATTCTTTTCTATGCTCGCCCATTCAGAAACAAACTTGTAACAAAATGTTCTCGAAATATTATGTATATGAGAGTATGCGGATCTGAGTTGAATGGACCATAAGGAATATTCCGTAACGTAAATACCCTAAAAATCTGGTATACCTAAAGCAACCCAAACGGAAAATGTATATATTTATAAAATTGCGTACGATTTAGGATAGAATACCTTTTTTTACTTTGGGTCAAGTAGCTCCAAATAGTTTTCTGAGATTCTAAGCAGGTAATTTTGGCAAACGGAGTCAATTTAAATAAAATTTCAGATAAATACAATTTTTTAAATTTGTGTTTTTGTTTTGTTTCAGATAGAAGAAAAACGTTTTGTATTACGGAAGAGTGCGTGCGAACTGGTGAGTATATTGAAAGCTTTAAATTATTATATAAAAATAAAGATATTCAAGAAAGATACAAAACGAAAAGAAATACATAAATGAAGAATTGCTTCAATTGAAACCGATTTTTAGGACTTATGTTAGCATAAATATTGAAAAGGTATTTTCAGTTCAGACGTAAATATTCGTATTCTTTCACTGACATAATGCGGCTGTATGCCAACAACTACACTTGGGCCTCGTATAACCCGGTTTTATACAACACGGCTGATGAATTGTGACATATTTTTATACAACACGATTTATATACCACGGTTTCAGCACTTTTTTTTATAGTAAATGATCCTATAATGGAAAAAAGTTTGAAGTTCAAGAGGGAATTACAACAGATCTTGGCCCCTTATCATGAAATACGTAGAGATTTATACGCTACAACCAAACAATCATTATTACTGAATTTTTAAAGCCTAAATCCAAAAATACTCCAGAGTCCTCCGATATTGAAATCTCACAGCTGATCTCGAAAAAGAGTCGAACATATAGAATTGTAAGTGGTAGCGATGATGAATGATCTATTATATGTTATTAACGTTTTTTCAATACATATGTAATTAATTTAAGATATAATTTAAGACATCGACTGAGGGTCAGTTCGAGTCCATTCGTGTGCTCGAATGCCTGAAGATGCCGAAAGGCGAAACCCGGATCGTTAGTGACAAAATCTCAATAAGTAACAAAATCGACAAAAAGGAGGTACACAAAGAAATTCTTGGATATCAATTTATTGCCCGGAATAACTCAGTATATGCATTTATTATACCAGTTTGGCAAAAACAACAATTTATTTTGTGTAAAGGGAGTTCTAGATGTTTCATGTATTCATTCTTTCGAACAGAAATTCATAAATTGATTTTTCAATCGATGATAACATTACACCATGAAAACTTTTTTTTTTAAATTTAATATTTCCTTATTTTTAAATCGTTCACTAATTTCTTTTAAAAAATCTCAATCTGTTGTTCCTTAATGAATATTTACGCACTAGTTTAAACTCATTAAATTTTGCTTAGGTAATGAATTTCTAATGTAACTTTATTTTTGATTTCAGATTAGTATTTACTGATTTGTAATAGGTCTTTAGCATGTAGACTATTTAATTTCGTTTATATATTATTTGGTTGATTACATGTCAATTCTTGTCTTAGTTTATGAATAAACCGTTGTATATACCTTGTAATTGTTAATAGTCAATTTTATATAAATAGCCCTGTTATGATTGTATTTTTATCAGTTGATAATGCTCATGATGAGCGGAATCGGTCCTGATAATTATAAAATATAACTTTTTTTATGAAGTGGGGTTAAAAATGTGATGTACTCGTCATATTTAAAGAAAAATCAATTTATGATATTGACTGAAGGTGCTTGATGAAATTTCAATATAAAATTTGAATTGTTGAAATTTTGTACATTTCCGTTTATATCATCGCTAACGACCTGGACTTGGCCTTTCTGCATCTTCAGGCATTCGAGCACACAAATGAACTCGAACTGACAGACTATCGGTTCAAGTTCAACGAGATCAATACATATGGCAAGTTATGATCATTATAGACATGTGGAAGTAGTACAAAACGAATTGACAGCTAATAACACCTTAGCAGTGATCAATAATTATTTAATAATGTTTAAAATGGCACACATGACACCTGTATATCCGCTCTCCGTAGAAAAACGGAGATTTTTAAATATTCAAGATTTTTTAAAATAATTGAAATACTGATGTCAATTTGACATTTAAATTTGACATCTTTATTGCCTAAACTTAATTCCCATACGGGTAGTTACATATTTTTAAACTGAATAAAGCGATTTTGTTATATAAAATTCGATCGAAATAAAACGTACACATTGTTGAATATATCTGAAATTTGAACTAAAATTAGTCTCTTGACTCATCCGATCACACTGTTTATAATATTATATATCTGGGTTACTTTTCACACCAGAACTGGATTAAGCCGGGAGCAAAAAGGTCGGGCGGTGCTTTGAGCGCTGTCGCAGCTTCTTTTTCTGAAACTATTGTCCTTTCGCGAATCGATTCTCCTATGTGAACCATATGACTTCCGCATGAAAGAACCCGACCGGATCTACTTGGACCGAACATCCAGTTCCCTTTGTGCGGTGAATTTTACGTGATGAACCGTTAAGGTCGTACACTCTCAGAGGAAACAAATAATCTCATATGATGAAGGGTTTTACTCAAGCGACTGCCATAATTAATATATTATAAAATTTGAGAATAGTTCTTTTATTATCTCGTACGAAACACAGCTTTTATACATTTCGTAAATGCCTTAAAAAATAAATACTTTATAACAATTTCATATATATAGAGTATCTTTAAATTTATCGTATTGTGATATTTTGGACGTTTATACCGGTTTATCTTAAAAATTAAATATAATATCTTTTCTGACAATATTATAAAAAAATATATTATTAAAATACTTAATATTAAATATTAAATTTATTTCAGACTAATACTTATTAACAGCTAGCCCTGGGATTGGGACTTCACTTAGTTATCCTAAATATAAATTTAGTTGATATATACATACTATAATTTAACTGTGTTTTGTCCAATTGATGTAATCCTTAAAATTAAATTGTTCATGAGAGGGTAAAAACTGTTTTTATCTAAAACATTTTATGGTGAGTTGCGTTATGAATCTTTGAAATGGAATCCTGTAAATTGTCATGATTGCAGATACAAGTTTATACGTAGGAAGTGTCAATATAATAGTGGCTTAAATCAAGTAGCAGGGTCAGACTTTTAAGCCTAAAAAAATGTTAAATAATGTTTCCTGCTTTGTCATTCTTAAAATGAGATCCAATCATTAAATCATTTTCGTTTTTTTTAGAGTTGTCTTAGTCACACAACTAGGCGATCGATTATATTGTTTGTGATACGTGGGTGAAAAGTGAAAAAAAATAATAAACACTTTTTTGTGCATACGTGTGGTAAATGTTTATTTTTATTTATGCGTATATTATGTTAGTGATATCAATTTACTCTGTAACCAAGACAAATATGCGAGTTACTTTTATTTCATCGAAGTAACATAGTTCAAAAATTTCTCTGAACCATCCCACCGTATATAATTCGATTAGAAGTAATAAATCCTTGCCCGGATTCATCGTCTAGGTTAGTGATGCCAAATCTTTCACGACCAAATACATTTAATAATAAATACTGTATTAAAAAAAAATTGATGATTCCGTAATTCTTTACAAACTGATTGAGCCTTTTCTTTACAAACTGTCGAATGAGACTGGCTGAAATATTTTTAACGCCTTAAAATAGTTATAAAATCACTATCATTGCTAAATTTCAAACTTTAGAGCAGGAGTTTCAAAGCTTTTTATTGCCACACTGACTATTCAACTTAGTCCCAAGTCCCAAGGCTCAAGATCTAGCTATCTCATCATACCAACATACTGTAATTTTGAATTACGCGCAAATTTCGGTTGGTACTTACGGGCAAGTGTCAACGATATTTCATTGCGGCGGAGATAGCCGATAGCTGACAAGCAGAAAACCAGCTTCTGCCTGATTTATAAAGTCATATTAAGTTATTTCGATAAAAAAGTGGTTGATCAGTTTAATAAATTTGCTCGTGGCTTTTTTCCGCTTTCGGCACTACTTGTCTATGTGAGAAAACTATGGTGGGACGGATACCGAGCATGCCCAGCCCGATACCGCGGGCCGGTTTGGTGGTGGTAATAATTATTATTAATTAATTTGACCCATTTATAAAGTAATTAAGCCAATTATTTCAGAAAATTGAGTATGTGGGATCAATAAAATGATTTTTGAACTTGGTTCGATTTGATTAATAGAAGTGTTTGTAGTGTAGTTTTGAATATTGAGAGTGAATTAAGTTTTGAATTAAGTGAATTAAATTTAATTTTTCAGTCCCGCTTTCAATAGGAGGTTAACTTCAGTAAAACCAAAATAGAAAATTGCAGCGTCATTATCAGAAGTGATTTTATACCTCTCTGATTAATTTAATTTATATTTACGTTCTAGAGTAGTGTTCTCGCGTAATATTTTATGGTTAATGTTCCAACGAAAAAGATGAATTATATTAAAATATATTGCTGTTGATTTTGTGATTTTCTACCAATCCCTTAGATCTCTTCTTTATGTAGTAACATTATAATATATGTCCCAGAGTATAAAACGACTCATTGTGTCTGTGGAC
The DNA here is from genome assembly GCA_022494535.1 of Himalopsyche phryganea. Lineage (NCBI taxonomy): Eukaryota > Metazoa > Arthropoda > Insecta > Trichoptera > Rhyacophilidae > Himalopsyche > Himalopsyche phryganea. The sequence continues at coordinate 13,436,701 of JAGVSL010000001.1, read as the reverse complement.
CCGTAGTTTGATGCCGTCAATCCAGATTGTTGCTTCATTGATGGTTTAAAATGCAATTTAGTTACTCTGGGTGTGTGTTGCATTCACCATTCACTAAGGTAACTGGCGTCCCAACAAAGACTTCGGTGAGGTGGCGAGGAGAAGTTCAGCTTGCTCACTTACTTGCATAAGTATGTACTCTTTCTATTGTCATAGCTGCACTATTATACTTGTAATAATGTATTACGTCGCATCTCGGGTGCAACAGTCGTAGGCGATTTACTGCGTCTGTTTTAGTGACTACAAACTATCGCTTACACAAATCTGCCACGGTAACTTTAACGATATATTTTATTATTCACTAAGCTTTTCTCAATTACGTGATCAATTTGACCTCGAATGCTATCAGATATTTACATATATCTGCTTAACATATAATAAACTCAATGCCTATTATAGAAAATTGAGCCTCTGAAGTGATCAGTGTTTTCAATTATTAAACCTACTATATATCGGCTATGTTTTGTCCAATTTATGTAACCCTAAAAAAATACGACAATGAGTAAATGATTGGATCTCATTTCAAAGACGAAAGAGCAGGTCTGGGCGAAATGATGTAAATTAGAAAAATAAGTAAACCACTTTTTCGAAAGGAAATATCATTTTACATTGGTTTGAAGTTTAAAAATTCTGTCTCTCCTACTTGATGTAAGCCAGTATTATATCGGCACTCCCTACTATAATCCCATATCTGCAAACATGAGAATTTACAGTAGTGCATTTGAAAGATTCATAACGTAACTCGCCAAATAATGTTTTCGGTAAAAACATACATTATAAAAAATAATAAACAGGTAAATAATACATTAAATGGTAATTGGAATACGATAAATAAAATTCATGTGATTCTGTTAAATTGACGAATATGATACTTCGTGTTATTGTGAATTGTAATTGATTTTTTCTTTGAAATACTACTGTTATTGTTAAAAATTGCCACAAAGTGGCATGCAGCCGCAGTTATTAATGGTATTGAAATGTACTTCCTAGAACTCTAATGCAATGAAGTAAAAATATAAAGAAATCTTGTAGAACTAAATATTTTTTTACTTTTTTTGCGATTGTATCGTTAATAATTGTTTAATTAAACTAAAAAAGCGAGAACTTCTTTTTCGTGAACTAAAAGAAATGGAAAATGGTAAAACGTAGAAAAAGCAATCTTGATGAATTGCAGTTATAAAACTTTGATAATAATTTCAAAACTTTTCTGAAAACTTCAGAACTTCTCTGTGCTAGTTAAAAATGCACTTACCTCATGACGTAAGAAGTATAGTATAGGTGAGCTGGATAAAAAATCACAGTCGCCATTTTTGCATTTTTGACATCATTGTGTGCTTATTGAATTACAATCTATTATGTTTACAACATTGTTTTGGTGACAATACAAATTTGGTTCGTCAAATTGACGTCAAACAGCAATTCAGCTCACCTATTATACTTCTTACACCATGCACTTATCTCACATACAAAATACACGACGTTACTACAATATATATATAAATAATCAAATCACTAATATAAAATGATAATTGATAACTTAGTTATTTCACTTATTTTATCACCAACGTGACGTGTTTTGCGGTAGACGGGTAGAAGCTTTAATATTAGAGTTAAAGAACATATAAGATGTCTCAAAAGTTATAATTGTTCATAGTTTGCGAATCACTTAATTGAAAATGGTCATAATTTTAATAAAAATAATAACGTAGAAATACTCCATCGAGTAAATAAAAAAGGTATTACATTGAATAGCTTAGAGTTTTTAGAAACTACTAAAACAATTAACAGTAATGGAGGATTAGTAAATAACATTTTAAATAGAACAGGAGCTCACCATTATTAAACTTGGCTTTTTCACCTCCTAGTACCAGTAATTGATTAGTAAGTAGTCTATCAGTGTTTATGTCTTACACCTCTCCCACGTCCAGTAGAATGGAATAAATCCCACCATATCCCTTATTTTTAATATAAGAATTAGAATCATTGTCTACCTTTGAAATAAATAACCTTGCGATATAGTTAGTCTAAAGATGCTTCTTAAGAAGGCGAAACGCGTCACGTTAGTGATAAAACAAGTGGAATAACTAAGCTATCAATTATAATTTTATATTAATAATGAACTCCCACAAAGTTACCGCCGGATCCATAGAAAATCAAATCACTCTTATTAGTAAGTAGAGATTCTAAAATCGTATATCCCATTCACAATTTGTCAACTTACCGCGTGTGACCACACTCATTAATCTGCATAATATCAAGCGCTTAATGGACAAATCGATGGTTTTACAATTTGATACATTCTTGACCGTGTGCCAGTAGATACATACATCTGTTATTTATAGGAAAAATCAGCAACATTGTATTTATATTCACTGCCATAATTCAAATTTGGAGACCCACTGATATAGATTTGTGCAGTGAGTAATAAATCACGATTTAGTCATATTTATTTATTATTTATTTGTAACCATGCTAACTATTGCATTATCAATCCTTGAACTGATTTGAAATGAAAATCATACGTTTGTTTCTAAATAAACTTACCGTATTTTTACTGAGGGTTTGCTAAAATATTTACCGGTAATTTTAAGATTTTAAATCTGTAGTTATTTTAAAAAGTATGTCTGCTAAGCTGTGACTTGGAATGATTAATCCAGAAAACATATATTTACGTTGATTCCATGTTTCTCTAATCAGTTTTATATAGTTTTTTCATTTAATTATATGCAATCACAATTTTTAAACTCCAAAATTTGATAAACGCAAATCAGTTTAGATAAAACACAGCGAAACAAGAATGGTGACTGGAGTTTAATTTGAGCATTTAAAAATAAATAACGAACGAATTTGAAACTGAACGTATTCGGAGCTCGAGACATGTTGTTTTATCACTTGACCCACATTTAATAATCCCAAAATAATAATGGTTCTTTGATTTATTAAAAACTAGCGAGTACCCGACACGCGCTACAATGCCACTCAAGAAAAAAAGGTTTTCCGACCTGTAAGCAGGCCACATACAGCTGTCTATGTAAGAAACATGGATTTTCTAAATTTAGTACACACACTTATAGCAATTGTCTGTGCTTTGTTGATGGCCGTTACAAATGTGAGTCGCACCAGAAACTGCAGAGTTTGAATTCGACTGGCATATCTGTCGGAATCATTGGAATACGTGATAAAAGTACTTTAAACCTTCCATTTGGCAATTGGAATTGAGCAATTATTACCACTTGTTACGTCACACACGACTGATATGTCACTGTTTGTATCTATTTGATACTATTTTTTTTTTTTAAGATTTATTTATCAGAGACCGTCGCGGGTGTGCGCACAACAACTCAACAAAGTTTTATCGCAATCGGATGAATGGTATAGGAACGCAAATTTCTTTTAGGAATGCTATCTTTTCACTCTCTTGAAGCACGAAGGTAGTTTTCGATTCTAAAGCATTTCTCTCTTCTTCTTCGGGGACAAGTTTATAATCCTGAAATTCTCTATTAATTTACATGCTCCCAATTGTTATCTACTTGGCAGAAACCATATCCAGACAATTTTTATTCTTAAAACTTGTTCTTCGCGTCGGTCATTCGAGTCACCAGTTGCAAGAACCGTTCGGATGATTAAGAGCTGGATATTTTCAGTACTAAACTCTGGGTATTGTTCACTAAGTATTTGTTCCTTGTAAATTTATAATCTCATGTTTTTTTTTGTATTTAATAATTTAAAAAAATGTTTTTGTTTTCATTAGTAGTATTGTTTTCAATAATTGTTATTATTGTTACGGTTATTATGTTTGTGAAATGCATGGCGCATTGGCGTCAGCTGTAATGCCATGTATTTCACTTTTTTAAACTTACAATAAATGAATAAACATGAGGCAAACAAAAAAAATACATTATAGATAAATATAATTAGTAAGATATTCTTACAGAGTCAAAGTTTCGATGTTTATTCCACTTTGATTGCAAAAATATTATTTAAAATAATGGTATAGTTTTTCTTATCGAGGCTTTTATTTTGAACGGGATTTGAAAAATATAACCGGTATCGATATATTTCTAGCCGAATGACTGATAATTGAAAAGTATAATAAATTTGCAATCTCCACTAACAAAATAATAAAACCACTTCATAAATTCTTTACATGGTAGTAATAAGCTAATATTTTATCTTGAATCCATTTTGATAAATAAATAATCATTACGCAGCATTTGTACAAATCCTTTTTATCGAAATGTCTGAATAATTTACTGTACGGCCTGAAGCAATAATAACTAGATATCCGCTGGTTTGAACAAAATAATGTTGTTTCTTTATCGTGTGTATTCGTTATATTACTAGTGAACTATATTTTAACATACATAACCACCTTTTACCTGCCTTACAGCTAAAAATATATATCTACTTACCTTTGTGTATTATAATTAAGTGAAGTCATGCAGATAAACATCTTTGTATGCTATACGAGCGAGGTTTCGAACTATTATCTGCCTTTGATTTTATCGTTAATAACACACATGTCAAGATTTGTATTATATAAGTATTATTATATGTTTATTCATGAGTGGATAATACTTTGGAAAAATCTTTACAACTATTTTGTTTCAGTTACAAGTACACTCTTAAAATAAAGAGGTAATCCGTATGAATGGAATTATTTTTGTACCATTCTGAGAACGGAAATTTAATTACGATTAAAAATGCAAATTTCTTTTTAATTTTATTTTTATTTTTAAATAAAGACATGAAAATAAAAATGTACTAAATTTACTTCCGCTTAAAAAGAACTTTAAATAGATTTCTTCCATTTTTATGGGATGACTGTAAAGTATGTCGAAACTGTTTTTTCCAAAACATAATAATGTGCGTAAAAAATCTTAAAAGTGTTTAATTGTTCTGGCCTTATTGTTGGTATAATTCCAGACTATTTATGGTGTTTTACCATTGACATTTCTACAGTCATTTATCACATATATATTTAGTTCATAATAATAAGATAATATAATATTTTCACTAATTTAAGACATCGACTGAGGGTGCTTGATGGAATTTCAATAACAAAATCTCAATAATCCAAATTTAATATTTTCACTTTTAAGGTGTTACTTTTAAGGTAATTGTCAATTCTTGGTGGAATTTGGTGGTATTTTAAAAATAAAAAACAATTTGTTTGTACTACTTTCACATGTGTATAACGATCAGGGCCGGTTTTACTCATTACAAGCATTATCGAATGATAGTAGTAGAAAAACTCAATTGATAATGCTCTTGATGAGCGTAACCGGATAAACACGTGCGTGTAGTACAAAAAAAATGTGTTATATTCTTAAAATAAAAGTGAATAATATATTATTTTATTTTTTAAACTCAAATAACTTGTACTGCATAAAACATTGATTATTTACAATAAATTCATAGCAAATTAACTGTTCTGTATTATTTCGCAATAAGTCATTATTAGTTGAAAATAGATACAAGCTAAATCGTTCATCAAGAATTAAATACTAAAACATATTCAAATAAAAAAATAAAAGTTCTTTTCGTTGTTCATTGTTATGAGCTATTTAACTTAATCATGTTATTTAACTTAATCACATTTTGTCGGGCATTTTGTATTTTAATCCTACAAGGAGCGCTAACTATTGTTAATCAAAATTAGATCCATATTTCACGATATCATATTAACAAAATATATTTATATATGTAAAATATTATGCCTGAAGTGTAGTGTTCAACCAATGTGTGCTACCAGTGAGGTTCAGGAACTAATAGTGGCACAACGTGCATATTGGGCATAACGCGTAAAGACCGCAAAAGAAACCAGTGGATAAGGAAGCAAACAAGAGTGAGATATGTGATAGAGGTCACATTGATGAAATGGCGAAATTGTGTTTGTATCACTAATTCAATTTTAAAAAAACTATTATCTCTTATGTTTCAGTAGCTCTTGCGATAAACGGCCTGCGATCAATTGTTTATTGTTGAAATATGTACAATATTATTACATTAAAACAAATATGATGTGATTCTGATAGTGTTCGATATTCTATTGTGGCGATGGACGCAAGCCGATGTGCGAAGTAATTATGACATTGCTCCTGGGAGCAGATAGTGCTTATTCCTATCATACAATTTTCATAGAAAACCACTTTTGAAGGATATGTAAGGGCGGGGGATATAGGGCTGTCACATATATGTCAATCGGAAAATAATTGGCATTGATATTGTGGCATTATAAACCACCCGTAAAGCTTTAGTAATTGATTAAGTCTATGAGAATGTAATTAAACAATACATATTACAGTGGAACCACCAATTACGCTACCTCGAACTTTTTTCTTCTTCATGTCCGCTCCCAATGTGGAGCATATGGTCTCCTAATGGAGGTATCTTAACAGAATATTTCTACGAGAACTCTTTGTTACTCAGTTGCTCAACCTCTCTTTTTTCGAAGAGAGTAGGGATAGAAGGATAGGGCTAGGACAGGACTAGTGGTTAGCTAATGGATCTCGCTACGCTCCGTGAGGATATGATGGGTGGAAGGGAGGACTCAGACTACCAACAGAAATCCATAATTCGATTGAAAGGTCAGTCTGTGAAAACCGTCCGCACCAGGAATTGAACCCGAGACATCCGTAACCGTAGCCAGCGACGCTACCAACTGCGCCACGGACGCCGACACCTCGCTACCTCGAACTACGCACCGAATAGAAATATTTGCCGCAAATTGCGCGGTCGCATTCCATAGTCGTTGCTGTACACACAAAAACTAAATATTTCGTCCATATATATTTTTTTCGTTTATTCTTAGTTTAGAATTTTTTGCGAAAAAAAAACGTAACCCTAAATTTTGTATAAGATTCACTCCACCAATTACGCTACTCACAAGAACGCAGCCCTGACTTCCGTGTAAATGGTGGTTTTACTCACGTTTAAGTCACGGAGTTTCACGTAGAAAACAATGAATTCCTTGCTGATATGTTATTTTATTTCGTTTATATTTATTGCAATTGTTGGTACGACTGGCTACTAAAAATAGGCATATTATTCTTCATTATAAAAACAATACAATGGAAGAAGTAATCTATCGATGAAGTTAATAATTTTAACTTGAAACACAACGTCAATTACTACTATAATTCCAAAGTGGACATATCGGTCATTGCTTATAGATGTTTCATATTGAATATGATTGTATGCGTCAATTTCTTACAGCTAAACTACGTATGGTTTAAATATCGTAAACAAACAATTAATGAGTTGTTTTTTAAGAGAATATAACTTGTTTTTTACTGTTGTTTTGTAGTATGACATGTGTTTAACTTCTTATTTATTGAAGTATAAAGCTACGAAAGGAATAGTACACTTATTTCTCCAATCGATCTCTTGTCAAAATTGAATATGGTATGTCTGAAGAATCATAAAAATATCACAATTAAAAATTCACGCCTTTGGATAAAAATTCATATAACAATTAATAATCATTGTATAATATGGATGTTTCTATTCCAACCTGTTAATCCACCGCCGAGTAGACGAAAGCGTAACAGATTGATAGAAAAATTTCCGTATGTATATCTCCTGATATACGATTGCAGTGGCAACCCTACGAAAGAATGATCATAAATGACGGGCCGCCTCGGGAGCTGACTTTCGCCGCGTAAGTTTTTCCATGTGGTCCTCTGGGAAATCACCGCCGTGGCGTCTCGCGGGAAAATATTGCCGCCTTCTCTCGGAATGTGTTACCATTTTTGCCGCCTTTCAAAGCGGTTCAATCTCACATTTTTTTCTTATTATTTATGTGATATGGTCAAATATTGTGATTTTGACCTACATTGGAATAAAATTGATTACATCATTCATTTCTTTCATCGGTACTATATTTTGCTAGCCTAAGGGAAAGGTGATAATATTAATTCAATAGTAGAAATAGCATTTCAACTCAATATTATATTTTCATATAATCAAAACACACTCCTAAAGTTATTTCAAGTTGAGTTAAATAAATATGTCAAGTAGAAGTCTGCACAGGCCGAAATTTTATAAAATTAGTCTGAGCCCAATATCTTCAAACCCGACCCGGCTTGAGCCTGAGTCTCAATATAATATTTGATACCGAACCTAACCTGAAGCCCAGATTTATTCAATATTAAAATTCACTTTTAACGAATCAATTTTATTTACTAATAATTAGCTCACAAAATTTTATGGGTTTCTCAGCTCCATGTTACCGAAGAAAACTTATGATGACGCCATGCTATTCAAACAACAAATCTTATTGTTCCCATCTTCCCAACGATATTAATTACAAATTTGAAATGAAATTTAAGTTATTAACGTTTTGTAATTAATAATATTACCTTATGGCTGACTCGAAAATATTTTTTTTATTGCATACTGTAAAAATTAAATAAATCATTCAGAAATTATTGCCATAGATTATATTTCAAAGAATAATGTGAGTTGGTTAGTTATAATCAATCTGTGAATCGGTAATAGAGTATTTTGTTACATAAGATAATCCATTTTTCACTTGAAGTTAATATTCGTGGTGATTCATACAGTTCTGTGTAATATCAAAAAACAGTGTTCGAGTAGCTTTTTGCAATTTTCTTAAAACTCTATTTTTGGAGAATGCGGGTTATGATTTTAGACTACTCAATTACTTTAATATGAAGTCTTTACTTAAATTATTTTTTGTGTAAATAATACTATATTACGCCACAAATTTTTAACATTTAACAGACTTACAGAATTACGTATTAGGGTTATTTCGATATCAATATATCGAAAGCATTCTTTCAAACAGTATTTCTCGAACTGGGGGTCGAAAATCGGTATTTGAAAATGGCAACTAACTGATTTGATAAATGTTCAGTAATTAATCTGATAAATGGTTAGTTAATAATTATGATCCGTCAGTAAATAATCGCCAAATGGTCAGGTTAAGTTAGGTTAGGCTTAATTAAAGAAACTGACCGCTTAACTTAATGCTGACCGTTTATTTAATTAACTGACAATATGTATATTTACCATTTTGATTAATTACTAATCAAAAATTGAAAAAGTTAATGACCCAATAAATACAACATTGATCTTCTTATTAGTTGTAGCTAAATCTACGATCACACATCACAATAATGATGTTCGTGTACAGTTTGCAATGCATCTTTGTATGTGTTATAAATACGAATATACGATGTTGAGTTAATATTTTTGAAGTCATTATTTTACATTTTTTTCTATATTAAATGCTATCGTATCTTCCATTTTCAGGCCAATTTCTCAGAACTTAATCATTTGAATATGAATTTAGATTAAAAAAAGCAAATTCGCATAAAGAGGCGGACGGGGAGTTTAACACAGCCTAAGGCAGAGGTTCTTAACCTTATTGCGGTAGCGGGCGGATTTGCGATTTAGGATAATAGTGGCGGGCGCACGTCTGATGTTTAAAAAAACAATATTTAATTGTTTATTATGTATTAAACTTCTTATATTTTTACTAAGTTACTATAAAACGTTTGATTATACGTTAATTTACATTTATGTGCGTGTGACGGCATTTATAAAAGAAACATAAAAAACCCATACAGTTTCATGTACAAAATTTTATTATGACACATTTTGAAAATACAAAATCTCTTTTTCAATCTTTGATTTGTCTTGAAGAATTGTCGCTATAGATTTAGCAATTTCAGTAATGTATATGTGTGTACTAAAAGGATTAACGAAATATGTAGGCACTGGATCGATAATAGTAAATTGCTGGAATCTACTTTCAAATTGCTCCAAAAGCTTCATAAAATGCGTTATAAATAATTTTAGGTCAAAACTATTTTCACCAATCATTCGGGCGCATGAAAATAGTGGGCACAGGGCTAAGAACCCCTGGCCTAAGGTGTGACTGGCAAGGAAAAAATAAAAAAATACAGTAGGTACATAACAACTTGTAAAATGAGCCGATATGAATTTTTTGAGGCTCGTGAGGCGTTGAGGCTTTGTAATACAATTAATATGGATTGTTTGAAACTTTATTTTTGCAAGACAACGTTAATTTCAACAGTAAACAAGTATGCCATTTCTGGTAAAAATGAAAATTGTTTGATAACTCTTTTTCTTTGCTTAAAAATATAATAATACTTCAGGTACAATCAATTTGGGTAAGTTTGCCCATCGGTCTAAGATTGGCACACTACATGGAAAAAAGTACTGTTGTAATACCATGATAACACTAACAATATATAAATATTTTTTAGTTAAGCAAAGGTTTTGAGAAGCCGTTGGTGGTAAAACTATGAATGAATGTGCAACATAATTTGTTTTATTGTTGAATTTGTAAGCTGTCAGCTTGGAATGATAAAACACAATTCAAAAACTTTTCTTTAAATAAATTGGATTAGCCATATTTTCAATTTGTATTACTAATCTGTAAACCAAATGCTGTATGCATATTTATTTTCATCTTAATTATGTACAGAATATATGAAAGCATGAAGAAAAGTTGCCAAGTCCGAATTGAATGAAAATTTTGCCCCCCTTGTTTTATCCATGTTTATATATTAATTAATTATAACAATAAATCTATTTATGTCAATTAAATTTTATCTTAAGACATTAGTTATCTATGTAGAATAATACCACACATGAATACAATGGCGAACCATAGAAATACAAAAACCCTCAGAACTGGGATAAAGTTACCGAGATTGACTGTAGTGAAAGTGGAAATAATATTAAATTACTTTGTAAAATCAAATTTTTATTTTACTTTGAGAATCCTTTTCAGATTGAAGACGATTCCCAGAGGATTGTAATACGTGTTACTATATCTATACTATAAAGCAGAAAATAAACGTATACATCTGTCTGTCTGTCTGTTACAAGAACTCCTCCCAAACGATGCGGGACGGTAGCAACGTACAATTTGCACATGTCATTCTGGTTGCTATTTTTAGGTCAACTGAGATATTTTCAAATTTGAAGTTTGAACTATTTTGTGATTGATGGACTATAATTTCTGGGTTTTATAGAAGATACCGTAGACGGCGATATTTTGAACTTTCAATATTAATTAGCACCAAAATAACGCAATAATAACGTCTAAATGACTTAACGTGTACGTCCTCAATCCCTGGCGAAGTCATGTTATAAATGAGGGCTCTAGTATCATAATTCAGAATCTCTGTCCATGCTTGTTTTTGGTAAATCAGATTTTTATAAATGCATAGTTTGATACATATAAAACTGTGGAACAGACACTTACACCATGATAATAAGTAAACAAACAGAAGGGGGATTATTAGTTTCGAAAATTTTAGAGCATTAGAGAATACGAGTTTTGAAAATGAAAAGCATTTTCACATTCGTTTTAGATGGGAGTTTGTAAGTTTAAAAAGATGTTTTATAATTTAAATGATAGGTGTGAACATGAAGAACAATGCTGTACTCGTAATTATTTTTTTGCACATGCTGGAGATAATGAGTTATGATACTAGACCCGTCAAATACTAGTATAATATATTACAATGCAGTCTTAATTTTATTTCAAAAATTAAATAACACAATGCAACAACCTAACTAATATATCGATAAAGATTTTTATAGCTGTTTACAGCAGCTTAGATACATTATTTATTGAAAATCCTTGGTGTGCTAAGATGCAATGGTATTTTGGCAATCGTACCAACATACAACGAAATACATTATTATTTACTTTCACAATCTTGAAACAAATATAACTTTTGCTAAAAACTTTGGCCGCACATTCATTTCAGTTAATCTTGAAATATTTTTTCACCAGTTGTTGTTAGAAGAAAATACGTGTTGCAAAAGTTTCTCTTTGAAATAAGAACTCCCCAAAACAAAGTATGTGTGCCTTGGGAAGAGTTTATGCCAGGTTGAATGAATTTTGTCATTGTTGAAGAGCAGTATATATTAAACATAATGTGTTTTTATTTTCTTTTTGTTTAATTCATCCATTCCGATACGATTGTTTTTATATGAATCTATACTGCAAAACAGAAAACTCATGTACCAATCTCTCTGTTAGAAGAACTCATCCCAAACGGTGAATAGTAGCGACGTAACATTTGCACATATTATTCTGACTTCCATTTATAGACTGTACTATTTTTAACTTTCGACTTTTAACATTATTATAATTAATAATAATAATTGATAGACTGTATGTTGTGGGTGTTAGGTGAGATGCGATTGACGGTGATATTTTCAATTTTGTACATTAGTAAGCGCCAAAATAACGCCATGGCAACGTCAATATCTAAATGACCTAATGTTTTAAATTTCCGGTGTTTGCATTAGGAAGTTCAATACAACCATGGCGAAGCTGGTAGTACATGTATCTATTCTATTTATAGAAACTTGGTATATAAACTGCCGTATTCCTGGAAAGATTTACGTGTTTCTGATTTAGTAGAAAGTGACCGTGGTATGTACTCGTGATTGATAAAGAATGAATTTGAATCTATACCAGGCGACATTTAGTAATATACACTAGTAGTGTATAAAATCGTAAAATAAATGCTTTCAAGAGGTATCAGTGAAGTATGAAAACATCTAGGATCCTCTTGATGTCCAATAAATCGAATGAAAAATCAATGAAAATGGTCTTCATTTCGGGATTCAAATCTGTGCCCAGCAACCGAGTGGGTAAAAGCCCAACAGATTTGGCCACTGTGCTACAATATAATATAAATAGATAACCAATTGTGTTATTATTGACTGTTATATATCTTATAATAAGAACGACTTTAAAGTAGGTGAAGAAAACAACATTAGAATAAAAATACAACGGAATAAAGTAAAAATGAAATACTTCAAACTTCCAGAGTCGTGTTTTTAAAGCGCTGTTTTGTTATGAGTTCTACACTTTTTAAATTTGTTTCACCGGTTGAAAAACATACACAATACACTTAAGCTTTGTTCGTATTGTATTCAAACACGATTGTTTTTGGTCAATCAAATACTAACGTTTGTTTGGGAGATTTCAGAATTGTTTGACTCGAATGGCAAATTATCTCAATTTCAATAATCGAACAGATATATATGTATATTTTAAAACCATGTTCTCGCCCAATGTGAAGCGCATACGCTTCACATTGGTGAATACTCTTAATGGAGGTATCCCAAGATAAGTTTTTCTGCGTCAACTGCTTGTTTGAGGGTAGAATAAAATACGCAAGTGAAATTGTTTAAGACAACAAAAATCAAATTATCTAGTATGATATAAGATTACACATCCAAAACATACAATACTATCCTGTTATTTAAAACATATTTATGGTATTGATATTTTATATAAAAATAATATTTATTTTGTTAAAATGTATTCTTTTTTTAGATTACAAGATTAAGATCAGTGAGGTAACACTGTCTCTTATAAATTGATTGAATTGGAATTTACTTCAGTTTTACACATCTACACTTTCTGAACTTCTATAGTTGATAGCTATTTCAGCTTCACGCCGTCGCCAGAAGTATTTATTACTCTTTCTTATTCTTCATTGCACTCGTGACCACGTCGAAAAGTGTACACCCTTGCATCAGTTCACTATATTGTCGACTATTCCATGATTTCTTTTATCTGGTCACTTAACTCAATGATGCATGTTTCCTGACTTTTTTGTACCAGGAGGCTAAAATATTTCAGTAGTTTGGTGTTTTTTTTTTTATTATTAGGTATTTTCATATTCATTTACAATATTATTCAGTCTCTTACTTGCCCCCTTCACCAAATACTGCTTTCCCACGGGATAATTTTATACAGCAGTATCAAATGGCACAGCAAACATTAAGCGTATCTACATGGTTTTCCTAATTATTTTAGGAGCAACTAACTACCCATGATTTGGTGGCGTGCACCTAAGTATGCAAGAAATCAATCCCTCTAGATAAACGAATCTTCTCACTCTCCGTGCGATACCGCATTTTTTAAAAAGCCTGTTTAGTTTTCTTAAATATTCATTCTCCATTATTGTTTGGTTATAAGCGGTAAATATTTTACTATATATTATATATTATTTACGGGTTCAAGTATTCTAAGCCCAGAATGAAATCGTACATTTGTTGCCATCATTCAATCGATACATCAATGTATACCCTCGGGTATAAATTTCTGTGATCCCGTCGTAAACACAGGCAAATAGCTAACAACAAGTCCTTTACCAGCATAATCATTCTATCTTGACTACTATCTAAAAAAAGAGAACTTGTGTGACTGACTTAAACCAAGCTTTCGTTAAGCTACTTGTATTTCAATGCTTTATTAGAAGTACATACTGTTGATGGTGTATTGACCAATTGATGTAACCCTCAAAAAATACGAAAATGATTGGATCTCATTTTAGAGACGACAGAGTGGGTTTCGGCCAAATGATGTACATTTGAAAAATAAATTGACCACTTTTTTAAAGATCATTTTACATTGGTTTTAGGTTTAAAAATTCTGACCCCCTCCCCACTTGATTTCACTATTATATCAACATTTCCTACGTATAGTCCCGTAACTGAAAAAATGAGAATTTATAGGAGTGCTATAATTTAAGACATTGACTGAGGGTGCTTGATGGAATTTCAATATCAAATTTGGATTATTGAGATTTTGTACACTTCCATGTATTTTAGTCAGTTCGAGTCCATTCGTGTGCTCTAATGCCTGAAGATGCCGAAAGGCGAAACCCGGGTCGTTAGTGACAAAATACATGGAAGTGTACAAAATCTCAATAATCCAAATTTTATAGGAGTGCATTTCAAAGATTCATAACTCAACTCACCATATAATATTTTAGATAAAAACAGTTTTTATTATCTCCTGAACAATTTCAAATTTGAGAGTTTAATTTGAGACATTAATTGACCAAAAAATCGTCAATATTATGCTGCACATGGTTGAACATATTACATAACATATTTTTTGACTTCATTCTGGTTACAAAAAAAACTCTCGGAACCAGGCCGGGTACTTTTATTTAATTCTGTTCCGTGACGTCTAATGAATATATATATTCGCAAAGTGTTAAAATAAAAAAGATGTAGTAACAAATCAATTTCAATCGTTTAAAAACGCAATAAGTGTTATTGTGCCTAAGTGACATGCGACCTAATTTACATTTGACAAGATAAAGTGACATCTATTTTTTATTTCTTGATTAGAGTCCATCAGAAGACTTGACGAAAATAGGTAACGATTTATTAGTAAGCAATTAAAATTTGTAAAACAAACACAAATATTATTCTATAAATCTGATTAACTTGTCATTCATTCTCAGATTATTATTATTATAATTTATTTCTGTGTTACTGGGCCATGAAAATTTATATAACTAATCGCATAAATTTGATATAAGTAATATGTTGTATAAAATAAAATTAATATTTTTTATCATCAGATATTATGAAAACTAATTCTACATTAATTTACACAAATGGACCGTTTATGATCAGCTAGTAAGTATATAGTGTTCACTAGGAATTTCAAATATTCGAATATCGAATATTCAAACTTTATCGTAGGTATTCGAACATTTTCGTGTAATTTTATTTATTTTTAACACATACTTAAAAGTTGCCAGCACGTGTATTGATTGAGTATGACAGTGGTTAAATAAACAAAATAGATTATATTATCAAGATATAATGCGACGCCGAGTGGTCATTTTTGGTAACCCAGTGGATCAATAGACACATTGTACATAAAAAAGCATTAACGAAAAATCCCTCCCACCCATCCGATCCTAAAATCGTGGCGTATCAAGAACGATTAGCTAACCGCTAGTTCTGTCCTGGCCCTACTCTTCTATCCCTACTCTCTTTAAAAAGGGAGATTGAGCAATTCTTGGTAAGAATTGAACTTTTGTTAATGATTCAAAGTCAATTATTCTCGTATGGGGTTTTTTCTTAAGTGTTTTCCCCACACAAAGCTTTCAGCTGACAGAATCTTTTTAAATAGCAGTACGTAGCTAGCTTACATGCGGGAAAGGGATATAAAGACGTCTGTACCCACCTTGCACAGACTTTAGCCAGGAAACAAGGAGCCCGCTTTGCGGACTCCACATAATAGTTTGAGTAGAAAAATAGAGATAACTGAATGAGTTGAGTAACTGAATAACAGGGAGTTCTAGTAGAAAATATTTTGTTAAGTTACCTCCATTAGGAGTCCATATGCTCCACACTAGGAGCGGACATGATAAAAAAATAAATATTAAAGAATAATATTAACAAACGTTGTATAATATTACAAGTAAGTAATATATAATTTTCTTAGATTGTTAAAAAATATTTTTTTTACCATGTCTGCCCCTAATGTCAAGTATATGTCCTCCTAATGTAGGTATCTCAACGGACGTTTTCTACGACAAATTGCTTGTCAGTTGCTTAATCTCTCTTTTTCGAAGAGGAGTAGAAGGATAAGTCTAGGGCAGTAATAATGGTTAGCTAATCGCTTTCGTTACCCCTCATTTTTTAGGATCAGATGGGTGGGAGGGAATTTTAGAAATCACAAACATCTCTGACTACATAAAAATCCATAAATCGATTGAAAAATCAGTGCATGAAACTGTCCGTAACCCGAGACATCCGTAACCGTAGCCAACGACGTTAACCACTGCACCTCGGACCCGACTTGTTGAAATATTTATCGATTGAATGAATTATACAATACTAATGAGTACCCGGCATGCGTTGCAATGCCTCTCAAAGAAAGGGTTTGTGTTTTAATTCTATTTATTGAAGTGCTTTTGGATTAGAGGTCTGCACGGGTCGAAATTTCATAAAATTATCCGGTCCGAGCCCGTCATCTTCTGGCCCGGCCCAGCCCTAGCCCGAGTCTCAATATCAAACTTGTTATCCGAACCCGACCCGAGGCTCAGATTTATTTTTCTCCGCACAAAAAAAGTCCGATTTTTTTTGAAATAGTAATTCATTTATACTTTTCAAACGATATCGTATGTTATTGTTACACGAATAAATCAGAAAATTATTTGATTCTTCTTTTTAGATTTTTTTTTAGATTTTACATTTTAAATTTTTTTATCCAGAAACCTTCACGGGTGTGCCCACAAAAACTCACCAAAGTTTCATCGGAATAGGATGAATGGTAAAGGAATGCATATAGGACAAACAAACAAACAAACATTCATTGTTATATATATATATAGATTTATTCTCAACCGTTGTGTCTTAGTTCAAACTATGACGCAGTAATTGATGTTTTCTTTAGTGTTGTGCAGTAAACTGCAACTGTATATACTGTTGAAGTACTCTCGAAGTGTATCCAAGCATGATTTTATTCCCCTAACATCCATCTATTTATACTTGTATAGTCAGTAATCGATACTTGTTCATTCCACTCGATGAAGTCGAGGTAGATCTATTATCTGCTCTATATAAATTTAATGCTGCCTCGTAATATGCTTAAACGCGGTAATTTAAAATATATCGATCGTTCAGTTCATTACTCAGACCTCAGACATCTCCAAATAACCCATATTGAGATAAGAGTAAAAGAAATATTCAAATGGTCACTATAAATCAAATATAAAACACAAGTTTTATAAATGTTATAAAGAGGTGTTTAAAAATTACACACTTTCCGAGTATGGTCAGTGGAAGGATATTTAGAAATATTCTTTTACTGACCAAGAAATATCAAGATTTTGTTTAATTAAATGGAAGGTTATCTGCCATAGCATTTTTTAGTTTAGCTGAGATTCATATTTAAATCAAATTTAATTTTTTTGGAGTTGTCTGACTAATAAACTGGACCAGAGGTCTCGAAACGTTTTAGCTTAAGGGCCATACTGACTCCTCCACTAAGTCGCAAGGGCCAAGACTTAGCGAGCTCATCATACCACCATACTGTAGTTTTGTATTACGCACAAATCTGTTAATTTTTATTTTGTTCTTCAGTTATTGTGTTTCTTAATTGGTCGTTAAATAAAAAAGTTTGATTATTAGTTTGTAGTTTGGAGACCCCTGAACTGGACGATCGATATTTCAATAATTAAAATATGAAAATTTTTGGCAAATAAATCATAAAAAAACCCGTTACAAAAACCAAAAATATACTCTTCAATAATTTTGTAAGTACTATTTTTAAAATTCTAAATTTTACTTTCAAATCATTCTTATGTTACTTCTATACCCTCAAAAGCGACAGGAATCTTTGTACTTAAGTATATGATTGTTATATTGTGGAAAAGACATGAGTTAAATTAATAATTATCGTTCAGCCCACTTATATTAGCCACACGAATGAGTTATGATTTAATCATGCTAGATATACCCAAATCTCTAGGTATTATGTATGAGATTTATGATGAAACAAAGACACGTGGATTCCTCAACCCGTAGTATTTGTGGAGTTCAAATTATTAATTATTTTTAGGTATTTGTCTGTGAAAATACAAATTTACATATCCGTACCCTGGAGATGGTCCTATGTCTATTTTACTTCGCATTATATTTGTTTGTTTTTCCGGTGAACTGTAATACTATTGGTCAATAAATGATGTTAATATGTACATATATATTTATATCGTTGGCTTAACTATCAAACTGCGCATCTAAATTTCAGGAAAATGTTTAGGAGTGTTTTAAAACTCATTAAATTCAGTTGTAAGTAATGTCATTTTTGAATTTCACATATTTTATATGAATAATGATTTAATAGTATTCATATAACACGTGTAAAATTCAAAAATGACATTACTTAAAACTGAATTTAATGAAATTTGGATTATTAAGATTTTGTACACTTCCATGTATTTTGTCACTAACGACCCGGGTTTCGCCATTCGAGCACACGAATGGACTCGATCTGACCCCCTCCTCACTTGATTTCACTATTATATCAACATTTCCTACGTATAATCCCGTAACTGAAAAAATGAGAATTTATAGGAGTGCTATAATTTAAGACATCGACTGAGGGTGCTTGATGGAATTTCAATATCAAATTTGGATTATTGAGATTTTGTACACTTCCATGTATTTTAGTCAGTTCGAGTCCATTCGTGTGCTCGAATGCCTGAAGATGTCGAAAGGCGAAACCCGGGTCGTTAGTGACAAAATACATGGAAGTGTACAAAATCTCAATAATCCAAATTTGATATTAAAATTCCATCAAGCACCCTCAGTCGATGTCTTAAAATGAATTTAATGATTTTTTAAAACACTCCTGAACATTCTGCCTTAATTGAAATACACAGTTTGCTAATTAAGCCACCGATATATGTTTACTGTATTTAAGTATAAAGCAATATTTATTGGCTTCAAAATGTTACTATATTTAAAAGAAATCGAAAACTAAATTTATGGGCAATTTTTGTAAGGAATACTCTTAGTTTTTATAGAGGTAGATAATATTACGTTTGTTTTCAACAGTAATTAAACAGAACTGTTACTATTTTCATTTTTAGGAATGTCGGTCATTGGATTTTGCACCAAAACATTTGCTGCATGGCTTATACATAAAATATATTTCGGACACCTTATCATAATATGCGTGACAGATATTTTGTTTATGGATGTTTATTAAATACTCATTCCATTTTTGTGATCAAATTAATGAATGATTTTAATTCATTTAATTGACGTCTACAAGTATTCACAGACTGTCAACAAATTCATGTAATGGCGGCATTTTCCATATCAATTTTCGATTATTATATTAAATATTTACGTAATTGATTCCCAATTACGATTATTATGTTTTGTTACCGTCTGTACAGTTTAGTATAAATAATAAAATTGTTTTCGCTAAGTTTCGGAATTTTAATGCGAAAAAAGTCGGCTCGATACAATGTTACTCAAACGATACATTTTTCCACGACAACAGGACTAAATTTCTCCGTCACCTGAAGCTGAATAATGGACAACATATATTTCATGCACTGAAATAACAATAATCATATTCAGTTGGTAAACACGTCTAAAATTCAAACAGCCAAATTGTTATATTTCATCATCCGAGATGACATTTCGTATCGAATGAAATAATATAATCGTACCCTCGTTCTATATTTGAAACGGATTTCATGCTTTAGTTGGCAGGCGTTTCGAGTCTGTTGCACATTTTTTAAAAGCAATTTCCTTCGCTTTCTCCGTCAGACAGATATTCTTAAGCGGATGTGTGTTAGCCTAATGTTGCATTACAAAGGGTTATTTAAGGTTCACTAATAATAACAACAGCGTTTTATATAAATGGAAATCTTATTTTAGTATCGACAACATTTTTAAAGCAAACAGTTTTCATAGACAAACTTATTAAATGGTATATAGCTTCTAGCCTTAGACTTCAAAAAAAGAATGATATGTGGTGATTTTTATAGTCGGAATAACAAAAGTCAGTTATAAATTTTTATCGCGAAAAATAATCTAATTGAAGAGTGTTCATTTTAATAGTAGTAATATCTAAATATGACAATCATTTACAGGCAGTCTTTAAAAGTCGTCGTTGACATGGCAATAAACGTTACGTGGGATTATTTGTTTTGAGTAAATTAATTAATCTTGAATAAAAATTATGTACTCGCTAAAAATAAAAATAGAACAAAATAAAAACTGGAATCCATGCGTACTATTTTTTTTTTTTAAATTTCTTTCTTTTTCCATGTCCGCTCCCAAAGTGGAGCATATGGCCTCCTAATGGAGGTAATCTTAACAGAATTTTTAAATGAGAACTGCTTGTTACTCAATTGCTCGACCTCTTTTTTTCGGTGAGAGTGGGGATCGAAGGATAGGGCTAGGACAGGACTAGTGGTTAGCTAATCGCTCTCGCTACACCCCGTGAAGATCGGAAGAGTGTGAGGGAGGTTTTAGACATCACAAACACTCAGACTACGAACAGAAATCCATCCGCATCCGGAATTGAACCCGAGACATCCGTAACCGTAGCCAACGACGCTACCAACTACGTCACGGATGCCGACTTATTTTTTTTCACATGAAATTTATTATTTTTGTTCTGACGTTGGTTTGTATTTATGAGATTTTTAATTTCGATGAATTCATGTGCTTTACCAGGCGATATAAACATGACATAATGAACATTTTAGTATTAATAATACAAAACAAGACTTTTTCAAATTAATTTATGGATAATGTAAATTGTTCTTTTAAGCATCTTAAACAGAAAAGGGCTTTATTTCATATTAACTGTCTTCTTAAAAATTCTTTATTAATATAATATTTCATAAGAGATTTAGTATTCCTGGAGTTGATAAATATTTTTTAAAATCGGAAATATTATTTCTGTTAAGTTAGTGACAGACACTTAAATAATCTGTCAGTAGTGAGATGTTTCCAAATTATTATTGATGTTGATACGTCTATATAATCAGCAAAGCTGTCAAAACTTACATTATTTTCAACGTTATTTATCGATGGAAAGAGATTGAAAATGAAAAAAAAAACAGAGACATGTTTATATAATTTCGTGGAAAAATGAAATACAATCAATAGGCTAATGGCATCTAACATATTTTATAACTGTATTTTTTGTAACCATGACCACTCTAAATTGACACTTAATATAACACTTTAAGGTGTTAACTGTTTTAAAAATAAAACACAATTTTTTTTGTACCATTTCCACATTTTTATAATAATCAGGACAGGTTTCGCTCATCACGTGCATTATCAACTAGGGCATCCAATCCCGGATCTTTTTTACGATCCCGAGATTTCGGGATTCAGAATTTATCAATCCCGGGATTCCGGGATATATCATTAAGTGTAGTTTCATGTCAATTGTACATTTAAAATTTTATTTTTGTCCATTATTGCTTCAATTGGAATGTATATACGATTGAATATTTTTTTAGGCTTCGGAATGGTTTTTTTCGTTGATTTAAAATCAGACAGTCAAAAAAAAGAGAAAAGTATTTCAAAAACACAATAATGATCAAAATAATTTTATATATATATTTTTTTTTGCATTATGTATTATGTTATGTATATATTATATTATGTTAAAATGTTATTTTGAGATAACTCTATAACGGTATTTTAAGTGAAAAAATATTGTATATAATGCTTGGTCTTCATAACCGTGATGTTATATAAAGGATTACAATTGTCAACTATTTCTGATCGGTATTCATCTGAGCATTTTGTGCGCGCACAGCAAAGAAGTCGTAAAACTCCACACCTGAGAAAATTATGACTCACAATCACAGAGTGATGTCCGCGCTTAAAATGCTCAGATTAGTACCGGCCTTTAGATGAACTACCTGCTGAAGGTTTTGTGCTGTGTCAAGTATTAGGTAGTCATCAAATGCAAATTGATGTTAATTACTGATCAAATCTTGTATTAGGGGCATTAATTAGGGTGGTTACATATCCTGTTGAATAAACTATTTGTTATATTATATTATAACTACACTGAACTGAAATTTTGATCATATTTCAGAAGTAAGAGAACTGCTGAACGAAACAATATTAAATGCTGATCAAAAAAGATCTGTGTTGTCTTTTGTCATTGAGTTGATGACGATAAAAATCAAAATTTGCCATGAAAACTCAAGTGGTGTAAAAACATTTGTCACATTGGTAATGGATTGGATGCAATTTTTATTTGAAAGAAAAATATATCAACTCAGCGTACATTCCTCTCTTCACAATGCAGATTTGTCATGAAATAGTAAAAGTCGACTAATTATTTCGTCAGTGACTAATTTCATAAATCGTCAGTAACTAAAACGATAAATGGTCAGTTAATAATTATATTTGGACAGTGAAAAATTGTTAAATGGTCAGGGTAGGTTTTTTTCTATGTCCGCTCCCAACGTGGAGCGTATGGCCTCCTAATGGAGGTATCTCAAGAGAATTTTTCAATGAGAACTGTTTTTTACTCAGTTGTTCAACCTGTCTTTATCGAAGACAGTAAGGATAGAAGGATAAGACTAAAACAGGACTAGTGGTTAGCTAATCGATCTTGCTACGCTCCGTGAGGATCGGATGGGTGGGAGGGGGTTTTAGACGTCACAAACACTCAGTCTACGAACAGAAATCCACAAATCGATTGAGATATCAATTTATGAAAACCGTTCGCACAGGGAATTGAAGCCGAGACATCCGTAACCGTATTCAACGACGCTACTAACTGCGCCACCTTAGGTTAGGTTTAATTAAAAAAACTAACTATTTGAATACATATCTGACCGTTTAATTTAATAACAGACTATTTTACAAAAAATTACTGACCGTTTATTTTATTAAGGCCATAGTAATATATATGAGAATGTATCGATAAAAAGCAAGTACTGAAGATTCTGGCGCTTCGGAAATAATCTATAATTTAAATATGTTTTATTATAGACATAAAAAATTTAAATTAATCATAAAAAATAATGAATAATAAACATTTTAATAATCATTGAGGTTCCCTTCCATTTGGTAATTTTGTTTGCTGCTGTAGTAATATCTAGGCAAAATTATTCCGTTTTCTTCATCCGAGAATTATAATTCTCATAATTCAACGTTAAAATTCACCACTGTTCATTCCATGCCGACTCATCGTCGCTGATTTATCCCGGGAATATTACGTTACGAATCCGAGCCATTGCTGTTTTCATTTCCCCCGTGGGACTAGTTCAATGTAAAGATACTGACTCGAAGACCAACTCCAGTGACACACGCGCATCTTGTAAGAACGGGACGTGGAAGATTTATGTTTTAAGGCAACACCATGTGACTTAGGAAAAAGTTTACACGGAACAGAGAGTGTAACAACTTAATTATGCTGATTGTAGGTGAATTCAGTTCATCTACTATTAGCCATGTTGAATACAATGTACAGCCACAAACTTCAGTGCCACTGCTCAAAGAAAAATAACGATGAATGAAAGTAGCTAGTAGAAGTAGAATACCGGTAAATTAGTAAATTCCGTAATCCCGGACTGTCTTAGTATCAATCGCAGTATTTCGCGATTCAACGTAAATGTAAAGAAATCATATACTTCCTGATTAACTACAACGTGTAACTCGGTTTGTTTATGTATTTAGTTTTTATAATACCTACATAATTAATACGTGCAAAGTTTTCGACCTTCGTTTCATATTTCTTAACAACCGTAGACAGGAACAGACAATTGGATCATGTTTTGCAGATACCATCCAACCAACAAATTGTCAAGCTGAGATAAACGCGTTTTAGTGTTTTAGGAATTATTAAAAACAATATTGCATTACAATGTAGAAGCATTTTTTAAATATAACAAATGTAAAGCATTGTTTATTGTTTGTTATATTCAATTGTTTTATTATATAATAGCCCAGACCGCTCTGTAGACGCTTTTTATTATTATCACATATCACACGTAGGTATGAAATTTCCTCATAACCTAAGCGTTTGCGTTTCGCGGTGTATAATAAAATAAAATGTTATGCATTGGACACACAGTTCCTAAGTACTAGCTACTTTAGGTATGTAGTATTTCAGTTTTAATACTGTCATCTATGACGGGTACGGTTATATTATATTAAAAAAATGATAAATTAATATTAATTTACAAGACTTCATGCCTTAAAATATGTATTTAAATAAGCCACATTAATGAAAATACTAATTATTATAAAGGCTAGCTGGCCCGAATATAAGAACTTTAATGTACTGGTTTACAAAAATATCTTCGACTGTAGTGCTTCTATAAGCATTAATGCTAATTTAATATTAGTGTTGTGATCGCCCCACGAGTCAGACCATAATGTTAAATGTTCCACACTCCCAAGGAGCGGAAATAAAATTTGCACCGGCAGGTTGGATGGCCTGCAAGCTAGTGTTATTAAAATGTCAATTATTGCCGCCAAAAAAGTGATCAAAAAAGATCTTATTGTTTTATAATCTCCTGCGTTAATAAGTTTTAATTTAAGTAATATTTAAGTAATATTTGTCGGCGTCCGTGGCGCAGTTGGTTTCGTCGCTGGCTACGGTTACGGATGTCTCGGGTTCAATTCCCGGTGCGGACGGTTTTCATAGATTGATCTTTCAATCGATTTATGGATTTCTGTTCGTAGTCTGAGTCCTCCCTCCCACCAATCCCATCCTCACGGGGCGTAACGAGAGCGATTAGCTAACCACTAGTCCTTTCATAGCCCTATCCTTCTACCCCTACTCTCTTCGAAAAAGAAAAGAGAGGTTGAGCAACTGAGTGACAAGCAGTTCTCGTAGAAAAAATCCTGTCAAGATACCTCCATTAGGAGACCATATGCTCCACATTGGGAGCGAACATGGGAAAAAAAAAAAAAAAAAAAAAAAAAATATTTTAATATACTTTTTAAACGTGGTTTTTGATTGTTAGTGCGTTCGTTTGTTAGGTGGAAGTGGGTCGTTCTAAACACGAACGTATTTATTTATTATTTTCTACCATTGAGGGAAAATAGTACCTAGATATTTCCGGTGCGTACGCCAATGCCGATTAAGATGCCGGTTGTTGGTTTTTTTATTTGGTATTGTGAGAGCTACGAGATATCTTCTTGGGTTACCTACTTATTCTAAAAATAAATTGTATTATCGGTGACCCAGAGGCGGACGTGAGAGAATATGTTTTACACGAAAGCACAATCGTTTTGTAATATTTTTTTAAACATATTGAATTTATATAAATGAATCTCATTTCATTCCGTTATACAGGACAGTGCTGCGCAACCTTTTCTCTTCCAAGGCACACCAATATTTCCCCCAGATTTCCTCGGCACACCACAAATGAAACATATATTTATGATAAACACAGAAATTAGATTCAACTATGTTATTCATTTGATAAATTTACAATAAAATTGAATTATGTGCGTTGGTCGAGTATTGTTAATTAGAGACAAATAATTTTATTATTTTTCAATGAAGCAGCGCACCGTGGCATACCTGGCGTCGCCTCACGTCACACTAGTGTGCCGCGGCACAGCGGTTGCGGTGCACTAATATAGGGGACCGATAGCTTTTCTCTGTCATAACAAAAGTTCACTATATCGGTTATGAGTAAGATAAGGTAACAGTAAATTTAAAAGACTTTTATCCCTCCCACCTATTCGATTCTAAAAACGGGGCATAGCGAGAGCGATTAGTTAACCACTGGTCCTGTCCTAGTCCTATTGTTCGATCCCTACTCTCACCGAAAAAAGATGTTGAGCAATTGAGTAACAAGCAGTTCTCATAGTAAACTTCTGTTGAGATACCTCCATTTGGAGGCCATATGCTTCACACTGGGAGTGTATATGGTTAAAAAAAGTTAATGGATACGACATTGCAGCTATCTCCATTTCCAAAAAGTCAGTAATGAGTTAGACAGTAGTCTGCTATTTATATCATAATAATAATTGTAAACCGATTTAGACCTCAATTTAACGCAGAAAATGTATATTACTATAATACTAAAATGGAAAATAAATTTCAATCGTGATTATCTCCGAGGCGTAAATTAAATTTACTGTTATTTTGAACTTATTCAGGTATGTATTCATTTCATAAGTCAGAATTGTATGTCAGAGTCGACGGTGAATTGATGTAACCCTCAAAATTGAAATTGTTCGGGAGAGAGTAAAAACTGTTTTTATCGAAAACATTATATGGTGAGTTGCTTTATGACTCTTTGAAATGTACTCCTGTAAATTCTGTTTGCAGATACGGGATTATACGTACAGAGTGTCGATATGATCCTTCCAAAAAGTGGTCAATTTATTTTTCTAATTTAGATCATTTGGTAAAGACCTACTCTGTCGTCTTTAAAATGAGATCCAATCATTAATTCATTTTCGTATGTTTTGAGGTTACATCAATTGGCTAAAACAACATCGATATATTATGTACTTTCAACCTCTTAACAATATCAATGAATAAGTGTTTGGGAATATATATATTATATAGTCAAACAATGCCTTAATGTGTCAAGCTTTTAAAGCGCTGAGAAACATAAGTGGGTGAAACTTATCACCAACAAATATTGTATTATGTAGAATCATTATTGTCATTTGGTTATTTCTCGCATAGATATTTCAGGCACACTTCAACTTTTTAGAGCAGTGGCTTACTGTACCATGAATGTGGGATACATGAATTATACAATTGAATACACAAGTGGGAGACTTAACGACAAAATTTACGTTTTGAGTAATGTAAGGTCATATTATTTTCAGTTTATGACAATTTAACTAGTGATCTGTTTAAAGGAGTTAGTCACTAAGAATCATATTCTATAATAATTGTAAAAACGTATAACTGATCTACTTTAAGATATAGACTGAGAGTGCTTGATGTTAATTTCAATATCAAATTTGAATTGTTGAGATTTTGTACATTTCCATGTATTTCATAATTAACGACCCAGGGTTCGTCTTTCGGTATCTTCAGGCATTCGTGTGCTCGTGTGTCTTCAATTATATCCTCACATTATTTCCTCGATTTTAATGAAATGTCATGTACTATCACAAAACATTAGGTATACTTATTAAAACAATAATTCAATAGTTTTGTTCATAAGTCAATTTTAAAGTCTAATTCTTTGTTTTTGGCCCATATTTGGTTTAATTCAAACATGAAACAAAAATTTAACAGCTGAACGCAGCACTAAGTTATGTTGCATTTTTTCTAAAAGTTAGTTCTTTTATTATTATAGAGTAAGGTAGAATTTTGAACCCGGGAACCAAAACCCGGGTCGTAAATAACGAAATACATGGAAATGTACAAAATTTCAACAATTGAAATTTTATAACTGATCGATTTAAAACTTGAAATCCGTCATTTGTTAAATGTATATTATAATACTTCGGTGATGGTTTATCGATAAAGACCTTAACAGCCGATAACTCTATTTTCAAATAAAACATAAAGTAAGATAGACCCTTTATCTATTGCCGTAATGACAGACCATTTAAATTTAAAAGCGAAGCTTACAAGTTCAATCGTATTGACAATCTTGTTCAACAAAATTGAGATCGATAGTGTACGGTAGGGAGTGAAGGAATTACGACGTGATTCTACACGACACTCAGGATTGCCAATCGGATTGTCATTCCAATTGATTGTAAGGTTCTTGTGTAAGGTAATTGTGTAAGGTTCGATTAAGATTTCTGATATATACATTTGGAAGATGGTGAACATCTTCATGTAATTCTATCCTCACATTATTTCCTTGATTTTTAATGAATTGTCATGCACTATCACGAAACATATATATAATTATTTAAACAATAATTGAATAATTTTGTTTATGTCATTTTTAAAGTCTCATTTTTTGTTTTTGTCGCATATTTGGTTTAATTTAAACATAAAAAAAAATTAGCAGCTGAATGCAGCATTATATTAAGTTGAATTTTTTCTAAAAGTTATTTATTTGATTATTATATTCTGGGTAAAATTTTGACGGTAATTTGTAATGTATCAAAATCTCAATCGATTTTGTACTAATGAATTAGGATTACTTAATAAATTCAATGCAGAGTTATGTTTATCTGTACATGGAATATTTAAAAAACATCACTTCTTATAAATTCACAATTTCAGATAGAATGCTTCACTGTTTCAAATGATATTGGAAAATCAATTTTTTAAATGGCCTTACACAAATTACAAATAGTGACTTAATTAACATAATATTATTATAGTTCTGCATTCAGTTGACGTATGGTGACCAGGGATAAATTTAATAGATCGATCAAAATTCATAATATAATATTTTTATCTGATATCACTAATACATCTAAAGAACTTCACTGAAAGAAAGTTTATTGTTATTTGAACAGATATTTGAGTTTCAAAACACAAACAAAATGTTATCGATGTTAAATTCCCTCTTTGATGTTGAAACAATAAGTTTTTGAACTAGTCGAAATAAGGGTTGTAATGTCAGCATAAAATTGATTTCTCTTTACTATTCTGTATATAATAATTACACATAGAAACGATCATTATTTTTTTACAAGTATAACCGTATCTAAAATGTCTAATTTAGCTAGTACGTTGGAACTGTGTGTGCATTTCTTACCCCGCGAACATGTGAAAAGTAATAATGATAAAGCGTATACAGAGCTCTGGGCTATTATATATAAGACAAGCGATTGCAACATATTATGTAATGAGTAGGACAATAATAAAATTAGTATGGTAAATACAAAACTAAGACGAAATATGTATTTTTATTTATTTAATATAAGCTACTGGTATAACCGCACCCGTCATAGATGACGGTATTGAAATTGAAATACTAGATGTCTAAAGTAGCTAGTACGTCGGAACTGTGAGTGCATTTTTTACACCGCGAACGCGTCATGAGAAAATTTCATACCTCCATGTAATAATAATAAAACGTCTACAGAGATTATATATAAGATTATTAAAATCACCTTAGTATTACCATATTGGCCCAACTATAAGGTGCCTTTTGGAAA
Organism: Himalopsyche phryganea; assembly: GCA_022494535.1. Lineage (NCBI taxonomy): Eukaryota > Metazoa > Arthropoda > Insecta > Trichoptera > Rhyacophilidae > Himalopsyche > Himalopsyche phryganea. The sequence goes on along the minus strand of JAGVSL010000001.1, from coordinate 13,407,259 downwards.
AAAAATCCTCATTAAAATATATTTTGTTTGAAGTAATATAATCATCTAGCTCATCGCGAGGCAGTGAATTTATTATTAAATCGTTTTAGACTTGAATACAAGGCAGACCCCTCTATTTTCGTGCCTAGCCCTATAATCAGGCTAATACGGTATTTCATATTTTGGCCAGTAATTGTTCAATAGAAGTGATGTTAATTCTTTACGTTAGAGCGCTACTACTACTCGGTTATGGCGATCGTACGCCAACGTTTTTTCAAACCAAAGCTTTACCAAAACACGTACTCAAATAATTGACTGAGTAAATATAGTGCAATTTTAATCACAATAACATAAAAATATGTGGTTTTATTAAGGTAAGCAATAGCAAAGTATTTAGTTCGAAAAGAATTATTACATAATACAGTCGATAGCTGTTGTGATATCGTTAGACGAATCTGGCTGTCTATGATATAAATACTTCTAACGATAGCGTTATGACGAAGCACCTTTCAACAATATTACACAATTTTTGTGGAATTAAATACTTGTTATTTTTTACCTTATTATAACCTGCACAATGTTAATGCCAATTCAATCAAGAAGTGTATTTATTCTAACTAATGTTGTAATCTAGCCCACGGTTTGCCAAACCTTTTCTGCAATGGAACACTTTGCAAACCCGGAAATTTTAACGGAACACTTAGCTTATTTTTTATGTTAGGTAATTCCTACCAGTAACAATTAAAAAAATGTGTTATGAAAACACATTGTTTTTTTAGTAATTATTTTTAAATATAAAACTATAATATAATATAAACATAAAGATATGAATAAATAAAGCACTTAATGACACTAATGGTTTTGAGTCATGGTGTAAGAAGTACAGGTGAGCTGGATAAAAGGTGACAGTCGCCATTTTTGTATTTGTTGACATCACTACGTGCTTATCCAATTACAACGTATTACAACGGTGTTTTGGTGACAATAAAAATTTGGTTCGTCAAAGTGACGTCACATATAATGCAAAAACAACGATCCAGTTCACCTTGTACTTCTTACACCATGGTTTTGAGTCGTTCATATCAGGCAAAATTTATTGGTAAATTACATTCTAATATTTGGTGTGGCGTCGAGCCTGTTCCTGCATTTTGACTTTGTTGCGCCATAATAAGAAAATACCGCTTCGCATAAACAGGTTGTAGAAAACGGGAATAGAACAATTATGGCTTGTTTTGAAAAAAAAACGTGTGAATGATTACGAGAAAATTCAGTTCAAGTAGATCAAATTTTAAGTTTAAAAAAAAAACAACACAGACTTACTTGTAAAACTTGCAGCAGACTTTCCCCTCCAGAATTTGTACACTGATATGCTGAATAATTAACACGTAATTTGAAGCTGTTTTTCATCAGATTTATGAACAATATTTATTAGCGCGTGTAACCGTTCTGCCAATTTTGACAACAGTAGTTAAACTGACCAGACCTGTCAGCCGGTCAGGTAAAAACAATATACCCATAGATAATATTAAAATATAGCCCATCTCTTTCATGCGCACGGTATGAGAAAAGATGGTCCTCTGCCTATACCTAGATACTTGAATATGAAATTAAAATTGACTACTTTGTTATTCCATTGGTTTTTTCACTAATGTGACGCGTTTCGCTTCTTTAAGAAGCATCTTCAGACTTACCATATCGCAAGGATATTTATTTCAAAGGAAAACAATGATTTTAATTAGGTTGGGTTTTATTCCAGACATTATTATAATGGTATTATTAGAAGATATGATTATAGATACTTGACGTTACAAACATCAGTGGAGATTGATCACCATTCGCCTTTCAATATTGAGTAGAAGATCTTTTGCAGTGTATACGACCTTTTCCAATTGTCGCGAAACACCTATTCAAGTTCAACGGAACACAGTTTGGGAAACCCTGATCTAGCCCATGCGAGAAACCTGAAGTATCTACGATTCAAAAGAAAATGATTGAAGGCAGCCTGTAAGCGTGTTCTGGAACGTCATTGTTAATCTAGAATCTAGAATCATCTGCAAAATATCAATGATCCGGAGCTATCTTCAAGTGAGTATGACATATGACTGTTGTGGCAGTTTATATCTTGTACATATAATAATTAATCTCTTGTTCAAAACTGCGATGTTACGTCCTACGTCAACAACAGCCATCGTGTTGACATACTCATTCCCAGTGGCCTGCTTGTATTATTCACGGAGTAAGCGAATCATAAATCAGTGATTATTTCTCTCGGATAAATAAACTATAGATAAGTCTTTAAGAAAAATATCTAAATGACCAAAGCAACATTAGATTTTCCAAATAAATTTGTTGCCAAAAACTACACAGATTAATGTGACTAGAAAGGAAACAAAACATACGTAAAAAATATTACATTATAGATATTGACAAGGGAATCTATCGAGTGACATATCTATTGTTTTTTACCATCTCCGCTACCAATGTGGTTCATATGAACTCCTAATGAAGGCATCTCAAAAGATGTTTTTCTATGAGAAATGCTTGTTACTTAGTTGCTCAACCCCTCTTGTTTGAAGAGAGTGGGGATAATAAGAGATTGGCTAATCACTCTCGCTACGCCTCGTTTTTAGGATCAGATGGGTGAGAGGGAATTCTAGACATCACAAATATCCATGCCTACAAACAGAACTCCACAAATCGATTAAAAATCAATTTTTGAATAACTGTAGTGGGGTTTAAACCAGTGAGATCTTTGACCAAAACTAACGACGTTGACCACTGCACCACTAACCTGATTATTATAATAAAACTTATAAAACAACTACTATCTGAATTTAGAAATAACCTTGCAGAATATTTCTATTTCCGACGCAACATCGTTAAACAGTGTTCCAGCTCTTCATTGGTAAGTTATATAGGTCTATCAATAATCCATGTTCACGATTCCTCCGATAATCATGAGAAGTATATGGTTTTTTATTCTTTAAAATAATATCAGAATTAGCATGTTGGTTTCGTGTAAACCGGAAGAAATTTCCATCATCACCAACAGTTTGATACACTTTTAAAAAAGGCGATATACATCTAAATACATACCCAAAATACTAAAGCCTTTTACAGACTGATTTCCAAAAACACATTACCGATGAAATATTGGTCGTCTCGTAGAAAATAAGACAGATGGTAGAGTATAATATAACAATACGACCATAATAAAAAAAATATTCGTGAATACATATAGGTATGTACTAAAACATCGTCGTATTTGCATTATGCCACAAAAATTCTAAAATAAATTCGTATTTTTTATAGTTATCATCCCATTTCAACATTTTGAATGATAGTTTTTCATTAATATTATTCGATTATAAAAGATTGTAAGCATTTCAAATTGAGCACGGCACTGTAAAATCTCCATACTATATTTTCCAAGCAAAGTGATGTGTAGTTTAAGCTCATGGGGTTTACTGCTTATTCAAAATAATTAATTGCTGAGTGTTTTCTGATAAAATAACATGGAATCTGTCAGATTATTCATTCACTGGTAATATTATTATAACAAAGCACATAATTAGGACCTTACGCAGTAGAAAACTCAAATGTTTTTATACATTTCCAATATAAAACTCGGACATATTTCAAGGAAAAGATAACAATAATTGTAAGACTGACACTTAAGACAATAAAACAGCATCTACAGTACACGATATTTTAAATAGTAAATACAGTGGAAAACAGTTTATAAGGGCCTAACGAATATAGAAACAGTTTTTCCCATAAGATATAAATGAAATTCAATCAATATGTTCCCAGCTGTAAAGAAATGGAACTCACAAGAATAATTTAAAAACTTTATTTTCATTGTACTAAGTAGATGTGATAAATAGATGGTGATAGAAACGAAATAGAATGATAGTTTATTTTGTTTAAAAAGGAGAAAGTCACCATCAATTAAAACTCATCAGGTAACTCCAATTCTTCTGCAAATGAGTCTTTATTTGACTATGTTTTATCAGACAAAATATCTTACATTGTTTGAGTTTTAAAAAAAATCTTTCTATGTTTTGTAGACACGAAACCGGTAAGTTTTAAAGTTTAAATTGTCAATGGTTTCTCTTTTCAATCCGCCGTCCTTTAGATTGATACATATTATTATTTTAACGGTAATAATATTGTTTTGAAAGTCAGTTTGCGTTCTGTAGAGTGGAAAGTCTTTTATGAAAGAGAATAAAAAGGTTATTCAAATATAAGTGTTTGTCATAGTAATTATACAAACCCTAAAGGACTTTTTAGAATGAGAGGCTGTGTACATCTAGCCCCCAACCCGTCGACATTTCGAGCAAACAATTTGAAAAAAATAATGGCCGGATGGAATTATTCTTCCCGCAATTTCATTTTATACACTGCAAGTTTTCTAAATCGTTGAATTTATATGATTTACGACGTAATCTTGGAATATTTATTAAAGTTATCATTAAAATTATGAAAAACTACTGCAAATGCATAACTATTGCTTTATTAAACTTGCTTACACTGAAATCTTTCATTTCAGAATGATGTAACAAATCGGGCTTCGTCACCAAATTGGTAACTTATGACGGAATATTGTTCACACATGCTGCTTAACAAATATATATTTTTAAAATATTATATTCGTATACCTTACTTTTTATCTGGCAAATAACATGTTCAATTTTTAAAACGTTTGTACACTACTCATAACAAAACAATTTAAAGTATAAACTTTGTATCCTAATTTTTTGACACCTAAAACATTGATATTCTTTTTAATTTACCTACCACTTTTTTTATTGTTTTTCGAAAATTTGTACCCAAAATTATAAAATCAAAAGATTTATACTTAATAAACATTTTTTTACTATATAATTCATCCTGAATTGCATTTAAATATATTAAATAAGAAATAATAATTTCTATTATAACCTGATTTCATATTTAATTGCAGGTTAATAAAGATTTTACTATGAATACGGGGGGCTTGGTATGAATTAGCTTTATTTCCACGTTTTTTTTCAAATTATTGTTCATTACAATTGATGTTCTATCTTCAACAATAATAGCTTATTTATTCCTGTATTTTACAATCTTAACCATCGATGAAAAGTAGAAAACCTTCATAAAATTGGGGCTTATGCAACGCTGGAATAAATCTAGTAATCGTACTAATGAACCAGCATGCGGGGAAAACTTCAATGCTAACTTTCGGAACCCCTCTGACCCTCGATATGTAACAATTCGAAAACATTGGTTAATTTTTGTTTTTCTATTTTGAAAAGTTGTGCAGTGAGGTAAAAGGAAGGTTTCGAATACGAAAATCCTATCATTGTATGGCGATAAATTGAGGGTTGGCTGTATTTGAAAACCCAGGATGTGTAGAACAAAAAGAAGCGCCGTTTGTTTTGTGCAAAGGTAATATAATGAGGGTCGCTTCTATATTTAACAGACAAATATTGCTTAATTTAATTTTCACTCTGAACCGAACCGAATGAAACAGAATTATCCCAAATTTACCAACAGGCGTCTTCCTAAACAATTTAAATTCAGATATTTGTAATTTATCGTTAGAAATGTCTGGAGAGTATTTTGTTACGCAAAATAATCATTTTTAAATCGCTGGACAGTTTATAGACTTCTTGGAAAAAGGAAATATTTCAGGTCGCTGTATTAGTTAGACCATGTTTTCAGGGTGTAGATTAAGACAAGTCTCATTGTTGATACAAAATTAACAAACATAAAAAAATCCTTCCTCATTGTTAAATCAAAATTTAAGATTTTTAGATCACGTCTTTCTCCGTGTTAGACTACAAATCAATATTGGTCATATCCATTGATATCAATCAAAGAAGAAACTCAAATTTCGTTTATATCCGACTTTTTTCGCTAATTATGTCCACAAGCATATTAACTGTGCAATTATTTGTTTACAATAGTCCCAAGATTACATCATACGGAGATATTCACAATTTATCTTAACGGGAAAAACTATTCTGAAGCCGATGTGATCGTGTCATCTATTAATGAAAGAAATCATTGATAAGGTATACACATAAATATAACAGATCACTATAATGTTGAAAACGTCTCAATTCATTATTATTTCTTACAATAAGAGTTTCATAACGATCTGCTTTAGTAAACACTGTTTTTTTTTGTGAAATCACTCGACAAAAATGATCCATTTAATTTGTAAAATTATAACAGCTTTTATTTCTGACCCAATCACTTAAATTATTATAATCTACCAGTAGTTGATCTTTTTCAATAAAAGTGCCCAAAATAAGAAACATATAAGCGGGATTGCTCTAAATTGCAGAGTTCAGACAAGTAAAACCATATTTTATCAGTTTGAATAACTAATACGTCACTATATATATGTCATTTGAATGTCATAGCGGCCATTTAAAAATTTATGCACCTTATGCAGTAAGTATTTTATTTTGAATTTCTTAAGACAATTGTTAATGATATCAGTAAATGTAAGCATATGCTACTTGATTCAACCAATAGTGGTCTTTCAGGGAGCTCTGATGAAAGGTTGTCATGAAACCCACTGATTAGACATGTTCAACTACAGACGCAAAAACATGGTCGCTAAAATTGAACACAATTTTTTTATAACAGACCCTTTTGTAGTTTTCGTCTTTTCATATTAATTTAGACTTTTGATTCATTATAAATACACTTGCTTTGTCATCATTCGGTATAAAGCTAAACGTTAATCGTTGTGTTCGATGAATTTTTCTCGTAAACGGTCAACTACTGGTATGTTAACCTAATATCTTTTTATAATATTATATAAGTAAGGAAACGGAAAAGGCATTATGCTTCAATTTTACTTGCTTTTGATATATTTGAAATTATACTACAGTCAATTGATCAAAGTTGTTTTCCTAAGTTTACGGCGTAACCATATTATCTTAATCTCTTGAACGTGATGTAAATTGGTGTGAGTTACCAATTCACGAATGATGAACAGTTAGTACATAGTATTGATTTTAAAATTGAATAACTTATTTTACAAAAAATGGAAAACAACGTGCAATTTTAAAACCAAACGGTAATGGCATTTTGAAAAAGTTACGTTGAGCTAGGTATTTTATTCAGGGAGTTGGGGGAAGCCGCAAACTTGATTAGGAGGCCAACCGTGAATAGTAATTTTGTTATCAGGCTAGTACCAGTCAAGATTGTTGTTTTTCAAGAACTTGGTCGTCCGACCGACGCGATGCAATATTGACCCGCCAACTTGCTGACGAGATTTAATGTACCGCAATAATCTTTTTATTTTTCCTGCTTTTTTATACAAAATAATGGCGATGTAATAGTTTTATAATAAAAGTTTTAGATACCTAAATATTATATGACGTTTTTTGTTTGCACTGTTAGTTTTATCAACAACGGTACGGTATCGTTTTAGACTTCTTTTCTGCAATACTGAATTCGAATATATAATTTTTATCCAAGGTTATGGCGATTTTTGATGCTTTCAATCCCATTTATTTATTAAATATATATATACATTTAGGTATCGTGTTCCTAACATGTATTATCATAGAGTTTTATTACTATTATTATACGGTATTACTAAATATTTTGCTCAAGGAACCGTGGTGAAGATTTCGTTTTGAAGAAATATTGGCTGTTTTGATATCAACGAATTGTGAATTACCAAATTGGCATTTTTGCGTAATCCCATTACAAGAAATCGCTAGAAATGATCCCTCGACTTTTCTATTGATTAAATAGGTATTTGAAATTAATTTAAATCTTCAATTCTAAGTATTTCGAGACAAAAAATAATTACAGGGTAAAAATTCCTACTCCTCAGTTTTCTCAGTATATCAACAATCTCTATAGCGAAATGTTTATTTCACGAATCTACTCCTAAAATAAATAATCATTATCGATGTTTTTCTTCATTGAAATTATTCTCGAATTTAACATTGTGAAAAACATAAATTTTGTTTTCAAACTGATTGCTTTTATAATTATTATTATTTTGGTTCTTACTGTAAATATAAAAAGCAGTTTTAAGTGGTATTTGAAAAAGTATTTACAAAATGATTGTTTACTTGTCGTCTGTAGGTGAAGTCATTGACATTATTTTATATTAATTCGGTGTGTTTAATATTGTCACCTTGATAATAATAGAAATAAGGGGTTTAGGAATGGAAGGGGTATAGCGCATATAAACATTGTCTTGTTATGAATGAAATGTTTTGTTATTTTAAGAAAACACTGATTAACAATATTAACTTGTATGAGAATAAAAACTTGATATAGTCAGTGACAGTTAAATCTATTGATGAGAATACGTAGTTATTGAAGTGTGTGAATATTTGAGTAATTTCTAAAAATCCAGCTTGTTCAAATTTAATACGCTAATGATGCGTCTCAAAGAGGCGAAACACGTGCCACAACCAGTGAAATAACGAAGTTATAAATTCTACTTATATATTAAAAAAGAATTTCGACAAAGCAGCTGCCGAATCCATCGCAAAATTAATACGATTTCCACAACCGTCAGCTATACAAATACATAGCACCCTAGCACATTTAGTTTTCTACTCGAAAAACATCGTATATTTTGGGAAAATATGTCAAAAATTAAAGAAAATGATATGTACATATTCTATATATTATATATAAATGAATGTTTGTTTGTTTGTTTTCTTTACCATTCATCCGATTTCGACAAAACTTTGGTGAATTGTTGTGCGCACACCCGTGAAGGTTTCTTAAAAAAAATCTAAAAAAAAAAATCAAATACGTACAGACAGCGACATCTCGGAAAACCTTCTGATTTATTCGTGTACGCACGGACGGAACAGAAAAATATTGTACATCCAAAATCACTTTAATAAACAGAATTAAAACACAAACACTTTCTTTCTTTGAGTGGCATTGCAACGCATGCCGGGTACTCACTAGTAAATAATAAAACAAAATGCTATTGTGTAACCCTGCATACTGTGCTCCAGCATGACCTTGATCGTCACAATTTGTGTCTGGTTAATTTTTATTAAATTACGCGTACCTTGCCAGTAAATCAATAATGAATGTAGATATTTTAGGAAGACTATAAGAAAAGCTACCAGAGACGGTTAACCCAACTTGTCCAACCGACGATAAGACGTTTAAACGTTTATTTATTTATTTTCAGCGGCGTCACTAATGGCCGCCATGGATTATTCAGCGGACCCCTGCAGCGACTTCTTCCAATTTGCTTGTGGCACTTGGAATAAAAAGCACGTGATACCCGAAGATAGAGCGTCCATCAGCACATTCGAGGTTTTGGCAGATCAGCTTCAAGTTATTCTGAAGGAAGTTCTAGAAGAACCAATCAATGAAAATGACAGCGAAGCGACGACCAAGGCTAAAGTTTTCTACTTATCGTGTATGGATATTCGTGAGTGAAATTCAAATATTTAATAAAGGTTGAATTACTTTACATGTAAACATTTAAAATGAGACCAACTAAACATATAGAACTACCATCTTGACCGTTGGAAAAATTCGGAACTAAACTAGACAATCTAGATTAGTAGCTATCAGACATACTATATTGAAAAGAGTTTATATGGTAAGTAGCACTGTGAAAATAAATACGATTGAAATTGTCAAGGCTTCGAAAACAATTTGTGCAGGCAGGTCATTCTAAAAGTCTAACTGTCTAGAATTGATAATTTCAATCAATAATGCTGTGGATCACATGGCGGCCATGTCAGGGAAAACATTATAGTAATGTGACAATAGCGCCCTCGTCAAACTGACATATAATAATAGATTGTATTTTTTGGAACAATTATTTCATTTACACACAATTGTCTCGACTTAAAAGATTACGGGCGTTTTGTGATGAAGTAAACTACTGTTTCAATCAAGGGATGGAGGTTTATTATAATTCGCAGACCATGAGTGGTTATTTTGTGTTAAGCAAGTTTTCACGAAGCCCAGAGAAAATTACAGAAATCGGCGATCACATTTCTGCCTATACTATTGAATATGAGAGTAACTTAAATATTCATGGATTTTTTGTTTTTTTTTTAACCGAATACTTCATCTGAATGATTTATATATTTTGGTGCCTACCAGAATTGTCGGCTTCTGTATACTACCAGTAAAATCTTCATCTATTGATCATATGGTTTCGGGTTCAAATTGGTCAATATCAAACGTTGATTTTTTAAATTATAAGACTTTTTCTATGTGTTTTGTTAAGAGTAATTTAAAAAGGTAAAGAGTAAATAAATAATTGCACTTTGTGTGAAATAGTATTCACTTGGTACACATGAACTTTTATTTTGATAGTTTGCACTTTGAGTTAGATAGTATTCACTTGGTACACTTGAAATTTTATTATGATAGTTTGCACTTTGGATTAGATAGTATTAACTTAGTAAAATCAAACTTTGATTTTAATAGTTTCCACTTAGCCACGGATTCTTTTAACAAAGTGAGTTAAGTTGTAGTAGGTTATGATAGGGTTGGTCTGGTTTGGTTTGTATAATGTATTCTAATGCATGGATAGACAATATAGGCGGCCTAATATAGGGTAGAAGGATAAGTGACATTTCATTACAGCTTCGTGCAACTATCGATTTCAAAGTGTGAGTATTTATATTGAGTGAAAACTATTTTATCTCTGTGAAAATATTTTTTCGTAAGTGTAATATATTTTTTCAATGTTAAAATATATTTTATTATGTGGGATCACTTTATTTTTAGTGAAAGAATTTGGTTTTTGTGAAATGTATTTTTTCGAATGTGAAAACTATTTTTATGAAAGTGAATATGATCTAAACAAAAGTGCATTTAATTGTAAGCTATTTAAAAATATCAGGAGAGTTGGCAATTCGCTGCAATAATAAATAATAAATTCTTCTTGAATTGAATTTCAAAATATAAAAATAATATAATCGCTTCCCTTCATGGCTTATGATATATTTTGATTTCGTAATAATTATTTGTAACATAAATAATTAATATCGTCGCCCCAAAAGCAAAAAGGCGCTTGTGACATTATGGCGGTTTGAGTTATGAATGCACGAATTTTATTCCTATTATTTTTCTCTACATGTTAGGCAAAAGAACAATGGCGAAAACCTATGAAATCACAATTGAAAAAAGAAAGAATGAAGTGTTGTGTATTTAAGTACATTAGTATCAAAGACGGACACAAGCCATCTACAAAAATGTACAGCAGAGGTGATTTTTCATTACATATATATTCCACAATTCACCAAGCCCGGCAGCCATGATACTTTAAAGTAAATTCTAACTCTGTGATTGGTCAATGTGTGGATCGAAATCGCAACTGATTTCGCGAAAATGGACGTTTAGTGTCCGCTTTTGAAACTATTTACGAACTTTAAATTCAAAAATCTATATGAAAACGTTGGATTCTGATATTTATAATGAGTTTTTTGAAAAGATCATCACTTGCACTACTACAAACAATAAAAACATTACTTTCGTGGGATGTGGCGTTTGTCCGACTTTGATATAAGGTACTCATTTGTACACTAATCTACAATAATTCACATATTACAAAATTATATATTTGCTTTAATTTAAATGTTATGATTTGAAACCAATATACCAATTTACGTATATTTAGTAAGCTTGAGAAAAAAAAAAATAATTATGTGAATTTTTTTATGAAATGTGATTATAAAAAAATTAAAAGTTTCATTTCAATCTTTGAGTAATGAGTCACCTGTGATTTAATTATCATTTCAAAATACCAAGAAACAACCTTTGCAAGATTTTTTCACTCTAAATGCGTTTTTCTTACAACTCAATTTTTGCACAAGAAGCCTTTTGCTTTTGGGTAGACCAATAACGTTTAAGTCACTCAATATGGCAAACAATCTCTCAAAAAATTTTTGGTTTATGGAGAAAAACAATAAAGTTGAAGATGACCTAGTAAAAATGATAAAATGTTCACATTAATAACGGACTTTTTATTATCCAGGTCAAATTGGGAAGCTGGGAGACGTAAAACTGAGAGAGGTGCTGGCATTGTATGGCGGCTGGCCAGTGGCGACACCCGAATGGAAATCTCCACCATTCTCAATCGAAGAGTTGCTGGGTAAAGCCAGGAGAGACCTGAACGAAGGCGTTCTGGTGGAAATGTGGGTGGGGCCTGACGACAAGAACTCCTCCGTGAACATCATCCAGGTGCGGACAAAGTAAGAAGTAGTCACACGTTCACATCCGCGCTACGCCATATGTGACTGCGAGTAGATTCTAAGATAGGATGATCCAGCTCATAAGCCCTTCAAGCAGAGTATTTCGCGATTCAGAAATAAAAATCAATCAGGTAGTTTACCTGTTCCGGCGTCACGCATAGGCGCAGCAGGCTATCTCTAGTGTTAATTTGGTGAATACAAATTAATATTAACAACAAATTAGCGTTATATCATTTATAAAAAGGGCGGAAAAATACAGTCTTGCCTTGGGTGGAAAAATATCAAAGGTGCTAAGCCTGCCTAACTATTTTAAAATACATAATGAATATTTTCATCTCAGTTAGGGGGAGTAGAAACTATTTTGAATATGGGTGAGTTGCTGTTGTTCATAATTATTTAATGCTATCAAATAAATGTTGGCACACTCTAAATCAGTGCTTCCCAAAATTTTTTTGTTCCACGGCCCAGAAAATTTGCAAAAAATAAACCATGGTCCCCTACCCCGTAAACTAAATTCATATAGTTATCAAAAGCTTTATTTTACATTATATTCATACCTCTGCATTCAACATTCTCCTCAACAATAAAATTATAAAAAAATCACGAATAATGTGTTAATATAATATGTTATAAAGAATGTAGTATATGTACATATTTAAAAGGAAAACAATGTATAATTAAATACTTATAGCTCAATTGAAACATTTTGCGGCCCCCAGCAGAAGCCCATAGTTTGGCAAGCACTGCTCTAAATAATATCACTTAAAAGTTACTCAAACAGAATATATTACCTATGTATATTTAATAAAAGTAAGTTTTTATTAAATTTATCTGTACGAACCTAGCAAAAAACAAAAAAATATTCTTGCATATTGAGTGAATTAGAAAAGCTAAAGTTTCTACAACAGTGACATCTATTAATGAGAAAAGTTCATTTTTAACCAGCATTCGTGCAATTGATAAAATCTCGCTGGGAATTTAAAGATGTATCACTTACTTGTAGGTATTCCGTATATTTTACTAAGGAACTATTTTTTTAATTTAAATTTAGTTTTCTCAACAAAAAATCCCATAATTTTTGGAAAACTATATCTTCAAAGAAGAAGAAGAAACAGATTCAAATTATGTATCATCTCTTTTTAATGCTTTAATTTGACATTCCTTTATATGCTGCATGTATGAAAAATTATTCAAAAATGTACTAGCGATTTTGACAAGAACTATTCGAACACTTAGAATTTGATAGGCATAACAAATTTTGAAAACATTGAGTTGGCAGGTTACAAAAAAAAAAATGATATTTGAAAATTATGTATACATATTGTCAAAATCTACTCTCTGATTTCTTTTTTTCACTAAACAACAGACGAACAAAAAATCATTTTTAAGTTTAATGTAGGTATATAAACTAAAAAACATAGGTAATATTAGCTTTACAATATTACTTTTAAATAGTAAATTTTGTAAATAATAATACTTTCCAACAATAAAGAATTGTGTAGGTACTTATTGTTATTTGAAATTGCGTAGTAGATAACAGAATACAAATCATTATTTGAATCTCCAACTACTCAACAAAGGAGACTAGTTCTTACATATCCCGTTTGGTATTTTCACGAGTTCAATCAGTTTTAATTTGTTTATCATAACATGTCATTCATTCACTAGACTATACGTATAAAAAGGTAATGATAAAGATAATTTACAATATTTCACTTTCAGATTGACCAAATGTCACTCACACTACCATCAAGGGATTATTATCTAAAAGGAAATTCTGTTGGAGATATGGAAGCATATCATAAGCTGATGATCCGGATAGCTTTGTTGCTGGGTGCGGACTCTGACAAAGTCAAAGCTGAACTGGATATGGTAGTTGAGTTTGAGAAAAAACTGGCTTATGTAAGTCGTAATCAATCAACGATTGAGTTACCTAAGTTTCCATTTTATGGCAGTCTCTCTTGAGAATGATATCTTTTAAATTTCCAAAAAAAATCCTCATGTATATAAAATTACCAAGTTCAATTTGAATTTTACAAAATTAAATTATGAATGATTCCTTCAGTATAGTTGTTTAATTAATTATCAGTTTATTTGAAGAGATTAAGAAAGTATTAATATTTTTATTGCTTTAAACAATTTTCTCATAAAGAAATACCACTGAGCAATTTATTATCTTAAAAGAGATGCCCATAACTTATTCCATTATTAAAAGGTCATGCCATATTGGATAATGAATGAAGTAAGTCACACTAGGTTTCATTTAATTCAGCACACCATGTTAATGTAACTTCAAGATATATTATATGCATTACACAAAACGAACTTATAATTGAAAACTGATAGTGCAGTAAGCTTACTTATTGCTAATAAAAAAAACTAATAGAATTAAGTAATCATATTTGAAAATTAATAACTCATAAATTTCGTAGAAATTTTGTGTATGAAAGAAGTTTGTTTGACTTTGTAAAGCAATAGTTAAATGGTGTAGGTAGGTACTTATTTTCAATAACACCTTTGTTACATAGTATGATCCAATAGCTATATTATAATAATATTTTTCAACTGTGCAATACTTGGTGCATTTTAAATAAGAACTTATAATATGCCTACCAGATATTATTGATGACATTGTTGAAAAATAAATGCAGGTATCGTTATCAGAGGCTGACCGTCACGACACCAGCTCAATTTATCAGCAAATGACATTGGCGGAACTGCAGAAAGCCATTCCACAGCTCAATTGGGAGCTGTATTTGAAAACAATCATCGATGTTCCAGTCACTGGAGATGAACCGGTAGTCAGCTATGCAATGCCATATTTGGCAGGAATGGGAAAGATCTTGGCGGAGACAAACGCAAGGTTCGTCAGAATTTATTCCATTGGCAGCACATTAATTTAGCCACTTAGAGATGGGACACAATGTGTTTTGTATACTTTTTTTACAGTGGAAATAATAATAAAATTGTGTTAATACTTTGAATAATAACAGTTTTCGAAACACTTGACACTAAGCTTGATGCCAGCTTGAAACAGAGATTCGACATGCTGCACCATGACAGAATATGCCACAAGGTTATACACTTGAAATGATATGTTGAAATTATAGATAGACTGAAGAATTACTATGCATTTATTAACTGGTAAAGTTCTGTTGTAAATACAGTGAAACTCATCTATAGTTCTCGCATTCATTGTTTTCCTGCATGTATCGTTCATTTTTATATGGCGGGGAAACACCCATAAGAATAATATTAAATAATCCAGCATTCATCGTTTCCTTAGATTTATCGGTTAAATATTATAGTCTCTTCACAAATATTATCTCGATTGATCGTTTTTGTTGAAAGTTTGTAGTTCCGGTAAGAAAAACGTAAAACTCCGTACTCAAGGTATGCAAGCGTCATCTTGTTGTTATGATGACAACTCATAATGTTTCCGCTGATGAGCTTTAAAGGTTTTATGAAAAAATTAAACTCTTTAATCAAAATATTTTTTGTGACACAGGACGGTGTACAACTATGTGCTCTGGCGAATTGTTTACGCGATCATTCCTCACATGATTGACGAGTACAACAAAGCGAGTGTGGACTTCAGAAAGATCTTGCAGGGTATCTTGAGTGAACGCCATCGCTGGTCGATGTGTGTGGAGTGGACCAACAAGAAGTTCGGTATGGCCGTATCGGCACTGTTTATCAGAGATAATTTCAACCATGAGAGCAAGGTATGTTTTCTGATTTCTGTTAGACGTCTACTAGGTGTACATAAATAAATTGTTGTGTCATTTAACAATAATATAAAATAATTTTGTTACAAACTGGTCAGGTATTTGAATTACATAAAAATGTGCAATAATTGTTATTACAGGAATCTATTATTGTATCATTGTTGAGGGTATATTGAAATCCGCTCAGTGGAAAGAAACGAATTTTCATTTGCAATTCTTGAAATCGTGAAATAGTATTGTTACATTTTTTCTAAATTACTTTGTGTTTGTATAAATAATATAGATATGCAAGTTTGAAAGTTTTGTTCCATTTCACTGGCTACATGTTATTTCACTCATTGTAAAAGATAACAAATGCTCTTAATGTAGTTTCATTTGAATTTTTAACCTATAAAATGCAGAGAACCAATAACAAATTAGTTGAAGAATTTTAACTTGATTGCTTTTAATTCATTAAGCGTTTGTTTGTTTCTTTAGTATTAATTCAATAAATATATTTAGAGTATACAGAAAATTAAAATTAAAACAATTTGATTTAATATGAAAAACCATAACAAAATTATTTCTTTCCAAATATTTGTGTGGTCACCGTTTTAACAAACTAAGTCATTTCCAATCACTAGTGACTCACAATTGCCTATTCAATCAGTGAACTAAGCTGTCTGTCAGATTGGTCTGAACAGGAGTACCCTGTTTAATGCCCCTGTTTAGTATTCTTGGACATGGATGTCTAGAGATGTCTAGGATTTTAAAGTGTTTTTAATAGCTCTGAAATTCATTACCAAGCTAATTAGTTGATTCAAATATAAAACACTTTGCATATTTTTTTAGGAAGTTGCCTTGAATATGATACATACAATACGAGAAGCGTTCAATGAATTATTGGCACACAACCATTGGATGGACGATGAGACACGAGCAGTGGCAAAAGAAAAAGCTAATGCAATGAACGAAAGGATCGGATATCCTGATCTCTTAAAGCAACCAGAAGAACTTAGCAAAGAATATCTGATGGTAAGATATACTCTTGGTTGTTTTAATTATTTCAAAAAATGAAAATCAATTTACAATGCATATGTATTGTAATTTTCAGTTGAATATAACCAGAGATGACTTCATCCTGAATGTTGTCAACGTAATGAGACACGACGCTTACCGCAATCTTCAACTTCTGAGACAGCCTGTTAATAAAGACAAATGGACAACAGAACCAGCCATTGTAAACGCATTCTACAATCCAAATAGAAATGATATTGGTAAGCAATAAATATTCAAATAATATTCCTCATTTCCACAATGCAGAAATGTCCAGATATCCAAGCTTAACCTTTCAGAAATGGACACTCTGTATCATGTTTCTATATCTAAGAATGAATTATTTCTTATAATAATCAAATAATTTGAATGGCTTATTATATATCATTGAAACTGCTTTTTTAAGATTTCAGGATAGAATTTTATCACAAATTATCCCATGACCAGATAACATAGGTTGTTCAGTTCAGGTAATCAGTTGATAATGCTCGTGACGAGCGAAACCGGTCCTGATCATTATAAATATGTAAAAGTAGTACAAATGAATTGTGTTTTATTTTTTAAAATAAAAATAGATAACATAGATTTTTTAAATTTATAAACACATCAAAATACATTGATCTGATCTGATCCGAAAATCGATTGAAATGTAAAATTACAGTCAAACCCTTTTGACACATAAATTACTACGTAAATTTTATACCACATAAAAATAATGCGACAAAATCTAGTGTTGCATTAAGCTGTCACATTTTTGTATCAGAATTTGCATTTAGACCTCCTTTTAGACCTAGATTTGCCTCATATATAAAATGACATACAATGTAACAAATATTTAGTCATGCTGTTAGTGTTCTAAGTAATCATGGAAAATTGTTTTTTTTTCATATTATTTTGTAAAATACTTGTTTCAATTTACAGTCATTCCTGCTGGTATACTTCAACCGTTGTTCTACAGTCAACATTTCCCAAAATCTCTTAATTACGGTGGAATTGGAGTTGTAATTGGTCATGAGATTACTCATGGATTTGATGATAAAGGTTGGCAATACTTATTATGAATCATATTATATGTACATAAAATATTAGTATAACATTATAAGATAATGATGACAGGAGATGTCAGGTCATATATTATCTGCCATATTCGTTTTGTTATGAATATTCTTATGCCCATATAGTGAAAGAGTTGCACTTGATGAATAGCATACATTTGCCATTATCAAATCCCTGCTTGAAAATAGTGCTAAATAATCGGTTACTCAACTACCAAACGGCTTGCAGTCACAACCGGAGTGAGACAGGATTACATTCTTGCTCGGTTTCTGTTATTACTATTATCTTCAATTTTATACTTCGGAGGTCAATCCCGCCTGATCGTGGTGTAGCTGTTGATTCCGGTCTGAGGCTGTGTGTATAAGGAAGGAATATGATCAAAGAAAAGAAGAAGAAATATGTGACTTGGCAGCCATCTAAATGTTAATTGCCTTTTAAAATACTACTCTTTCAATCGGAGATAATACCTATTGTTAAAGTTCTCAATTAGTTTATTGTCTTTTATTATCTTGTGTTCTGATATAAATAAATTTTGTGTCATCACTACAGGTAGACAGTTTGACAAGGATGGTAACATGATGCAATGGTGGAACAACGCCACTGTCAAAGCGTTTAGAGAGCGCGCTCAATGCATAATTGATCAATATTCAAAATACCGCATTAAAGAAATTGGAATGCTTATCAATGGAAGAATGACGCAAGGAGAAAATATTGCAGACAATGGGGGACTAAAACAATCATTTAGAGTGAGTGAAAACATACTATATAATATCAGCTCAGCGGTCACCGTGGGCCACGAACCACTGGTGTTCTGGGTGAAAATTTGGGTGACGTTTTTGTTACAATAACCATTTCATAATCAAAATGTAGCTTTTATGATCATTGTTTTATACGATTGGTGAATTCAAAATTGTAAGTTTAGTGGTCTGTAAGGTCCGAAAGGTTGGTAGCAACAGACTTTCATTTTCCATGTCAAAAAAAGCATGTACAAATTGATTGAGGTAAATTTTATTAAATTTTTTCATTATGATTTCAAATAGAATAGATGGTTTTACACTACACAGTTGATATTAATTCTCTGTGAAATATAAGAGCAGAGTTTTATAAAACTATTAAAGTACAGCAGATATTGCAGAATTTACTGAGGGATATAGCCAAGGCTTTTTTTTGCCATGTAACACAGTAGAACGGTGTTCCGGCACCTTTTTTCACAGTATTTTTTTTCGTTGCATGGTAAAAGCTGCTTTTTTTTTTATTTAAATGATATTTAAATATAATTTTCTTTAGTGAAAATCTTGACAAGAAGTGAGTTCTCATACCTTTTTTTTTTTAAAAAAAAGCCCTGGATATCATGAAAATATTTAGGAGTAAACAAAAAAAAGTTGAAAATAGTCAAGAATTAACAGATATATCTAATTGGTTGCAGGCATATCGAAAATGGGTTTCGCAGCACGGTCCTGAGCCAGATTTACCCGGATTAAACCTTACCCACGACCAGTTATTCTTTCTTAACTATGCCCAAATCTGGTGTGGATCGATGAGACCTGAAGACGCTCTCAATAAAGTCAGGTCTTCAGTACACGCACCAGGTAAGAATGCATACTTTTTTTCTATTTATGTACCAAAATCAGAAGTATAAGTAGTTAGAAGAAATTTTGTGGAAAATTTTCAAAAATACCTGAGATTGTGTCGATATTTATGGTCATTAAATTGGTTTTCTCGTTTATTACAGGGCTTATACGAGTAATGGGACCTCTGTCTAACTCTCGAGACTTTGCAGAAGCATACAGCTGTCCGCTGGGATCACCAATGAATCCAATTAACAAATGTGATGTGTGGTAACCGCAGTATGGAATATATTGCAAAGCAGGCGTTTAAAAATCAATTCATAGATTGTGATATGATTGTCAACAGACTCTTGATAATATTTAGTGGTTTTTTTATATTAAATACATCATTACAATGATTAAGTATTTTTAGATTCCCAGAACATGAATTTTTTTTATATTTTCTCTTATTTCAAGGCATAATTTTTTCAATTTAAGTGTTTTAAGTAAATAAAAGTAACTATGGAAGCTTTTCAATGTATGTTTCAATGATAAAAGCTTCTTGTAGCAGTATTTTATTTATTTATTTTAGAAAACCAATTATCCTATATATAATTGATTATTTCTGTTATCCTCAAATCACTTTGAACTTAATATTAGGGTTTTTTAATATAGCAAATATAATTAATTTCATAAGCATTGTATGGTTAGTTACTGAATCTAAACATAGTTTTCTTGTTGTTGTATAGATGTCAAATCTTTTAATTATTCTAAATAATATTACAGTAAATAAATAAAATTATGGGTAGGTTTTTTTCAATTACAACTGAAATTTATCCAATCATTTATGTGTTAGTTTTAGTTAATTAAAAATATTGTTTTATCTTAAACTTAAAAGTTAAATTGAATTAATGAGATCATGGAATTGTAATGTTCGATGGTACTTTTTACCTTATAAAGTGTGTCGATCAGACATACGTATCTACATCTCATTTTCTTTTCATAAGGTTCTTTATAATCCACTTCCTTGACCTGATAATTTTTTGGCACACTATCTTCTAAAATATTCATTCTTCACGGTTATCTACTAAGATTGTTGTGTGTGAATATTTTAATGTATATATTATTATACTTACATTTGTTGAATGCCTGCTGCTATTCATATATTGAAAAAAAAAGTTGTCAATCGACCAAAATGACCAATCAAAACCAGTGGTGGGATTTGTTTGCACAATCCGTTCACCCACTTTTACTGTATATTTCTATTATATTTTCGTTTATTTAAATGCACATTTCAAGCTGCATTTATGTTATGGTCTTCATCATTTGCATTTCTATTTTTCTATTTATTATCTGTGTCATTAAAGTTTATTAGCCAAGCTTGCACTTATGACCCGTTACCTAGACTTCAAGGCCTATCAAAACACAAGTAGCTTCTCTATGAATTGATATTTATATGTTACTATTAACTGTAGAAAATACTTTTAAAATGTAAAAAAAACAGTATACATATTTTCAATCTTTTTAACAGTTCTTGGAATTTTATAATTGTGTTGAATTCTTCATTAGAGTTTATTGAATTCATACAATTTTTCAGTTTGGCAATTCAGGAGATCTTGCGAAGCCATTGTAGAGCCGGCGTGAGCAACCTGAATCGCACAACTGACACAAAGAACATTATGATGTTGTATGATTCATCTGTAGAGATCACAAGAACTTTTGAAAGTTTTGCGGACTTATAGGGAAATTTCATAACTTATAAAACACATTGATAAATAAGTTTTCATTTTCGCTACAAAAGTATTTAAAATTTACGTTTTAATATATTTGTAAATAATGTTTGATATCTACAGTACGATAAATAATAACTGTGTATTCTCGGTTAACATTTTCTTTTTGGCTTGTTTTTATTTGAACATCGACTCACAATTTATAAACCAATGTAACAATAATTAAACCGATCATAAAAGAAATCAGTTGACGCAAAAAATATAATTGTTGCATAGAAATTTAATGAGATTCTATTAACTGTTCCATTAGAATTAATTGAAACATATTTACCTGCTTTCAATGGCAAGTACTTAAGATCAGCTATCGGAATGTTACGGACGAGTTATTCATTCTAAAATACGATAATCAACCATTCCCTATTTGAATGAGTAATGCTTTTGGTACATGGTCAAATAAATACAAGCTTTTAGGTAATTTTTTTGATACACATATTGATATTATCAATTGCCGCATTTAAAAGCTGAAAAATTAACAGTGAGAATGGACAATTGTCTTTTAGAGTGAATCATTAAGAATATTTAAAACGAAATGCCCTGATAAGCCCAAATGATGCTGCTTACGAACAAAAATGTAGCCTATTTGGCAATAGATAATTTATGTCACGAATATCTCAGATAGTATTGTTACTGCTAGCTATGTTAGTCCCAGTTATTGTATCAACAATTTAGGTATTATGATAAATCGAAGACATTCTACACAATTTGTGTTATACGACATCTTGGAAATTTTTCATTTTAGTTTTCAATATTTGTTTTTTGAAAAGGAAATTAATAAACTGGTTGATATAGTGTTTCAGCTAAATCATTGATAAATACTTTGATATATATTATCTTGTTGCTTAAATAAATGGACACTACATACGAATTCAATGGACATTGTAATTATGGTGAACAATGCAAATTTTTCTTATTAACAGCGTTACAATACATTGAAAATTCCTCTATATTAAATTTTTGTAAGATAAAAATACTAAAATACTGGCTATTATATATTATTTTGATCATATATTATAAAATTCATTTGATCAAGCAAAGTTGACATAAACTGCAATAATTGTGGTAATACATAGAAAAATTACAGTCAGAAATAATGTTTGAAAATTTTTCAGTAATAAATACAAATTACCTCAACTATGCAGTATCGGTTTGAGCTTACTAGGGCAGCATTAGTATGTATGATATTAAAATTTCGGTAAATCTGGAAGGTATCCAAGGACTAAAACGTTCCCTGAATCTTGTAAAATTATAACTAGGTAAATTTTTTCAAGTTTTACACAAATAATAATATAATAGATTAATAAATTATTTATAAATAAGTTACTTCATTATTAATTTTGTAGTTAACGTGAATTAAGTAATAATTGTATGAAAAAAAATTCAATAAATACTGTATTGACCTTGATTTTTGTTTTGTTATTCCACATTTGACATCTATATCATGGGTTACCAACCAGAGAGTTTTCAAAAATCGATTTACGAAATTGTCAGTTTTGAGATTCGAGCCTGTGAACTCCTGCACGGCAGAACAACAATGGTGAACACTTGGGTGGCCAAGTAAACCTGTCCAGCAAAACATACAATTTAATTGATAACTATTTTGGCATTGAGTATTTGGCATGATGTCAAAATAGCTATCAACTATACTGTATAATTCTTGTGGAACAAAATACTTACAAAAAATACCAGACTGTGATGTGTTTTAAAATTAGGAGACAAGGCAAAATTTTAGTTTACTGTCAAGAAATCATTTTATTTAATTCAAAATTACTGTATTCATTGATTTGTAATACACTTAAAGAGGGTCTAGTTGTGGCGAGAGCTGAAATAAAATATTTGCAACTGATCTCTTTCACGTCCATGCCTTCATTCGACATCGCTAAAAGTGCCGCCTCTGTACATATGTTTTTCAAATCAGCCCCAGAGTAAAATTCTGTTTTACTAGCTATTTCTGAGAGTATAATATCGTTTGCGAGCGGCATTTTGCATGTCATTAATTTTAAGATCTCAACTCTGGCGTTGAAATCCGGAGGCGGAACATGAATGTGTTTATCGGAGCGACCAGGTCGAAGAAGCGCCGAATCTATCATATCCGGACGATTGGTTGCACCAATAACAATCACTCCATTGTCCGCGTTGTCTATTCCCTTAAAATAGAAATAGAAAAGATGCAGAGAATGGATAAATGAAACAAAAAAATAATAAAATAATATCTGTAAGTGATAGTGAGTTATAATGAAATATTAAGAGAAGGAATTTGAGTCAACCACGATACCTCAATGTCAGAATCAGTAGTTGTTACATTGTGACCAACACCGTCCATTTGGGTGAGCAACGATGCAATAACTCTTTCTTGCACATCTGAATTGCCACCATCGGATGTTCCTCTAGATCCAGCAAGAGCATCTTTAAATAATAGTTTTTTTTGAGAATGGAAATATTCATAAACATAATAATGTGAAAGTGAGAAAAGAAATTGTTTCTCACTCTTTGACCTCTCATAAATTATCAATGACCCCCACCATAGAGTAAATATTATCTTGTGTGAGGAAAAAGTGAAGATCAGGTGGGATGCTGTACAAAGTTTGGCGGTTGGATTTATTGGAAGTGTACTATTTGTGAATGAAAGCACTGAGTGGAGTAAATATCTAGTTAATCAAATGTAAAATATATATATGCCATTCTTTGTAAACATAATATATAAATAATAAATCTTTACTGGCTTCCATATGATTTTATAAATAAGGGAATGGTGTGGATCCTTATAACCACTGTTTAGGTTTGAAAAAACATGACACAAAAATGCAGCATACCTATTTCATCTATAAACAATATACAGGGCGAATTTTGTCGGGCTCTTTGAAAGAGTTGTACAATCAATCGTTCAGCATCTCCAACATAGGGTGAGTAAAGCTCGGCTGCAGATATTGACAGGAGTGAAAACGTGCCAGCACCCGCCATAGCTCGCACCAAAGAAGTTTTCGCGCAGCCTGGAGGTCCATAGAGCAGCACACCTAGAATCAATAAACTAATTCAATATAATTATGAATCAGTGAGAATCAACAGTCAGGAGGTACCAAAGTTTTTATCATAGTGGTTTTAGAACGAAAGTCACAGCATATACCTACTTGGCTACATGAGTAATATATTGGCATATTGAAAGTATTTCATAGACAATATATTATGTTTCATGACTATAATTATATGAAATTCAGTACCCTACCTCTTGGCCGGGGAATTCCTAATCTTTTGAAAGCATCTCCATGTATGAGAGGCCATAAGATGGCCATTTCTAAATTCTTTTTAATTTTATCTAAGCCAGCTAAATCACTAAAAGATGTATGTTTTCTTGTCACAATACCAACAGTTCCTTTTAAGGAAGCAGGAGTCATGCTAAGAATAATGTTTCGAAATTCATTCATCCAAAATTTCAGGCCAACAGTGCAGTTACTAAACTAGAAAATAAAATAGTACACAATGAAATAAGACATATATTTTTTTATTTCAAATGTAAATGGTTAGGGGTAATATGCCAGTCATTCAAATAATTCCTTTAATTTCATTACTTCAGTAAATTGAGTTGATATTTAAATAATATAAGTTACAGTAATACATACTTCATTTTTCTGTTGCTTCCAAGCCATAGTTTGGTAAAGAGATTTGAGGTCTGCTCCGACATATCCTGGTGTCATGCTGGCAACTTGTTCACATAGCTTCTTAAAGTCTTCTTCCGTTAATGACAGATTGAGTTTATTGATCAAATTTCTTAGTATTTCATCACGTTGAACCTCAGTAGGTGGACCGATATAGATCTAAAAGAAATAATAACAATGTTTTAAATTATATTAGTATTTGATAACCATTATTCTAAGACCTTAATTGTTTGATTTTAGTAGTTCACCAAAGCCACATGTGGGACTGTTGAGTGTAGCACATTGCAAGATCGGATTACACAGATTTATAATAATACTATAAAAAAATTAATCCATTAGATATTTTAATATAAGTAATGATTTAAAGATATAAATTCATACTATTGTAATGATAACTGTGATCAAAGTTGATTTGCACATGTTTACATGTCTATAAGTAACTAGTAGTAAAAGATAAATCAGCTATATAGAAAGAAGGGGTTAAATACTTTCTTGTAGATCCACATTTTAACACATCGAGAGCGTAGAGCAATAATACATTGTTGGAAAATATTTACCTCCGTTTCAAGTCTACCGTGGCGACGTATTGACGGGTCTAGGACTTCCGGTTTATTAGTGGTGGCAATTACAATCACTCCAGGAATCCTTTGAGCACTGTCTAATAGATTCAATAGTTGAGTAATAGCTCTTTGCACGTGACCGCCACTTCCCTCTCGTCTCGGACAAAGTATATCGACTTCCTCCAGGTTAATAATACACTTACCTACAATGAGAAAACATATGCATTATATACTTCGAAAGAAATTAGTATCACAGGCTCTAGCAGTCATATATTATTACATATAATTAAGCTGATTTAATGATTTTCTTTTATGGATGATAATTACAAGCACACCTAAACCTTTGGTACAAGAAAGAATGATGTAAAATCTGGCTTAAAAGTCTGAGTTGGAAGCTTGGATACACAATTTGATGAGACTAAAATGAAATAGAGCATTTTGGCAGTGTGTCGGATGGTAAATATTATTCACCAGTGCTTTTGAAAAGTAAAAAATTCTATAATATCCAGTATATATTCTATAATATCCAGACATATTGAAGTAAATTACTATTTCAATAACTTTTAAAAATGAAATCTTAGAATTATTACATTTGTAACAACCAAATTTGGTTTTAATTCGCCAATAAAAATTGCTAAATAAATGATGATAGTGTTCATTAGGTTTGTGAATAGTTTACCTGAAATTTGAGCATACTGAAATGCTTGGTCAAACAAATTTCTTAAAGCTGATTCTGTTTCTCCAGGTTCGCTTTGATTTACTTCGTGCCCGTGTACAGTCACAATTGTACAGCCAGTATCTTGAGCAATCAGTTTTGCCAAAGAGGATTTCCCACATCCAGAAGGACCAACAATAAGAATCTGAAAAATGACAAATAAAATGAGGATTAAGCGCGCTTTGATTTAAAATTTTTGTTGAGAAGCGCTCATCCACACGAATATTTTGCATATTAACAAAGGGTTAAAAGTCTTTCAAAATGAAGGTTTACATGAACAAAAATAAATACCAGCAATCTACCATATACCTCTTTTTACATTTTTTTGCTTAGTCTCTTTAAGAACGTAAAATTGAGGTTTCCCTATAGTTTGATAACATTTCCTCGATTAGAGTGCCTAATTAAATAATAATATTGCGCGCCAAGTCGCCATGTCAATACCTGCTTAGTTGGAGGAAAGCATGCACCAGCACCTATCTTATGGTACAAGGTATTCATATTTATTATTTGAGTCAAAATATCT
Source organism: Himalopsyche phryganea (assembly GCA_022494535.1). Taxonomy (NCBI): domain Eukaryota; kingdom Metazoa; phylum Arthropoda; class Insecta; order Trichoptera; family Rhyacophilidae; genus Himalopsyche; species Himalopsyche phryganea. The sequence goes on along the minus strand of JAGVSL010000001.1, from coordinate 13,380,464 downwards.
ATAGGTCGTTCCAATCCAAACAGAGGAACAGCTGTGGCATTTCTTTGATCAAATTGATATTGGGTAATTTTATCATCTACTTTGATGTTTGTTTTGGTATTTACTCTTCCAGCAGATAGCAATAAACCTGTATCGCCCGCATTGAATGACACAATTATTTTATTTATGCCTGCTCGCTGCGCTTTCGGAAGCGCCATTAATGAAATAACACAATTATGATATAATATAACTCTATTCAAAATGTAATTTTTAAGTATTTTCATAAAGACAGATTCTCTTTGATTCCATTTTTCAAATGATTTAAACGATTCAAATATGACCTGAATGCGAATATCTTTCAACACAATGATATCACGTAATCTCGTTATTCTTTCGAAAGAAATCGTTGTACTCCCATGTTGGACTAAGGCATTTTCTTTCTTTTGCGGGAGAGGAATATGTACAGTACCATTAATTTCTATTATATTGTTTTGAAGCAAAGTTTTACAATATGATCGGCATAAATAGGAACATGAATCGCAGTTCACTAAAATAACCTCTCCGACTTGTAAATTTAGCCTGAGAAATACTTTGCGAGAGATGTAACATTTTTGAAGATGAAATAGTTTTTCACTCAAAAAATTCAACGATAGTCGAGTGTCCACCTTTAACCTCTCAAATTTTGTAGATAATTGCTCCATACTTTAAAATATTTGATGAATAAATGATTATTACAAATATTGGAATAACGCGAGCGCAATTAATAATTCTGACATCGAATAAAATGTGTTTTTAGTAATATAATCATCTTCAAAAAACGCACTCCACAGAGCCGTCAAAAGACAGATGTCAAAAATTCTGCTTTTACGCACGCTGCATTTTATATTTAGTACAATATAGTATATTATTCTAATGTCTATTGATTTATCTATGAATATGGAATTTTCCTCAAAGATTAAAATACCTACCTACTACCTATTAATAACTTCTGCCATCATTGTAAGTCAGCAAACATTTTATTCACTTTATCCGTAAGGGTTTATGTAAATAGTTATTATTTTATATATTTTTTTTTAACTTATAGTAATTTGGTACCTAGTTTTTGGCGCAAATAAATTATTAAATAAAAAGGTGTAAATAAATCATATGTGTGATATTTGAAAAATCATATTTTGTGTCTATCTTTTATAATTATGTAAATAGGCATATATATATAAAACATTCGTATTTCATTCAAAGACATTATAATATAATATAGTAAAGTTTTCCATTATCCTAATATTAGTCTATGACGGTTCGCAGCAATGACAGCTGTCACGTGCGATAGTATCATGTAAGTTTTTTAAAATATCAATAGATTTATTCATTTAAAGTGTTATGACGTTAAGTTTTCAAATTCAATATGCTTCCGTTCATTCAATATTATCATTGGCATGTGATTATGAAGGTAATAATTTTGGTTACTAGGTATGTTGACTTTTTAACCTGCAAACCTGCCATCATAATAATAAGTTTTTCTATCAGACATTTATTCCTTTTTGGAAAAAATTAAACTTACCATCAAAATATGAGTGTTAGCTTCGGAAATTATATTTTGATTTTGATACCAAAGTTAACACGATTGTACGAAGATTGTATGTCATCATTGCGAGAGAGTGAGACAAAAATATGAGAGGACAGAATGTTTTGCGTAACGTTTTCATGGAATAAAAAAAAGATAGCTCATCTGTGTAACTTAACTTCTAATAACTAATAAAGTAGTATTTTATCTAGACAGATTAGTTGAAATTTTGAAAAATTTACTATGCATAGTTGTCACGTCATTCGACCAAATATCAATAGTAAACAATATCAATATTTTTTATTCAATAATATGTAAATATATTTCTTAGGCAAACGATTTGCTCCACTATACTAAAACTCAAATGAACTCTGTATGTATTACCTACGTAATACTAGAGCTCGGTGTAATTTTTTCAAATATTTATTCTAACAATGATATTTAGAATGAAATGTTTTAATTCTTCAATTGACAAGGTAGATAACAAATAGAGATAGACTGATAACAAATAGAGTATATTACACCGGTACCAACAAACAAATTTTCCCCTTAAATATACATAAGGAAGAAATTCTCAAAAATGCCTATGCATAAGGAAAAACAAACAGTTTGTGTATATCGATTGTCCAGTCATTAGTTAGACAACTTTAATATAAATATGTAAAATTTCTGATAAAGTACTGAAATAACTCAAAAATGCCACCAAAAAAATGCAAAGGCAGGTAACCTTCTAAAGAATTAAACAAACTGTTGATATTTCTGGGTCAGTAAAAGGGTAGTTTTAAATATCCTGTTACCGAGTATACTCTGAAAGTCCTTAATTGTTAAACACCAGTTTATAAAATGTATAATACTCAGGCTCAAATCGATAATATTTGATTTATTGTGATCCCATTTCAATGTTGCTTTTACCAATGTTTCAATATGGGTTATTTGGAGATGCCTCAGTAATGAATTGGATGATTGCTATTTACATGTCATTGTTTCTCAGTTGTCACCATTAGTTTCTATTGTAGTTTTATCTCTTGCTTTTTATATATTTAATACAGTTATCTATCAATACTTGTAAATTAACTTATAGCTTATTGAAAATTAATCATAGCTTGTTAAACAAGCACTTTTGTACACTTATGCTACAGTAAATAATATATACACATTTTCTGATGTTAATTTTGTTATGTTCGCCAAACATTCATGAGATACGTGTGTCGGGTAAATCAGAAAATTCTCACCTTTTTATTTGTGTATTTTTTATCCCAAATTAAATAATACTTACAGGCTACGCGCATCCTTGTATGTATATTTCAATTCAAATTTATTCATGTTTGTTTTTTTAAGTATAGTTAGTTACAAGTTTTGACTAGTAATTATTTGTATTATGGATATAGGTACATTAAATATATTTTTTTATAAATTTCTGGCATGTCAAATGATGGACTCCCTAAATCAGAAAGTTATTTAATAATTTTTTAACTTCTAGTAGAATTATTTTTCATCCATTATTATAAAAATATATATACTATTTTTTCATTACATATTACGATGCGGCTAAGGGTTGAATTTCCCCTCATTTATTGCATTAAAGGAACAGGATATCCGATTGCTCCATTCAATCTCGGTGATATCGCGGTTGGTGGAGTGGAGTCATCGCCCCCGACTTTTGAAAATCAAGAAGACAATAGGCAAACTCGACTCGCAACCCGTCGGCTGTCGCCGTTTGAACTTTCTACTCGTATGCATACACACACGCGAATACCCCGTCATTGTATACGTACCTACGTCAGTCGTAGGGCTGTTTTCACAGGCCACGCCTTCGATCGATACTCACAGTGGTTTATTTCGCCCGCCACCTGCAGCCGGAGCATGGCTCTATCTACGAGACACCTCTTTTGTCTATTGCGCTGCGAGAGTTCGCGGAGCTCGCCGTCGCTTCTCCCGCGTTTACGGATCTCACTAAACAAGTGAATTGTAAATTCAGTCGACCGACGTTCGTCCGCCGTTTCGCAATCGATTAGAATTTAAAACCGTTCGTCCCGTAATTCGTCCACAAACATTATGTAATTTCGCAATCGTGCGAGCTCGAAAACACCGAGACTTTTGACGTTTCTCAGCGTTCGCAACACGTGATTCGATGTGATATGACTGTTTGTTTTGCGATCATCTTGTTTTCATTAAATAGTAGATCAGTGATAAAGACCGCGAGGCGGCGGTCGAGTATGCAGACATGAACGACTTAATTTTGCCGTCCGAATAAATGGATTCGCCAGCGCCGAGGCTGTCAAGAAGTCGATGTGACTACCATGCCGGATGGATCCTCCGAAGAACCCGGATCCTTCTGCTCGTTCCAAGATAGCCAGACCGCACCGGAGCGGAGAAAGTGGCGGCGGATCCACGGCCTTCAGCCGCCCCTGCACCCGCAGCAGGCGGCGGGCTGGCTGGCAATCGTCGCCTTCGCCGTCGCGTGCTTCGCCTTCCTCGTCCCGGCGCTCGCAAGCTCACTGCGTTCACCGGTATTCTTCACCTTCGTCGGACTCTTCGCGTTTCATATTGTATCCCATTTGACAGCGTTACTGTTGGATCCCGCTGAAGACGAGCTCCGGAAGATCGGATCCCATCGCGTCGTTCCCGAGTTCGATCGCGGCAAACACGCTCACGTAATAGAAAATGGACGCTGTCACCTTTGCAACATCCTCACCAGCGGTCCGAGGACTAAGCATTGCAGTGTGTGCAATAAGTGCGTCCGCCGCTTCGACCACCACTGCAAGTGGCTCAACCACTGCGTTGGTGGGAGGAACTATGTAGCGTTCTTCATGTGCGTGGTGAGCGCCGTGACCGCGGCCCTTGCGGTCCTCGCCGTGGCGCTAGCCGAGCTCGTTCTCTACTACGTGGAACCGGAGTGGCTGTCCCCCTGGGAATCCGTGTACGGGTTCAACGATACGATGGCGAACGCGACGGCGCCGGAGAACGAGATCACCAAAGCGCTGGCGATGCAGGATACGATATTTTTGTTAATAGTGGGGATTTTAGGCCTCCTAGCTGCCGTCACTGCAGGCCTGCTTCTGCATTTGTGCTTTTTCCACGTCTATATTTCGTTTTTGGGACTGACGACTTATGAATACATCAGAAACTATCGACAGCAGACGATGTCCACTGGTCCGCCGCCGGCATCCGAGCAGCAGCCCGAAGACGCCGTAAAAAATAAAGTTTACATCTGTTCTAATGTCCGTTCAGCGAATCGAGACAGTGAACTCAGACATCGCCCGTCCAGCCTGTACTGTTGCAATACTTCGAGTGAATATTACGAACACACGCACAACACGTACTACTTTTGTTCCGTCCTGGACGAAGCGGGCCCCCCTGCGGGAGACGTGTTCGCCGCTAAAACCTTCCAATGTTGCGCGGAGACCAGGCATTACAGGCCTGATGCCCGTCAGTCGAACCTGGACATAGAACAAGTCAAAACTGTGTCGCAGGGTTGCACGGTTTGCACCGTAAAAACTAGGAAACAAGTCAATGAGAACGGCGCCAAGTCTTGCGTTATGAAAACTATAAACAAACATCACAGATGGAAACGAAAGTGGAATTGTTGCTCTACTGTGCCCGAGAGTCCCGTCACCCCTGAAAACACAATCAATTCTATACTCTCGGGAGAAAATGGCATGCATTCTAATTGCAGTCAGACTCCCAACGATTCCATAGCAGTCATCTCCGGAGGTTTAGAATACCAAGATCTTACGAACGCAGGTAATGTTTCCAAGGGGGACGCCGACTCCGAATCATCTTCGAGAGATCAAGAGGAAAGGTCGTTTTCTCGACCATGGTCCATGATACATTTCCGACGAATGTATCGTGCTCTCAATCGAATGGGAGTTCGCAGACAACGTAAGAGAGTGTCAAAACAATTTCCCGTACGAGGCAATCAAGTGGGACCCATTGCCACTGTTCATATTACGGATAGCGATAAAGAGACTCTTTCGGAGCAGTTTTTGGAACGTCTACGAGGCGATCCGGTCGTGACGAAGCTTCCTTCGTTACCGCCTCCCGTTAGGCGAAAAATTAAGAATGTCACTGACCTACAGGAGTTGGCTGACTCACTGGCAACGGCTCAGATACAGCAGACTGGCCCGATGTGGAGAGGCGGAGGAATTCCTCCAGCTGGTTATCGCAGAGGACGCAGGAAAAATCTACACAATAGACCCCGATCGCCGACTTTGTCGCCCATTCGCGAATCGGGGCTCTCGAATCCGGCGTCGCCGCAACCCTGCCGGGCGGCTCTGGCGCTGTGCCCCACTAGACCTTCTTTACCACCGGATGATGAGGAACATTGACAACGATAAAAAATTTAAAAGCATATTTGCGTTGAAGTGTACAAATTATACAACGGATTGATCAATAATATTTAGAAGGAACGTCCTCCGAACATATAAATCGAAACCTTTCGTGCATTCTGGTTGAGTGAAATACGGTGCTTTGTGTACACAAATTAATGTCACGCCAATATTTCGAAAAAAGCTCGTCAATATGTGTTATGAATATACGACAACAATTCTTATGAATTTTATATGAAATCCGTTTATATAGTTAGTATTATCGTTGCGCGCATCCGTATGATAATGCTAAGTAGATTTCTCGTAAACGTGAATAACGGAGCGCGAATTCACTGTGCTTCATACCTGACTTATTATAATGATAGCATTAGGAGATATCCTTCCGATCTGAGCCATCGGATTTTAGAGAAATGCGGAATGACTCCGATAATATCGTATATTTTCTTTTCAAGCATTTTGTTTTTTTCTACTACCATTCCAACAAAGTCAAACGTAAAACTATATTCATAAAATGAACTGTCATTATTTATTACTATTCGTCACGTTGTCACTCTGTTGCTGTTTGATTTTACGTTACCTAATCTGTCGAGGACGCGAAACGATCAAAATGCATTAGAAGTCGTTTGTTACCAAGTTGTCGCAATACCGTCTAATTTTCTTATACCAAAACATTTAGTATTAAAAACATGGAGTCCAGTGTTTAATATACAAATATTTCTTGTGTTGGTGTTTCTTGTTACGCCTTAATTGTAAAATAAATTAAAAAGAACTTCTTCAAACTGTATTTTTTTGACTTTTAAGGTGTTAACTGTCAATTCTTGGTGGAAAGACATTATATTTAAAAAAAATAAAACACAATTCATTTGTACTACTTCCAAATGTTTATAATGATCAGGACCGGTTTCGCTTATCACGAGCATTATCAACTGATAAAAATATAAACATAACAGGCTTATTATGTAAAATTGAGTGTAAAAATGAAGGTATATAAAACTAATGGTTCATGAACTAACACAAGAAATTACTGATTAGCAAACAAATTATACATAAATCAAATAGTCTACAATTAAAATGTTATGGACCTCTTACAAATCAATAAATACTAATCTGAATTCACAAATATAGCTATGTTATGTTTGTATTTTTATCAGTTGATAATGCTCGTGATGAGCGCAAATGTATTGTGTTTTATTTTTTAAAATGTATTTTTTTGTATAAAGTCAAACACATCATGCAGAAAACATCAGATCCCGTGATTAGATTTTTAAAATACCTAGTTTGAAAAACGGACTGATATTGCAATACCTACCCACGGCAGAATTAAAAACAAAACAAGAATCTTCGTCATGGCAACATTTTTCACTTAAATTTGGATTATTGAGATTTTGTACACTTCCATGTATTTTGTCACTAACGACCCGGGTTTCGCCTTTCGGCATCTTCAGGCATTCGAGCACACGAATGGACTCGAACTGAGAGACAGTAAACAGTTTCTAACGCTTATATAGAAGATACAAATGCGACAAATATCATTTACGAGGCAATACATTATACGTCTGAGAGCCACACCGATACCTGAGTTAAAATTTCGGAAATCGTCCTAATCCTATATATATCCGGATATAATAGCGTATCCGATACGTTGAAACACCTAACAGATTTCACTAAATGTGGAATGATTGTATATATTTACCCATTCGTCGAATTACATCCCGTCAAAACCCACAATACTATTATAATTGTAAAATCACTGGTATTTCTAAAAGAAGTTGAAAAGCGGCAATCGCCTTCGGCAATTTGCCACTCTGGTAATATGGTGTTTACAAAATAAGGATTAGGACGATTTCCGAAATTTTAACTCAGGTATCGGTGTGGCTCTCAGACGTATAATGTATTGCCTCGTAAATGATATTTGTCGCATTTGTATCTTCTATATAAGCGTTAGAAACTGTTTACTGTCTCTCAGTTCGAGTCCATTCGTGTGCTCGAATGCCTGAAGATGCCGAAAGGCGAAACCCGGGTCGTTAGTGACAAAATACATGGAAGTGTACAAAATCTCAATAATCCAAATTTAATATTGAAATTCCATCAAGCACCCTCAGTCGATGTCTTAAATTATAAATTTTTCACTTATGTTTGAATTTCGTATAAGCGTATAAATAATCATAATTGACCACGAAATACTTTTGCTTAACCTTGTGAGTGACAGCACTAAATCAATCCGTCCTGCTCTAAATCCCGATGGCCGAACCAGAAATAAAATATTAGTATATAATTCAAGTGTAAGCTCTACAACGAACTTGAGCTGATGATATTGGGAGTGTCAGAACGACGTATAAATAATTATGGTTATTCCGCCCATGGAAAAAGTCCGACCTGCTGCCTGTTCTATTGTTAATTATTACTATTAATACTGTCAATATTGTTATATAAATAAAATAATCAACTTTTTATCTATTGTTAATATTAAAATAATACGTACCTACCCTGAATTATTGTGAGGGAAAATTTTTAACTATTGTAACATTTAATTTGTAATTTTATGTAGCGTTAGTCAAATAACAAACTATTTTTCGCTGAAATTTATCTGAGAAGATGCAATCCTCGCTGAAATTAATAAATTAATTAGTTTATGACCTGCATTTATTAGGTCAATAACTATTTCAATTTTTGGTCAGTTATTAATCAAAATGGTCAGTAACCAATTCGATAAATGGTCAGTTATTAAATTAATCTTAACCATTATATTTGGTAATTATTTATTGACCGAACATAATTATTAACTGACCATTTATGGAATTAGTTACTGACCAAATAATTAATAGTTAATTTTAATTTATGCGAATTCCGTCAAGTTTGCCCAGTTAATGGAAACTATGAAAAACTATGAAAAAAATTGCAAAATTCATTTGAAGCGAATGTGTGTTTGAACACTTGCCAAACTTTTACATACACCCCCTCTGGGTGATTTTCGTGAAAATGTAAATATAATAATGTTTAATTGTATTTCTATATGTCATCGATATTAAAATATATATTTTGAATGATATCTGGAATTTTCATTTTTGAAACACAAAATATCCATTTAAGAATTAGAATCATTGTTTACCTTAGAGATGAATAACTTAGGTTAGTCTGAACATGCTTCTAAAAGAGGTGAAACGCGTCACGTTAGTGATAAACTAAGTGGAATAACGAAGTTATCAATTTTAATTTCATATTAAAAATGAACTTCTACAAAGTTACCGCCGAATCCATAGAAAATATCCAACTCAATAATAACAACATATATTATAATAATTAACAATTATGTATCGCTTAATCACTCTTAAAGTGTAAACTATCAATTCTTAGGGGAAGGGATTATATTTTAAAAATAAAACAATATGTCTTGTACTACTTCCACATGTTTATAATGATCAGGACCGGTTTCGCGCATCTCAAAGATTATCAACTGATATGTGTATCGTTTATTGATCGGATTGGAATTCACACTTTGTAAAAATCCATTGTAATTAGGTAAAAAAACCAAAGTATTTAGTTCCCCAAGAATTATGTAATATAATTGATAGCTGTGCTGGTATTACGCCATATTTACAACATAGTTCTGACGATGGCGTGATGCCGAACTATCTGTCAACTTAATAACATAATTCTTGTTGAATAAATATACTTACATTTTTAAATATATATCCAAAAAGTATTCAAAAGCAGGACCGGTGTCATTCAATCTAAATAGTTGAACTCATCAAAAATACACAGTAACTGATCGGGTCCAGTTTTTATTTTCAAAATCTACAATTCATACGATTCAAATTTGTTTCATTATATCTTATATCGTTGACGAAATGATGACGAAATGTAAGAAGACAGGTACAATAAATAAAATGTTTTAATGCATTATGCTGGATGCGTATTCATCTGACAGGGATGATACATTTGTTTTAGGGGATCGTTTGGAAACTATTTTATAGTACAGTTTACACATTTTTATTTGCAAAAGCCAGAACCGGTTCGGTATAGCAATGAATCACCGTCATGTGTTGATACAGGTAATTGTTATCAATTAAAAGAGCAAATCCCACCAGGGAATATCAATATATTCGTGGGACATCTGTTCACTGGAAATCAAACGTTTTTAAATAGACAGATTTTAAATATCATATTTCTAATTCATTATCTATTGTATGAATTTCTGTGTTGTTTTCATCTCTCTGCAATTAAGTAGAAACACGTCCTCTCCTAACCTCATTCTTACGAATGATTCCAGATATTTTTTAAAAACAAATATTGTTACTTGATAGTATAAGAATATTCGAATAATATAGTGTATGAGTTTCATCATATTATGTATTTATTTTTGGCTAGAGTAATTAACTGTTAGCACACCCTAGTTGCCAGCACTTGTCTTGAGTGAGTATTGTGGTGTTTAAATACATTAATAATATGAACGATAAATTTATCAAATATTCGTGATTAGGCGACTTGTAACACGTTCTCTTTAACTAAATTAAGTTGTTATTGTCTTTAGGATTCACCATGTTTCACATTGGGACGAGTCACGGTAACAAGCTCCGAAACCGTATATGCCACGGGTTAACCGTTTAGTTCATTAGTAAATATTATATCATAGATTTTTCATACAAGTTTTATCAATGTCAAACAGTAACATAAATATTAAATTAAGGTACTACTTGAGTCAAAGAATTATGTTATACCGACTTTTGAATACGTCCAGCTTGCGTGCAAGACTAATTTATTTTTATGTCAAGTTACAAAAAGGCTTGTATAAGAAAAGAAAAATATGATTTTTTTACTACTATGTAAAAAATCGTCAACCAAATGGCGAAGGTATTAATTGAGTGGAAACTATCACGCGACATGTCGGCCTAGAGGGCAAAGCTCAAAGCGACGCTCCCAAACTCATTTTTTTATTACATACTAGCGAGTACCCGGCATGCGTTGCAATTCCACTTAAAGAAAGAAAGTGTTTGCGCTTTAATTCTGTTTATTGAAGTGCTTTTGGATATAAACTATTTTTTGTTCCGTATGGTGTGTCCATGAATAAATCAGAATGTTTTCAGAGATGTTGCTGTTTGTACGTATTTGATTCCTTTTTTTTAAGATTTTAGATTTTTTCAGAAACCTTCACGGGTGTGTGCAAAAAAACTCACCAAAGTTTGATCTAAATCGGATGAATGGTATAGGAACGCATAAGGGACAAACAAACAAACATTCATTTATCTATATATATATATATATATATATATAATCTTTGAACATATATTTATTATTCTACAACTTTCGAAAACAAAAGTACCCGAAATGATTTTATTATTACATAAAATAACATTATCAATTAATTTAATGTAAAAAAATAGTAATTATAACTAAACAGCAAGTATTTATTTTTAAGATATCGACTGAAGGTGCTTGATGAAATTTCAATATCAATTTTGAATTCTTCTAATTTTGCACATTTCCATGTATTTCGTCACTCACGACCAGGGTTTCGAGTCAGTTAGAGTTCATCCGTGTACTCGAATGCCTGAAGATGCCGTAAGGTGAAACTCTGGTCGTTAGCTATGAAATACATAGAAATGTACAAAATTTCAACAATTAAAGTTCCAAAAATATCATTAGGTTTTACGGTTTCCTGTAATGTTGCACTTATGTGCTTTGTATTCTTGGCTCACAGCATTTTAGAAATAACTTGCAAATAATCCAAATACTGCATGTCGTAGTGACATTAATGGAAACTACCGTTTTTAAGTTTAGTTTCCGAGCAGTGGATATTTTATAAAGACTGGTTTTATACCAATCACACAACCTTCATGTTCTCCAACGACGTCAAAAGAAAGCTAAACCTAGTAGACAGAATTGGGTTTGTTAGAAATGGATGACAAATATACTTATCTTTAGATTGAATTCATAAATCTATCTGGCTAGAAGTTGGAACCCTTGAATACGAAACGGCACTAGAACCGGGACCCTTGTAACTTTTCACTTGGCCCCAGAAATCATTTGATTACTTTTATTGAAATTAAAAGTCTAAAATATAATATAAAAAAGAAATTAAAACAATTATATATCTTACTTGGGGAAACTTTTTAAGGATATTATTTTCTTTTGAGGTTGATGCTTTGCTCTTTATTTGAAGGCAGCTTTTGTATTGCGAATTAATAATTATAATTTCTTAATTGCTTTGTTGTTATAATTAGCTACTTTTATGTTCGTTAAGCTTTTATGATTTCACTTTCAAAATAATAATGATTATATCTATTGTCCTAGACCTTGGAAATATTATTTATATTTTGACAATTTAAAAAGAACACATTTTTATCCTTTCTTCTTCAATTGAGACACAATTTTTCAAGCTTAAATTAAAGAAATAGTACACTTTTAATTTCTTCTTCAAAATTTTAATCGTATATTTACAAATTCGTACAATTTCGAAACGTAACAATTAATACCCACATCAAAATTCAGTAGTACATTAATTAATACTGTGTACAGCTGTGCAAAACAATATAATTAACGTAAAAACAGCGCGAATATGTTAAACCAAAAGAACGTAATGTACAGTAAATTGTCAGCTTTTAAAAAGCACAGTATTAAAGAAAATGGTTTTGTGATATTTAAAAAAACGTTGAACGTTTCTCAATGTGAATTTTGCACAAATGATTTAAAAATCACTTGCGTCCCAGTTAGGGCATCCAATCCCGGACGCTTTTTTCGATCACGGGATTACGGGATTACGGGATTCAGAATTTATCAATCCCATGATCGCGTAATTGGTCATTAACTATAATGTCATGTTTTAAATTGTATATTTAAAATTAAATTTGTGTCTATTATTGCTTCAATTGGAATGTATAGATAATTTAATATATTTTGGGCACTGGAATGTTTTTTTATTTACTGGGAATCAGACGTTTACAAAAAATTAAACAGTAATTTTCGTAACGATCAAAATAGTTTTATATTATGTTTTATTTATTCCATTATTAATGTAGGTTTTACCAAAAGGAATCCAAAAAGAAGACATGCTATTAAATTTGACTTTAAAATATTGTCCTCCGTTTTGAATTGTTTAGAAACGGCTATTACGAAATATAAGAAAAAGAAAGACTTCTATTCATTTATACTAATATTATAGGTATTTTAAAAAACTATGTATATGAACAAACCGAGGTACACGCTGTAGTTAATCAGGAAGTATTTAATTTGAAATATGAATTATTTTTTAGCATTTATAGTGAATCCCGGCATTCAATAATTGACCGGGATCCCGGGATTGGAAGCCCTAGTCCCAGTGCTGACACGATAATTTACATATAAATGTTTTTGTTTTTTTTTGCGAAACTCAGTGTGCAATTTAAATTTTAACGAAGGGGAATATTAAAAAACATAGTATTTAAATAAATTATTCACTTAAATCGTCTGGTATAACTTCAGATGACATTATATAATAGTTTTGCGGGATCAGAGAGTTGGGAGCTGAATTTAAAATCAAATCACACTTATTTAATATAAACACACTCAAATCTTGTGGAAATGCGCCCCAATGCCAAAAGTCATGAGTGACCAATACACTCATAGATCGTTGTACGTGAGCAGTACAGCGATACAGCTTCACTAAGGAGGCAGAGGATTGCAGCACTACCATCTGTCTACCTGGGTATAGTGCTTTTTACTAGATTTTTGTCAATATTCTGTAGTATTTTTATCCTTCTTAAATACGGCAGTAGGAACATTAATTAACCCCGGGCTTCCGACAAAGAATTATTTAACGCGTCAGACAAAAAACTTTTGCCGATATGTTAGTTACGTCCTTTTGGCCTTATTCAATTTTAATATTCATTTTTAAAAGAAAATGTCTTTAAGAAAAAAGACAATTTTAAATATTATAAAACAGTAGAAAATTCTGAATAGGAAATGTATCTATGGATGGACACGGTGTAGCTTGTATGAATACATTGAAGTACTAAAAATAAACAGCGCACATTACCATTCTAACTTATTTCTAGCTTTGTGTGCCTTTCTATAATATTATAGTTGTTCGTAGTGGGAAATCTCGACATTCTATGGAATACGTGCTGACCTAACCGATTAAAAAAACATTTGGGACATTTTCTCTAACAAAAGCTATACACGTTTTCTTCCACGTGTGCGTGACATTAAGTTTTCCCAATGTTTGTAAACTCGATCATTACCGTTATGATCTAGGTTTCACTTAGAAACTCTTTTCAATTGTGTCTAGGCAGAAAAGTCGCTGCAAGTGTTATCAACATCTAAATATCATCGCTGCTTCATTTTCGATTATAGCAAAATCAGCGCATTGCTGACATCGTCGGATAGAGCTCGGTGATACGTATTTCATTCCAGTTGATGCCGTTCGCTGGAACCGCTAAAAACTGCTATCTCTAAAAATCATTTTTGATAAGACTTTTAGCAGAGTGGTAAGAATCACGCTTAGTGTTACTGAGCTTTTATGTCGGTTTTGTCTGTATCATACTTAAGAAAATACTTACTTGCATCCAATGTGTACCATTTTTTTGTATACCATGGCCGCTCGCAATGTGGAGCATATAACCTTCTAATGGAAGTATAAAAAGAGAAGTTTTCTTTGAGAACTGCTTGTGATCAACCTTTCTTTTTCGAAAAAAGAAGGGGTATAAGGATAGGATTGGGTCAGCACTAGTAATTATGTATTCGCTTTCGCTGCGCCTCCTTTTTATGGTCGGATTTTTAGACATCACTATCATCAATTTATGAAACTGTCCATACTGCGATTCGAATCCGTGAGTTTTGGTGCAGTGATCAACGTCATTGGCTTCGGTTACGGAACTCACGGTGGAGTATATGGACTCCTAAATATCTCAACAAAAGATGTTCTTTCAAGAATTGTTTGTTATTCAGAAGGATGAGTCTAGAAATGGACTGGAAGTTAGCAGAACGCTCTTCTTATGTCATTTATGATCGGATCCGTTGGAAGGGAATCTACAGATCACTGACATTCATCCCTTGAATGGAAATCCATACATTGATTGAAAAATCAATGAGTGAATGTGTTTGTTAAATGATTTGAGCTCCTGGATACCGCATCCGAATAGGATGAACGTTGACCACTCGTTTGCAGGGTCGACGCTTAAATGAGAGACATTTAAAGTGTAAATATATATTTTTCAGTAGATATATTAATAAATATGTTTCAAAAACTAACGAATTCTGATAATTTCAATAAAAAAACATTAAATTTGGATTATTGAGATTTTGTACACTTCCATGTATTTTGTCACTAACGACCCGGGTTTCGCCTTTCGGCATCTTCAGGCATTCGAGCACACGAATGGACTCGAACTGAGAGACAGTAAACAGTGT
Source organism: Himalopsyche phryganea (assembly GCA_022494535.1). NCBI lineage: Eukaryota > Metazoa > Arthropoda > Insecta > Trichoptera > Rhyacophilidae > Himalopsyche > Himalopsyche phryganea. The sequence goes on along the minus strand of JAGVSL010000001.1, from coordinate 13,365,212 downwards.
CTAACGCTTATATAGAAGATACAAATGCGACAAATATCATTTACAAGGCAATACATTATACGTCTGAGAGCCACACCGATACCTGAGTTAAAATTTCGGAAATCGCCCTAATCCTTATTTTGTAAACACCATATTAACAGAGTGGCGAATTGCCGCTTTTCAACTTCTTTTAGAAATACCAGTGATTTTACAATTATAATAGTATTGTGGGTTTTAACGGGATGTAATTCGACGAATTGGTAAATATATACAATCATTCCACATTTAGTGACATCTGTTAGGTGTTTCAACGTATCGGATATAATAGCGGAGAATTAGGAAGGTTCAGCTGCTCATTCAAAAAAAAACATTGTATAAATATGTCCACTTTGAAACGAACCAAATAAATTTCAATACGTCATAATATGGCCACTCGAGTAACATGAAAAACTCTTGTTTTTAATTAAAACGGAATTTTCAAAGTGCCCTTTGTCAGTTGCAAACAACAAAGTAACCCTAATCGACGGCGTCCACGGATTAATTAAGCGGAGTCACTTTATTCAGGATATCACAATTATTACGTTGTATACTAAATTACATTTTTTGTATACTGATTGAATTCTTAGAAATATACGTACCATACAACTAGGTATGGAATGTGTATAAATTTTCAATTTGCACTACTTTTGATTTATACTTTTACGAGTTGATCTAATAATTTAAACTTTCAACATGAATATAATATTGCTACAAAAAACCTTCTATTGCGTTATTTTTAAAAGAAGATACGATTTTCCTTTTAAAATTCGGCTTAAATCCAATTATCCTTCTCTCTATGTACATCAATTCTAAAGCGAAGAAAAATTTCCCGACATTTTATATTAGTCGTACTTTTTTGAAAATAGAATTATATCACAAGTGACGCCAACGCACAACAATGGCGTCAAATTTACATGGGAATTGTGACGACGACTTTTCATGAGATAATTCTATTTTAGCATATTTATGCCGTACATTATTAGTTTAATAATCTTAAAATAATAATAAAATAACATGTTTTATTATCACCGTAATTATTCTAAACACACACTTGAAGAATAATACATTTTAGTCTATTACAAATTAACGTTCTCGAATCGAATTTATTTTGAAAAGAAAGTATATCATTCGTAATGTCGTTATTTATTTTCTTCCCGGCCTTGTTGCTGAATAGATGATTGATTATTCGTATTGAAAGAGAAATAATTCAGATAACAAATAAATTAACAAACTACGGGAATACGCTGCCTTGGCGGTATCCAAGAATATTTGATTCTTTTGTCATATTTCTATACACAATGCTACATCATTGCTCTGTTATTTGTATACCATTATTTTCATTCAAAGTGAACCGATTATTGGTTATTTTAAATAACATTACATGGGCAGTAATAGCCGTTTATTTAGAATGACAATCGTTGTGTACTCATATAGTCATATTAAGTTGTGTGTTGGTTGTGTAGGCATATCAACTTGGGATTCCAACTCGAATATTCAACATTTGAAAATATTCGATTCTTTTTTAAATATTCAAATATTTGGACAACTGTTCGAATACTGTTCGTAATGATTTTTAATAAAATATTTTACAAAATTGACGAAAGAACACATCACAGTTTTTCCAGATTCCAAGCCTTTTGAGCATAAAACTTAAATAATAGTAGATACATTTAAAAAAAAAAAAAAAACAGATTTTTTAAAATTCGTGTAGGTAGTCTTGCCACTTGCCAATGTATATATGCACTATACTGACCTATATGATGCATTACGCAATTAAAAAAAAACATATTTTTACTTAGCAAGTTTCGACAAATTCATGTTGTATGGGGATCGCTTACAAAATATACTTTATATTGTCATGCTTTGCATCATTATATTTTTTATTGTTCTGTCTACTCTCAGAAAATTCGTTCGCGATATTTATCAAGTTTCATAGTAATGGCCGAACGCTGGGCAACGAAAGGACGACCATTGGATTTTTGGGGATTTTAGGGCCGGAATATTAACTATTTTATTTTTAGTTGGTTACATTATTAAGTAAATGGAATAACAGCGAAAAATATGTGTTTATCATTCATTGACTCAAAATCCCCTTTGAAAGTACACCTATCGCTTAACTGGCTGACCATTGGCGAAATGACCCTAGTGCTTTTTTACCTACATCTAATTCTGGCGGTTTCAGTGTCTTATCATAAATCATAATAGTTGAGTTTGACGAATGGCTAAAAATAACTCTTTAATCATGCCGTAATTTCAATAAATGAAAAAATACCGTTGGTGTAATCCGACGCAGCTGCAAAGTTTAAATATTGTAATATAATTGATCGGTATTGAAATGTATATTTATATTGTCTCTATCTGAGATTTGACAGAAGTGGGAAAAGATTTAGTCGTAAATTATTATAAGAATAGGTATATCATCCTTAAGAAAATATATTTATATCAGTGATCTTAAATTTGAATATATATATACTATAACTGAGCTCGTTTTCTTACAAATTTTAATGTATTATTTTAGTATATTATATTATACTATAATATTATGTTATAAATTATTTAAATCAAATTTTTAATATTATTTTCATACTTCAGAAACTATTCGATATTCAAATAGTTGATAATGACAAATAGTTGGAATCCCTAATACCAACCTATTTATTGTTAAGATAAATGTTTGCAAATCATTACCTATTTCATTGAACAATATAAGTTTCCGGTCCCGTGACCGAATAGTAAACGTTCTTTGTCTTTCATCATACTCGTTTCCGCTGTAAAGGGTTCGAATTTCCGAATGTAAGCATTCATAAATTTACCATTCTATCGATTTATTCAACGGGATAGATGTCTGTGATATTTTCATTCTCCCCCACCCACCTCATTCCCAACCCGAAACCGAGGGATTACAAAAGATCCTAGTTTACTACAATTTTTCCTAACCACATCCTTCTATCCTCTCCCACTCTGAAAATAAAGGTTGAGTGAGGGAATTATAATCAGTTCTCGTTAAAAGACTTTTGTTGAGATAGCGTAGCAAAAAGTTCATAATTATGCTTAACTCTGAGTGCTGATATGGTTGGTATTTATTTATATAATACATATATGTATTAAATTTGAATTATTGAGATTTTGTACACTTCCATGTATTTTGTCACTAACGACCCGGGTTTCGCCTTTCGCCACCCGGGTCGTTAGTGACAAAATACATGGAAGTGTACAAAATCTCAATAATTCAAATTTGATATTGAAATTCCATCAAGCACCCTCAGTCGATGTCTTAAATTACATATATGTATATAATAAAGAACTGATGTATGTTTTTGCTTTTAATATTTATGGTCGCAAGACTCGGAAGTCTCGTTCATATTTTATAAAGGATTATCCTTATTTTGTCTATTTATATTATATGATTTCTGTGTATTGTTTAGGAAAAAAACCACAAAAAGTGGCAACACTGAAAAGATTTAAAATAAGCAATAATTAAATTCTATTTTCAAAATTAAATCGTCATAAAAAAGATCAGTGTCTCGACATATTTCTTAAAAAACAATCAATTACCTCTTAATAAAATATATTTCTAGTAGAGATAATAGCTTTAAATCAATTATGTCAAAAAAATATTGAACCTGTAAGATAAAATTGTAGATTTTTTCTTGATAAAAATAGAGTACTTATTTACGTGTATTTGTAGACGACCTAGAAGCCGAGATAATAAATATAATATCATCGTTAGGACGTTATTTTTTTGCTTGGCATTGGAATGAAAGTTTTGTAAAACTTTCGGATATTGGAATATTTGGAACCGAAATGCGGCGCCAAGATTTTTTCAGTGAGTGTCCTCGTGATATTGTTATGATGAAAATTGTTATTGTTTTACACACATTTGATTATCTGAGAATATAGCGAACTGCATAAAAATTGTGAAAGAAATATCGAATCTACGATGGAATGTCTGTTTGCACAGCTAAGTCCGACTATATCACAGTTATATGACATAAAAACCGATAAGGTTCTACAATCGAATTTATATGACGTTGATCTACGCAAAATTTTCACCGTATCTGTCGTAGATAATGTCGCTAATATTATGTTATTGTTTGACAGTTGTTTGAACTATGAACTCATAAAGATCGATGGACCTCAATTAAAATGCGTAATATACACTCAATCCTTCTTTACACGATACATTGGTTCCAAAAAAAAATTGCGTAACAAGAATGTATGGAAAACTTAAATTTGTTATTTAAATTCGTGTAAAACGTCTTTTGTTAACATATAAATTTTTTTAGTTGAAAATGTATGTAGACAAATATAAAATAAGAGTTGTAGTTTGAATGTGCCTTTAGTTTGCTCCGTCGGGGATTACCGCTTGGGATCACTGCTCAAGTGACGTCATTTAGTTAGTATCCGTCACCAGCGAAGTAAGAAAAGAAGATATAGATATTAAGAATATCTCAGCTACTCTGTATTACATGAGATAGTTCATACACATTGAGCGTATTTATATAAACATACCAATTTAATCAGATAAAATTATATTAATTTTCATATTGGAGTCAATCGCTGCTTTTGCCGTTACTACGAATGTATTCATTTGCGATTTTTTGAACGGACTTGTTGAATTTTAATCGAATTTGAATTTTGCTCGGACTCGTTTGATGAAACGCTTTTCAAAAGTAATAATAGCATAGAAAAAGGACTGGGTGAAATGTTTGCTTCATACTTAAAAATTAGGATGCTTAATAACGGCAAACGAAGAAAAAATATGATGCGGCCATCTTGGATAGAACTGTCAAACGCCACCATTAGCCAAAATGATAGAGCACTTAACTGTGACAAACGTGAAGTATTATATATTACGCTTAATATACAAGAAGGCGTGCCAAAGACATAGACATATTATATTATTATAAGATAGGAAGAATCGTTTTTCTTTATAGTGGACAATTTTCATCTTCCTTGAATTTGAAAATGAAAGTATTTCAGAACGTATCTTTTTTACGAAGTTTTATCGTTATGGTTGTGACCCTACTTAATCTCCGTCATATTAGTGCCAAGATTACACTATTTTTATTGGTATTTCAGTATAAGTCTCTCATCTCCGTTTAGTTGTTTATGATGATGTCACTGTAATAAAATGCTAAGTACCATGTCAATTTTGACGTTTAATTTTATACTTAATTATATTAAGTCATAATTTTCCCCATATTTAAATTTAGATTGTTAATGTATAATCAATTAATTTAATCAACTGTACATACAGTTAATAGTTAAAAGGCCGAGATGGATTTGTATTCTACATAAAAAATGGCTCAATGAATTTTGTTTGATGTTTTTTTATTGATAATCGAAGCCTAATATGCCTAGCATCAAGGGGCTAACGTTTTTTTTTTAATATTACAAAGAATGTACTTTTTCGACGTGTTGGCTGTGAGGTGAAAGATATATATCGACTGTGGAAAGGAAAAAGGACGTGACAATTCAATACACGTTTTGTTTGGGCCATACACATTATTTTTGTGTGTGGGTTACGTTTTTTTCCTTTCCATCGTCGATATGATTCAATTTTATAATATATCAACTAAATGTAATCGAACCACCGTAGCGTAGTGGCGTAGCACTCACATTATCTGGTTCTTCGTTTGAAAACCCACTTGAACCTTAAAATCTGTCAATGAATTTACACTTAGTGAAGTCATTGTATATTGCGATGATGCAATCTATCATCTCTGTCGATCTTGTGAGACGGGTGCGTTTAATTCTTTCAATCAGTGCATCCGAGTTCTTCTGCATTAAAACCTTTATTTCAAGAAATATACAATCAATAGTATAATTTCGACTTCTTAGGATAGCTTTAGTAGGAAACACTATATTAGAGTGATGCAAATGTGAATAATTTTCTGTATGAGTTAAATAAATGTATCTATTGTTTAGTTCCTCGTATTAAATATTATTTCCTGGACAGAACACGATTTTATGTCGTGTTGTAAATATTATTATGATATACAGTTCAATGCAACATAGTAGTGTATTCGTAGACATTCTGGATGGTTGTCTCTTTCAATCGATGGCAATCGGCTGCAATGTTTGTTGTATACAATGCAGGTTATTCAACTCTATCACTAGGGATGGCTTCGACTGTACTATTAAATTTCATAGAGATCGTAAACTTATTAATGCACGTAATAAATTGTTTATTGAGCGATGAGTAAGTATTTTAAGAATATTCTGAAGTGCAGTTATGTGTTGAAGACTGGCACTTAAAACATCCTACAATCCTGTCTTAGTAAAAAATTAACTAATTTTCATACAATACAGAACGCTACACCGAACTGTACGTTTTTTTTTTTGTTAAAAATTGTAAAATTGTCCATGAATTTCCACCCAAAAGCTGAATTTATCTAAAATACCAGCTGTTCATATTTTGATACGTCGCGTGGTACGTAAATTACTACTCTTTCTACAAATCTTTTTTCATAAGAGAGTATTGAATATCATTCAATTTATATCTTGTGGCATCACTTTATTTTAGTGACATTAAATCCAATGTTATGTAAGCATTATCTATTAATAATCTTGAAATCTCCATAAATACACTACTGTACTTTACGTAGAACACGTTGAAAGCTTATTTATTAAGTTAATTCTGTTCTTTATTGCCAGAAATTCGTGTAATTGAGTATTGACAATGTTACATTGAAGTAGATAATGTAATTTCACTATCATCAATTTGAGTAAGTTTGCCCATCGGTCTAAGATTGGCCCACTACATGGAAAAAGATGCTATTATAATACCATGATAATACTAATGCCATATGAATATTTTTTAGTTAAGCAAAGGTATTGAGTAACCCCTGGTGGTTAAAATATGAATTAATATGCAACATATTTTGAATTTATTGTTGAATTTGTAAGCTGTCAGCTTGGAATGATAAAACACAATATAAAAACTTGTTTTGAAATAAATGGATTAACCATATTTTCAATTGGTGTTACTAATCTATAAACCAAATGTTGTATGTTTTTCCCGTCACAATTATGTACAGAATATATGAAAGCATAAAGAAAAGTTGTCAAGACTTTATAGTAATTACAGTGATTATATTTATCGTAACCCAAATTTACCCGAATCGGATGAAAATTCTGCCCACCTTGTTTTATCTATATTTATATATCAATTATAACAATAAATCTATTTATGTTAATTTAATTACATCTTAAGACATTAATTCATTTCTATATCACGCATAATTGCAATGGTGAACCATATAAATACAAAAACCCTCAGAACTGAGTCAAAGTTACCCAGATTGACTACTATATTTTTGAGAAATGATATGGATAACTGTATTATTGAGAAATAGAATAAGGTATACGTTTTTCATCAAACTTAATTACTTTTGATTATACCATAGTAATGATATTTGAAGCTACATAAATCTAAATATTATACGAATATGCAATAAAATTGTTATAGAAATAATTATTTATTACGATTTCTTAGACTCCTCGTCGTTAGTGGATAAAGAGAAGATTCATAATATCGATGGTATACTGGCAGTAGGCATTCATAAATAGAAGTTCTGAGATAATCGCATTTAAAGCATTATTTTTTTTCAAAGTACTCTGTTTCTCAAGTACAATTGTTTGTTTTTTTAAAAAGATTTTTGTGAATTATAAAGAATAATCTTTTTGGCATAAAAATTATATCATTTGGTATCGAGTAGTTGTAGTTACATTTATCATGATTTTTGCCATAATAAAATAATATGACTTAATATTGCTTTTTTCTGGCAGTAAGTAGAGCGTTAAATTGTATACATTTTGATATTTAAAAAAGAAAATAATCAAACACTGACTTAATGCGTTCTGTCAGTAAGTATACCATCGATATAATAGTTAAGTTTGTTCGTTACCACCGTTTTCTTGATCATCGGACATAAATATAATAAGAATTTTGATACCCATAATAGGTATTCGTAAGGGGTTTTTTGCTTTACTCCCCACCCTTGATTCAAAGCCTTCAGCTGACGGAATCTTTATTTAATATAGTACTTAGCTTATAGTAGAAAACATACGGGAAAGAGATATTAAGACTACACACCTTATAAATAAAAATAGCCAGGAAACTATGAACCTGCGTCGTAGTTTCACATTGTGTATGTAGGTATATATAGGTAGAAATAATTATTTGTCTGTTTACGGTTTTTTTTATGTATAATTTCGTTCGTATAATACAATCATAATATTTATCAAGATAATTGATAATTATATTTATTTTCAAAAGGTTTACCAACTTTTATATTCGTTATCCAATACAAGCCGGATTTATTATTCACTTTGAATCCTTGCGATGCTTTTCGTTCGGGCTTGTTTAATCGTTAATGGATATTTTTTATTCACGAAACGACTACATCGTTAGATAGATGTTTGCGTCTATAGACAGTAAATTTATTTGTAGTAGAGTGCTTTCGCCCTTTAAAAATGGATCATGTTCAATTGGAAATCTTATATATAAACATATATGTAATTTCAGCTTCAGGATGATCTGTAGGAGTACTGATTTATATATTCCACCGTTCAAAACGTAAATTGATATTGCCTACTTGAATCATTGAAAATTTGTGAAAAGAAAATTTGTGAAAAGAAAATGATATATTCATTCGGAAGTATTTTAATACGAATGTGAATACATAATTTTATTCAACAGAGCTTAACGCAAAATGACAACGTTAAAAAACTCCTTACTTTATTAGTTACTCTAAACGAAAATTGGTTTTCGCTAGAGCAATCTCACGTGTGTAAAAAAATATTTATTCTGTTTTCGTTATGTAACTAATGAAAATTCGATAAATTATTGGGTTAAATATGTTAACGGTTAGTGACTATTTTGGTGTTTGATATAACCTACAAAGTTTGACATTTAAGAAAAGAAAACGTAGATTTTGTTATTTAGTAAATACGAGTTGAAAAATATTGACTTGTCTAGCCACCATTTCGAATGAACTAAGAAATAAAATTTCTTCAAATTTTCATGATTGCTTATTCTCGTATGATTGAAATGAATGAACTATTATTTATCACTATTTATGTACACTGTACAGCAGTGGTTCCTAAACATATTATGCCCATGGACCCCTTAAAGAAAAAACCTGACCATGAACCCTCTAAGTAAAATAAATCTACATAACTGCACAATAAAATAAATATAAATTTAAATTTGATGTCTTCAATGGTAAATGGTGATGTAAAAATAAAATACAAATAAAACATTTTGATATTTAAAGTATTATGAGATTCATCGCTGCACTAAACCACGTTATACTAAATAGGAAGATGGGAAAGCAATCAATTGCCGCTTAACAGTGACCAGGATATAAAATTGGTATCTGTTTTTGTAACCAAAATTTGTGATATCTTGTTCAGATATTGGTTTCCTCTCTTCATCTGTGGGTTATTCAACAAATTGCTCCCGTATTAGTGTGGATACATTTAAGTTTGTGGGTATGCTTGCAAAAGGGCTTAACACCCAACAAATTTATACCAATTTATTTTAACTTTCATAATAATGAAAATGTGTTAGAGATATTTTTATATTAGACCTCTCGTGGACGCCCCGACATTGTCCATACACCCCCAAATTATTTTTAATTTGCCACAGACCCCCTCAGCGGTTACACGGACCCCTGGAAGTTCACTTTGAACCTCACAGGAACCACTTTGGGAACCACCGCTACAGCATCAAAAACAGATATTATTATTAATCGCTTTGCATTGGAAGTGATAAAATAATGAGAAAAATGAGTTGTCAAACAATATAAAATAAATCAATCTTTAAATTATATAGTTTTCGATCTCCATTAAATATAGTTATAGTAACACCAAGTAAAATTGCACCAGTCAAAAATAATTTAACAGCTATTATCTTGATGTTGTTTTTACAATATTTACTCAGATTTCAAATTAAGAATTTAATCAAAAACATTTTGTTCCAAAAAGCAATTGTATTACATCAGTGTTGCTAGTTTTAATATTTATTTATTTAACAGTATGTATACATTACTCTAGTATTGAATAATTATAGACTTCATACGATAAAAATGCGATACACGCCTACAATAATTATAGAATGCTGAAACGTAAGTGAGTCAATAGCCGTACTAAAAATAGCATTTGTCATTGAGATTTGTTTTCGTAATACGGTAATAAAGAGCCAACGGAATAATATCGAAGAAAAGAAATACTATTTACAAAAACAATCAAGAAATGAAAATTACGTCGACAACATCTTAATATTATGTAAGGTCACGTAAAATATATGAATCTATTTTGGTGGCTGACCCATATAATCCACAGTTTATCCAATTAGATAGAGTAAACGGCATCATCATTACATAATTGTAAGATAGCGTAATACATATGGATAGTCGTGATATTGAAGAACAGTCATTGGACAGGTTTAATTGTAATGTATCAATCTTATAAGCTTGAATTTTTTTACATTAATACAGTTATCTAGTTATTTGGTATGTGCATGGAAAACGCCAAAAGTGGTCCCCCGCCCAAATATTTTGTACACGATGGTTACCAAATGATGTTCAAAATTATGCTAAAGTGTATATTATTTGCTTATTTATAGTATATTGAAAATTTTTCATTATTTGCCGTAATAATTGATTACTCACATTGTGAATGCTGTGTTCGTCTGATTGTTTGTTTTTCTCTCGCTGACTAAGTATTACCAGAAAATCGCGAGCAAATATGAATATATTACATCGCCAGTGTTTTGGCCAATTGATGTAACCTCCAAAATTGGAAGGTTCGCATTTTTCTGGTCAGAATTTTAATGCAGTTTCGGTCATAATTTTTCATTCATTGGTCAGAATTTATAATAAATTGCCATAATGTATCGGTAAGAATTACAGAGGGCAGAATAAATAATTTATGGTCAGTATTTTTAACCTAACCTAACCTTTTATTCTGAGTGTCGATACAATAGTGGCTTACATCAAGTGGCCGAGACCTACTCTGTCGTCTTTAAAATGAGATCCAATCATTAACTCTTTTACGTATTATTTTGAGGGTTACATCAATTGGCCAATACACCATCGACATTATGTACTACTAATAAAGCATTACAATACATTAGCTTAATGAAAGTTTGGTTTAAGTCATATTCACTTTCATAAAAATAGTTTTCACTTATAACAAATACATTCCTCAAAAAACAAATTCTTTCACTAAAAATAAAGTGATTCCACATAATAACATATATTTTAACATTGAAGAAATATATTACACTTACGAAAAAATATTTTCACATAAATGAAAGAGTTTTCACTCAATATAAATACTCACTTTGAAATCGATAGTTGCACGAAGCAGTAATGAAACGTCACTTATTCTTCTACCATATATTAGGCCGCCTATATTGTCTTTGCTCCACGCATTAGAATACGTTACACAACCAAAACAGACCAACCCTTACACAACTTACTTACAGCTTAACTCACTTTGTTAAAAGAATCCGTGACTAAGTGGAATCTAAAATAAAAGTTTGATTGTACTAATTAAATACTATTTAATTCAAAGTGCAAACTATCAAAATAAAAATTCAAGTGCACCAAGTGAATAATATCTAATACAAAGTGCGATTATTTATAACCCTTTTTCTAATTTATGTAATTTAGCCAAGATTTTCTCTGTCGTCTTTAAAATGAGATCCAATCATTTATTCATTTTCGTATTTTTTGACGGCTACATCAATTGGCCAAAACACAGTCGATTATCGTTATCTTAACCAGCAAACTGCGTATCTACATTTCAAAAAAATATTCAAGAGGGTTTTTAAACTCAATAAATTCAGTTTTAACCAATGTTATTTTTGAATTTCACATATGGGTTTCGAATGGAGTTTAGAAAGTTTTCTACGAAAAACTCGTTACTCAGTTGCTCAGCCTCTCCTTTTCGAAGAGAGTAGGAATCGAAATGTATGGCTAGGAAAGCATTAGTAGTTAACTAATCGCTTTTGCTACTCCTCTTTTTTTAGGATTAGATCGATGGGAGGGAGAATTTGAGACATCACATACGTCGATGCCTTCAAGCGGAAATCAATTTATGAAACTGTCCGTACGGGGATTTTAGCCTATGAGCACGATAACCGTAGCAAGCAACGTCGATTACTAGACCACAGACCCGACCGCATAGATTTGGATGAATATTATATTAGTTGAAATCTTTAACTAAAATAACTCCGTACTTAAATACATCAAAATATTCCAAATTCGAACGAAGTAATGAAAAACAGTTGAAAATTTTCTTCATATACTTAATTTGAGTCGACGTGTCTCTGGGCACCCGGGCAGAAAATGAACTTCTTTTGTCCGCAAATATTTTTAGAAATTACATTTTCCGAGGGATAGTCTTGTCAACTGGTTGGCGTCTGATTTATCCTCCACGACATGACGTGCCTATCCCCGAAGAAATAATGTGAACGGTTTTATATTTTAATTTGCTCCGCCTGCGCTATGAAAATAACAGGAATTAATTTTGTGAAATTAATTTATGAATGTTTGCTTCACACTGACGAGAATTTCGCATTCAGAATATTAACTTGGATTTATGGGCGTCGTTAAATATAAAATGGCGTAATACACAATTCTCCACTTTTCAACTTTTCAAGAGAGAAATTGTTTTTAATTACTGTACGATTTGCCTTAGTGAAAACACTTTTTTATTACGATATTTGTCGCCGTAGTTAGTGCAATGCCCTCTTTTTAATCAAAAAAATGGATAAACTCATTTTCGCCAAAATCTTTATTCAACTATTTTGGCTTTCGATTTCCGTGATATAAATTTAATGACGAGTATACATACACATATATATCGCCGTTCGAAAAGCAAAAGGACGTAACCAACACACAAAGAATATTGTGTGTATTTAACACGAAACGTGTATTGCATTGTATACATTGTGATTATCGATTAAAGATATATTATGAAAAGACAGAGGGATACCGCTTTTTGCGTTTCTACAGTTGATATATTGTATATATATGTATATATATAGTATATTAAAACGTTTTGTGTGAGTTATACACAATCTTTTTGGTGCGGGTTACGTCCTTTTGCCTTTACACAGTCGATTATGGTAAGGGGTAATGTCAAAAAAATGCTGTGTTTAAATAATTATGACAAGGGCTTCCCTAGTTTTTTTCGTAATAGATATTCAAAAATGAAATCCCAAATATTAAATATATTTAGGAATAATTGCATTGGTTATTATTTCCGATGGATTTGACGGTAACCTTGTGTAAATTTATTTTAATTTTATATAAAAAAATGCTTGATGTTGTAATTATTATGAGCAGATATGAATGAATAATTTCTATTATGAATTATTTGAAATTAAAAAAATGAATTTCAAATTCAATTTTACTCAGCTGTCAATCTGTCGCACATTTTAAGCAAATAGAATATAATTTAAATCACATAATCGATGCTCATTTGTTTCAATTATTTGACACTTGAATCATGTGTTTTTTATTGTCTATTTTGGGATATAGGATGGCATTTTTCTCCGGCATAACTTAATCGATTACTATTTTCCGTAACTCAAAAGATGGCAATTATGTCTATCAATGAAAAAAGAGCTATACATCACAAAAAAAATAGAAAAGTGGTGTGATATTAAACGTTGCATATAAACATATGACGCGAAAAACCATTTATGATTTTAATACGGTCAATCTCGGTAATTTTGGCACAGTTCTGATGATTTTTTTGTATGTTTATGGTTCGCTATTGCATTTATTTTTGATACTGTGCTACATAAAAATGTAATAATGTATTAAGATGAAATTTAATTAACATACATAGATTTATTGTTATAATTGACATAGAAATATAGATGAAACAAGTCAGGCCAATGTTTGCATCCAAATCGGGTAAATTTGGCCCACGATAAAAAATAATCACTGTAATTACTATACATTCAGTGATTTTAAAGTCTTGTCAACTTTTATATATGATTTCATATATTCTGTACATAATTGAGATGGGAAAAAATATACAGCATTTGGTTAGAAAAGTTTTTAAATTGTTTTTTATCATCCCCAAGCTGACAACTGACAACTTACAAATTCAACGATAAAAAAAATATGTTGCACATTAATTAATATTTTTAGCACCAGGGGCTACTCAATACCTTTGCTTAACTAAAAAATATTCTTATAGCATTAGTATTTTCATGTTATTATAACAGCATAATGTCAAACCTTTTTCCATGTAGTAGGCCAATCTTAGAACGATGGGCAAACTTACCTATAATGATGGTACTAATATTTTAATATGTTTTTATTTTTGTAAACAATTAATCGGTAGATATTTCTAATGTCTATATCTACAACAATCATTTCATATTTAAAAAATGCTAAACACTGAATCTGATTTTTATCAGAGTAACATTATAAATCTTTGGAAAGATATAAATAATCGAGAGATATTGTGACTAAAAGCAATATAGACGGTTCATAATATCAAAGCAGTTGATCGACGTTGATGTATTTGTTGCATGCATCATGCATCTCTCGCAAGTGCAATAAATTATTATTCATTCGTCGTGACACTTCCGGAAATAAATAATACTCGAATGCTTTTAATCCTCGGAGCTTTGAATATTTATGAAAATATATAGAAGGAAAAATATGATATTGCCCGAAATCAAAACACCACTACTTTAAACTATCGTGGATTGAATATTTAATAATATAAATGTAGAATATTAAATTGCAAAACTTGAACATTTTATAAAACGTAAATAATTGATTGAAATATATTTAATATTCATCTAACTTTATATTTTAGACATTGAGCCATTTAAGTGTATTTCATATAGATCAGTACTTCCCAAACTTTTTATTCCACAGCCCACACAATTTGCAAAAAATAAACCACGGCACCTACCCCGAAAATTAAATTAATTTAGTTATCACAAGCTTTATTTGACATTGTATATTTATATATACATACATCTGCCTTATTAAATCACATTTGAATATATAATTTTAATAAAATTACGAATATTGTGTTTTTATATAACAAATATATACATTTTTAATACGAAAAAAGCATAAATAAAAACTAGAAACTATACTGAAAAATTTTCCGGCTCCACCTATAAGTACTTACCCATAATTTGATGAGCATTCATATAGATAATGTATACGATATTATTATTATACGACAGCCAATATACACGCTTTGATATATATATTTTCAATTAAAAGGTCAATAAATAAAATAAAAATTGAGAAAAATATGGAATAGGTCGTCAAATTAACGGTTTTATAAAAAAAAAAAAATTAGAAGTAGTTACTGGGTCATATCGATACTCTACGTATAATCCTTATCTTCAAACATAACACTTTACAGGGAGCGTCTCAAAGATTCCTAACGCAGTTGCAAAGTAACGGATTCATCTATATTCTTCAAAATTGGGACAATCCTATTATTATAAAGTTTTTGCTGAAAAGTTTATAGTTTTTTTAAATATTACAAACACGACATTGGACTAGGTAAAGACTTTCGTATACGTGGCTAGTTACGTGTTTATACTTTACGAAAAAACGTTTAAGTAGGTACTTTACCCAATGTTTTTTGATGCCTACCTATAGAAATGAGTACGTAAAACGTAAATGACGTATACTCACGTATGTGGAAGTTACTTGATTATACGTAGGGAGTGTCGATATGAACAAGCGGAAAAGCAATGAAGACTCATGTGTAGCATCGGCGTGTGGTCGACTTATCACTATCTCTATCGCACAACCTAATTTGGGTATGAGCAAGAAGGATACAAGATGATACATTGCATGAAGGATACCTTGCATCTCGCTTGCACCTTCACTTTTCATGTGATTGAGCGAGAAAGAGATAAAGCCACCGAACGCGCCTGATGTGTAGTGTTAAATTTATAATCTTTTTTATCTGGTGTGTTACAATGTGGTTTGCAACCCTCGATAGAAGACTACCGAAATTGGAAGAAGAACACGCTTCTGAAACATGCTCGTTTTTACTTCTTATGGGTCTTTCTCAAAAAGTCTGATAATATGAAAGAATTATTCAAAAACAATACGATGGAACTCACATAGGAGAAAATTAAACAAGAGATACGACATATTTAATTTTACTATCCGTATTAAATTATAGTATCATGCAAGTACGTTATGGTGAAAACACTTACGATGAATAAAATATATATCAAAATAGATTTATGATAGGCGATTTGTTATTTAAGTCATTTTCGGAAATTATATACTTGTCAGGTTATTAAGAAGTCAAAAAATATATTGAACAAATGAAAAGCTTTTTGAATTGCTAAAATAAAACCTACTTTACTTAAGATACTTAAGTGTAGTTTTCTATGAAGTGGTAAGGTAAATGTACGGGTAGTTGACCTTTTTCAATAAAAGTGCCCAAACTAAGAAACGTATACACGGGTTTGCTCTAAATTGTAGAGTTCAGACAAGTGAAAGCATCTTATGTCTGATTGACGAACTATCACATCACCATATATGTCATTCGGGTTTCATAGTGGCCAGTTAAAAACAACACCTTATGCATTAAGTATTTTATTTTGAATTTCTTAAGAGAATTGTTAAGGATATCGGTGAATGTAAGCATATGCTACTTGTTTCAACCAAGAGTTGTCTTACAGGAAGCTCTGATGAAACGTTGTCATGAAACCCTCCGATTAGGTATGGTCAAATACTGAAAAAAAATGTGATCAACTACGGGAGCTTAGAATTTTTTAGATGGTCAAGTACTGACACAAAAACACGGTTGTTAAAACTTAAACACATTTTTTAATTACACACCCTTTTCTTATTTTGGTCTTATCATATTAATTTAGACATTTGATCCGTTATGAATATACTTGCTTTGTCATCATTCAGTCTAACGCTAATCGTTAGTCGTTATTTTTGTTGAATTTTTCTCTTAAACGGTCAACTACTGGTACATTTGCCTTACGCGTTAAATATTTCTGACAGGAATTTGACTGTGTAATATAAAACTGTCACGTATTTTATAAATTCTCGACACAAAGTTGTACTATTTTGCGCAAAAGGGATAACAGAGTTGAATCTTCGTTGAACAGGAAAATTCGTTTATCTATTCAGTGATACAATATTCATCTTATTCTTCCCAATTTTGCAGATCGATGGGTAGAAAATTTGCCTCTAATGAATAGGCTGATAGTCAATTAGGTTGCGGATAATTTTTAATTGCTATATTCACGATTAAGCAACACATTGTTGTAAGGGCACTAAGTGTCTATTATTATTATTATTATTATTATTATATATAGCGACTTCGCTTAGAAAATGAGAGAAAATATCTTTGTTTACACAGCACGGTGTCTTTCCAATCGTAGAATCATGGAAGTAATGAGTGTAACGACTAAAAAAATCAGTAATTGAATAACGTTAAACATATTGTTGCACTATCGGTAAAGCGGTGAAAATTCTTTCTGGCAAAACTCGAATTGAAAATGCTACACGAAATAATCAATAAGAACAAATTTATGATACAGAGAGTCACCGATAGCATTTTAATTCATTTTATATTGCAAGTTTTACTTTTAATAGATAAACGTACTAACTGTGAAAACCTATATTAATTTTTGGGACTTCAAATGATTGCTAGAATTGTCTCGAGTTGTTACTCTATACTTATCTGCTATGCATTGTCTTTGGAAAAAATGACAAATTGTACTTTATTATTATTAATACGCCATAAATTTATACAGTATAAAAATAATACAAACATTTTTAAATTTAGAAAATAGAATAAAGCATTATTAACATAAAAATTCTTGCAAGAAAAAAATATTTAAAAAACAATACCCAGAGTTCGTTGCTGAAAATTTCCACCTCTCTAGTCCAAGGCATTGACCAGCTGAATGGCCCTTGCATCTGGTGACTCACATGACCGCTATAAAGAACAAGTTTTAAAAGTATTTCTTTTTTGATTATTACTTAAAATCAAAGAGTTGTAAAGAGTGCAAATACAGTTGGGTTTTCAAATGGTTTACTTTGCATTACTAAAAACCCAAAAATTGATGGAAGGCTTCCATAAGCTAAGATTTACTCACCTTCCATGTGACCTACCAAGTCGACCAGTCCATGACCACGGTCGTAGATTATTAATTACGCCAGTTTAAAAAAGTGTTTCTTATTTTGATAGATCAATACCGAAAGATACAATACCATTTCACACTGTTCTAATCCATTTATTGTCATAGTCAATATAAGCGATAGTGAATTTGTATAAAATGGACTATTGATATTATAACTTTGCTAACATAAGACCAATATTTGGTATTTAATTAAATGTATGTGGTATAATCAACATTAGTACTTCGCTTAGAGTTTTTATCTTGGTTGTTTTATTTGTGTATTTAACACGCATTATCTTTTGACTAAAACGGTAGAAACCTCTAATATATAGCACAAAATACATGCAGAAATCTGTATGTTTGTATGTCTGTCGGTAACAAAAACTCCTCCCAAACGGTGTACAGTAGTGACGTAAAATTTTCTCATATCATTCTGGCAGCCATTTATGGGTCCAACTGGGCTATTTTCATCTTTAAACTCTCAACTTTTAATCTTAAACTGAAAACGCTATATTTTTGATGTCTCAATGAAAAGCAACAGAAAAAATAATAGCAAATAGTTGTTTAGTAACCGCTCTATACAAAAATAATCTGTCATGTCGCCATAACAACTCAAATCTGTGTTGAATTTGCTTAACGTCTATAAATATATTATAATATGAATGTCACAAATAATTACTTTTCATGCGAATCGTAAAATTTATAAAAAATCAAAATATTAATCGGCAAATTATTCATTTAAAATTAGAAAACTTAAAACAGTGAAATCCTCATTTCATAGGTTTTACAAGAAGTATGCCCAAAAAGAAGAAGAATGTGTTGGATGAACTAATATCAGCGACCCCTATTTTGGGCAATGCCGGGTGAAAAATATTAATACGTGATGAAATAGAAAAAATCAATTGTTTTTTATGGTCTATCGTTAGCGCAATGGTTGCATTTTTTATTTCCATTTAATAAGCAGATACTTGTTATCTGTGTTGGAAGAGTAATACAGTGCTTCCATCACTAAAAAGAATGCGGTTGGCACTGCTGAAAAAGACAAATATCGCAATATATCATATTAACCACTTAACCGCCACAAAAAAATATAGCTATTTGCCTCTGTACGCGGAATTTTATTTAAATACAATATTGTTTACCATGTCCGCTTCCAATATGGAGCATATGACCTCGTAATGGTGTTGTTTTAACGGAAGTTTTTTATACGAGAACTGCTTGTTACTCAGTTACTCAACCTCTCTTTTTCGAAGAGAGTATGGATATAATGATAGGGCTAGGACCGGATCCCTTGTAGGATCGAATGTGTGAGAGGTAATTTCGTACATCACAAACATTAATGCATACGAACAGTAATTCACAAATCGACTGAAAAATCATTTTATGAAAGTGTTTTGAACCCGAGACATCCGTAACCGTAGCCAACGACGTTAACTACTGCACCATGAAACCGGAAATAATAGTCCATGCAATTATTTCTAAATGTATTTAAAATATGAGATTTTATTTTTGATTATCCGCTGGGAAAAAAACGAGGGAAGCCCTTGTCATAATTTGAACATTTTTTTGACATTACTGTGGAAAGGCAAAAAGATGTAACCCACAGCAAAAAATATTGTGTATAACTCACACAATTTGAAAAACTTGCGCGCCCAATAGTTTGAAAATCGCTGCCTTATTAAATATTATCACTCGGTTACGGCGATCGGCAAATGAGGTTTTAGGAGTTACGAGCGTTGTATTCTAAAATATAAATAACATCATCCGACCCATGTCAGCTGCTTTGAAACTAACATCATTTCGTATTGTATAAGTTGATAGTATTGCGTAGGTTGGTAACTGCTTATGATGTATGAGAGGAGTCGCAAAAATATGGTTCGGAATTCTTTTGTCACAATTTAATTATGAAAATCAATATTTATGACCTGTGCACTTCGTTTTCATCAAACCTGCGAATCAACGCTCATGACGAATAATTTTCATATTTGTTACAGTGAGATGTTATCAGTAATTATTATAATAAATTATTTGTTCTGTGGCTATGTTTTGTTTCGACAAAAGGAAAATCGGTGATGTCACTATAAATCCATGTTATCTTCTACTCAACAAAGGTATGAA
Organism: Himalopsyche phryganea; assembly: GCA_022494535.1. Taxonomy (NCBI): domain Eukaryota; kingdom Metazoa; phylum Arthropoda; class Insecta; order Trichoptera; family Rhyacophilidae; genus Himalopsyche; species Himalopsyche phryganea. The sequence goes on along the minus strand of JAGVSL010000001.1, from coordinate 13,344,901 downwards.
TGCTCCGTATTTGTTTTCAGGTCAGAATAAACATTATTATACTACCAATTAAATTTTCCGATATGTATAAACGGTTCCATGACTAAACAGAACAATTTGAAAATGATATTTTTGTCCTATCTATCATTTATTGAACACAGAAGAAATAAATAATGTATTTATTAATTTGTATAATATTTAGTAATTTATAATAACAAAAAAGTATAATAAACTCTAATATGCAATTAGAATGTGTTCATTGTAGATATTAAACACACATATTTGAAAGTTACCATACTGTTTATTTCATACAAGGCACTATTTTTTTTAAATATTTTAAAATTTGTTTTGAAAAAAAATTTCACTCATGTCTATAATCATAGATGTTCAATATAAAAATCAATGTGGGTTTGTTCGTATCTTATGTACTGCCATACCGTTCATCCGATTCCGATAAAACTTTGTCAAGTTATTACTTGGTCAATTATTAAGGATATAGCGATAGTACAATCAGGCCCGGCCCTGCCCGAGCCCGAATTTCAACTTTTTAATTTTTAACTTACAGTAGGTCTTATTATATATAAAAATCAATATTACAATCCAGATATATCTAAAATCTAAAAAAATGTTAACTGGAGAACCAAAATCGTAAAAATAGCGACATCTCGGAAAATCCTCTGATTTATTCGTGAACGCACCAGACAGAAAACAAAAAATATTGTGTGCCCAAAAGCACTTCATTGAACATAATTAAAACACAAACACTTTCTTTCTTTGAATGGCATTGCAACGCATGCCGGGTACTCACTAGTGTTCAATAAATAATAGATACGACAAAAATATTATCTTTAAATTGTTCTGTTTAGTCCGGTTACCGTGTACCGTGTACCAGTACCTTTTTTTCAATTTTTAATGTTCTTGAAGTTACACCCGATTATTTTATTGCACGGTTTTTTTTCCAAAGAGTTACATACATGCTTTCAAAAATACATTTTATTACAAGTTTGAATCAGTTACTCATTCGATTTCCAATCATCAGTCATTCGAATACATGCCATTGGAGTGCTGTGTCATAATTCACCGGTTGTCGGCTATATTTTCTCGTGCTTGACAGGGGAAATGCAAAATGGCGCGCTCGCAGGCCAGAAAAGCCATTAGGCGGCAAATGGCGCGAGGATTGAAATGTCGCCAAAGGTTCTTTTGCAGGAAATGTCAGAGACTTGGATAGTTATTTTTCGCTCATCAAAGTTCATGTGAAATATCACGGCTGCCTTTTTTCAACCTGGATTTCCGACCGTCGCCAATCGAGTAAAAAAAATGTATTCTTTACAAAGTTCACGCAAAAATGTTTCACCTTTGAATTTTCGTATACTTTGCCGTATAGATAACCAGACAATGCGTACCAACTTACGGTTCAAATTAAAATATACCAGTCTATTTATTCATGTCATGAACTGTTTCATAGTTTTTCTAAATATTTTTTTTGATTTAAACCATTGTTGCTCAATTATATTTCGTCGTGGAACCCTTTTATATTGCGAACAACAAAACAGAATGTCTAGAATATATATTGCGTATCACATAAAAAACGAATTGCTATCGAAAAAAAAATCTATATGTCAAATAACTTCAAATTTAATGTAACATTTTTCTACCGTAACGTATCTGCAGATTTTGTCATTTTATGGATTTCTGTTCATAGTCTGAGTCCGCCCTCCCACCCATCCCATCCTAACGGGGCATAGCGAGAGCGATTAACTAACCACTAGTCTTGCCCTAGTCCTATCCTTCTGTCCCTACTCTCTTCGAAAAAGAGAGGTTGAGCAACTGATCAACAAGCAGTTCTCGTAGACAAATTCTGTTAAGATACCACCGTTAGGAGCTCCACATTGGGAGCGGATATGAAAAAAAAAATCAGTACGTAGTGCGTTAAAATGCATACATTTTGACATTTAAAAGAGAAGATCATCAAATACTGACTTAACGCATTTTGTCAGTATACCCTCGATTCATTATTCTCGAAAATACTGCTCTATTTAAGCAACTCGTTTTTCATGTTAACGTTTTGTGTGAAACGATAGCTTGCTTGAGATGTTTCATAAAAATTCGAAACATCTGTCAAATTTTCGAATAGCGAATCAAATAAACTTAACCTGAAATGAGGCAGATTTGATTTAGTAACCATAATGCCCATCATATACGTATTCTAGTGTAATTCAATTAAACTGAGTTGCTTTGTGATTATATTTTAAACTGGTTGGCGCTTGGATTTCCACTATTTTACGTCTCTTGTGTGATAAAGTTGGCTGTATTTCTTTGTATTATTTTTACTTCCGTTTTTATGGAACAAAAAAATCAATTTATTGAAATAGTTGCCAAGTGATATGGAATATACGATTTCATTTAATACGATAATTGAAATCTAAGGTTACCAAACTTATTTAGCCTACCGCCCCCTTTACATAACATACGATACTCAAGCGCTCACTGATAACTTCTTGTTCGAGGCAACAAAGAAGAAACACTTGACGCATATTTATAGTATCAAACCTTTCTTATATTCTCTTCTTTCATTATGCTTCTACCGCCTCTTCAACTCGCCCTAATTGTTCCCTGCGGCTGTCTCGTAACACTGTTTTAAATAAATAATATATGCTGATGAAATGCCATAGAAACCATATTTTTACAATACAATCCAGCGTACTATAATTTATTACGTGATATCTCATACGAAACCGTCATTTCCGTCGGAATATCTTGTACGTTTTCGAGACGAGCGACGTATTATGTGGTATTTACTTTATATATTAATAATATGTCATATTATATATGTATTATATTAAAACAGGTTAATGGTCGCGGACTCATATATGAGTCTACTTCATACATTCTATTCTATTGAAAAAGTACTGGGTTATAATCGAGTTTGATTTCAAATGTCAACGAGAGATGGTGGTATACACATCAACGTATTATTTAACAGAACATAAACAATATTTTTACCACACAGTTTGTAAAACTACCCCTAGATTGTACACGTTTACTTTTTTCTCTCTCGTAGCATTGGTTATTATTATTTACGGATTGCTTAGAGATTTATTGATTGGGTCATATGGCATTTTTTATGGTGCTTGAGTCATTATGATAATAACCGTGTCCTGTCCCGGGGTGACTTGTAACATCTGCAACAGGGATGATATGAGAAGCAGGGGTTTTTTAGTAGATTTAAGTTTTTTTTCACTAAACCACATAAGTATGCAATCCACAAATATAGAACCACTGCTCAAACAGTATTAATTTATGCGGCGATGTATCTGGAAGCCATCAAATCAAATTTGGTTAAGATATCTCAATTGGTTTACAAATTATATTGAATTTAGTGAAATGACAGTTTTTTGCGAAAATACGAAAAAACATGCGGCCATTAAGCTGTTAAATACAACCGATTCTCTTTTTGCACGGAGGATGCGTTCCGGAGACTACCGTGAAAAAAAAAACGTGTAAAAAAAAAAATAAGGTGCACATGTAAAAATAGGAGCAAACTCCATTACTTCAAATATAAGGTTCTCGAACTCAAAGATAATTCTTATCACTGTTTTATTTATATATAAAAATACTTTCACAAAAAGACGAGTGCATTAAGCTGTAAAAAATTATTAACATGTCAAGAAAAACAATATTGTAGAGATATTCATTTACTAAATTCGGTAGAGGCATTAAAAAATAAAAACCAGAGAGAGAATAAAATGAAAACATAGAAGAGCAACATAAATGTGTCAAAAGAATGACAAGTTAGTCATGAACACCTGGATCTTAAAATTCGCCAAATGGCAAAAATGATGATTCACAAAGAGTCGAAGTGTTTTATATACATAATACTATATTTAATAAGGCTTACAATTAAATGCACTTTTGTTTAGATCATATTCACTTTCATAAAATTAGTTTTCACTTATAACAAATACATTCCAAAAAAAAAAATTCTTTTACTAAAAGTAAAGTGATCCCATATATTAAATAAATTTTAAAATTGATAAAATAGTTTTCACTCAATATAAATACTTACACTTTGAAATCGATAGTTGAACGAAGCTGTAATGAAATGAAAATATTTGTCGCAACTCTACCGTATATTAGGCCGCCTATATTATCTTTGCTCCACGCATTAGATTTTTTTTTAAATCCATGTCCGCTCCCAATGTGGAGCATATGGTCTCCTAATGGAGGTATCTCAACAGAATTTTTCTACGAGAACTGCTTGTTACTCAGTTGCTCAACCACTCTTTTTCGAAGAGAGTAGGGATAGAAGGATAGGGCTAGGACAGAACTAGTGGTTAGCTAATTGCTCTCGCTACGCCCCGTGAGGATGGAATGGGTGGGAGGGAGGACTCAGACTACGAACAGAAATCCATAAATCAATTGAAAGATCTATGAAAACCGTCCGCACCGGGAATTGAACCCGAGACATCCGTAACCGTAGCCAGCGACGCTACCAACTGCGCCACGGACGCCGACGCATTAGAATACATTACACAAACCACTACCCTAACCTAACCTACTACAACTTAACCCTAACCTAACCTACTACAACTTAACTCACTTTGTTAAAAGAATCCGTGACTAAGTGGAAACTATTAAAATCAAAGCTTGAGTATACTAAGTTAATACTATCTAATCCAAAGTGCAAACTATCTAAATAAAAGTTAAAGTGTACCAAGTGAATACTATCTAACACAAAGTGCAATTATTTATAATCTATTTAATAATACTTTTTGTTTTTGTTACCGCGTAAAAGCAAAAAAATGATCCGTTTTCTTAGGTCGTGCAAAAAGCCGTGCAAAAAGAGAATCGGATGTATAACTTAATCTCGTGTAATTTTTTCGGCTTAATTGGAAAATAAAATTTACCCTTAAAATGTCACAGAACTGTGTTATGAGTTATTTCACCTTTGATGATCATGCTTTATTTTAATTTCATGAAATAAAATTTTATGTCGTAATTCATTACAGTGAAATTACATCAGTGGGTGCAATTATTTCACATGCGTGTTAAATTTTACGTAAGTACTCACATACCTTTTTTTTATAAGTGCCGCCCTAAGTAAAAATAGGTAGAATAATATGGCGTCCTACTTATTTATGTTTACTTAATACATTATTATAGGGTAAAGCGGAAATTACTGACAGTAAGAAAATTTGAAATTTTCTATTTTTCGAAACAAAGTAGAAAAGCAGGGTACTGTAGTGGATTTACTTACATTTGTAATATCACTCGATCAGTTTTGGCAAATAAACGCATTTTCGGCTATCTTCGCCTTCTCTTCTTTCGCCACGTTCGTTCCAAGTTCGGAGCATATTTGCAACACACGGTACCGCTGTTTGGTTCTTGTCAAGCCATGCCAGTGTCCCGTATCATCAGCGGCTATTCAGGACGACGAAATCCATCCGGTTGGAAGAAAATTCAAGCCGTATTTAAAATAAAATTTTTTCCAGAAGGCATTAATTACAGCTGTTATTCTTATATATTATTTATTTTTTACTTGGCTTGATTCATGGTTTTTATTCAGTTTCGTCGCTGGCTACGGTTACGGATGTCTCGGGTTCAATTCCCGGTGCGGACGGTTTTCATAGATTGATCTTTCAATCGATTTATGGATTTCTGTTCGTAGTCTGAGTCCTCCCTCCCACCAATCCCATCCTCACGGGGCGTAACGAGAGCGATTAGCTAACCACTAGTCCTGTCATAGCCCTATCCTTCTATCCCTACTCTCTTCGAAAAAGAAAAGAGAGGTTGAGCAACTGAGTGACAAGCAGTTCTCGTAGAAAAAATTCTGTCAAGATACCTCCATTAGGAAACCATATGCTCCACATTGGGAGCGGACATGAAAAAAAAAAAAAAGAAAGTGGATTGTTAACTATTTTTTTGCGTTGGCGAATATTGTCGGTGGCTAAAATTATTATTCGCTACCCTATGTATACAGCGACAATTTTTGTGTTTGCATGGAATTAATATGCGTGCTTCGATCTATTTTTGAACCGGTACTAAAGTAAGAATTAGTATTCAATATAATTAAACCTTAATACCAGAAATAGAAATCAAATTTATTTGTAAACTTTGTTTACTGTTTCATACCTGTTTATACGCTAGTGATAATTTAAATGTTATTTTCATCAGAGTCGCGTTAGTTCGGGGTAGGGCATCCAATCCCGGACCCCTTTTCTGATCCCGGAATCCCGGGATTGGAAAAAGCCAGAATTTCAAATTTGAAATTGTTAAAAAAAAATTGTAGGTAATATGTACAACGATAAACCGTGTAAATGAAGCCACGGAATAAAATATAAAAATCCTCATACAAAATAAAAATAAAACCCCTTGAAAGGGATTTGCAGTTCATACAAAATAATATGATAGGTAGGTATGTTCCTAAAAACGCATACAAGAACATAATACCTAAGTAGCTGTACTTTGATTTTATTTAGTAACTCGGTATCAGAATATAAATACAAAATTACAATAATTTTGAACACGTGCATTCACACAAAAAATGTTTGTAAAATATGTAGGTACCTAGATGTCTTCATTAAGATAATTAATATAAAAAAGTATTGGCAAGCAGAATCTTGCGCGTTTATTTTCTTCGATTGTTTTGTATTTTATTAGTAATTGAAAACATGTTACAGTTAAATAACAAAAAAGCTTCACTGTGCGCATCTAAAAATAGAATAGTGGTCAACTGTTTTTTGTAGATAATGATGCAAAAAAACAATAAATTGCTTGTTCCTGTCCGCTCCCGAAATATGAGTGTGAGAGAGAAGACAACACATATAACAATTATGTTTAAAATCTATAAATCGAACATACCTAGGTGCTCATCACATTTTATATTTTATAGTTCATCGGAGATAAGAATTTGCATTTTAATATAAATTATTTTTTACTATTTTATAGCGAATCCCGAAATCCTGGTATTTGTATAAAGTCAATCCCGGGATTACAGGATTGACTAATTGCTCGGAATCCCGGGATTGGAAGCCCTAGTTCGGGGCCACCATAAGACCGTAGCTTTTGGGCGGGTGTGTGCACGGGGCGGCATTACTTAAATTTATATATTATTTGCATGACATTTGAAGCTGGTCGGACCGTGTAAATTATTTTTAATGTTAACATTGACGTCCACAACACTCCCTTATTCTAGTAACACAAATTACGGATGATCGTTAAGCGAATGTTTGTTGAAAACAGAGAATCTTTACATCCATATTACCGCGGTTGTTCAGCAGAGCGATAAACCTAAATAAAATTTATTCTAAGAAAACTGTTCAACTGTATTTTATATCATAACGTTTGTCGTAAAATTCAGTCGAATGGGCTAGGTAGAATCAATTTTATTGCTTTCCTGAAGGCTAATCTCTAATATACAAATACGCAGTTTGATGACGATATTGTTAATATTGAGAATATACTAGGATAAATTAGAACTAGGGTCGTTTCGCCATTGCTCAGCCAGTTAAGCGACAGGTGTATTTTCAAAAGGGATTTTGTGTCAATGAATGATAAATATATATTTTTTTTGCTGTTATTCCATTAAACAGGGATTAAGTAATGTAACCAACTTAATATAAAACAGTTAATATTGTACCAAGCATAAAATAATAGAAGTTTACAAAAAAAATGTCAATTGTCCCAGTGGTCGGCCCCCAAAAGCCAATGGTCGGCCTTTCGTTTCCCAGTGCTCGGCCATCACTATGAAACTTCATGAATATCGCGAAATAATCTACTGATTGTAGACAGAACAATAAAGAACATAATGATGCAAAGCATGACAATATAAAGTATATTTTGTTAGCGATCCCCATACAACATGAATTTGTCGAAGCTTGCGAAGTAAAAAATGTGCTTTTTTTAAATTGCGAATTGCATCAAATAGGTCAGTATAGTGCTGATATACATTGGCAAGTGGCAAAACACGAATTAAAAAAAACCTATTTATTAAAATATATCCACTATTATTTAAGTTTTAAGCTCAAAAGGCCGACTACTTGCGACGGCTGACTTTAGGAACAAAGACCCTATTTGTTGAATAGCGATTGCTGCTGGTTGTAGAATTATCAATAAATATTATATTATAGTGCATCGTAAAAATCGTAAGGGCTGTAGCGTAATGCCATAAGAGCTAAGCTTTAATAAAATGTTTTTACAATCAAATTCAACCCAATTACTTTCAATTAGTCGGTGTCTATGGCGCAGTTGGTAGTCGTACGCTACGGCTACGGACCTCTCGGGTTCAATTCCCGTTGCGGATAATTTTCATAAATTGATTTCTCAATCGACTTATCGATTTCTGTTAGTAGTGTTTGTGAAAACTATCCCTCACGGGGCGTAGCGAGAGCGTTTAGCTAACCACTAGTCCTGTCCTAGCCCTATCCTTCTATCCTTACTCTCTTCGAAAAAATAGAGGTTGAGTAACTGAGTAACAAACAGTTCTCATTGAAAAATTCTGTTTAGATACTTCCATTAGCAGACCATATGCTCCACGTTGGGAGCGGACATCGAAATAATATTAAATTAAAATTGATAACTTTTTTATTCCACTGGTTTTGTAACTAGATGTGACCATGAGTTTCGCATATTTGAATTCTGATTCAATCCGTTAACTGATTTTTAATAATATAATCCAATGTGGATCATATAAACTTGTAATGGATAATCTCAAAAAAAATGGTTTTTATGAAAATTGATTGTTTTCGGATCGGATCGGGATTAAAACAAGCACAGACATCCATGCCTCTAAATGCATATCCATAAATCGATTTAAATGCGAAAATTCGAACACATGGACACCACATTTGAATAGGAATTACGCCTAAATGCGTAGTCCACTCGGTTACAATGACTATAGTTTTAAATTGACACCTTAAAAGTTACTATAGATTTTCTGTGTTTTTCTCTATCAACAATTTTGTTTGGTTTTAGAGACACTTTTGAATACTCTTGCTTCACTTGTTTACGCATTATTAATTCTGGTCCTAAAACGTAAAGAAATTGTGTGAAGTCAAAAGAATCCTTTTTTCTACTCCTTTGTTGCCTTTCATACCAGAGCCAATTGACCTTTTGACGTCTGGTCTGGTACCTAGAAATAGTTTTGTTTATTCGAAGAAAGAACAATGAGTTTTGTTCGTGGGTAGATTTTTATATGTCAAATCAAGGCTAAAAAAACATTTGTTACACATCTGATATCTTGCTATTTGTATTTTCGAAAAAACATCTGTCGCTAGCAGTAATCAGAAATTAAGCTTACCTATTAAGTTTTAAATTCCATACCTAGTTACTTATTTAGCTTATTCTTTTTCCCAGTTAGTTTCATTTGAAGGCCACGCGTAATTTTGACCTTTAGCTTCGCAGTGATAATATAAAAATACTTTTAGCAAGTTTTCCCTCTTATCTTAGAGGTATGGAAAACCCTACATTTGAAATTTTTTATGTTTTTATTTTAAGCCAGCAAACTATCTTTTGTTTTTTACGAAGTTGTTCTATATTCAAATGTTTCTATAAAATAAAACGGTACTTAATTTGTTTAATTAATTACGATCTGTACCATGGTGTACTTCTTACACCATGGATCTGTACATATCGCTGTGTTAACGTATAAATTGCTTATCTACGTTTGAGAAAAATAAAAATGAATGAATTTGGATTATTGAGATTTTGTACACTTCCATGTATTTTGTCACTAACGACCCGGGTTTCGCCTTTCGGCATCTTCAGGCATTCGAGCACACGAATGGACTCGAACTGAGTTCGAGTCCATTCGTGTGCTCGAATGCCTAAAGATGCCGAAAGGCGAAACCCGGGTCGTTAGTGACAAAATACATGGAAGTGTACAAAATCTCAATAATCCAAATTTGGTATTGAAGTTCCATCAAGCACCCTCAGTCGATGTCTTAAAAAATGAATGATGTAACAATGAAATTACATGCAAAGGGCACGCAATTTTACCAACATAATTAATTCACACGTTATCCTGTTTTTTTGTTTTTGCATCAAAATTAGTAATAATGTTAATATTCTCGATGAGTTAATATCGTGTGCTAAATATTTTTTTCTACTTTTATCCTATATTTTTTGTAGAAAATGAGTGTCCTTATATCTAATGTCGTAACCGGACTAAACAGAACATGAAAAAACAACAATTTGAAGATAATATTTTTGTCGTATCTATTATTTATTGAAGATATATGATTATAGCAATGAAGATATATGATTATAGACATAAAGATATATGTTTATCTCGTATGATTTTCCGATTTTCAAAATTTTTGGTGAATCAGATATTTTTTTCCAAACAAATTTTAAAATATTCAAAAAAAACATACCTTGTATTATATGAAATAAACAGTATGGTCATTTGCGAATATTTGTGTTTAATATCTACAGTAAACACATTCTAATTCCATATTACAGTTTAATACCTTTCCTTTTTGTCTTTATAAATTGCGAAATATTATGTATAAAAATTATGTAACAAATATGTTATTTATTTTTTATATTTTCAATAAATAATAGATACGACAAAAATATTATTTTCACTGTTTTTTGGGAGCGGACATGGTTACGAAAAAACGATTCTCACTATGAAACAAAATAATTTCTAGTAGTTTTGTCAGTAAAATTTATGAATTCATTATTCACTTTTAAGGTGTTAACTGTCAATTCTTGGTGGAAAGACATTATATTTTAAAAAATAAAACACAATTCGTTTGTACTACTTCCACATATTTATAATGATCAGGACCGGTTTCGCTCATCACGAGCATTATCAACTGATGAACTGATGATCAGTTGATAATGCTCGTGATGAGCGAAACCGGTCCTGATCATTATAAATATGTGGAAGTAGTACAAACGAATTGTGTTTTATTTTTTAAAAAATTCATTATTCTTTTAGCTTTTACGTTGTATTTTTAAAATAAATCGACTATGTTTTTGGCTAATTGATGTAACCATCAAAAAATACGTATATAAGTCAATGATTGGATATTTTTAAAGACGACAGAGCAGATCTCGGCCAAATGATGTAAATAAGAGAAATAATTTGACCATTTTTTGGAAAGGAAACATCATTTTCCATTGGTTTTAAGTTTAAAAATTCTGACCCTCCCATTTGCCCTACGTATAATTCTGTATCTGCAAACATGACAAGTTACAGGAGTGTGTTTCAAAGATTAATAACGCAATTCACCAATGTTTTCGATAAAAACAGTTTTTACTCTCTCCTAAACAATTTCAATTTTGTTACATCAATTAGCCAACATACTTTCGATATGTTATTTTTTACTTGCTTTATTCGTTTTATATTTAATATAAGTTTAACAGAAAATGGGAAAAGATTATCATTTAAACTAAAATATATTTACTATTGTGATATTTTCAGGACAAAATTTTCCCAGTCTCGGTATGTGGTTGCGCCGATGGTGGACGCTAGCGAATTAGCCTGGAGGCTTCTCTGTCGGAGACACGGAGCTGAGTTATGCTACACCCCTATGCTCCATAGCAACGTCTTCTGCAAAGATTCCAAATACCGCAAAGATGCACTCGCCACTTGTGGAGAAGACAGACCATTAATTGTACAGGTATACATTTATTTTAATATTTGACACACCCTGGTTTTGTTTGTTAATATTAAGTTTTGTTAGGGTCCATAACTGACAGCGCACAGCTTTAATGGCAATGATTCTTGGTAGTCAAACCGAGTTATTGTCGTTAAACGTAATCGGTTGCCGGATATAGCTGAAAATTAGAAAGCGTCCAGCGGACGAGTCTATTATTGAAAAATGGGGGAGGTACCTACAGTGGTTCAGGTTGGGTTTATTTGTAAGTGATTGGCATTACATCAAACTGCCAATGCGCCAGATATATAGATTTTTTATCACTTCAGATAAATTGATTGAATTGGCATTTACTTGGTAGAATTCCATTACAATAGGATAAAATAACAAAATATTTAGTTCTACAAAATTTTATTAGGTAGTTGATAGCTATTTCGGCTTAACGCCATAAAATTTTGTAGAACTAAATACTTTGTTATTTTATCCTATTACTTCAGAAGAGTCACTTAAAGTCACTTGACGTAATGTTTTTTTTTTTTTTTTTAATTAAAAATTTAAATTATTTGGCGTTACAGCTTATTGACAGTGTGGTAGATATATTTTAATCATTTGAGATAGAGTAAAAAAAAACATGATATTGATTTTGGCGGGACATGAACCTGTGAATATTTCAAATCGTTAAGCAAAGCGCCTACCGCTGAGTTACAAAGGTGGACGCGAGAAACGACCCAAGCATTAAAAATGGAATTTAAAAAAATCGACATTCGGTATATGACCCTGCAAAGAATTGAATCTTTCTGATTATTAAGTTGACTTCTTAACACTCGATCCCGCGCTACCGCGTTTTTGCACAGTGCGCGACTAATTGACATCATTCTGTTAGCGCGAGACGGGCTCTTTGAAAATTATTTTTTTCGTTATACTATTCAAAAGAGTGTGATTCAAGGCTACGATTTTTTTTGTTGAGCTCTTATTATATTTAGGGTTAAAAATAATCCTTGAAATAAGATATTTATTCCTTGAGAAAACGTTGCATTAGAGTATTTATTAGTTGTGATAATATTTTTTAACCAGTCACAAATTTAAAAAAAAAACTCAAACTCTAGGTAGTTTGGGTTCTTTGGTAACACAGAATATTACGTAAATATATTTTAATGTAAAGACATCGTTTGAAGAGTACGCATCCTTATCTTCCGCGATCGCGATTTATTTTCAGCATTTATCTTACTTGCACTTTAATGACGTATTTATGTGGTGTTATAGCATTACCAACGAGAACTACTTGTTACTCAGTTGTTCAACCTCTCTTTTTTCGAAGAGAGTAGGTGTAGAAGGATTGGGCTAGGACAGGACTAGTGGTTAGCTAATCGCTCTCGCTACGCCCCGTGAGGATCGGATAGTTGGAAGGGAGGACTCAGACTACGAAATCCAAAAATCGATTGAAAGATCAATTTATGAAACTGTGCACCGGGACTTGAAACTGAGACATCCGTAACCGTAGCCAACGACGTTACCAACTGCGTCACGGACGCCGACAATTAACATTTTATGTGAATTAAATATCTTGTCTACTTTTAATAACCGTCGCTAAAATATCAGTTTTGAAATTTATTGAAATTTCAGTTTTGGTTTAGTATAGCAACATTCCTAACGCAACGGTGGCACCCTTACTAGCGGCCAAGTTAAATTGGTACATCTATAGTTTGAGAGAAGTAGTTTGCTACTCAAGGGGTGGTGGAGCGTCAACACACTTAGACTGCCCCAGGTCGGGCGTGATGACAAAGGATAATTCACAGGTTCCCTCGTCTTCTATTAAAACCCGTTTGTATTCAGTATACTTTCTCTTTAATTGCAGTTAGTTTACACTTATAAATTCCTCGAAGGCAATAACAGATACATAAACAGCGTTTAAAATACACAATTTCAATTTAAAACTCAGTAAGTGGTTTTACGATAAGGTCGTCCCTTTGAGCCAAGCCGCGGGGCTGTGTCGGCCACTAACCGCCAGGCGGTAGGCCGAGGGACAAGTGCTCGTTTCCCTAAGCATCGCCCGCTTTTTGTTTACTTCTAACAGTAAACAAATAACGGTAAACAAACAAATATGACAAATCATTTTTGAACGCCTTAGGAGAGATATTACATATTAAATTTGCATGAATAGGAAGTCTGTAGACGGGTTTTGAAGACCCCTGTCCGCCCCGTAGGTATGGGGCGGTGTCAAATTATATCATATAATTCTACAATAAATAATTATATATACTTGCAAGTACAACAACTTTACAATCGCTATAAGTGTGAAATTTGATGCCTAAAGTTCGAAAGTCATATGCCACATTTTTTAAATAATAAATACACAAACATTTAGAGTATAATAGCTCGTGCAGCTTATTGCCTTGTCAAAAAAGGGATCACTTTGCAGTGCGGTTAGTCATTATTATGTGTTTCACATTTTTATTTTGTTTCGCGACGTCATAAGTAAAGTTTTTCAATATATTATTCCAATTTAACAACCAGTGTTTCTTTATTTTTATACGCAACATTGTATGCTTCCCAAACTTTTTTGTTTGAAGGCATTACATCAAATGGTTAAAAAGGTATGATTTCTTTTAGCAATATATTCGCAAATTCGATTCGTGGGCGAAGTTTGCGGGATTTGCGTGTATGTTTTGCACAAAAACGCTGGGTGCCTGAGTGTTATTAATATGCAAAATAATCATGATTTTTAATATATTCTGAAATGCAATTATTCTCTGCTATCTGTGCAATGTTACACAAGCAAAATATTATCCAATCATTGAACTCACAATGCTAAATATGTATAATAAAATGCATTATTTTGTTTGAAATTTATGCAAAAGTCACAATACACGTTTAGTTATTGTGATAAGGCTACAAAACGTAGCAATCTATTAATTTATGTCATATCGATAATACCAACTTAACACCATTATGCACCAAGCAAAGTACAATAACACATTAGCATACTTTCAATTATTTTATCTGCACTGTGTCCAATTGTTTATGGCTTCAATTGGATCAAATTGTAATATGATTTGTCCTATATGTTTAACACATATTATTTTTTGATAAAACATTAAGCAAAACAAAATTGGTCCAGTTGACAATGCGAGAACGATCTATCAGGGTTCATTGAAAAAAATATCGGAATTGGTTTTTTAATCAGATTCAAAAGAACATTACTTATTCCACTAATTCTTATACTAAACACAGAACAGTAATTTACAGGTTATGTAAGTAAAGAAAATATCACTTGACACGACTCATTATTATTCAGTGTGAATCGTGCCCAGAACTTTCATTGGATCATCTCTCGTGCAAAGTCAAGAAAAAAATACGTTTTTGGCGACCTCGGATGAGTTTGTAGAAAGTGGCGAGGACGTTCCTAGGTCACATTCCAAACCCTTGGCAGAGAGCGGGTAGAAATTTTTTTGTAGTCAGACCGCTGACAGCGATGAGGCAAGGACGTACCAGCGGCACGGCACCTACGTTTACCTATAGAGGCCGTCGCTCCATGATGACTGAAAATATTAACTCATAGCACTCTGGGTACCAATTCTTCGCAGGCTTGATTTTTTTAAAATTCTAATTGTGTATTTTAAACTGTGTTTTTTTGTATTTGTTTGTATTTTAAATTGTATACTACTAACTGGAATAAAGTGAATTTGACTAAGTGAACGAGCTTGTTTGAGTGTACCTGAGAGACCTCCCCGTCATCATTAGCTCACCGGATGAAAGTCTTACTCACACACTATATGAATATGCTCCAGGAGAAATCCATTTTATTCTCGCAGTGTATTCCACAGTGTATCATCAGTGATTTCTGTTTATCAAATCTTTTCCACAAATGTCACTTAATTAGAAAAAATATTTGGTATATCGAATGCCCACAAAATAGCCCAAAATAATAAATGTCATCTGTCACGTATAATTCTAAACTATGGGCGAGGAAAGGGTTTATATACAAACTGATTACAGATTGCTTATATTTTTCATACAATAGTAATTACAATAATGAATTTTACTTTAGTGGCTTAATGATTTGTTGGAAATAATATTTTTGGTTTTAGTTTTGCGGCAATGATCCTGACATCCTGCTTAAAGCTGCTCTTCTGGCTGAAGAATATTGCGATGCTATCGATATAAATTTAGGATGTCCTCAAGCCATCGCTCGTAGAGGTCACTACGGTGCCTTTCTTCAAGACGAGTGGCCGTTATTAAAAGAAATTGGTAAATAGATTTATTTTTTAATATTGCATTCATTGTAAAATCAATTTATATAATATATGAAATTGCTTCTCAAAGCAAGGATTTTTTTGATGTTTAAAATAGTTTCTATACCTTGTAAAGAGTTTAGACAAATCAGCCAATGATCAGTTATCTTAACACCATTGATTCCTATTCATTCGCAATCGGCCCTCCTTAATTATCTTCTGTTCAATACTCCATCGATGCACATACGTGGGGAGTCATTGTTATAAAAGAAAAAGGTAACTTTCAATATTTTGTCCTCACTTTTCTATGCCCGATTCAAAGTATTATTGCTTAGTTTGACAGTTGGCTACAGATAATAATTTGTTTTTGAATGCTTCTTTTTCCAGTTAGTAAACTTAAGAAATCGCTCTCTATTCCTATAACCTGTAAAGTAAGGGTGTACAGTGATATATCAAAGACTGTTGAATATGCTCTTATGCTGCAAAATGCTGGATGTCATCAACTGACAGTGCATGGTCGTACGAGAGATCAGAAAGGTCCACTCACAGGATTAGCTAGTTGGAAACATATCAAAGCTGTTAGGTGAGTTTGATCGTAGACTATCATCATTCAATGTAATATATTCTTAAATTCATCTGCTTTGTCAATAAAATTATTACATATTCTTCTTGGCCCATATTAAACCTTACTATTACAGTAATATTATCAACATTTTATCTATCTGTCTGTGCACCTTGTTATTTCATACTCTAGGATTGTAATTAATACTTGAAAACATTTATTGTAACCTCAATATGTACCCTATGTAAGATTAATTAATCTTGTTTTCAGAGAAGCTGTATCCATCCCAGTTATCGCAAACGGAAACATTCAATGCTTAGAAGATGTGCATAGATGTTTAGAAGCTACCGGAGCTAAAGGTGTAATGAGTGCGGAGGGCATTCTCACCAATCCAGCTCTTTTCGAGGGTATTTCACCACCTGTGTGGGACGTGGCATTGGAGTATCTAGAACTAGTAGCCAAATATCCGTGCCCGCCTTCTTTTATTAGAGGTCATCTATTTAAGATGTGCCACTTGCTGTAAGTTAACAATCATAGTTCAAACAAAAAAAATACTATAAGATTGCTATTATTGTCAAATGCTTATTATTTAGAGAAGATTCTTCGTTATGAATGATGTTAATCACCTGACAATTTGAAACCATTGGAGTTTTCAACCATTATTTTATTGCAACTGAGAATGAAACGGTTTCGAAATATCAGGTGATTATAACCAGTCAAAATGCACAGTAATCTTATTTAATCACAATATTATAGTTTGTTGTGAATTCAAACAATGAAAAGCGCAAAAAATTACCTTCACAGTAGAACATCACTCGACTAAAATTCAAGAGATCTAGAAAAAAAACAGTTTTGAATTGCTAGAAAATTACTTAAATCTAAATCTTTTGTAAAAGTGATCTGTCACTTGATTTTAGCTGAATCTGTTTTACTTGAAGCTAAAAAATTAATGTTATCATGTTGTGTGTTTTTTAAGAATACAAAGAATACGTAGATAGACAGTCTCCAACTGTAATACACTCGACGTTTGATTAGGCAAATGATTTGTAGTACATGGAATTGATAACATTCAACTGATTCTGTCTGTTTTAATGAATCGTTGCATTCAGATAACTAGAAAGAAAGTCTGTAATAATAATTATACTAAAATTTTGTGAAAGTATTTTATTATTTTGTGGTAAACTACTCAGCATAACTTTACACTATTACAATATTAGGGTTTGTTTGTAACTGAGAATTCATTCTATTATCTTATGTCATATGATTTTGCTTCTTAAGTCATATATCTTTGATAAAAAGATAATATAAATATCGACTGTGTCTGTGTGAAAAATACTGTGTATAGCTCACACAAAAGGTGCTAATACACTATATTTATATAATATATCAACTGCAGAAAGGCAAAAGAACTTATACCTCTGTCTTTTCAAAATATTTTTTTTTTTTGATAATCACAATGTATACAATTTAATACACGTTTTTTTGGGCTTTACACAATATTTTTTGTCTGTGGGTTACGTCCTTTTTCCTTTTCGCATTCGATATATATGTGACCATATTAATTTCAATTATATTAATCATAAAATGTACATTATCAGCTTTTTGATGATAGTAACATATTTATGATAATATTGTTTAGAATATATATTATATGCAGTTTTGAAGCAAAGAAATTGGTGTAAAAAGTACATGCAATATGTTTTATGTCAAAAATAATTCAAAATGATATTTTACTGTAAGAGTAGGCAAAATACATATCTTCACTTTCATATCAAAGAATCATATGTCACCAGTGGTTTTATTACAGCAAAACATCATTAGTAATCAAGAACGTACATTTATAGTAGATAATGGCTATGTTCTACTCGTTTCCTGAACACTTGGGGTTTATTGACTTACAACCTTTTGCAGTATTGACTATGATATGTTGTTTTTTAGACTGTGTAAAGAAATCATGTAAAAAGAGGATTGAGTGTCTTATTGTGGGTTAAAACAATTATACTAATACAGTTAACATAAAAAATGTACATTTGTATCAAGAAATCTCTCTTACAAATTATTTTCAGGTTGGCTATGCCGACAAATTCGGAATATCGAGCGGCGCTGGCAGTAGCGCAAACACTAGATCAATTTGTTGTAGTGATGGAAAATATAAAAGAAAAATACTATCCATTTCATTCTGGAGAAAAGCTATACCAGTGTGACAGTGACCAAAATGATGCAATTGATTCAGCTAGCAATGGTTCTGATGCAAGTGACACGAATGATTATAATCTATGTTTGCCACCGTGGATATGTCAACCGTATGTGCGTATGGCACCCAGTGAACATGTAAAGAAAATGGAAGAAAAACAAATTGAGATAGAGGTAGTGTATGTCATTTACAAACAATATTATTTATTTATGTATTTATGCTGCTCCGTCTATTGTTTAACCGTTGTATTATGTTGAATATGAAGATATCACAGTGATAAACCAAGTGGAATAACTAAGTTATCAATTTTTAATTTAATTTTATATCAATTTAATTTAATTTAATTCAATTCACAGATAAATGGGTTTGATTTTATAATTAAAAATAAACACATGAAATATGGCAAATTTTCAAATCATTGCTTTGGCTATGTATTATAGATCATAGCATTATGTTTAAAATGACAAAAAATTTAAAATAGGCAAGGAAATCCATCGATTCCTCTCCACTCAAGGGTATAAAGGGTATATTTCAGATTGTTGATTTGGGAAAACTATATATTTCAAACGTTTTAGAGCCGAAACAAAGATAGTAGATGTCGCAAAAAGTAGTTTCAGTAACACTAAACTTCATATTGCTATTTCTGAAATTAATTTTACTAGCAATTTAATAACAAATATCAATTTTAGAATGGTGGCGATGACTTAAAACGGCACTATGAGGATTCTGATGGTAATTCAATTACAAGGAAACGAATGAAAAAACTTAGAAGAATACAAAGAAGACCTCCTAAAACGGAATCTCACCAAGTCAAAAGACCAACTGATATATGTACAAATTGCCCAAATCCTCTGGTATGTACACAGCTTTTTTTAAATAATAAAATAATATTACTCAGCGAACACTTGATCTTCGAAATCATCCTAATTTCTATCTAGTTAATGGCCAGATTGTATGCTATCCTTGTGTCAGTTATATGCCGTATTAGCTCGAATATAACGCAACTGCTTTGCAGAGAGGGTTGCAGATAAACAATGAACCCCATTGACGATAAGCAAGTAACTTTGGTCCGTCACTAAACCCAAATGTGTCAGGTAGGTCTTGCTGTAGAATAGGACATGTGAGGGAAGAAACACAGTATATACATACATTTCTATGCTACATATTATTTTTTTACTAGACATCACATATAATAATAATGCCTTTTACAAATAATATTTTAGGTAAAAAACATAGTGTTATATTCAGGCTAATACGGTATATGTAATATCAAATCCATAAAATATCAGCCATTCTTATCTGGGGAATACATGAATTGGGTAGTGTAAGGAATTCTTAAACTGTAACATGATATTTGAAAAATGAAATTTGATATGGATGTCAAATATTTATTGTACTTGAATTTTTCATGAATAAGGCACTTTCATGCTTATGCCTAAGTAAAGAAAGATGGCCTTATAAACTTCAATCATTGATCAAAACTAGATTTTTACACAATCCTACTTAATACCCTTTTTTGACAAGTCACATGAAACATAGTACTAAATGACCCCCTTCAAGTGTGCTACGACATATCGTTACCTTACCTTGTAAAGGTTCTAACTGACATTTTGGCCTGAAATGACATTTTGATTGGAAAATGTTGTATTAGCCACATTCTACAACATACATTGATTTCAGAGTCATATATTGTTCAATGAGGGATTATTCCGAAGTTCTATCCACACATTTTTTTTCATAAATTTGTTTTATACTGTTCTATGAATCAATATAACTGCTTATTATCATCTCACAGAAAAAAAATGCACATGACAGGTTTTTTAAAAAGGTTTTAATGTCATGTCGAACATTCTTCGCTCGATCATTGGTGTGTTTCAACCCTTTACTTCTATTGTTCTATCGATGTGGTCATTGACGAAAGTTACGCAACTTCGTTCAAACATTCAAAGTATATATGTATTATTATTCTGTTATATTATAATATTCCCGTTAGCTTATATGGTTCAGCAAGTCATGATAATATATAATATTAATAAATATCCTAAAAATCAGAACATTTTGTTTGATAAATCCTTTTCAAATAAACTCTTGTTGTCAGTTCTAATTAAAGCTTTAGATACTCATTATTTTCTAATATAAAGACTTAAGTTAAAATAAATTATATGAAAAACAAGAATACATTTTATCTAATTAAAAACTAATTAAAAATACATTTTTTCCTTCAAAATACAAAATATTATCAGTGAAAACTTCAAACGCTCGTATCTCAAAACATGGTCAAGTGCAGTTAGAACCTTTTCAAAGTAAGGTAACGATATAGCTAATATTGTTGTAATTGCAATAATTGTATGTATTTTTTTTGTTATCAGGGAATGAAGTGTTTGGAAAAGTTATGCAAACAATGCTGTCGAAACAAATGCTTCAATGATAACTTAGATTGTCCTGGACATAGGATTCTTGTCAAGACTCGGCGAGAAATGGCCATTAAATATAATGCAGAAAGAAAATTAGCCGCTGAGAAAATTTCAGAAAATGCATTAACAGCAACGAAAACACATTTAGATATTAGTTGAGTTTATGTCAATGTACCTGTATCATCAATATTCACGTTAATCTTTCCATCGTGGTCTCTGATATTTTTTAATTTTTAGTACAGGTTGTCCTCGACGTACGACCGAGATACTTTCCTGAACTTGGTCATAAGTCGAACTCCATACAAAACATTGCAATTAAATATTGTTGGGTTCAGGTCAGTTTTAGTGGGGTCATTTTCATTTGTTTTTAAAACATCGAGCGCGCTTTTCAAAATTTCGCGCTTAGCTGTCAAATAACAATCACAATATTATTGCAAATTGGCACAATTTTATTATTTGCCTTGTAAACAAGCAGTTGGAATAAGTTTCGTTGCAAGAATTGCGTTGAAAATAAAAATTAGCTTTATAATGCAAATGGATGAAGTAAGGTTATGCCTGCAAGAATTGCATTGAAATTCCTTTTCCATTACAATATGCTTTTACTTCAGGAATAAATAAATTTAAAAACCATACTTCGAAAATAAATTGCGTCATCCACCCTTTTTTGTTTGAGCAATAATGTAATAGTAACATATCAGTATTGATTACTTTGAAGGCCTCTTGGATATTTCAAGTGATGAATCATTAATGGTTTCAATTTATAGTTTCAATTATTCCCAGCAATATTTCCACCCAATAAGTGAATAATACGATCCTCAAATGCTTTGTATCCTGGCATACTTTATGTTTCCTTATGAATGTAAGTACGTTTTTTTGACTGAGGCATTTTCTTCCAAAAAAAATGTTTTTTTAAATTTTTGGCCATAAGTGCGAACCGTCGTATGTCGAACCATAGTAAGTCGAGGACTACCTGGAACTTAAAGCCAAGACAAGTCCGAAAAGTGCGCAAACCAAAACTAAAAATGTGCTTAATTAAAAAAACCTTTCAATGAAAACCATAGCAATGACAATATGTATTCTGTCAGTGAGTCACCGTGATTGTGAATGAAAGAACACAGTCAATATTGTCATATAAAACTCATAAATTATTAGTATACGCATGCCATGCGCCTACCAGTTGAAAATATAAGTGCATAGAAGTAACGTGAACATTTATCGGAAAATGAAGCAGATTTGATTTCATTTGACAATGCTTAAGAGAAATTTAATTGCGGATGCAAAATTTATATAGGTTTCATTTTCCTATTCTGACTTCAAACTAACTGTATTTCGATTTATTACTCGGCAATGATTTGTCTGTAATGCGAATTATTATATGTCAGGTGGTAGCACTTTTGGCTCAAAATTAAGATACCACTTTTGAGGTGTTAGTGTGTATTTATAAAAAAAAACGAAATATTAAATTGTGAGCTTGTTTCAATCTACCTAATATAACTAACACAAAATAGTTTCTGATATACCAGAGGAACATGACAGGAACAGTGCTGTCATGTTTCAATAAAATTTTGAATGTGGAAACCTTAGTATAATATACTTATTAATTATAATTAATAATAATTACTTAGTATAATATGCTTATTAATTATAATTAATAATAATTATAATTACTTTATTATTAGTTGTTAGCATAGATAATATTATTATCTATGCTGACAAGAAATGATTAGGTAATCGAAAATGTATACCCAAAAAGCAATATAAAATGAATATTATTCATAAGCTATAACCATAAAGTAAGCTATAACTAAATGCATTTACGTAAGATTATTGTGGTGTTTTAGTAGTTTGGTGTACCTATCGATCACAATCTCATTTTGTTTGCTTGTCAATTCAAATATTGGGTAGCTATAAATAAGCAGCGAGAATTAAAAAAAAAAATATTACATCCGTCAGTTTCTTAACATTTGGTTTTTTTTTAATAGTAATGGAGAATTTTTAACTTTTTAATGCCCATTGACATAAAATTTAGCTGTATATATTTTTACGAAGTAAAAAAAAAAAACCAGTGAAGGTGGTCGCCCAAACTGCATTCTACGAATTATTATTACACAATAATTTATATTGTTGCACAATCAAATATATATTATTGCACAATAATACCTACAAAAAAGTTTGTGTCAATACTTTTTATACGGTGGCAACACTAACAAATGTACTATAATATTATCTATGAAAAAATGTCACTTGGATGACATTTATTTCTTAGGTTATAATTGTGAATTATGTAAAACGGTTCATTATTTTAAGAAACATCGTATCGTATTAATTTAAAAAAATGACGGAAACCCCCGAGCTCAACAAAAAATCTGATACACCGCATGTAGTCTCAGAAGAAAAAAAATGGGGATATGATTTGTATCCAGAACGGAAAGGTTCTTATTCACCAAGCATTTCAAGCGTTCTTATTGGAATGGAAGGACGAGAAACTCAAGATAAATTGAAATGTGAAAGAAACGTGTTTAAAGTTATCCAGTCAAGTAAGTTATATTGGCTGGTTAAATAATTTCAATAGTCATATACTTAAATACGTGAATAAAACTAATATAAATTTATCTTTGATAGGTCCAATGGTTAAACTCATGATGGCGGCACTCAAAAGTTCTGGATGGTGAGCTTAAATATTGTACTTATAATTGCCTTGGGTCTTGATTATTTTTAAAATAAATTTTATAAGCTGGTAAATAAATTGCTTAAATATTAACTGATAGTGATGATGCTATTTCTTTCAATACCAAGTTTATTGAATAAATTTACGTCATTTATTATTACTTTCATTTTTAATAATTCCTCACAACACATATTAATTGAATTGACTCTCAGATAGGTAAAATGCATTATGAAAATCTTTTTTTTTTGTACATTGATTCATTTAGCACTTTATTTTCAATTGGTTTGTATATTATATGAATCCAGATCACTAGTTTGGTGTTATTATGAGCCCTGTTTCACTGTTGCACAATATTTTCAAATAAATGTTGCTTAGTCATCGATAAAACCTCAGTGGATATTTAATGATTGTTTTTGTTTTGTTGCAGTCCCATTGATATTAGAAGACATATTTCATGTGAATATTGTGATATATCTGTCACTGGTGGATATGACCCAAAACTAAATCAAGTAAGTTTTATAGTATAGTACACCCTTGATATAACTGACTAATACATGTGAGGAGATGTCCGTTAACACTGAATGTCTGTTATATAATAAGGTGGTTTTCTGAATGCACAGTTTTTGGTAAACTCTAGACACTTTCGATATTATTTCGGCTGTCACTAGCTGTGCTCTTTAGTGCTCTTAACAATTATTTCTCTCGATATTTTCAACCCAAAATAAACAATTACAGTAGTCCTATTATGCTTTATAAGTAAGTTAGAAGCTTAAGGACTTGACTACATGATCTAGGATAATGATCAAATTAAAGACAGCTGTTTTAAAGCATCCATTGTGGGTCTTGATAAAATATATGTATTAACATAATTTTAATCCTTTGTTTCAACTTGAACTGATTGTTTATTTATTAAAATGAATAAATAATTAATTTAAGACATCAACTGAGGGTGCTTGATTGAATTTCATATGAAATTATCATTTCCATTTATTTCGTCACTAACGACCCGGGTTTCGCCTTTCGGCATCTTCAGACATTCAAGCGCACAAATGAACTCGGTAAATAATTGATTAGTGCGTACCAAATTGTTGGCGTCTTTGTTAAACAACGTCAAGTTGGTAGCGTCGTTGTCTACG
This sequence comes from Himalopsyche phryganea, assembly GCA_022494535.1. NCBI lineage: Eukaryota > Metazoa > Arthropoda > Insecta > Trichoptera > Rhyacophilidae > Himalopsyche > Himalopsyche phryganea. The sequence goes on along the minus strand of JAGVSL010000001.1, from coordinate 13,320,110 downwards.
GCTACGGATGTCTCGGGTTCAATTCCCAATGTTGACAGTTTCATGAATTGATCTTTCAATCGATTTCTGTTCGTAGTCTGAGTGTTTGTGATCTCTAAAATTAAATCCACACCCACCCATCCGTTCCACACGGGGTGTAGCGAGAGCGATTAGCTAAGCACTAGTCCTGTCCTAGCGCTATCCTTCTATCTTCGGAAAAAATAGGTTGAGCAACTAAATAAGAAGCAGTTCACTTAGAAAAATTCTGTTGAGATACTTCCATTAGGAGACCATATGCTCCACGTTGGGAGCGGACATGGAAAAAAAAATTGAAAAAACATCGATAAACAATTGTCTGTATACGAACTAATCAATTGTATTATTTTTTTAGATAGTGGTTTGCCAAAATGGATGTCGGAATGAATCGATGATTCAAGGAGTCTTAGCTCATGAAATGGTTCACATGTTTGATTTCTGTAGAAACAAGGTGGATTTCACAAACACAGAACACCTCGCTTGCACTGAAATACGAGCAGCCAATTTGACCCATTGTTCCTTCTTCAGCGCAATGTCGCAAGGGGATGCATCTTTTACTAAAATAAAGAATGCTCACCAGGTAAGTTTGTCTTTACCTTACTATGTGAGAGAGTAAAATAAGTCGTCTGCTACTTGAGGGGAAGGTGGAGAGCGGGGAGAAGCGGTGTGCGGAGCGTCAACACACTTCGACCGCCCCGAGTCCGGCGTGGGGACAAAGGATAATTCACAGCTTCCTTCGTCTTCCATTAAAACCCGGTCGTACTAAGTATACTTTCTCTTTAATTGCAGTTAGTTTACACTTGTAAATTCATCAAAGACAGTTACACAAACAGATTTAAAATACACAATTTCAATTTAAAACTGTAAGTGGTTTTATGATAGGATCGTAAATCTCGGACTAAGTCGCCGTTTCGTCGGCCAACCACCCCCTCAGGGAAGGCCGAGAGGCGAGTCCTGCTTTCCCCAAGCAGCGCAAGCTTTTTGTTTACTTCTAACGGTAAACAAATAACGGTAACCAAACAAATATGACAAATTATTTTTGAATGCCTTAGGAGAGATATTACATATTAAATTTGTATTAATAGAAAGAGTCTGCAGATTGGTTTTGAAGACCCCTATCCGCCCCATAAGTACGGGGCGGTGTCATATGTTTATACTTATGTTCGTTCAATAATTATATTTTTTTTAATTAAAAAAAAAAAACGATGCCATAACCTGTTCGATATAAACATATATTACGCTTTAAAATTTTAATTTATATGATTCTTATATTATGGGTATCTATGTTTGAAAAAATACATAATTTTTATTTACATGGCCGAAACCATAACCAAGAAATTTTTATTCTTAAAACTTGTTCTTCGCTTCGGGCATTTGAGTTACCAGTTGCAAGGGCCATTCGGCTGATCAATGCATTGCGTAGAGCAGTGGTTCTTAACCTTTTCAAAGTCACGGTGCACTTTTTATCATAAGAAAAAATGGCAGTGCACTAAAATCAAACAGGTAAAAAACAAAGAAAAATATTGAAACATGAAATTGATTATAAATTTAACAGATTATGTAAGAGTAATACAAAAAATAATTAAAGAAAAGATATACATATTTATAGCATATATATATATATAAAAACTAAAATTGACCCTAATAAAATGGAGATTATTTTATGTGAAAATTAATTCATGTGAAACCTTAGCTTGGCGGCTTTTACAGATTTCAAAACTATTAGGTCGAATATTTGATGTAGCTATCCTCAATTCTTCGTCTAAATTCCTAAGTGTTTCTCTTTTTTTATAGTTTTCATATTAGTTATTATTGAAAAGCCAAGCTCACACAAATATGATGTTGAAAACTGTAACAAGATTTTCAGTGCTCTCATGCAGAGAGCTGGGTATTCGCCATGGACAGTAATCCAAAAGTCCTCCATAGTTACCTCAGAAAACTTTATATTTAAATTACGATTCGTTGACCAATTCTTCTTCTTGGTATGACAATTCACTACTCGATGTATCAATCGTGGCAAATGGATTTCGTATTGTCATAATTCTCTATATTTAAGGAGGAAAGTAATATTCAATCTTTTCTTTCCATCAAAGTTAGATGTTCTGTTATAGCGGCAATAATTCCCTCGCCAATGTTTTCGTTGAGTGAAGGAAACATATCTACTTTATTTTTTGCTATTATTCGAAAACCATTCAACGCGAGGCAACATGTGCGATCGATTAGATAAAATCGATTCGTCGGATATCATAATTTCGCGAACCATTTGTTCGGTTTTCAACATTTCGCGAATTTTTTAGTCTTTTACAATATTTCCGCAGTGCACTTGCAACAAGCTCATGGTGCACCAAGTGCACCGGTTAAGAACCACTAGCCTAGAGAGTTGGATATTTTCAGCATAAAACTCTATTGTATGCTAATTTTTTTTTTCTTGTATCTTAATGTCTTGTTCTCTTTATAATTTTAAAAATGTTTTTACTATTATTATTGTTGTTATTATTATTGTGTAAATGCATGGCGCATTGGCGTCAGCTGTAATGCCATGCATTTTAATTTTTAAAATTTACAAATAAATAAATGATGTATAAAATGGAACCCAACGAAAAATACTACGTTAACAGGTGGCTTTATCTCTTTCTCGCTCAATCACATGAAAAGTGAAGATGTAAACGAGATGCAAGGGCATGCAGCGCATGCTCTTGTCCTTCATGCTCATACCCAAATTAGGTTGTGCGATAAAGATAGTGATAAGTCCACCGCACGCCGATGTACCTTATGTATTGTATTTAATAGTGTTTTAGTCATTTTGCATTAATTTAATACTCTCGTCTCCAAATTTAATAAATTGTGTTAAAAGTATCAATTTCATCGAGCTTCAGCTCTAATAGGAGTCTATGTATTTTCCAAATTAAACCAACGTGTTTGTAAAAATTTTACAGGGTTCAAGTAATTAATTTTATCAACAGTTAGTTAAATTAAGCACATATGCAGAAAAACAGTGTTGTCCTAAAAAAATTGTTCAGCGATAATAGCGGTTGGTTGTTGTGGAGATACAATTTATCGAAAATATTTATCTTCAATGAATGATGATGGTTTGAGTAATTTTAATGAAAACACGGTTTATTGATTAAAAAATCTTTTACTGGATAAATGTGTTGACAAAAAAAAACCAAATAAAAGCTAACACTGTTGGATATGGGCTCAATTGTATATTATTTTACTTTGTTTTCAGGATTGCGTAAAAACGAAAGCTGCCTATTCCGTATTAGCTGTAAGAAAAATAAGCATGGAAGAAGCTTATGCCGTCGTCAATAAAGTGTTCCCTCAGTGCTATGCTGATTTAGAACCTGTCGGCAGACGGATTAGACGAAATTCCAGAGACATGGAGAAGGCATATATTGAGGGGCCTATGTATGGATACGATTAACGTCACATGTATCCCTGCACTTTTGTTGATGGATAATCAAATAGGTAACGTCGAATAGTCTAGATTTATTTTACTTGTAGTGTCTGTTACTTTAGTTTTGCAAGATAAGTAAAAGCATTATAGACTATTAATAGATCTTGGATTTTGCTGGTGTGGATTGGCATTTATGAACTGAGTATTTTTTGAATCTTTAATCGGAAAACTTTTTTACTTAAATAAAAGCAAATTTGAATTGTTGAGATTTTGTGCATTTCCATGTATTTCGTCCTAACGACCCGGGATTCGCCTTTTGGCATCTTCAAGCATTTCAGCACACGAATGAACTCGGTTTGAATTCATTCGTGTGCTGGCATGCCTGGAGATGCCTAAAAGTGAAACCCATGTCGTTAGTGACAAAATACATGGAAATGTAAATCTCAACAATTCAAATTTGATATTGAAATTCCATCAAGCACCCTCAGGCAATATCTTAAATGAAATAAAAGCATTTTTTGCAAAAGTGATAACAGGACAACTAAACAGAACTATTTGATTGTAATCCTTCTAAAATAGATCATATTTTTTGTCATACAATCAATGCTTTATTCAACGTATAAAAGTTTATATATATGTTTTTTTACTCTTGATTTAGTTGTACATTTTAAGAGTTATATTAAATATAAATTTGTTCAATTTATTTTTATGTATATATGGTGTTGCTGGGTTTGTGGTGCAGTCAGTGGTCATTGCGCTAGCGTTACGGATGTCACGGGCTCAAATCCCAGTGTGGACAGCTTCATAAATTGATTTTTCAATCGATTTCGATCCAAATAAAAAAGTGTTGAAAAAGATATTAAAATGAAAAATTAAAGTAGTGGTTTTATACTTTACCTGACAATAACAAAGGCGCACTTTAAAACTGGTAAAAAGTACCATTTCCTTGTGCACAGCGTGTTAATAAAACCAACTTCAGTTCATACTGGATCACCAACTAGTAATAAATATATTATAAAAGTGGATATAAACTAAAGCATATTGTATAATTTAAGACAGCTGAGGGTGTGCTTGATGGAATTTCAATATCAAATTTGAATTTTTGAGATTTTGTACATTTCCATGTATTTCGTCACTAACGACCTGGGTTTCGCTTTTCGGCATCTTCATCTTCGTGTACACCGAATGCCCGAAGATGCCGAAAGGCGGAATTCGGGTCGTTAGTGACAAAATACATGGAAATGTACAAAATCTCAACAATTAAAATTTAAAGCATTTTCAATTTTAGCATTTCATTTTTGTAGTTCATAGAAGTCCATTTCAGCTATTCAATACCTTAGAGGAATAGTAGGTTTTGTCTCATTTTTCGAAAATTGTTTATCATTTTCCGTCGTCTAAAAAATATGAAACGTCAAACAAAAAAAATTTTCTTTTTAATAATAATTGCACTCTCAGGATTTATTTGTAACACTATGCACTTTTATTTAAAAGGAAATAGTAAAGTTTTCAAACCTGTCTAGCAAAGAGTTGACACCTGTTTTTAAGATATGCTTTTATTTGCGGCCGTGACCTAGATAAGGGTTTAGTAGGTTACCGAGATTTGATGTCTGAGACAAAGCGATGTAGAAACAAAGTATTTTTAAGAAAGTGATCTATATGGAATTTGCAATTTATTGAATGTAACGATTCTATAAAGATTTTTGAAATGTACCAAAGAGTTTGTTTTTTCGCACTTTTTCTGACTGATATTTAAAGTAGAATTACTGAATATATTTTGTTTAAAAATAAGGCAACAAAAAATTAATAATAATATTGAATACTAATTAGCTTTTCGGGGATTATGTTTTTATTATCTTCATTAAGTCAGAGTCCGTCGTCTGCCTCGACATCTCACTCGTTATTTCTTAAGATTATATTTAAAAAGTTAGTAGGTGCTATTATAATCGGTAAATAATTTTATGAAATATTATATATTGACATGTGAAATTTTTTATTTAGTGTCAAAAAATAATATTTTATAAAATAATTTACCGATTATAATATAGTGCCTATTCACTATTTACATATAAGTAAAATAAATTTCTAAGTGCAGTGTCGAGGCAGACTACAGACACCGATTTAATCACAATGGTAGATAATAAAAACATATCCTCGAAAATTGATTACTATTTATTATTCTTATTAATTTTTTAGATATTCTTTTGCTAAAAGGCGTATATAATAAAAAAATTTGTTGCTCTATTTAAAAAAAAAAATATATTCAGTATAATTCTAATTTAAATAACAGACAGAAAAAGTGCGAGAAAACGAACTCTTTGGTACATTTCAAAAATCTTAAATAGAGAATCGTTATATTCAATAAATTGCAAATTCTGTATTGATCACTTTCTTAAAAATACTTTGTTCTACGATTTTGACTGAGACATCAAATCTCGGTAACCTACAATAAACCTTAATCTAGTTACGGCGTAAAGCAAATAAAAGCATATCTTAAAAACAGTTGTCAACTCTTTGCTAGACAGGTTTAAAAATGAACTATTTCCATTTAAATAAAAGTGCAATGTGTAAAAAACACTGAGAGTGCAATTATTAACAAAAAAAATTATTTGTTCCACATTTCATATTTTTTAGGCGACGGAAAACGATTATACTATACGAACTACAAAAATGCAATGCTAAATTGTAATGTTGTAAAATTGGAAGTGCTTTAGTTTCTATCCACTTAAATAATATATTTATTACTAGAAGATTTTAACCCACACAAAATTTAATATGTCACAAGAATTATATTCAACAATGTCTGCTGAGGAAATGAAAAAATTATTGGGCGGACTTGGGTACAAATGAAATACTGTTTATTTTTATAAATATTATCTTGATCTTATTTTGATACAATTGAAATCAGTTGATAAGAATGATTATAGTGGTAGGCGTAAATTCTTTGGTAAATTGACTTAATATTTAATGTATGGCCCGAATTATAGAATTGCACTTGGTAATTTTAATTATATGATACATTTCTCGCTACGTCAGTTGATGTCTTTTATGTTATATATGTACAAGAAAATTGGACGATAGAACTTATGGTCGTTTATTATGCATATTATATTTTGTGCTACCCCTAAAAGTAAATAAATAAAATTCAAAATATAATAATATGCTCGGTGATTCACTATATTATAAAGATAATGGACATTTTTTGGTGTTTAAAGCACTTGCGTGAATAATGGGATAATTATATCTACATTTTAACAGTTTCATATTCAACAATTTTCAACTTTTTGGCACTTCAAAAAGGGATAAGTTCTTTCGCTTGTTGAATTTCGGATGCCATCACAACCGGTCTCACCGTGAATCGAGACAATACATATATTCCTTAAAACTATAATTGAAGTAAAATATGTACAATGGATAAAATATATAGTCACTCGTTGTCGTACACTGTTTATAAATCACGAACATTATAATAATGATAGCGCTCAAAGCGAAGTCCGTCCTTAAAAATTACCTAATCGAAGAGTTAAAGATAAACATAAGAAAGAGATTGAACTATTTAAAATATCATCAGTCAATACTCCATTATCACTGTACACTCGAGGCACTCGTTTCTCCGAATACATTATTTAGAAGAGGAAAAGTCCCATATCCTCGCGATGTGGTCTCCGGGTCATTGGCGCATCTGTTTGTGTGACGCATTGAGGTAAATGATCCAGTAGACGGTGGTGAAGACCATGAAGCAGATCGGGAAAACGACGAGGGACACCTGGTCCATCATCCCCCGCTGAGATCCGCAGTACAGGACCGCTTGCTCCGCCACCGCGCGGAACCTGGCCCCCCTCACCGCTTCCCTGGCCGCTTCTCTCACTGCCTCTGACGACTCGACGTTCGCCTCCTGCTTTTTGTTCAATCAAATATTTGACATTAAAACCAAGATAGTTTGTGGTTTATAAAAATGTTTTGTAAATTAGGAGATAATAAAATTAAGTTTACAGCAAGCTTATAAGTGTTATAAAATCAGTTGTTTTATTAATAATAATAAATAGAAAAATAGCAGCATTACTAAAATATTTAACATTGCCATTTTCTATATTAAATTAAAGACAGAAGTATTTCTGATGATTCAAAAGCATTGCAGGTAAATAGTAATGTTTAATCCTTTACACTCAACAATGCCACACAAACGCATAATTTACAGAATCACTTTGATAACAAGTGAAGAATTAAGAAGCAGCGCTCTCAAATACAAACGATTAAATATTGAAACCACTTTCATAAAAATTCTAGTATTGTGGTAGGAAATAATAAATTTGAACAGAAGAATTAGTTGGCAGTAGACTATTACTCAAAAATAATTATTCTACGCGAACTGGGAAGAAGTACAGGAATTTTTATTTTATTTTATGTGCCCATAGTTATGAAAGTGGTGTAAGTCATGTTTCTTTCGTTTTGAGATATTTAAAGAAAAATATCTTTACATTTAACAATAGTGTTTCAAAACTTCTGCTAGTTTACTAGGCTTACAATTTATTTTGACATATAAATTTTGCATGTAGCTTGTAAATAATATTCTTTCAGGTTCAAATGACTTACACTGTTGTGAATTATGCTCATTATCATGAATGTGGTCTAAGTCATTTTTAATACGTTTTGAGAGATTTAAAGTTTTGTTTAACACTATAAAAAGTTTTTTTTTGAGAATAATTATTTATTGAGCTACATTAATTAAAATTTTTAGTACTTAATGTTTCCAAGTTATTAATTTTAATTTAACTTTTATTTTCGATTTTAAGAGATTTTAAATACTCCTGGTAAATTGGTGGAATGTAAAAGTTATAATTTAAGATATCGACAGTGGCTACTTGACGGAATTTCAATATCAAATTTGAATTGTTGAGATTTTTTACATTTCCATATATTTCGTTACCAACGACCCGGGATTCGCCTTTCGGCGGAGAGGACTTATCCCTCCTTTTCAAAATATTTTTTTTTGATAATCACAATGTATTCAATTTAATACACGTTTTGTTTGGGATATACACAATACTTTTTGTGTGTGGGTTATGTCCTTTTTCCTTTCCACAGTCGATATGTATAATAGTTACCTGAGCCGATGATAACATAATGGTAATGATATCAAATTCAAGATTGCAAATAACATATGCTGCATATAATGCCATAATTTCAAGCACATTTTTTTTATTGAATGAAATGGCAATAGCTTGCTAGAACTCCATTATAATAGGATAAAATAACAAATTATTTAGTTCTACAAATTTTTTATTAGGTAGGTGATAGCTATTTCAGCTTTACGCCATCGTCACATATGTGCGCATAATTGTGAGATTGGCGTAAGTCAAGAAATTGAAAAAAATGAGTTATTCATTTTTTTCTATAAAATATGCTGAAATTATAGCATTATATCCAGCGTCAGTTTCATTCATTTTGATAACAGACTAAGTCAATTAATTAACTAAGTCGCCCCGCGCGACTTGTTACATCATTATTTTTTACTCTGTTATTTGCAATCTTGAATTTGATTTCATTACCATTATGTCATCAGGTAGTGGCTCAGGTAACTATTATACATGTATATTTGAGATAAAAATAAAAAAAATGTTCATTAAATTTTTATGTAATTAAATTGATTTTTATGTGGGTTGTAGATATACGACCACGATTTCTGAATAATACTTCAAAAAAATGGAAACGAATATGAAAATTATCATCTTCAGATGAATCTCACCAAGAATTAGAGCTTAGTATTTATAATGAAAATCCAAAACCCCCAGACATGGAGTAAGAGAAAATGAAAAAAAGAAAGAGAACAAGAAACGAACATGACTTATACATAAAATATCGGAAAATGAAAGAGAAATAGTAGGGAAGAATACATTACAAAAACATTCAAAGTTGTCAATGTTTTTGAAAATAAGAATTGCTTCTAGAGGAAGAAATCTTTGAATCTCTTAAAATACGAGGAAAGAAAATCTATTTTCGAAAATTAAAAAACTACAAAGCAGAATTTATTTTTAAATGTACAGTTCATCAATGAATAATAAAACAACAGCGAATCGAAAATTTTTAATCTTTGTTTTAGATGTCAACAAAATGTATTGCCTTTATGTGGAAAAATGTGAAAGAAAATAATCTATCGTATGTTAAGGAGTGGATTTACAGAAAAGTATTTAATACTGAGTTCAATTTAAGCTTTCATTTTCCCCGTGAAGATAAGTGTCAAAAATGTGATGTACTGAAACTTAAAAGTGACTCATCCCTTGACCTTGTACCCAAAAGAAGAAGGCCAAAGATTTGCATTATGATCCACCAGCATAACCTTATATACCACAAATTTACCAGGAATATTTTAAATCTCTAAAAATCGAAAATTAAAGTTAAATAAAAATAAGTAACTTAGAAATATTAATTACTAAAAAGGCGAATCCCGAGTATTTAGTGACGAAATACATGGAAATGTAAAAAATCTCAACAATTCAAATTTGATATTGAAATTCTATCAAGCACCCTCAGTCGATATCTTAAATTATACCTTATATTCCACCAATTTACCAGGAATATTTAAAATCTCTTGAAATCGAAAATAAAAGTTAAATTAAGTCAATAACTTGGAAATATTAATTACTAAAAATGTTAATGAATATAGGATAGCTTAATAAATAATTATTCTAAAAAAAAAACTTTTTATTGTGTTTAACAAAACGTATAAAAAATGACTTAGAGCACATTCATGATAATGAGCATAATTCATTCTGTTAATTTTGAAAACAGTTTAAGTCATTTGAACCTAAAAGAATATTATTTACAAGCTACATGCAAAATTCATATGTCAAAATAAATTGTAAACCTAGCTGACTAGTAGAAGTTTTGAAACATTATTGTTAAATGTAAAAATATTTTTTAAAACATTAAAACACAAACCTTTAAATATCTCAAAACGAAAGAAACATGACTTAGGCCACTTTCGTAATTATGGGGACAATAACTATTTCTTAAGATCAAAGCAGGATGATTAGTACCGCTCTCAACAGTTCCAGGGGATTGTTAATGGATATAGCTTCGTATTCAGGTGAGTTATACATACCAAAGCAATGCGATATTATGTATTATATAATAAAATGAAAATGTATTATACATGCATTGTTTTTCAAAATATAATGATTAGTGCTTTTGAGGTAAATAAACATGCTTCTATTATAAATTAAAACATCCAAGTTTTTTCCAGTCATACATTATTTGTATACGCATCATACATCTTCATTCACACCATCTCAGAATTAAACCCTCCCTATTCATATTGAGTATATTTAACCAGTTAAGTTCTATTTAAATAATAGTAACACCTGCAGGGCTTATTTTTATAATTCTATTCATTTCTAGTATGCTTGTGGACATAATTTGGGGGTATGAATTAATAAAATTGATTGTGAGTATTTCTGAAATAATGGTTGATGTTTTTATGCAACTAATGCTGGTATAATCAAACTTGTTCAAACACAGAAAGTGCACTCTGCAACAATACTTAATAGCCTTTTTTGAAACCATGTGCTCTTAACAAATGCTTTTATGAAAGACAATATTGTATGTTGCACATTGCTCCTGTTGTGCGCTAGTTACCATAGAAATCAATATTGCCGATTCCAAACTGTAGCATTTGTGCATCCCTGCATAATTATATTTAATTCACTATGCTTTCATTATGATATTACCATTAATTCGTGCTTTAGAGAAATTGGCACCACTTCAATACATTCATTCTTTTAATTTAATGTTATTAATGAAAATGATATGTATTTTAAATTTGGATTATTGAGATTTTGTACACTTCCATGTATTTTGTCACTAACGACCCGGGTTTCGCCTTTCGGCATCTTCAGGCATTCGAGCACACGAATGGACTCGAACTGAGTGCATGGAAGTGTACAAAATCTCAATAATCCAAATTTAATATCGAAATTCCATCAAGCACCCTCAGTCGATGTCTTAAATTAAATGATATGTATTTTAATATTCATAATTCCTTCTCTAAACCCCTATGCATTCATTTCTATCCTTACTGGCGACTCCTCATGTATAAATACATACTCTGTGCAGAAGGCGCCTCGGTAAGGCTGTGGTTTCTTTGTGCAGGGAATCTTCGGGACCGATTTTTCTGTGACCGAACGCTCTTAGGTGCTCAATTCGATTTCCATTCTGACCTCGAAGGAACAGCGGGGGAGGTAACTCGGGTGTGCCTTCGATCAAAGCCTGTCAAGTTATACATAACGGCAATATTGCACACATCAATAAATAAACTACAACGGTATCTGTATAGTTTCTGACGTGTCATCGATTAGGTGAACCATTTAAAATATACCTATCGCATTGGAATAGTTTTTGTTGTGTATTTTAAAAATGTTCATATTTTTTTATGTTTATGTATAACACGACATAAAACGCTTGATGAAAATGCAAATGAATAAATGTATGGAAGCCGAATAAATATTGAATGTATGTGAATGTTTACTGGTTGCTTGAGATACCTATCCATGTTTCATGCAGAATCAGAATTGAAAAATTTGTCTGTGTGTCAAAAATGGTAAAATATAGATTTAAAAAAAATACAGTAAATCCCCATGAAACCCCTCTACAATAATGTTCATTCCAAAGATGTCAGAAATGGAATGAACTGTAGCGTGATTAAAAATACAATTTTTATTGATCGTTGCGTGAAAGCTGAAACTATTGGGAGCGGTATCTTGGGAATACTGTATTTCAAGCTGAATGAAAGAACAATACTCACCTTTCCGAATATAATATGGAAAGTAACTCTACCTGCGTATGGTTAACCAAGACAGTGGGCTGCGGAGGCGGCAGAGGAGGAAGCGGGAGCTCCGTCGGCTTGTCGAGTTCTTTCTTTTTATGCCGCCAGTGTTTGTCATAGCGGATACCGAACAGCACAATAAAGTACTCTATCAAAGCAAGGAAAACAAAGAGTGTGCAGGATATTAACCACACCTCGATGCATTTCAATTCCAGGGCTTTTGGAGAGTTGTTCCTGTAATAGGATCATTTGTATTCAATTAAATGTTCAACTGACTAAATTCATGATTATACAATTTCAATAATGAATTCTACTATCATTTTTAACTGTCAATTCTTGGTAGAAAGGCATTATATTTTAAGAAATAAAACACGATTTGTGTATACTACTTCCAGATGCTTATAATACGACTATTATCAACTGATAATTATACAAACATACCAGGGCTATTTATATAAAATTGAATGTTAAAAATTCAAAGGTATATAAAACAGTTGGTTCATGAACTAACAAACGTCGGTTCATCAAACAAATTATACAAAAACCAAATAAAATAGTCTACAATTAAAATGTTAAAATGTTTAAAAAATATAATTCTACTATATTTGAAACTTAGGCCGGTAAATAAATGATTATTTATCTTATGTTGAAAAATTTATCTAGATAAGTGTTACATGGCCTTATTAACCCTCTTATACCCTTCAGGCACGTATTTTGAAATTGATTTTCATTCTCAGGCACGGATAATTACCAAATTTTTAGATAGCAGTAGATTTGATTATAGTATATAATAACAAGATTTTATTTTCATCACTTTGAGAGAGTCGTTAAGTTATTAGTGTAGTGAAGATAATTAATTAAATCGCTAAATGGGCTTTTTGGCAGGGAGAGAGTTGATATTGACTTGTGTACAGTGCCACTTATGATACTGAAAATCTAAGTAGGTTCTGGAAGAAATCTTATCTAAGTATAGTAATAGTGAGATATTGTTAAAGGTTGTATTTCTTACATAAGCGAAAAGAATTGACGCATACCTGACAGTATCTATCATGGTGACCAGTGACAGCAGTGTTGTAACAAGAAGAACCATTCTGCCTGGAACGATTTCCGGTATGACGCAGAAGCCTCCCCATGACATGACAACAAACAGTGTGGAGGGTAAATAGCACTCAAGAAGATAACTGCGAAGCTCTCTTGACATTGTGATCAGTAAGCGCGCCGTAGAATGATTACCTGGAAATAATTTATACACATTGTCATTTTTACAGTATAATAAAAAAATCTAATTTTTTTGATTCAAATAACTACAGCAAGACAAAATTAATTGAGCAAATAGCAAATCTTATTCTATTATAGATTAACAAATGAATTAAAAATAATTATATTTCAGCATGTTTTAGTTGAAATACTTTTTCAAAATGATTTTGGAGCAAAAAGAACAAGTTTAAAATTATGCGTAATGCACATATTAATTTATTATGATGAGCAAAAGCAATTTATATATAAACAATATGGTATTTCTAACGACTAAAGAGAACATTTTAATAGATAATTATAAATAATTTAAAACCAACGAAATACATGCACACTTTACTTTCATTTGGAAACCATTTTTTTTGCCGAAATGAAATGTTTATGAAATATAAAATAAGTAAATTGCACTGTATCAAGGTAAAGAATTAACACTTTTGGCCTGCAATCAATGGTCAAGTAAATCCCTATTCACACCCATCTATGCTTACTCTGTGAAAAACTGATTGAGTGACTGAATTAGATTGATTGAAATATCTACCTTCTGATGTACTTGCATACTATTATTATTGAAACACTGGAAAAAGGTGTTTTGCTATGTTTGCGTGTGACAATAACAGATTATTATTATATAATTTAAGACATCGACTGAGGGTGCTTGATGGAATTTCCAAATCCAATAATCCAAATTTGAGATTATTATTACTTCTTCAAGACGGTTTATTTCAAGTTAAAATGTTTTGATATTGTTACATACCTTCTCCGTAGTAAATATTGTGCAACTCATGATCAATGGTGAAGGTGACCACATATTTTGGAAGACGGTAACCGTCGCCAAAATCGCTGGGAAAACTAACAGGGTTCTCTCCTTTCCATCTAAACGTCATATCTTGCATGGTATATTTATCTGAAATCATTGTATTATAATTCATTGAATTTTATTGACACAATAAGTCATTTAGATATTATGAAAATAGTTCTGCTGGCAAGTAATTTTTGTTTTTGTCGAAGAATATATAAGTATAGTATATGCATTGAATATTCAAATAGGTATAATTGGCCTACACAGAAATGAAATCTGTAACAATAATGGTTTTATAATGGCTATGGTTAGTTACAATGCACACTGCTTTGTAAATTAAAAGTTCATGCTTTCATTAACGTGATAATGATTTTGCTCAGCTATTGAATATTTTCAATTCAACATCAATTGAAAATGCTCAGTAGCTGATGAAACCGCTTAATTTAATATTTACTTTTCGTAATGTTCATTGAATCGTGATATTAAATGTGCAAATCGAAATTAATCTCAGTCATAAAAATTGTCAGTATAGATATGAAAAACACTTACAGCTGCTAAAATCCACAGCACAATTTTGAACATCCAAGGGGTAGAGCACAAAATCCATGTCGCACTTTATAATCACAGTTGCTCTGTAAACAAAAAAAAAACAGAGAGACCTTTTAAGTAAGACTACCCAAAGTACAGTTCTCTATGCCCGCCGATACTGTATTAAATTTTCACGTTACCGATGGTGCAACAAGCCGAGTCCAAAATAAAACAATTCACGATTCTTAGACATTTTCAGGAACGCAGGTCGGTTTTAAATTAGGGGGTATGCTTGTAGTTATTATTATTATTGTTACGCATACAAAACTAAACCTCCTTAACTAATAGGTTCATTGAAATGTGGATACTTATGCCAATTTTCTATGGACATAGACAAGAAAACATAATGCCAAAAGATGTATGTATGCGTAAGTTTACATACATCTGTCTGAACGCCTTAAATATTGAAGATTTGCCATAAACGTCTATGATTCAAATATTTGATTGCTTATGTAACACAAGCGGACTTTATCCAATTCAAATTAAAGCAGTCAGTAAAGTGGGCACCTGGTTTTATAGATAATTTCATTTTGAGGTTAGGCATAATAGACTGAGTTTATAATATCTTTTCCGTATAAAATCTGAATCGGTAAATATTCTGTCGAAATGAAGGTTTTGAAAACTAGAAAAGCAATGTATGAGTACTGACAAATTTGATGCGATTGTTTTGCTTATGAGAAATAAACATGAGACAGCAGAATCATTTCTAAATTCAAACAATGCTTGGTGCAAAATATTGTTAATTATTTATGACATCTAAGCACTTCCATGTAAAGTGCCATTAGGTGCGCAACATTTTATATATTTTTTTAATCACCGAATTAGTAATTTTTCTCACAAAGGTGTTTCACAAATAAATCATCTAATTAGTATTATCAGTAAATAATGAAAACAAGCAAAACAATATAAATTATTTTTCACTTATATTGTTTTGTTTTTATGATGTAATTTAAAATTTAATGACAACAGCAACACTAATCAATTAATTTGAAATATTGGTTGGTTAATTGGAATGATAAGCTATACTAATTGCTTCACGCGGATTTGATAAGGTGGCTACGAAATTGTTATTGTAATGAAAGTGTCTTCAAGATTGAAAATCCATGATCTTTTAAATATTGTCTATAGTCGCTTAAGACTCTAAAACAGCTAAATAGACTTTTTTTGTTGCAAGTCCGCATTAAGTTAGCTGCACTGTCATAAAGCCGCATCCAGGAAAATGCACTTCATGTACATTATTTTTTTTAAATATAACTAATGTATCCAAAATATCTTCAAAATTTGGAGAAAAATTACTCTTTGGTATTTTAAATGTTCTTATTGTATGACTAATGCAATCATAAGATGGAAAAACGTAAAAATATAAATAAAACGATCTATTCTGCAATAAGGGTTTAATAAGACGACCGCACTTCCCACCCTGGCTTACAGAGTCTACGAAATAAATAAAAGCAGGTATATGTTTGAATAAACTTGAGCAAAATATTTTTTTTAATAAAATTTTTATTTTATTTTCTTTGCAAAGCTAAAAGAAGTAGATATTAAAAAACTTAACTATCATGATCATTAATCAGCGTGAAAATGGTTGCCGACAATCAAAATATCAACCTAAATACATATATATTATTTTAATAAAAAGTAACTAATTTTTGAATGATCTTTTTCATAATTTCTCGTCACGGGTAATATAGCAAAATTAATTAGTACCTTGGCAATCTTAATAATGTTATTGAGGTATAATGTCGTCGTCTTTCTGGCAAAAGAACTTTATGTCGGTGGCACTTCGTTTTAATTAAAAGTATTGTTCTCTATGGTTTTAATGAAAACAAATACAATTAAACAAGTGAATAAAAGTATAAGATTCAAACTGAGAATGCATCATTTTTGTTTTTACATATTGTTTCAAGACAGTTGAAAAAAAGACCATTGCAGAAAAACGGTGATATGCAATTCATTGATTTCTTGTGTCTTAAAAATATCGAACATATATTTACACATACATTTATTCGGTAATTTTTTAACATTAAACTACGGTTAAGCGTATTAAATAGTTTATCGACTACGTAAGTAGTTTCTCTGTCAGCATTTATATGGATTTACACCTACGGTCTCTTAATAGTACTAACGGCCTTGTTCAACTAGATTATTATTATACTAGACAGCTACTATATAGTAAATAGACGGCTATGTGGACTGACACACATTTAATAGGGGTCAATGGATGCTAATTTGAATTACTTAATGCAGCTCGAACGAAATATAAATAAAAAAAACTTCAAGTATTCTACTAACATAATTGATGTTTCTCAGAATTACTCAGAATACTCCGTTTTCTGTAAGCTTTATCTTTACCTATGACGAGAATTGTTAGCCTTGGACGCTAACCTTCCAAAATACATACTGAAAGTAACATTTCAATTAAACTTTCATGCTATTTTTTTTTCTGCATACATAATTATATGAATTTAAAAGAAGACAAATTAAATTCTAAAAACTAAAATATGGAAGTTAGGGACTGTAATAGACCACGCTCCCGCGGTGTGGTTACTCTGTACTTATGTTTTTAGGGTTATCTTTCTAATCGGTTGTACCGTAAAGGGCCCGAATTCCCAAATGGACGTACTGTACATTGATTTTTCAATTGAATGAATGGAGGGTACAGAAAACGATTGTCTCACTAATAGTTTTTTCCTTATCACATCCTTTTTGTATTTCTATGAGAGAGGATGATTTACATGTCATTTTCAATATGAGCCATTATAATATGCTGTACACTGTACATTGGGAGCAAACATGGTAAAATATAATATACAAATGCAATACCACTTTTAAGATGTTAAATGTCAATTCTTGGTGGAAAGGAATTATATTTTTAAAATAAAACACAATTTCTAATTTGGATTATTGAGATTTTGTACACTTCAATGTATTTTGTCACTAACAACCCGGGTTTCACCTTTCGGCATCTTCAGGCATTCGAGCGCACGAATGGACTCGAACTGACCCGGGAACTGACTCGAACCCGGGTCGTTAGTGACAAAATACATGGAAGTGTACAAAATCTCAATGATCCAAATTTTATATTGAAATTCCATCAAGCACCCTCAGTCGATGTCTTAAATTATATTAAAAAAAAACACAATTTGTTTTGTACTACTTCCACATTTTAATAATGGTCAGAACATAATGCTCGTGATGAGCAAAACTGGTCCAAAACAAATTGTGTTTTATTTTTAAAATATTATACAATAAAAAAATATTTATATGATTATTAGTTACCCTATGCTAACTGCAAGAGTACTATTTCTATAAAGCCTCAGCGACGTCATCTCCTGGAACAAGGAGAGCACTCGCATCTCCCTCAATTGCCGTATGTAGAGGTCTGGCATCCAAAACATGTTTCGCTGCTCCCAAGTGAGCTCTACATATGGAAGTTCTGACACAGCTTTCATCCGGGGATCTTCCCAGTAGACTTGGAGGAACACATCGAGGGAGATCTCCTGGAGACAGACAATAACTGATTGTTATATTGAATTGAGGTGAACATATTATGTTTTTAGATATACAATATATTATAATATAAATGCTAGCTCAAATCTTACAAATAAATGAAACAGATTAGATAACAAGGATTCCTTTTTTATAACGAATAATCGCCGCATAATATTAATTACAGTTATTCAATCAAAATCGCTTGAAACAGGGACCCAATTTTTATCTTACTCAATGTTAATTATTTATTTATTAATAATGTATATTTTAAACAGCCTATCTAAATTTGTAATTCCAAAGTCCGAATATCCAATTGGAAATTGAGTCCTCTTGTACAAAAGTACAACTTTATGGAAATCTGTATTGATTGCGTTATTTAGAAAACACAAATACTGCTTATTGGCTCCATTCGAAAACAATGTTACTATCGAAAATTTTCAAGAGTTTCTGTTAAAAAATCACTCCCAGAATAGCAGTAAAAATAGTTATTATACAACTGAAAAAAATATGTACATATATCATAAAAAAATATCTAAAACTTATTTATTGATGGCAATGAAATCAAATGAGAAAATGATTTTTATTGAATTATACTAAGCAATTTATTATTTGGTCAGTAACTAATCCCATAAATGGTCGGTAACCAATTCGATAAATGGTCAGTTAATAGCCAAATGAATAAAGGTTACGTTAGGTTTAATTACAAAACTAACCATTTTTTATAAATTACTGAGCGCTTATTTCATCAACTGACCACTAGTATACTGCCGTAACTGTAACCTACCACGCGCATATCGTTACTGATCATTTATTATTTCTTAATGACCAAAAATTGAAATAGTTACTAACCTAATAGATGCAGGCCTTATTAATATCAGAATAAACACATGTTATTTCCTAAAATGACAGCATATTATCGTTGTTAAATATTAATTTAAATTTACATTTAATTCATTGATAATGTGTATCCATAATTGTTTTTTACTTCTAACAGGTCCAACATTTGATTTTAGTAAAGTAAGCAATTGAAGTAATTTATTTGGTGTCTAAAAATACATTGCTTATTGATAAGCAAGGATATGATTAGATTTGTAGATTATAGAGTAACTTAAGATATTTAAGTAAGTTAGCATGCATTAATTTTTAAAGATTTTTCATTAATCTTTATAAAGAAATTAAATCTTTAAAATTCACTAAATACGACTTAATTTTTGTTTTAAATTCAGGTCAAAATAACATTCGAGATAATTACAATTTTTATAAAAGTCCGTTTTTATAGTTATATTATATGTATGTAAATCAATGATTTTTCAATCTAAAATTTTATTTTAGATCATGGGCATGGATATTTCAGGCGATGAACAGCAAAAACTGATAAGTATACATTTTGTCAAAATTAAACAACAAATACGTTCACAAATATACCAAGTCATTTCACAAATTTTGTAATGACAAATAACTGACAAAGGAAATACGAAAAAAAAATAATGGAATTTCAATGACATGCAGAGTCCGATAAATTAAATAGTTACAATCAAATGCCGCTTTCCATCTTCATTTCACTTATATATATATTTATTGCAATTAGTGGTTGACTGGCTACTTAAAATATGCATAATATAATAATAAAACTAAAAAAAAAAAACGTAAACATAAAATCATTCGTTTATTACTAATATTGCAAAGTGGACGTATCGATTTTTACTTTCGAATGCCTCATTTGTGAGAGTTGGTATCGAGTGACTTTGTTATAATTCTCATTGAGTTTATCTTAAGCGATTTATATAGTATCTGGCACATTAGCAATAAAGAGTTTCCTAGTGATGTAAGACTCCCTGGCGCTTGTTCTGCCAGATAGAGTGCACGCCTTATAACTTTGCACTCCGGCTCTAGGGTGGCCATGATGTAATAGATTTTTTTACATATATTATTACATATTTTTTTATTATTACATATTTTTTTATTATTACATATTTTTTTATTATTACATATAAATAAATGTGAATAAAATTTGGTCTAATTTTATGCGGAGAAAAATAAAAACCACATAAATAATAATATTTGAGTACCTTGTATCAAAGTCGGACAAACGCTACATCCCACGAAAGTCATGTTTTTATTGTTTGTCATAGTGCAAGTGATGCTTTTTGAAAAAACTCATATCAGAACCCAACGATTTCATATAGATTTTTGAGTTTAATTTCGTATGTAGTTTAAAAGCGGACACTTACATTCCATCTTCGCAAAATCAGTGAATATATACACATTGACCAATCAAAGAGCTAGAATTTACTTTAAAGTGTCATGGCTGCCGGGGTTGATGCAGTGTGGAATATGTACTTAATGAAAAATCACCTCTGCTGTACATTTTCGTAAATGACTTATGTACGATTTTTCTTACTTATCTACATATATCGATTTATTGCACACATTTTTTAGTATCACGTTAAAGTTGTTAACATCGTTACGTTACTTTGAAAAGGTTCTAACTGACATTTTGGCCTAAAATGACATTTTAATTAAAAAATGTTGTATTAGCCACATTTTACCATATACGTTGATTTCAGAGTCATATATTGTTCAATGAGGGAGTTAGCAGTATTCCGGAGTTCTATCCACACATTTTTTTTCATAAATTTGTTTTATACGGTTCTATGAATCGATATAATTGCTTATTATCATCTCACAGAAAAAACATACACATCACAGTTTTTTTGAAAAGGTTTTAACGTCGTGTCGAAAATTCTTCGCTCGATGGTTGGTGTGTGTTTTACCCTTTACTTCTATTGTTCTATCGATGTGGTCATTGACAAAAATTAGCCGAGTTCGTTCAAACATTCAAAGTATGTATGTATTATTATTCTGTTGTATTATAATATTGTTGATAGCTTATATGGTTCAACAAGTCATGATAATTTATAATATTAATAAATATCTCGAAAATCAGTACATTTTGTTTAATAAAATTGAAATGTCCGATAAAACCTTTTCAAACAAACTATTGTTGTCAGTTCTAATTAAAGCTTTAGATACTCATTATTTTCTAATATAATGGCTTTAGTTCAAATAAATTATATAAAAAACAAGTAAAAAAACACATTTTCCTTCAAAATACAAAATATGATCAGTCAAAACTTCAAACGGTCTTATCTCAAAACATGGTCAAATGCAATTAGAACCCTTTAAAAGTAAGGTAAGGAAATGTTCAATAATTATTTGCATTAACTCCCTTTACACCAATATTTTTTACCTCTCGGTTTTGGTTGATTATAGATGGAAAATATTAGTATCGTTCTATTTCCATAGCGTATTACTATAGATATAAGCATATTAATACGGGACAGTCATTGAATCATATAGGTTTTCTTGGAATTTGATGTTGTCGTAGGATTATTGATTTTATTGTAGTATGAAGCATTATCAATGACAACCACAGAATTGGGCTCTAAATTGAGAATAAGTAATTCATGTCGTCTTACTAGTTTTGTGGTGGGATTTATAGCCACAATATTTTACAATAATAAACAATTGTGCGCCCACTTCAAAGTCTAGAATCTACCTAACCGATTGTCGTCAACCAATTACAGGATACACACATACTAATATACGGACACGCTCTGTGTACACAACGCGTAACAGTGTAGTAAAAAGTGCAAAGTTATAAAGCGTATACATACTATATGAAAACTAGCTCTAAGAAGAAATATAAGCACATGCATTATAAAATTAAACAGCAAATAATTTAATGTCTTTTATATATTGCGCGCGCACGTGCTATAATTCGTTTCACGGCTATTGCTAATTGCTACCATAAGAGAAAGCATGCTAGTAATATAAAAAATGTGACATGTCACAAAGATATTGTTTATTGTACGGCGTGTGATCAACTAACTACAAAGCAGTCTAAACTAAAGAAATCATAAACTGTGGAGTTAGTAAATAAGCAAGTACATATATTTAGTTACCAGAGTTTGTATACTTTTTGATTCATAGAAATTATAAATAGTAAATGTAATTATGATAATAAAACTCGCGTATACATTCATTATCATATTTGGTGATCAAATGCAATATTAATATATTATTTATTTATTAAGATATTCCTCATATGCCACAATATACTTAAAAAGCTCAATAAAAATTACAGCGAGTATCTCGCAAATGAATAACAGATCTGAATTCGTGTCGTAAATATATATTTTCTTTAAAACTGTAAACAGAAAAAAACAGGTTGCCGATAAAGAACGGTGAAAAGATTTCAATTTGGTAACAAGCATAGACTATAAATAGAAAAAAATCATGCGTCTAATTAGTTCTGGCAATGGCGTATTGTTAAAATAGCTTTAATTGACAAAAGTTGAACCCTTTGAACCATAGGGTTGCTGTTAAGCTAATGTAATCAAGAATATACCAATACCATCAATGAAACGATTTTAGTTTGGCAAATAAAAATTATCAATATAATCTTAATAATTTATTCACGCATAGTAAATCTTAAAAAAAATGTAATAAAAACATTTTTTGATATCGGAAGCTTTTTTACTCGTCAGAATATTTATTCCATATCGATTGAGCAAGCTAAATTTGAACGTTATCAGAGTGTTTAAGACATTTTGAAATGAAAACTTTATACACTGGTTCCTAATATTGATCAGAGATAATGCTTATTTTCCTTCAAAACAACGACAGGCTGACGCCTTTTTCCAAGAAACAAACTTAATTTTCATCGCAGGGCAAAAATTCGCCGACATACGCCAAAGTGGATTGGCACTTGTAATTCACAATGAATTTACCTCGACTTCAACGGACCTAGCCCAGTGACGTGCGGATAAATTAATTTATAAACACTTCAACCTTATTACATTCTTTAAAAAATATATTTTTTTAATTTCTCCACTACCAATCTCAATTATGTATGCTTAATAAAAGTAATACAGACACGTGTGTGTAAGGTTTTAGTGTAAAAAAGATAAATAGTCGTAAATTAATTCAAGATATTTGTTCACATGTATTTTATAGTATTTATGACGTTTAACTTTGTACTTTAATATTTTTAACTTCAACATAATTTTATGTTTCTTTTAAGTAAGCTGAAAATAGTATTATTTAACATATGTAAATGAAGATATCTTAAAGAAATATTGTTTTAGCTTATACTATTTAAAATTCATTTATGCATGTATAAATGTTTGCATAAAAAATAGATACTAACACTAAATGTGGCAGTGATACAGTTTATATCTGTGCTTCTATGCCCAAATATGTACTAATCGGTAACGGATTTATAATAAAACTGTGGTTTGACTATTGATAAACTAAATATACGTACGTACACACAGGGGTTATTTTAAAGAAAATTTAGATCTGCACAAAAATGAATCATAAACAAAAGAGTCAATTCGATTTACCTGATCCGAGTCACACTGCCCAAGTAGCTGCCTCTTTCTACAGACTCTATTCACGCAAGCATAAATTGGGCTTTCGCTTTCGCAGTTCTGACCATGAAAAATCAAAAAAAAAAAAATAATAATATAAACAAAATGATTTTTGTTGACTGACAGGAATTAACGGTCCAGTGTTTTTTTCTATTTGTTTCATGGATTATCACATTTCATTCTTTTACGAATCACTCGTGAGTAAAAGATTGAAATGATTCTTTTCAATCTAAAATTACGATCTTGGAAATAACGTTGCTATAGTAAAATAAATAATCCAAAAAACAAATAAAAATACTCAATATTTTTTTATTTAAACTATGCACTGAATTGAACACATGATAGATATTTCATTTATATATTTAATCTTGATTCAACTGATATTCAATGATCAACATCCCATTATTCATCAAATTGTATCTTTTAATGTCTTCCAATACTTGAACTAAGAATTTGTAATCGTTTTGAAGGTCATCGAATCATGGATTCCTATAAATTATCATTTTTTATATTTCTACAAAATAATAACATAAAACTACACATGTGAATTTTATAACTACACACTAAAATAACCCCTGCGTACATGTTTATGTAAAAATACAATACAAAAGCAATACTTTTTGAAAGAAAATATGATAAAAATGAAATATATTAGATTAAGAATATAAACTTGTGAAATGTCAAAAAAATGTGGTCGTCCATTAAAGTATTAGTAATTAGTTGTTAATTCAGTTTTCCTCTAAACTATTTTTAAGATTTATTTATTATTTAATTGTCGTTTTTTTTTTTAAATATATCCCACCCCGAGTGTAAAATAGTAGTATGTGCATATTTCTGAATTTTGATTTTATTACAGATTAGCAATGGTATTTTTATGATGTACGCTAGCGCAAAACAGCAGTATCTGTATTCTGATTATTTTTATCTGATAATACACTTCAAATTTATTCGCATTTTCACTGTAAAACGATAGTATTGCAATATTTTCGATTTTCATTACAAATAACGTCTACGTCTTTAATGGAATACTGTAGTATCTGCGTTCGTTTCCTTTTATAATAATAATTAACTATGGTTTGCTAGAAAATGGGCAAATAATATTCTTTGTTTGTCACACTAAAGTCTGTTTATTTCAGAACAATGAAATTTGCAGACTCTACTGTTTTACAATAAGAGTACGATATGTTGACTTATGTTTCTTTTAATACAAGTCTTCTGTAACTATTCAATTATGCAATTTTAATCACGGTTTGAAATCAAGGACTTCTCTGGTCTGAACTGTAAATACTTTGTAGATTATAGATATACTTTTTTTGTATAAGGTTTCATTTTTAATCGACCGATTGTCAGACTTATTTATTCGAGAATCAAATTCTTTATTCTGGGAAGGTTGTACTAATTTCGGAACTTGATTGACACGTCACGTTTCAAACAGGATTGTATTCTACGAAACAATTGTGGTTCTATATCATACAGTACGGTCTCGTGCTATTTTTAAAGAAAATGTGATTAGAAACCGAGGAAATCGTACATGTCTGGAATAATGTCTTTGTTATGGTTACAGAAAAACAAAACATTTTTAAGCTATAGAGACAAAGTCGTTGATTGCCACCTTTTAATGATTTAAATTATAACAAAGAAAAGAAACTATAATTATAATAAGAAATAGCGACAGTACTCTGGGCAGTCAATCCTGTGTTATATGACGTTGTATTGGTCAATTGATGTAACCCTCAAAAATACGAAAACGAGTTAATGATGAGATCTCATTTTAAAGATGACAGCGCATGTCTAGACCAAATTATATAAATAATAATAATAAATTTACCATTTTTTGGAAAGGAATCATTTTACATTGGTTATAGGTTTAAAAATTATGACTCAGCCACTTGATTTAAGCCACTATTATATCGACAATACCAATGTATAATCCCGTATCTGCAAACATGAAAACTTACAATAGTGCATTTCAAAGATTCATAACGTAACTCACCGCATAATGTTTTTGATAAAAACAGTTTTTACTCTCACCTGAACAATTTCGATTTTGAATGTTACATCAATAGGCCAAAACACCGTCGATATGTCACTTGTGGAATATGAATATATTGTTGAACCATTATCATACTTGTAATATAATATATCTTTCCGCATTGAATTGAGAGTAAACAATTATGAAATCGTAATCATAATAAGTTATGAATATCGCTTGAAAAATTAACGTGAGTTAAAAATATTGGACGTTTTGCAATATAAACATAATTATTGTAATGTGTTAATTGTTGATTACGTATCTAAAATTAGTTATAAATACCTCTTTACTCTCATCAACCGCTGATACACGATTAATAAACAGGGAGATTGAGACGTTTGTATTCTTTCCTGAAACAAATGAAAAATATTCTTTATTATAGGTTATGTGGAAAAAAGAAATTAAATATAGGTGTTTTTTTTTTTTTTTTAAACTGGCAACACTTTTCCCAGTGACCGCCAATTTGACAGCTGGTAGCTGATTTGTGCTCAGTTTTGTTTGCCATTTCACCACTAACAGAATGCTTGACCATCGTGTGCGTCGCAACTACGGTGAATGGCGAGGAGCAAAACTTTCATCTGATCCTGACTTTTACCGAAAAAAATTGTTTAGCGATGAGGCTCATTTCTTGTTGAATTGCTTCGTCAATAAACAAAATTGCCTGATTTGGAGCGACGAAAATCCACAAAAATTAATGTTTAGTTCATATGCTTTATGGGCTGGTGGTGGAATCATTGGTCCATATTTTTTCAAAGTCGATGCCGGCCAGAACGTTACTGTCAATGGAGAGTGCTATTTATATATATGATTGCTAATTTTTTCGTTCAAAAATTGAATGGCCATAATATAAACGAGCTTTAGTTCCAACAAGACGGTGCAACATGCCATACAGAGCACGCCACAATCAATTTGCTAAAGGAAACTTTCAATGAACTCATAATTTGGTGGAATGGACCTGTGAATTAGCCACCGAGATCATGTAATTTACCACATTTGGACTTCTTTCTGCGGGGGTGTGTGAAGTCGCAAGTCTACATCGATAAACCAGCAACGCTTAATGACCTTGAAGTCAACATTCGGCACGTTATCGCCGAAATACAGCCGCAGATTCTTCAGAAAGTGCTTGAAAATTGGACTTTGAGATTGCGCTTTCTTCGAGCCAGTCGTGGCGTCTACATGCTGGAAATCATTTTTAAAAGCTAATGGCATTGAATAAACTTTTCAATAAATCCAATATAATGAGTATAACCACGATTATTAAATGTTTTATTTAATTTTAAAGTTCTTTATCTATATAAAAAACACGCTTTAGATGAATGCGATATAATATAATTTACATGTCATTTAATACTATTGTATACCAGTCGAAAACATCAACAAAACATAAATATTGTGCTTTATCATAGTCAGACTACGAGATAACTTACCCTTACTACTTACTACATAAATATATTTGATAGAAATTACCTGTTCAAATATTTATGTTACTATTTTTTATCAATGTTGATAAAACGCTTGTACGGAAATAAAACAGATATACATACAGTTTTTCATCATTTTCCCTTTATGACAAAAAGTTTTTTTATTAGTGTCATATAAAAAAGTGATAAACCTATAACAAATAACTAGAAATGAGCTAGCTTTACAATATCCATTTTTTAAACAAGTACAAACACGTATTTTACATATACATATTTTAAATACTTGTATTTAAAATATCTTCGTTGTTCTGGAAGAAGACACTAACTGAAAAATACTAGCTTTGATTAATTGGGCTTTGAAGTTTGTCAAATGTTTGAAATGCTATACCTTTTCACTTTGTTTGCTTGGACAGAACTGTTTGTAAGTAAAACTATCTAATATATAAAAATCAATGTGGGTTTGTTCGTATCTTATGCACTGCCATACCGTTCATCCGATTCCGATAAAACTTTGCTCAAGTTATTGCTTGCACTTGCGTGAAGGATATATGCATAGTACAATCAGCCCGTCAGCCCGAGGTCGACTCTCATCTTTTTAATTTTTAACTTACAGTAGGTCTTATTTTATATAAAAATCAATCTCACAATCCAGATATATCTAAGGTCTAAAATAAAGAATCAAATTCGTACGAATAGTGACATCTCGGAAAACTTTCTGATTTATTCGTGTACGCACAAGATAGAAAAACAAAAAATAATGTGTGTCCAAAAGAACTTCAATAAACAGAAAAACACAAACACTTTCTTTCTTTGAGTGGCATTGCAACGCATGCCGGGTACTCACTAGTAATTTATAAAAATAAGTGTGTTCTTTCATTCAGTCGAGTTCGAAATAAGGAATATTTTGGTATAACTAACTCAATATGTCATTTTTTCGATGTAGTTCTTCCAGAACAGCGGCAATATGTTTTTAATTGAAAATTAAGGTATTTCTATAAATATGAAAAATATAAATGTATTTTTGTAAGGAAATTGAGAGTATGTAAATTTTAAGATTCAGTGATTTTATTTTTCTCATGATTATAGAATTACATTTCCTCATATTAGCGATATGTATATATATGAATTAATATTTTTATGACCCTGTTTCGCCCGGGATAGAAGGCGCTAACAATTAGACGTTGGCTTTATTTTGGTGCAAGCTAATGTGGAGTTGAATATTGAATATACCACTGTGAACCATACCTAATGTAGCACCCGCAAAGTATAGTCAATCAATAAATAATAATGTTAAGAGTTGAAAGTTAAAAATAGCACAGTCGTTGACCTAGAAATGACTGCTGTTCACCGTTTGGGAGGAGTTTTTATGGATAGACAGTCATATATGTATTTTCTGCTATAAACTATAGATTAGCGATGTCTTGCAACGGATTTCTTAGTCAGTTATCATATTTATTCTAGTACATGAAATAATCAAAGAATTATAATCGATATCTACGATAGAAATATTTTTGCGACACAAGATCTACACAAGTTTAAAGATGTTTCTCAAAAAAGCAAAACACATTTCACATTTATTTTCACAACAAATGGAATAGACATTAGTAATGTATCAATTTAAATTTGATCGATCGAATAGAACATAATTTGAATCGTGCAATTATTTGTGTTCATTTGTTTATTTGACAGTTTTCTATTTATCTCTCAAATAAGCGACATAGTGTCACATTTGAGTAAATTTCACATCGCTATTGTTCACCGGTTTTGTGATCGACAGACTGACTGAATAATATGTTCAACTTCCAGGTTTTAAGGGATAAACATTAACCATAGGAATATAGCATGGATAATGTCTTCATGTTTTTTAAGGTGGAACGTTTGATATCAAAAAAGAAAAACCATTGTTTGATGTCTGTTACTGTCTTATACAAAATCATTATGAGCCCATTCCATGAAATTCTACATTAAGAATACATGCGATAATTATTATATAATGAGTAATTTCAGATGGTGAGATATTTTCTAAATTAGCCTTTTAGATAGGTTTTACAACTTCTATCGATTGTTCTCAACTAACCTAACAACAATATTTATCATTAGCTACATGAATGTTGCCAACTATCTAAAAATATGACAAAGAATAACAGGAAGAATGTAATTTTCCGAAGTATTTTTAAAAATATACTGTGCAAAATGTCAGGGGTTCAGTTCATTGGGTCAGTAACTTTTTAAATTTTTAGATAGTAAGAAATAATAAATAGTCAGTTAATAAAATAAACGGTCAATAAAATGGTCAGTTATTAAATTAAATTGTCAGATATTTATGTAAAACTGTCAGTTTTTTAATAAAGCCAAACCGAATCTAACTTAACCTTCATTTATTTGGTAATTATTTACTGGCCAAACATTATTATGAAACTGACCATTTATTATTATTTTTTTTCTATGTACGTGGAGCATATGGCCTCTTATGGAGGTATCTCAACAGAATTTTTTTATGAGAACTGCTTGTTACTCAGTTGCTCAAACTCTCATTTTTAGAAAAGAGTAGGGGTATAAAGATAGGACTAGGACAAAACTAGTCTTTAGCTAATTGCTCTCATTGCGCCCCGTTTTCGAGGATCGGATGGGTGGGAGGGAGTTTTATTATTTCTTAAAGGTGACATCAGTTTGCGGTTGTTATTTGTCGAGTGACATGATCCATAACTTTCTTAATCACACATTTTAAGTAAGCGTGACATGCTCTATGTCACGTAGCCAATTATCGGATTTGGTAAATTTTCATAATGTTGAATGTGCGGCACATAACAAACAAAATTAAAAACATTTTTTAGTATGAATGAAATTTAATTAAAATATATTTTTATGTTAAATTATTAAATATTGTATTTACGAGAAGTTAGAATGGGACTTGGCGTGTGGCAGTGAATACGAACAGTCGAAAGAGTTCAGACAATCTGGGTAACTTTGGCCCAGTTCTGAGGGTTTTTGTGTTTTTATTTTTCTTCATTGCATTTATTTGTGGTATTGTTCTACATAGAAATGACTAATGTCTTAAGATGAAATTTAATTAATATAAATAGATTTATTGTGATAAATTTTATATAAATATGGATAAAGTGGGAAAAATTTTCATCCAATTCGGGTAACTTTAGCCCACGAGACAAATAATCACTGTAGTCTTGGCCACTTTTCTTTATACTTTCGTATATTCTGTACATAATTGAGATAGGAAAAAATATACAGCATTTAGTTTAGAGATTAGTAATACAAAGTGAAAATATGGCTAAACCAATTTATTTCAAGAAAAGTTTTTAAATTATGTTTTATCATTACAAGCTGACAGTTTACGAATTCAACAATAAAACGAAATCATTTATATTTTTACCTCCAGAGAAGGGGCTACTCAATACCTGCTTAACTAAAAAATATTCATATGGCATTACTATTATCATGATATTATAACAGCACATTTTTCCATGTAGTGTGCCAATCTT
Source organism: Himalopsyche phryganea (assembly GCA_022494535.1). Classification (NCBI taxonomy): domain Eukaryota; kingdom Metazoa; phylum Arthropoda; class Insecta; order Trichoptera; family Rhyacophilidae; genus Himalopsyche; species Himalopsyche phryganea. Next base: position 13,289,362 of record JAGVSL010000001.1, on the reverse strand, counting down.
AGACCGATGGGAAAATTTACCCAAATTGAAATCAAATTTCGACTGAGCGAAAAAAATATTGATTTTTGTACGAAAAACGTTGAAAGTAAGTCAAGTGCAGAAAAACCACATATTATTTATGCAAAAAAATAATACGAGAGCGGGGGAGTTCGAAACTTTTTAACGTGTTCAATAGCTAATATGGATTAAAAAAAACTACTATTCAAGTGTGTGCAGAAACGATCAAGAGCGTTCTACATTAAAATTAGATATAAATGGGATTGGGAAAAAATTCACAATCGTTGTTCATTTAATTTACTAAACCACTCTCTTCTTTATATTTTATTTTTTGTATTTGTATACGTTGCGCATAATATAATATGACAAACTTGTTGGACATGTTATGACAAATATAACATATCATCGCTGTTCTGGAAGAAAACACTAAATCGTAAAAATGACATATTGAGCTAGTTATACCAAAATGTTACTTAGTTCAAACTCTATTGTATGGAAGAACACACTTATTTTTATAAATTATACTTTTACTTAAAAACAGCTTTGTACAAACGCACAAAATGAAAAAGGTATAGCAATTTAGATATTTGACAAATTTCAAATTCCAATTACTCAAAACTCGAATTTTTCAGTTAGTGTCTTCTTCCAGAACAACGACGATATTATGTATTGTCCTAAAAAATATTTTTTTATTGGATGTGTAATCACGTTTTTAGATTTTATATTAAAAATGATATAAACCTATTATGTTATTAAATATATAATGTAAAAGTGACCACTTAATTATAAACTTTGTAGAGTCGCTTCCAATTATGACATTGTAATTAAATATCCATCGGAAAATAAAAGTATTATCGTATTACCAGGATTATGGTAGGTGAATTGATAAAGTTGCATAAAGTCAAATCAAATATGTAATAAATAGATTAATATTTGTAGATCAGCCCGAGTAACAAGATAACTAATGGAGGTGTTTCTCAAACTGTAGTGTTTATGTAACATTTTTTTATTGTGTCATAAAAAAATAGTGTGAAGGACGAACCCTGTATCTACCGCACCATTTGTCGGACAATGAAAATAAATTAGACACAGTTGTTCTAATTATCAAATTTCTAACATTTATAGAGCAACTTTGTCTTTGTCTTAACACATTCGCAACAGGGGAAATATGACCAAAATACGCGCTGTGGCGGAGCTGATTCGCGGGAAATTGACAAAAGGCCATGGAGAAAATAGCATGAGACTGACCAATCGACAATTACGCGAAAACAAGTTTAGATGTTCTCCTAAAGGTGTCTCGTAATAAGCTTATCAAATTCTTTCAATAATATTATGAATCAAACATGAATTATTAGTTACGAGCGATTAATGTCGCCTATATCGAATGACGTGAAAAACGCGTTCTCCGCCGCAATATAAAAAACTTTGCGACGCGGAAAACACGTCGGTTTACTATACGTTTTACTAGATTTTTTATCACAATTCTCTCCATCCCTTGTTTAAGTCCAATATTTAATATATTTTTAGTATTTTTCAACTTTGTATACATTATTTACAGTATTAAGATCCTTATAAATACAAAAATTACTATGTATGAGTATTTGACATGACTGTGCTTGTTGCAGGGCGTCGAATGAAATTAAAATCGTCATTTTTATATTCGGAATTCGGAATGCTTCTTTACCTGAGAAGATTTACTTTTAAAACATCTAGAAACCTCCAGCCCAGTAAAACCTATCACCCTTCCTGGGGGTTGCCACCTAGCGACTAGGAAAAATGGTGTTATAGTATAATATATACAACCTCCGGAGCATTTTTTCTGGAATTATTACATTTTTTTGAATATCTTGCGCATTGCGGCACACACTTTGAAAACATTGGAATCGTAATGTAATACTAGAATCAATTTCCCAAATACAATATTTATTTGATTCCCCATCTGTTGTTTCGAACACACATATTATGACGTCATAATTATATGGATCATTTTGTGGTATTATTGATAAGTAAGATATGTAGATTAATTTCAATTCCTATAATTATTTATTAGTATTAATTAAATAAAAAGCTTTTGGCTGGATAAGTTGTATCCCCAGATAAGATATCTTGAAGATAAGAGAATAGACTAGTCAGCCCTTTATAACATCCGAAATTTAAAAGCTACGATGAACCTGGCCGAGATGTGGTACCTCTGAGAGGCCTTTATACTGCAGGACTTTTCTTCTAAGTAAGTTTAGTCCTCGAATGTCTCCGATAACCATCCATAAGATGTAAGGATGATTTGGAAGGAAGCAGAAATATTGGCGGTAGACAGAGCATCTTGGAGACACCATTTTTCGGAATAAGTAGCGGCCAAAGAAAAAAAGAGACTTGTTTGTATTCAATAATACTTAGCCAAAGCGGTCCGTTGTTTTAATGAAATGTGCAATATTTATTATTTACTAGTGAGTACCCGGCATGCAATGCAATGCCACTCAAAGATAGAAAGGGTTTGAGTGTTAATTCTGTTTATTGAATTGCTTTTGAATTAGAGGTCTGCAGAGGCCAAAATTTCATAAAATTACCTGGTGCAAGCACGTCATCTTCCGGCCCGGCTTGGCCCGAGCCCGAGTTTCAATATTACACTTGTTTTTTTTTTTTTTTTTTTTTTTTTCCATGTCAATATATGTTATTGTTTTCATATTTTCAACGATGTTCACAGCACATGTGAAATAAATTATTTAAGTTATGAATACTATTGCCTTATGGCTGACTCATGACCCAAACATAGTAAAAAATATTTTTCGTAAATTTGAATTCCTTACCCGGGCCCTGCCCGAGCCCGAATCTGAATTGTCTTTACCCGCCCGAGCCCAGCATGACTAAATCAGAAGGTTTTTCCGAGATTTCCCTGTGTGTAGGTATGTGTTTAATTATTTTTTTTTAGATTAAATTTTTTTTTCAGAAATCTTCACGGGTGTGCGCGCAACAACTCACCATAGTTTCATCAAAATCGGATGAATGGTAAAGAAATGCATAGAGGACAATCAAACAAACAAACACATCTTCATTTTTATATGTAAAGATAGATAATTATTTTTATATACTTTTAATCATTGACTTTATTATGATAAAAACCAAACTTCATTTATCGATACTTTTTTTTACCGATACTGTAAAACTGTTAAGTGTATATTAAACTAAAATTCAAGCAAATATCGCTTTTAAGGTGTTAACTGTCAATTCTTGTGGTGGAAAGGAATTATATTTTTAAAATAAAAAATATTTTTTTTGTACTACTTCCACATGTTTATATCAACTGATAATGTTCGTGATGAGCGAAATCGGTATTTATCATTATAAACATCTGAAAGTTGTACAAACAAACTGTGTTTTACTTTCAAAATACAAGAAAATTATATTGTCTTATACGGTGGTAATTCATTTAAAAAAAAATATTTACCTTACGTTGTATGACACCTTTAAATCTTTGATGTATTAAAAATAAATACTCTGATAGATTTTCTATTAATTTTTATGTGTACCCTACTCAACACAAATTTTTATGTGTGGTGAATAAATTTATTTCGTTATTTTGTTATTTGTGGTCTGATTTCTAAGAAATATTTGTTTTGATAAGCTTCTCAGAAAATATTTTGTGAATGATAAATCTTTTGGTTCAAAAAATACTCATCAACTCTACTGACTATATTGGAAATAATTCTCAAAAAAGTGTTAATGTTATTGTTACATATTTTTTAGGTTAACAATTAAATGCACTTTTGTTTAGATCATATTCATTTTCATAAAAATAGTTTACATTTATACTACACTATACACTTACGAAAAAATATTTTCACATAGATAAAATAGTTTTCACTCAATATAAATACTCACACTTTGAAATTGATAGTTGCACGAAGCTTTAAAGAAATGTCCGCTATTATTGTACCTATATTATTCCGCCTATATTGTCTTTGCTCCACGCATTAGAATACAATAGACAAACCAAACCACACTATCCTTAACATAACCTTTTAACGATTTGTTAAAAGAATCCGTGACTAAATCGAAACTATTAAAATCAAAGATCCATAACGCAACTCTCCATGTAATGTTTTCGATAAAACAGTTTTTACTCTCCCTTTTGTGGGTTACATCGATTGGCCAAAACACCATCGATATAATTACCATTGTAAATCAGTAATAAAATCATAATTGAAAATTTTGTATGTACTTCTGTTTTACACTCGGGGTAGTATATGTAACACAGATGGCAGCTCAATATTAATAATACATTTACAACTATTTTTCTAATCATTGAAATTCGAGATTTGTTTGATAATTGAATATTTTTTTTGTAAACGTAATATTCAATAAGAACAAAAATTCATTTACAAACCCATTATTTTTTTAAGTAATGTTTTAAGCAAAAACGATCAGCTGACTAAATGTGATTGTAATAATTATTAATTATTCGATTAGAATTTATAAAAAGGTTACATAATGTCATGAAAGCTCAGATAACGCTCACAAAAATCAGCAATTTAAAATTAGTAAACACGGTTCAATGCAAATATTTATTTGTTACTACGTCAAATTGGAGCGGTGCATTTCCGTCTTATTACTTGAGAAATGCATCCGATCTGCATTCTTTTTAATAGTTTGAATAGATATAATTTCATAATGCAATGTCTATCACAGTGTTTTATTGTATTTGGAATGTGTTGGGCTCATACAAAAGCCGGTTGGTGGTCCCATACCTATTTTAACTATTTAAATGATTACTTTGTTTTTAGATAAGTCTGAGTGCGATCATTAGTCACGCTACAAAAAAATGCTTCAGAGTTCAAAGCATTTTGATGAGATTAATATTTAACGCAAAATTACTACTATTATATTATGGATGAGCGCCATGGGCGAATGTTTCAATTGCATAAGTCAATATTGCTGATCAGATTATAAAGAATTAAATTATATTATGTGTAAGTACATAATGATACTTTTGTTTTTAAAAATATAAGAACAATTTAATAATCAAAACAACTCAAATAGTAAATCAATGTCTCTTAGTAAAATGTCTCTTAGTAAAATACTTCAATATGAAAAGAATAAGGTAGGAAACGTTTCACAAAACAGTACTGACGATGGCAAAAAAATGACACCCAGTGTCGCATAGCTTAGTTAAAAAATATTCAAAAATAGTATCAGGTTTTCTGAACATTGCATATTATCGAATATGGTGAATGCATCAGATATAGTATTTTTATTCCGGTGTCATAAAGTATCATAATTGAAGTTGACGCCCCAATTTATCGACGTAGTCGTTACGAATCTTTTTCGGTAATTACAAATTTAAAGCCAAAATTCATCGTAAAATTGTCAAATGAAAACTCGCCTATTCTAATACTAAATATCAGTATTTACAGAGTAACAATCGTCAATATAATTAATTTAATAAAAAATTAAAACAAATAAATAATTCATAGTTAAACATGCGAAAATTGTCACGAGAAATGGGTGCGTTAAAGAAAGTAGCAAAAATATTTGGATGAAAATTCAGTAAAAAATTAAAAATAACAATTAAGACTATTGATTGAAAGATGTCGCCAGATGGTAATTGCGTAAACTACTGTAACACTTTAATGAAGATTATAAATATGTTGTTAAAATTCAAAGCATTGTTTTTTATATCTGTGAACACTATTTTACCTTAGTAATAGTGTTGAAATAAATCATATTGGTTTAACTTTTTTTGACAAAATTGAAAATGAAACTTGAACTTAAAATCTTATTAATTGTGTAAAAAGTATTTTACTATATATACTCTCGATTCTCTTTTTGCAAATTACACGATTTTTTGTGCGGTCTAAGAAAATAAAAGAATTGCTTTATTATTTATATTTTTTGCTTTTACACGGTTAGTTTTATTAAATACAGTATATTCAATTCTAAGCTAATCTAAACGCCAAATCATAAAATGTGCAGGAGAGCGAAATTAAAAAAATTACGAACCTATAATTGGATTTTAGTTCTGTTATATCGAACAATCCTAGGCGCTTCAGATTTTTAAGAAGTGAAGAATTTAAAATAGTATTATGTTGTCGGCGTCCGTAGCTCAGTTGGTAGCGTCGCCGACTACGGTTACGGATGTCTCGGGTTCATTTCCCAGTACAGACGGTTTTCATAAATTGATCTTCCAATCGATTTATGGATTTATGATCGTAGTCTGAGTCGTCTCTCCCACCCATCTAATCCTCACGGGGCGTAGCGATAGCGATTAGCTAACCACTAGCCCTGTCTTAGCCTTATCCTTCTATCCTTACACTCTTCGAAAAAGAGAGGTTGAGCAACTGAGTAACAAGCAGTTTTCATAGAAAAAATCTGTTAAGATACCTCCATTAGGAGACCATATGCTTCGCATTGGGAGAGGACATGAAAAAAAATGTTATAAGACTATATTAGGGGTTTAGGACATCTTCGAAGGAAGAGTTTTAGTGTTTGGCGTTTAAGATAAAAAAACAATTATCCAATAACCAAGAAAGTCCTGTATATTTTGCATTTACAGTTATAGAGAAATGTAGGATATTTCATAGAGAATCGATTGATGAATGGAACAAAACATATTTCAAAAAATTGGCGTGTAGAATGGTTCAGAATTATATAGACGATATGTTTATATTTAAAAACATTTCGGCCCTTAGTAAATATTGGAATCGTCATTTTTGCCCTGTGGCAAATTTTCAGATACATGATTTGTTATGGTTTTGACACGTTTATATTGCTGGTTTTTATTTTTTAATGTCTAAGGTGTAATTAAAATTGAAAATTATGTCAATTCATTAATTAGTATACACACGTATCTTACGAAACTATTTTTATATTTAAATAAAAAATAAATTCGAACTATTTTAAAGTTCGAGAGTTTTATATGTTGGGGGGTATTTGACGTAATGATGGAACGTATTTTCCATTTTTCTATGGACACGTTATCTTTGTAGCCCCTGAAACTTATCCTCCGTGAAAAAGAAGCTCGACTCTATATGAAGTATATTTTTAGTATTAAAGTGTAAACACATAAAGTACCACATTCTGTTGAAATTCACCACCATGATATTATGAGCCGATAATGTAAGTAATAGTAAATGGCTTACAATTAAATACACCTTTTTTTAGATCGTACTCACTTTCATAAAAATATTTTTCACTTATAACAAATACATTCCACAAAAAACAAATTCTTTTACTAAAAATAAAGTGATCCCACATAATAAAATATATTTCAACATTGAAGATATGTATTAATTACACTTACGAAAAAAAATTTTCACATAGATAAAATAGTTCTCAATATAAATACTCACATTTTGAAATCGATAGTTGGATGAAGCTGTAATGAAATGTCACTGATTCTTCTACCGTATATTAGGCCGCGCATATTGTCTTAGATTACACGCATTAGATTACATAACATAAATCAAACCAGACCAACCCTAACATAACCTACAACAACTTAACTCACTTTGTCAAAATTATCCGTGACTAAGTTGGAACTATTAAAATCAAAGTTTGAGTGTATCGAAATAAAAATTCAAGTGTACCAAGTGAGTACTATCCAACACAAAGTGCAATTATTTGTAACCCATAGTAAATTAGCCTCTTAATATCATACTAAAATGTATAGCACTAACTTTTGTTAAAAATTGCTCATTAAACTTTTGTGTGTTAGGCCATTATTTTTGAATATTTTAATATCACTATGTATTTACTATTTTTATTCGAAATAATATGACTTTTTCCTGTTACAGGCAACATGGACACTGTATTTACATGGTAATTTGAGCAGCTTTTAGATTAAACGCACTCCTGATAACCTTTACAGATAAGTTTGATGAATCTCGCAGTAACGCATAATGGAGAGATTACTATACATGTGCACAAACAAAACAATTGTCACATGATAACGTGCCGGTATAAAAGTGGTCGTTGAAAAAATGAATTCATTAATTCGGTATACAGCAACCGTTGGAAGTAAGCAATCGCTTTCTTCTACCCTAGTTCAGATTACTGACATTGTGAGAGATGGATCTTAAGGGAAAGTGCGCTTTGGTGACTGGAGGAGCATCCGGTATCGGCCTTTGCTACGTCAGGCATTTGCTCAAGAATGGTGTCCAGGTTAATATTTTTACTTAGATCTTACTTTTTTTACGCTAAAGATTAGTCCTATTAATAGACGAGTAAAAATACATCACTCATGTGTTAAATTGAGACGTTTAAAAAACCGCGTAAATGAATGTAAAAACCGTATTAAAAAGCTTCTTAAAACACGAAACCAAAACCTGTTTTACTGACTTATTTTTATATTTGAGTCATTCTCTGCTTTCACAATTTGGTCAATCTTATTAAAAAATAATATAATCACATTTTCGTTCATGAATTTAGTTCTATTTAATTTTAATTCAATGAATTAATTTCATTTTTTTTATTTTAAAATTAAAAAAGATAAATCTGGCATTACAGTTGACAGCAAATGCGCTAAACACTTTGAAAATTGGAAAATCATACGAGATAAACTCGATGAAAATTTTTATTAGTCACAATGTACAAGATCACAAATTTAAATTGAAAATATCTCAATTTCATATTGACCTTGCTAGGGCTTGAATCAGGACCCACCAAAGAACAAAGCTCTTACCACTAGACCACAGAGGGTGCTAGATGGAATTTCAATACCAAATTTGAATTGCCCAAATTTTGTACATTTCACCTTTCGACTACTTCAGGAATTCCAGTACACGAATGATGCATGAATACGCCGAAAGGCGAAACCCAGGTCATTAGTGACGAAATATCTGGAAATGTACAATATTGAAATTTTAAAATTTAATCTAAAGTTGGTAGTGACAGATTTCATTAACGGTTGGAATGTAAATCTCATATTTTCATATTTTTTATTCTACGTCTTGTTGTTTAATTTTTTCTCAGATGTTCCCTCCATTCGAACTGTTCTGTCTTTTATTTGGCATTACAATCTTTCCTTAAATGCGGAAATCGACATTTTTTGCAGTGTAGCTTCAATACATAACATTAAACTTTTTAAATAATAAGGTACAGCAAAGCACAATAATATATTGACGTAGTACACTAATAGTGTCATAAATAATAGCCAAACCCCTCATGTTTTATTGTACCATTTCAATGCTAAGCTTCAGTTTTTCTCTTCACCTTTAACTTGAGATAAAAAAATATTATTATCCATGTCATTTTTATGCCGCTCTCCTACTACTTCTGCCCCCTTAGAGTAGTCTATACTAAGGATTTCAACTCGAATATTAGATATCCGAATATATTCGATCCTTTTGTTAACTATTCGAATAGTATTAGTAATAATTCTTAATTAACTATTTTAGAAAATCGATGAATGACCACATTTCAAGAACAATAATGTATGGGGTATACCCGGGCGCTTTTAGTATCTTATCATAAATCATAATACTTGAGTTTCACAAATGACTCGGGGTTAAAAGAAACGCACGAAAAATGTCGTAATTTCAGTTATTGAAGAAATAAAGTTTGAGTAATCCGACACAGCTGAAAATTTTAAACATTGTAATAGACTGGAACGGTATTGGAATGTATATTTATATTGTCTCTATCTGGGATTTGATTGAAGTGAGAAATTATTATAGGATATGGGTATCTCATCATTAAGAAAACATTATATGTACATCAGTGATTTAAACTTTGAATAAATTTTATTTTTATTATTAATGAGCTCGTTTTCTTACAAATTATATTGTACTGTTAAATTCTATATGTTATGTTATTAATTATTATACTTCGGAAACTGTTCGAATATATTATAAAACTATTCGATATCTGAATAGTTGATAATAACGAATAGTTGGAATCGTTAGTCCATACCCATTTTGGTAATCACTGATTTCAACTGTTTTCAATTATATAATCTATATTTCACTTTTAAGGTGTTAACTGTCAATTCTTGGTGGAAAGGCATTATATTTAAAAAAAATAAAACACAATTCATTTGTACTACTTCCACATAGACTCTTTCATTTGATTTATGTATAATTTGTTTGTCAATCAGTATTTTCTTGTCTCGGTTCATGAACCATCAGTTTTATATACCTTCATTTTCACTCTCAATTTTATATAAATAAGCCTGTTATTTTTGTATTTTTATCAGTTGATAATGCTCGTGATGAGCGAAACCGGTCCTGATCACTATAAATATGTGGAAGTAGTACAAATGAATTGTGTTTTATTTTTTTTAAATATAATCCATATTTAATTAAATACGTAAAGATATATTTTGTTTTCAAACAAAATATTGATAACACCCCAATTTCAATAGATTGTAAATTCCTGAATGTTGTAAAATTATGTAACAATGATTAGATAAATAATTATTATATTTGCATAACAAACACAGTTGTTATGATAATAATGAAGTAATTAAATATTAAATAATGAATCTGAATAGTTTTTTTTGCTTACCACACCCAATCAAATTAAAATGTATGTTGTTGTTATGAATATTATTTATTAATTTAAAATAAACATTTACGGATTTCAAACATTCAATATTATGCAGGTTACGATATCAGTTGGATGATTGTCAAGCCGTTGTTTGATAAACTAAAAATCTTAACATAATCAACCAGTCATTAAAATTATTCTTCAGATACTGCAAAAAAAAATTAAGATTAATACGTATTCTAGATATAATATCAACACTCCATACGTATAATCCTGTATCTCTAAATATGAGATTTTACATGAGAGCATTTCAAAGATTCATAACGCAATTGCAGAGTAACGACTAAATGTATCTTCTTCAAATTTGGAACAGTGATATTATTTTAAATCTAATTTTCCCTGTTGTTTGTTGCCTACCCATAGAACTGAGTGCATAGACAACGAAAATGCAAGACATATAAACACATATTTGACACTTATGTGATTATACGTAGGGAGTGTTGATATATAAACTAAGATTTCGTTTTCTCCTTCATGTCAGATAGCAAAAAATAAAACAATTAAATTTAATGACTAGTAAACACAATATTTTCGATGGTTTCGACGGTAACTTTGTGGAAATTCATTTTTAGGCCTTACAGCGCGAGCCGTTTTCGCACGAATTTATTTTCAGTCAATTGATCTCTTAAAACGCTCACTATGGCTAAAAATAAATCAATTTCAACAGCAAAAAATGGAGACTTAACTAACTTGTCTAACTAAATTAGCAAACTAAGCTCATCGCATTCTCGCTAAAATAAATCGAAGAAAATCAGAAGCTATAAAATATGTAATCTACGACTTTGCAAGCAAAATGACAGTATTTATATACACCGCCAAAAGCAAGCACGCTCACAATCAAGTGCGTAGCCACATAAGTATGTGTAATACATAGGGCTGACGATTAACGCTGCGTATCGGAAGTTAAAATCTGAAATTCGAAAGACTGAATATTGAGAGTTCTTTTCAAAAATATATTTCCTTGTGTTCTACTTGAAATTTTCATGATCTATTTGGTTAATTTCTCTACCTAATAGTTTTAACTATTTGTTAAAGCATATATCCACAAGTGTTTCTTATAGTTTGGTCGGAAATACGAGATAAAGTCTTGGATATGTAAACATGTCCAGCGGGTTCATCGAGTTAATATAAAATTAATCTCGATAACTATGTTATTCCTCTGATTATAAAAATACATAATAAACACAAAATTGATCAACTGCATTGAATTTTTAACCAGATTTATATATATAATAGGTAGGATTTAATTTGTAATATTTTATTGTTCGATTTGTTTTAGAAATGTGCTATTCTTGACATGAATGCCGCGATGGGCGACGATAGCTGCAAGAAGCTCAACACGGAATTTGGCAAAGACCGTGTCATGTTCATCAAGTGTGACGTCACCAAGATGACAGAGTTCGAGAATGCATTCACGACTGTTATGAACAGTTACAAGACCATCGACATCCTTATCAATAATGCCGGTATGATGAACGACGGTGAATGGGAGAAGGAAATCTTGCTTAATATGGTAAGAGAAATAAATCTATCACAAATTAAGTATATCATAAATATAGCATATCGCTGAATTCAAATTGGCAACATTCGTTCAATGTGATTAATTTGCATGTTGCGTAGATAGACAGAGAGAGAGAGTGTGTGCATGTGTGCCGCTTTGTGCGTTTTAGACAGACATACAAACATATCACAGCAAATATATTATATTGTTTTTATGTTGTTCATTTTATGATATCGCAGGTAGGGATGACCAATGATATAAGTCAAGCACTTCGATTTTTGTTTATTTTCTAATTTTAAAGTATTCATTTATCTTCACATGTGTGTCCAAACAAAATAGTCAAAAACTCTCAAAATTTGTAGTAAATGACATTGTTCATAAACATATGAAATAATGTTCTTCAAATACAAGGGGGAATAACCACACAAGTCGGACTTATGTGATCAGATACTCAACATTTATTTTGGTTTCTAGCAATGTTCTGTGACTTACGGTCACCAAAAAAACTGCCTCATTAAAATATTGACTTAAATAATTGTTTCACATTTATCCATATATGGGACTACGAGACATTGATATTTGAGTTGTTTTGATTTTATAATTTTACATTTATAATTGAAAATATTTAATTTTTTATAATCTTATCTTCACCACACTCGATTTTAACTACACCTCGTTCTCATAAAACTTTGTGCCAATACACAATATATCAATGAATTAAAAAAATATTAAATTCTGCAATAAGCGTCTTTATCTTGGGTATCTTTTGACAGTAATGTAGATTGACAAAGAAGATATTTCAGCGAAGAATAACCTAATCTGTAACTAGTTTATGAAGATAATTAACTGATAAACATTATCCATTTCAGAATTCCGTAGTTATGGGTACCATCTTGGGAATGAAGTACATGGGTAAGGATAACGGAGGCCGTGGAGGAGCTATCGTGAACATTGCTTCCATCTTGGGTCTGGCCCCATTGGCTGGATGCCCAGTTTACTGTGGAACTAAACACGCCGTCGTTGGACTTACCAGATCATGGGCGGTAAGAATGAAATTTTTTATTGTAAAGGCTAATTTTGAAAGTATGATAGATAATTGATTTGAACAATCTTTATTCTGAAAAGATATAAATTTTTTGCTTGGTATTATAATTTATCGGTATTTTTTTATTAAAGATGCCCTATTACTACGGAAAATGTGGAATCCGCATGATGGTAATGTGCCCAGGAGTTACTGATACGGATCTCATCAGTGGAGCTGGAAAGAGGCAAATGGGATCAGAAATGAGCAAAGAATGCCACAGAGAACTTAGCGCTCTTCCAAAGCAAGAGTAAGTTACATGGAATAGTTTATCATTTCAACCGTAATAAATTGACAATATTTGTTTAGTTAAAATAACACGTATATTAACGTCAAGCACAATTTGACGTTAAAAGACAACGTTTACAATATGTTAATAGGGTAAGTTATCAAAGCATTCAGTTCTACAAAATTTCATCAGTTAGTTGATAGAACTATATATTTATTTAAATAAAAGTAATGATGTTTGAATATGTGAGATGGCATAATATTGTGTATCTCTTCTAAACAGTATATAATATAGCTAAGCTGAATAAGAGTACGTCAACTTCTTTGATATTTTACCCTTTATTAAGTGAATGCCAATTCAATCAAGTTAAAAATATTCAAAACCTAATTATGATTTGAAAAGGTCACAAAATAAAATGTTTTTGTATACCATAATGTAGCTACACAACTTTATGTTTATAAACGATATACTGAGATTTGATTAATGCTTGCACTAAAGAAAAATATGTCATGTTTTCCATCAAATCTGACATAATATAAAAAGTTTTCACAAATCTTGTGTTCCACATTTAAACATAATTATACTCGTATTATAGTAAAATAGACGCCAGCAAGTCAATATCGTAATCTTAAATAATAATTTCACATAAAAACATTCTTGAAGAAATGAGAACAAGCACTAATAATAGAAAATAATGATACTATCTAAAAAAAATATAATAAAGCATATTTGGCATTTATGGGTGATTAACCGACTGAGTTATATTATGCTAAGAAAAAATCGTCTACATACAGTAAACACGCGATTTAGATTAATTGTAGCGAAAGAATTATTTCATAATCAATACGAATTGAAATAATTTCTATTGGTGTAACGAAAGTATCCCTTAATAATCTGAATATTTCGCGGGCGAGTTTGTGGATGACAAAAGTTTTCTTCTGCATCTCACCAATAATGCTTAAGCAATAACTACAATTGAATTCAAAGCCCTGCTATAGAATTAGGATATACAGACATCCCGCGATTTACGCTGTTAGATTTTACACGGTCAAATCATTACGTTCATGTTTTGGTTTACCACAGTTTTTGAAATTAATATCATATATTTTTAGTAATATTTAATGTCGAAAAGCCACATTCAATAAATTTCAATTAGATATATTTAGTAATATTTATAAAAATTATATTATAAAAATGAGTTTCATCATTTTGTAAACGAACGAAAACGAGAAAATTAAATATTTAGATTCAGACAATTGGGTTAGAAATCTGCAGTTTCCCCACCCTTGGTTAAGTTTATAGTTTATACATAACTAAGAATAAGGTGACGATTTGTATAAATTAAAAATATGTTTTTTAAGTGGAAAAAATGACCGATACTCATTTATTTTTCGTATTACTTCTCAGCCCTGAAAATGTCGCCATGGGAATGATGCATATGCTAACACGTGGAGACAATGGCTCCGTCTGGGTTTCCGAAGGTGGTCAGCCAATCTACGAAGTCATGATTCCCGAGAGGATGAACATGCGCAAGATGTCTTAGAAACCAGCGATCCACAATGCGAATTATTCACTTTAATGTTACAAATAAAATAAAACCATTTTTCTTTTGTTCGATTTTCAACAAAATTGTTTTCTAAAGGATGTTTTCTTATCCCATTGCAACGAAAATAAATTGTATCAACACCTGTTCCGATTAATTAATGTGTTTTATTTATTATAACCCTATTATAACTGTACATTAAATGTAATGTTTGTTTTTCTCTCACATTACCTGCTATTGACAAACAAATCAGACTAAGATAGTCAAAGACAAATTATTATCGTTATTTCATGCCAGTCTCTGTAGTCTACTGGTAGGGGATTTACATCAGTGCTTCTTTAGATGAGTCTAGGTTCAAGTTCCGGCTAGGTCAATACCACATTTTTGTTCACTTTAAGTATGAGGTCTTAGAAATGGGTGTTTGTGATATCATTTCTGTTGAGTTAATCACGAGTGACATTATTAAAAACGTGATTTAAAAAATCAAAACTTAGTTACCTATAATGGCAAATATTTTTTATATTCTATGTAGAAGTAAATTTATTTAAAGTTTTTAGAATAGAGCGGCCGTCGACCTGCTCGGCCGGCGGCCAGTGAATGAATATTGATGTCTGTTTGTCTATGCTCCTGTCAGTATTTCCATCCGTATTGATTAGTCCCCTACAACAGGATTTGTGTAAAAAATACAGTTCGATCAAAAAACGTCATTCATTTTTGTGTACATATTTAAATGGCATCTCGTAATACATTGACTCAGTGTAGACACATTATTCTTTTAGCTAAATATTGCGGTTTTATTTTTCTACCAGAAGGCAAAGCTTTGACATCGATTTATTTAAAAAAGATGCTTCTCTAACAAATATAAATTATGATATGCTTACTGTACGATTGCTTTAATAATTTTAAACCTGAATTAAATACTACTATATCATGAGCCGATGTAGCCGTTATTTGTAATGTAAAATCATAGTATTGCCAATATTATCATTTTACAGTGAAAATCCGAAAAGGCATTAAAAATAATTGGAAAACAGACACTGCTGTTTTAAACTATTGTAATGCATATAATTACCATTGTAAATAAGTAATAGAATCATTATTGAAACATTCGTACATACTGTTTTACACACCTTTCATATATTATACAGAGACAAATGTATTTTCTAATCATAGAAATTTGAGAAATGTTTTATAATTATGTGCTTTTTTATGTTAAAACAGTATTCAACAATAATTCCTTTAAAAATCCATTATTTTTTGATTGTAATAATTATTAATTATTCGATTGGGATCAAAAAAAGGTTTAAATAGTGTTATGAAAATTGAGGTAACTTACAAAAATCAATAATTTGAAATTAATAAACAAGGGTCAATGCAAATATTTATTTGTTATTACGTCATAATTAGAGCGGTGCATCAACGCCATTTTAATTGGAAAATGCTTCTGACCTACATTATTATGCTCGATTTAATTAGCACAGTGGTGCAGAAATGGCTGTAACTCTTATTTAATAGTTTGAAAAGATACTACTATTTAAATGATTACACTGTTTTTTAATAAGTCCAAGTGTCAGTGCGGTCATTAGTCACGCTACGAATACAACGAATACAATGTCAGGATTCAGATAATTCATTTTGATAGGATTTATATTTATCACAACTACTATAGATGTATCAATTTAACTTGGTCGCTGGTGTCACCGTCACGTTAGGCTTGTTGCCATACTCAACTAGAAATTTCGTTAAATTCCAAAACTGATACTTTAGCGACGGTTATTAAAAATAGACAATATATGTATTTTGAATAAAATGGAAATTTATTCTAGACTGACTTCCAAATTCGGCGGCGGCCAAGCAATGTTGGTAATACTATAGTACGAGCATTATATGAATGGGAAAGATAAATAATCGCAAGTCAATTGTAAGGTTTTCTGGAGACGGTTTTTTATGTGGTTCCACGACAAATGTGTACCCGACAAAATGTTTACGCGACAAATGGTTCAGCTTTGGTATCAAGAATTTGGTCGATAGATATTCCTTCGTCGACAGCGGCATCTGGAACTGGAACGATTCGCCAAAATCCTGCGGCGCTGATAGGCCGGAGGAAGATTTCAACCGCAACAAGAAGAGTGCCACAAAAAAAGCGGAAAGCGTCTTGTTGATCCCTGGCAGTAGAAGATCCTGGCTCTTCAACAGTCGAAAGCAACAGCTGCATCTTGGAAACGGAAGACTACATGCTGTCCGATATGGACACCAACAATTGCATGGACGATATCGGAGACAAAGGAGTGGACGTCAGCTTGGGCTTGTCGATTTCGTCCGAGATCAAAACTTGGGACTCCGACGAGAAGAAGGATGGCATGCCGCGCAGAGAGAGCGCTTACACATCGATGAAGAGGCCACTGTTTAGGAGGTGAAATGAAACGTTCTCGTAATTAACCCTTTTACTCCCAGCCGATTTAGCCTAGCATATGCGAAGACTCCCAAGCAAGCGCTTTACTTAGTTATTTCTTTATAAATAATTCTGTACATATTTTAAAAATTATAAGTAATAATATAATATTGAGAGTTTACATGAATAAAACAAAAGAAAAAAAATAATGCATGCATATTAAGTTTGTTATGTTTGAACTAAAAAACAAATGTGAAGAGATTTTTTTATTTACAATTGATATATTTAATTCTCTAGCGTAGTCTATTCTTATCTACTAACTGAAGAAAAAAACGTTCATTGTTTTGATACACGGGCCCTGTATGTTAGGAGCCAGGTATATCGTATGTCATAATTAAGGCTCAAAGTTTCACCAGACTGGTATCCGTAGGACTTTACTTATCGGGAATCGATCTAACTGAGGACCGGTGCTCCAGCAGATATGGTTTAGATTGCTTGGTATCGGCAGGATTTTACTAATCGGGAACCGATTGAACTGAGGATGCAGCGCTCCCAGAGATGGTCTCGATTGCTTGGTATACGTACGATTTCACTAATCGGGAGCCGATCTAACTGAGGAGACAGTGCTCCAGCAGCGATGGTTCCGATTGCTTGGTATCTGTAGGATCTCGCTAATCGGGAGCCGATCTAAATAGGATACGTCACTCCAGCAGGGATGGTCTCGATTTCCAGGGATCCGTAAGATTTCACTAATCGGGAGCCGATCTAATTAGGATGCGGTGCTCCAGCAGGGATGGTTTCGATTGCCAGGGACCTGTAAGATTTCACTAATCGGGAACCGATCTAATTGAGGATACATTGTCCAGCAGAGATCGTACTTTTCGTTTTTCATACTTTTGTATTAAGTCATTAGATTTGAATATTCTTATATAACTGTTTGTTTTCTATTGTTATTCGAAAAAATGTAATTTTTTCTTGCACCCGGTGCACTGTATACTCTAGAGTACTGTACACGCTAATAAGTGCGATTTTTAGAATAAACGCACTCCTGATAACCTTACAGAGTTCGATAAATCTTGCAATAACGCATAATGGTTCGAAATTGTGCACTTAATTGTGCATTAGAGATCTGCATCGGCCACCCGTCTACCCGACCTGAAGCCCAGTTTTTTTTTTCAGCCAGAAAAAATCCTTTTTTTTTTTCAATGTTGAATTATCTGGCAAAACAAACTGTCAACCATCTAAAACCACTGGAAAGCAGATACTGACTAATTAAAATGTATTTAATTTATGAACGAGTAGTACAGCTATCAGTAATTCGTAAATAAGGAAAGCATTGTTTCAGATAAAGCTTCAATTAACTCACATTGTACTGGGCTCTTAGCATCATGTTCCTGAAGAAAAATTATGATGATGCCATACTTTACAATATGTTGGCGTCCGTGGCGCAGTTGGTAGCATCGTTAGCTACGGTTACGGATGTCTCGGGTTCAATTCCCGGTGCGCACGGTTTTCATAAATTGATCTTTCAATCGGTTTATATTCGAAGACTGAGATTTTGTGATCTCAAAAAATACTCCCTCCCACCCATCTGATCCTCTCAGAGTGATTAACTATCCGCTAGTTCTGTCCTAGACCTATCCTTCTATCTCTACTCTCTTCGAAAAAGAGAGGTTGAGCAACTGAGTAACAAGCAGTTCTCATAGAACAACTTCTGTTAAGATACCTCCATTAGGATGCCATATGCACCACATTGAGAGCGGACATGGTAAAAAAACACTTTTCAAACAATAGATGTTATGATTTATGATGATAGATGACAAATGTGAAATAAATTATTTTAATTATAAACGTTTTGGTATGAATAGTATTGGCTTATAGCTGACTCATGACCCAAACATAGTCCGAATCTGAATTGTCTTTATCGACCTGTTTCCAGTTGATGGGCCGGGTCGGATAGAGGCCCGCGGGTCAAGTGCGGTCCCGTGCAGATCTTTATTGTGCAAAAATAAAATAATTTTCATATGATATCAGGCTGGTATAAAAGTGGTCGGTGGAAAAATGAATTCATTAATTCGCTATACAGCAATCGTTGGAAGTAGGCAATCGCTTTCTTCTACTCTAGTTCAGATTACTGACATCGTGAGAGATGAATCTTAAGGGAAAGTGCGCGTTGGTGACGGGGGGAGCATCCGGTATCGGCCTTTGCTGCGTCAAGCATTTGCTCAAGAACGGTGTCCAGGTTAATATGTTTACATGACTTCTTTTACGCGAAAGATTAGTTTCAGTATTGGACGCGTAAAAAAAATCACTGATATGTAAATTTGATGCATCGGTTCCAACAATAAAAAATCACGTAAATGAGTGTAAAAACCGTATTAAAAAGCTTCTTAAAACTAACAAAAACGACTATTTTAAAGGTTTATTTTCATATTTGAGTCATTTGCTGCTTTCAAAATTTGGTGAATTTCTTGACTATAGGCATTGTATTTATAAATAAAAATGCACATATGCAACTTCGTCTTTACATTAACTTAAATGATTGCCATGGATTTAATTGAAGGATTTATTAAATTAATTAAATTTTGAATATTTAGGGCATAAAAATAGGTATTAAATGTACTAAAATGAAGCGGAATAAATTGCTCGCAAATAGCAAGGAAACATGTTTTGCGGACTGACACAGCCCAATCTTGTCAGGTGAACCTAGTAATTTAGAGGTTCCAAAACAGTCGTCACTCACCTTTCGTGAAATGGGAAATTTAATTTATCGCTCGTCTTTCAAATCGCCTGACGAAATTTAAGAAACAATCGATTCTCGATAATGTCGATCGACCGAGGGTATATTTTACTCTGAAACATTTAGCGACATTCCCAGAATTTTCAACTGCCAGAGGCATAAAGGGTCAGACGGTTTGCTACATTTATGTTTCTAGTGGGTAACCGGCTGAAATTCCTCGAATTCGCAGATGCGTCTTCGGGTGTCATTCGACTTATTTCGTGATACAACGGTAAATTCTGAAATAACAACGTGTAAAATTTTAAAATATAATAGTCAGTCGGGAAAAATCCACTTCCACAAGAGAGAGTCTGCCTTGTCGAATGTTAGAAAAATTCAACTGTAATCATCTGTAACCTGTACCAAGTAGCTAAGCTGCAAATAAAAGTCTTTCGGCGTCTCAACTTGGGGGGTTTACTGTAAACCGGACTGAAGAGTATATATTAAAACTTTGAGGAGAAGTTGTGCTGTGTTGTATAAAATATGGGTTTTAACGTAAAATCTATAACATAACATTCTTGACTCTTATCACTAAGAAATGCTGTACCAAGATTATATTGAATGAAAAATATTCAGACTCTAGCTAGGTTAACAATTAACAACAAGAAAAATTTTATTTTATATGTGTATGACTTCATTTTTAATATATTGTTATTCGGTTTATTTTAGAAATGCGCTATTCTTGGCACGAATGCCACGATTGGTGACGATAGCTGCAAGAAACTCAACACAGAATATGGCAAAGACCGAGTCATGTTCATCACGTGTGACGTCACCAAGATGACTGAGTTCGAGAACGCATTCACGACTGTCATGAACAGCTACAAAAACATCGACATCCTTATCAATAATGCCGGTAT
This sequence comes from Himalopsyche phryganea, assembly GCA_022494535.1. NCBI lineage: Eukaryota > Metazoa > Arthropoda > Insecta > Trichoptera > Rhyacophilidae > Himalopsyche > Himalopsyche phryganea. The sequence goes on along the minus strand of JAGVSL010000001.1, from coordinate 13,268,441 downwards.
GCTGAACGAAGGCGAATGGGAGAAAGTAATCATGCTTAATTTGGTGAGGAAAATAAATTGATCACAAATAAAATATATAGTATAGCTCACAAGTACTATTTATCGGGAGCGTGGTGCAGTGCTTTACATCGTTGGCCTCTGTTACGGATGTCTCGGGTTTAAGTCCCGTTACGGACAGCTTCATCAATTGATTTATGGATTCGTGTTTGTAGATGTGGATTTTTGTGATGTCTAAAATTTCCTCCCACCCATCCTATTCCAAATTCTAAAAGAACCACTAGTCTTGTCCTAGATCTATCCTTCTATCCCTACTCTCGTAGCAGAGCAGTTCTCGTAGAAACAGCTTCTGTTGAGATACTTGTATTAGGATTCCATATACTAAACATTGAAAGCGGACATAGTATTACCCGGCTTCACCCGGGGTATATTCAAACTTATTCTTTATTCATTTTTACAAACATGTAACTCGTTACTGGAACAGTTTACTTTAAGTAGTATATAAAGAAAATTAATTGATTAATTTTATCTGTTTTAGAATTCCGTAGTTATGGGTACCATCTTGGGAATGAAGTACATGGGTAAGGATAACGGAGGTCGTGGAGGAGCGATCGTGAACAATGCTTCTATCTTAGGTCTGAGCCCATTAGCTGGATGCCCAGTTTACAGTGCAACCAAACATGCTGTTGTTGGGCTTACCAGATCATGGGGGGTAAGAACGAACATTTTTATTGGATAGGCTAATTTTGAAATTTTGATTGATATTCTATTTGAACAATCTAAAACCTGAAACGATATGAATTTTTGCGTGGTATTTTAATGTATGGGTATTTTTTAAAGGCTTACAGTTAAATGCAATTTCGTTTAGATCATATTCACTTTCATAAAAATAATTTTCACTTATAACAAATCATTCCACAAAAAACAAATTCTTTCACTAAAAATGAAGTGATTCCACATAAGAAAATATATTTAAAGATTAAAGAAATATATTACATTTACGAAAAAATATTTTCACATAGATAAAATAGTTTTCACTCAATATAAATACTCACACTTTGAAATCGATAGTTGCACGAAGCTGTAAAGAAATGTGTGCTATTCTTCTACCTATATTATTAAGCCTATATTGTCTTAGTATCACGTATTAGAATACGTTATACAAATCAAACCAGACCAACCCTAACATAAAATACTACAACTTAACTCACTTTGTTAAAAGAATCCGTGACTAAGTGGAAACTATTAAAATCAAACTTTGAGTGTACTAAGTTAATATTATCTAATCCAAAGGTCAATTATTTATAACCCTTTTTTAAATTATAGATGCCGTATTACTACGGGAAATGTGGAATCCGCATGATGGCGGTGTGCCCAGGAGTTACTGATACGGTTCTCATCAGCAGAGCTGAAAAGAGGCAAATGGAATCAGAAGTGAACAAAGAATGCCACAGAGAACTTAGCGCTCTTCCAAAACAAGAGTTAGTTATGAATCACAGTTTATCATTTAAACCAAAATAAATAAATTGGTAATGTCTAATGTATACGTAATTTCATGCATGTTTATTTTATTTGGATATATTAGAAGAAGATACAAGATATTGTTGGGTCCGTGGTGCAGTGGTTAAAGTCGTTGGATACGGTCACGAATATTTTGGGTTCAATCCCTGGCACGTGTAATTAGTATTTTCCGAACTTTTCGTCGTAGTACAGTGGCAGGTTCATTGAAAACAACATCAAATGTATACAACGCAATTGTGACAAAATAATAAAACAAGCAGACGATAAAGAATGAATGGAAAGTTTAACAGAACTGCTAAGATAATATAATGATTATTTATTATGATTAGATAACAATATCAAAGTATTTAGCTCGACAAGAAGTAAATATAGGAATTGGTTGAAAGGTATTTTGACCTTACAGTCAGTGTAACTAATTGTGACAATGTTATAACTACTGACTTTAATTTTTGTGATGATAATGCCGAATCAGTGGTCGAGTGGTTAACGTCGTTAGCTGTCAGTTGCAATACTAACTGGCTCGAATACCAGTACGGGCAGTTTCAAAAATTGATTTAAGGATTTCCATTCATAGATAATGGAGGTTTCTGACTGTTTATGTTGGAAAATAAACAATTTGTTTTATATATTTAAAACCCAAGAGAAGTTTGTTATCGGTGTCTAACTGCCCCAAGTTGATGCTGGCTTTTTTTAAATTCAACAATGACTTGTGATTTGACAATTTAAAACAAATCTAACCACTTGGTTGTTTACTGCTTTAAAATAAGTTAAAATATAACGTTTTTAAAATTACATTACAACTGTGCAAGATAATTCTACACAAAATCAATTCTATTGCGACTTAATGCAGGCTATCGAAATATAAATTAATATATAGGATTATTGTCGGCTCCGCGGTGCAGTGATCAACGTCGTTGGCTACTGTTACGGATTTTTCGAGCTCAAACCCCGGGACGAACAGTTTTAAAATATGATTTATCAATCGATTTAAGCATTTATATTTGTGATGTACCTCCCAAGTATACGATCCTAAAAAAATGTGGCGTATCGAGAGCGATTAGCCAACCACTAGTCCTGTCCTAGTCCTATAGTTCTATCACTATTCTCTTCGAAAAAGAGAAGTTGAGCAACTGAGTAACTAGTAGTTCTCGTAGAAAACGTCTGTTGAAATAAATCCATTAGGAGGCTATAGGATCCGCGTAGGTAGCGGAAATGGTAAAAATATATAGAGTAAGAAGAACAAAGATAGTTTCACACATAGGCAATACGTATTAAAAATGACGATGCCACGAATTTCAGTCATCAACTAAAGATTTATTAAATTTGGATTATTGAGATTTTGTACACTTCCATGTATTTTGTCACTAACGACCCGGGTTTCGCCTTTCGGCATCTTCAGGCATTCGAGCGCACGAATGAACTCGAACTGACAGACAGTAAACAGTGTTTGAATTCAATCGTGCGCTCGAATGCCTGAAGATGCCGAAAGGCGAAACCCGGGCCGTTAGTGACAAAATACATGGAAGTGTACAAAATCTCAATAATCCAAATTTAATATTGAAATTCCATCAAGCACCCTCAGTCGATGTCCTAAATTAAAAAAAAGATTTATTAGACAAAAAATGACAAAACAAAACCACACAAGTTTACCTATTTTCGCAGAGTTAATTTTTTTTACCTGTTATTAACATATTAATGAATGCTAAGTATGTTAAATCTATTCGTGGTACAAACGGTTTAATTATGCTAATTTAACATCAATCCAAACAAATTACATTACGTTCAACGTGCATTATAATAATAAACTACAACTATAATCATCGGCAATTTAAGAAATTTCCTCTGTGTTGTTTCAAAACATCGCACTGAAGTGATGGAAAATTCGCGTGCAGAAAACCAGCCACGTGCTAACGTGGCAAATAATAATAGTATGGTTCATTTTACCAAAAAAGTGTTCCACCCTTGTATCGATTTTACGAGAAAATATTATTTTTTACAGCGTGGGTGAAATTTCGTTTTAATTCATCATTCATGGCGATAAAGTCAATTTGACATTAATATACAACGTTAACAATGTTAAATTTGGATTATTGAGATTTTGTACACTTCCATGTATTTTGTCACTAACGACCCGGGTTTCGCCTTTCGGCATCTTCAGGCATTCGAGCACACGAATGGACTCGAACTGAGAGACAGTAAACAGTGTCTAACGCTTATATAGAAGATACAAATGCGACAAATATCATTTACGAGGCAATACATTATACGTCTGAGAGCCACACCGATACCTGAATATAAGCGTTAGACACTATTTACTGTCTCTCAGTTCGAGTCCATTCGTGTGCTCGAATGCCTGAAGATGCCGAAAGGCGAAACCCGGGTCGTTAGTGACAAAATACATGGAAGTGTACAAAATCTCAATAATCCAAATTTAATATTGAAATTCCATCAAGCACCCTCAGTCGATGTCTTAAGTTAACAATGTTGTTGGACATATCGATTGAATGCTTTATATATAGTAAAGACTTTATTATGATTAGATTGGTTACAAAACTATAATGAAACAATTTTTATATGTCATAATGATGCCATACAATTATATATATATATATATATATAAACGGTAGACTAAGATTCGATCAGAACTATTATTGAATAGATTGAAAAATCAAAGTATGAAAGTCTCAGTTCGGTGACTTGACATAAAAGCGTTGAACGTTAGATTACAGAACAACTACATTTTTATGTTTTTAATATACTTCATTGACGGTTATAGTATCATAACTCATAATCTCCAGCATATACAAAAAACGAGTTTAGAATGCAGCATTGTTCTTCGTGTTCACACCTTCAATTTAAATAATAAAAAATCTTTCTCAACTTACAAACTCCCATCTAAAATTAATGCAAAAATGTTGTTCATATAATAATTTTCTAAGGTAATAGGACAAAAAGCATAGATCAGAGATAATAAGGAATTAAGATTTTGGGAAGGTTTAATTGTTTATTTTACCTAAATCTATTTTTGTAGATTCTAATGAAATTCTAGGATTACTTAAAAATATACTTATATTTATGATATTAAAAACAAAGTACTGTAACCACTGTCAATCTAAAATAACCACAGATTACCACTTTTTACATTTGGGGACTTGTAAATATCGGTATTCTAATCATTTCCTCATACCTTCCCGTTACCATAGGTGCACCAAGATTGCCATACGAGTTGAAAACATTAATATCTCGCTTATTAGGTTTTATATAAATTTAGGATTTTAGCTATTTGTAGATAAAATAGTAATATAATAAAATTAAAATAAATAAGTGATTCGATTCAATGTTTTCATCATTAAATTAATAAAATTACAAAGCTCTGATGACAATAATTATTCCGAACTCAATTAATGTGATAGCGATACATAAAATTCTATACGCAAGAGTGACGCACGATACATATTTGTTAAGTTGAGACGAAGCGAGAAATGGTATTAGTTAGAGGGAGAAAGAACAGGATGCATCTTCGTTGTAGCTATTTTTTATGCAGCGGCATGTGGTTGAGTTACTATCTCTATCGCACAACCTCACTTGTATATGAGCAAGTAGGATACAAAAGCGTACTCCCGTAAGTCCTTGTATCTCACTCTCCCTCTTTCACTTTACATGGGATTGAGCGAGAAAGAGAGAACGGCAAGTCACTCGCTTGCTTGTGTTTGTTATAATATGAGTCAACTCGTCAAGTATACATTTCAAACGGACTGTATAAGGCAGAAACGAGACATGCCTACACCTTATGTGACGTGCTTTTTTGCATGTCGTCTATATCTCGATTATATTACATGAACATATGTAAATTGCGAGCTCTAGACACAAAATAAACTATAAAACGATAACAATATGATATTTAAAAACAATATAACCCTTTCAAAGCGATCAATTAGCTTTAAAAATGCTCAATACATGACCAAGTCCAAGCGACACAGCCTGTGTCGACCACGGCTGGTAACGTGATTTTTTTAGCATGGACTGGAAAAGGTTAACTCAAAACCTTTTTTTTTATTTACTTGTTACACTATGAAACTGAAGTATCGTTACAATCTCCATTACAGCCAATTAGAGTGCAGCAATGTTCTATCACCGTCATCTGTGTTTGTTTATATATCATGGTGTAAGCGTCAGCTCCTCAGTTTTATTTGTATCAAACAATGCATTTTTAAATTTAGCATGAAAACGGTTTTTATTGATTTGTTAAAAACAAGCATTGAGAGTTATGATACTAGAAATCTCATTTTAGAATAATGTAGCTACAAGATCTATTGAAAATCACAACAAAGAAATATTATATATTCCATAATATTGTATTTACAATAAAAACTATTGTAAAAATGTATTAATATTTTAAGAGAATAATGCTTATTTTTGGATAAGAGAACTATACCTAATTTATTAATTTATGTATTTATTATGAATACATACGATGTCATTTTTTATTTATCTGATATGTATGGATATTATCCAATTTTTAGAAATATATATAAGGGCCAGTTTGGCTGATAAAGATGCTTGTACTTAAAAATAAATCAATCGTCATGTTTTCAACGTTTTAACAAATCCTGTGTTCCACATTTCAATATTGTAATATTATAGTAAAAAAGACGCAAGCAAATCAATATCGTAATCTTATATAATAATTTCACATAACAATATTCTTAAAGAAATCAGAACAAGCGCTAATAATAGAAAATAATGATAGTATCTATAAAATTTATAATAAAGTGTATTTGGCATTTATGGGCGCTTAACTGAGTTAGTTATATTATGCTAAGAAAAAAAACTTCGACAATAAACACGCGATTTAAATTAATTATAGCTCCGACGCATTCAGCATTTACAAAAAAATTATTTCTTGATCAGTACGAATTGAAAAAAATTCTATTGCTGCAAAGCAAGCATCCACGAGAAGCTATCAATATTTCGCGGTCGAGTTTGTGACCGACAAAAGTTGGCTACTGCAATTCAACAATGATGCTTACTTTAACAATTAACTACAATTAAATTCATTACCCGGCTATAAAATAAGGATATGAAGACGTTCTACGATTTACGTTCTTCAGTTATACACGGTCAAATCGTTCCGTCCGTGTTTTGGTTTGGCACGGTTTTTTGTCAAACTAATCATAAAAATATATCTTTCGAAACAGTCTTAAATTTTACATACAATTATTTTAGGGTATCTTTTTAGTAATATCAAGTGTTTAAGACACGTCAAGACAAACAAGGCAAACTCAATGTTTCTTAATTCAATTATAAAGTTATATTGTATTCATTAAGTACATAGTTGGGCATCAATTAGTTTGTATTATAAATTATTTCATGTGTGATACAGCTAATTGACATCTTTTGCGTTTAATTTGACAAAAATACCATTTTTGTTTATATTGAATTAGTTTAATGTCGAAAAGGCTAATTAAAGAAATTTCAATTTAGATATATTATGTAATTAATAATGTCTTTCATTACGAAAATGTAAACCATCGAAAACATTGGATTCAGTTAAAAATGCTAAAAAGACCGCACTTTCCCCACTCTTGTTTTAGTTTATAGTTTATACTAAGCTAGGTAATAGGTAACGATTTGCATAATTTAAAATATGGAAAAATGACCGGTACTCATTTATTTTTCGTATTACTTTTCAGCCCTGAAAATGTCGCCATCGGAGTGATGCATATGCTGACAAGTGGAGACAATGGCTCCATCTGGGTTTCCGAAGGTGGTCAACCAATCTACGAAGTCATAATTCCCGAAAGGATGAACATGCGCAAGATGTCTTAGTAACCGGCAATTCACTATACAACTAAAATGTATTGCAAAGGATTTGTTCTTATCTCATTGCAAAGACAATAAATTGTACCAACACCTGTTCCGAATAATTAATATGCTTTATTTATTATACCCCTATTATAACTTTAGATTAGACTAGCGTCAGCCAAGTCATGGAAAATGAACGGACTATATATAACATAATATTATAATTTTTAAGTGAGTAATAGGTAGGATAATAATAAAAAATTTGTTTTTGTTTTTACACAAGGAATAATTTTCACGTATCACTGTGTGAAAAAATGTTAATGTTGAAAAGTGAGAATTTTTTCCTATCTGTATTTACAAACTGAAACTATATGGAGCTTGCAAAGCAAGCTCTTAGAGTTCTAAAGAGTTTACTGACTATTTTTATTTTTAAGGTAAGTACAGACTGAGTCTTTATATCTCTTTCTAGCATGTATTCTAGATAAGTACTGTGTTACTAAAAAATCTCTCAAATGAAGACTTTGTATGGGGAAAAATAATAAAAAAATCTTTACGAATACTGATTGTGGGTGTGCCGTAAATCAAAGTTTTAAATGCTTATTAAGAATAGTTCGTTATGTGATGTTAAGTGACCGTGTTAAAGCAGTAATTAAAAATTAATTCATTATTAACTATTATCAAATTTGGGTTATTGAGATTTTGTACACTTCCATGTATTTTGTCACTAACCACCCGAATTTCGCCTTTCGGCATCTTCAGGCATTCGAGCGCACGAATGAATTCAGACACTGTTTACTGTCTGTCAGTTCGAGTTCATTCGTGCGCTGACCGTGTTAGTGCAAAATAATGGAAAAAAAAATAATTCAAGCACCCTCAGTCGATGTCTTAAATTATATACTATTATGTTTTTATTTTTAAACAGTGTACAAAATTAAATAAAATATTGAATTTATTGAGATAAATGTCACATAAAAAGTTAAAAGTCCATATATAAAATTGCAGTAATTTTATTCTGAAAAGAACAAGGGGACAGACAGTACAAAATTTATAATATTATGTAAATTATTGTTAACAAAAAGGATGTTAAAATGCATTTAAATGATTTTGTTTCAATCAAAATTGGAACTTTGCACAGGGTATTATAAGTAACTGTGAAATGAAATAAAAATTTTAATAGAATATACCAATGAGTAATGAATATTATACTATACATGATTTGTTACTACCGGCCTGTTCATTTCAATTGAATCACCGCGTTACAAAATTTGCATGTATGTAACTGTATGGCTTTAAACCATATTATGTAAATTCGTAAGATAACTTTTGCATTCATAAAACAAGTATTTTCAATTTTTATGATTGAATCTTAAAAAGTGTTTTTAATATACGTTGATTCAGGTTATGCAAATATACCTCTTTCCATAAAGAACTTCGCGCTCTTATGTGAAGAAATCTTTCGGTAAAAAACCGAACAGATTGAAGTTAACCTCAGAAGCGACCTTATCTTTTATTTGATTTGCTAAACTTCTATCATTATTAATTACACTGTATTTATTGTGAACGAAAATTACTCGTTTGATTCCATGGTGGATATGTATCTTTTAGTTTATACATAAAACATAATGTAAGATGATCCATGATCGATGAGAAGAAAGAATCTAATTAAAATTGATCGATGATTTGTTTTTCTTATTCTATCTGCTGTTGACATACAGATCAGAATGAGATAACAAATGATTAACCGCTCTTATAATTGACTCGTCGTTTTAGTAAAAGACAAGAAAGCGGGAGATTATTACGCTTATTTCATGTCGACCCCTGTAGTTTAGTAGTAGAGGCTTTACTTTAGCGTTCAGATGGGCTTGGATCCAAGTCTCGGCAAAGTCAATATCCCATTATTTATTGTTTTCAATTTAAAAATGATATCTAAGACATGGTTCTTTATGATGTCATCGAGTTGATCTCGTGACATTAAAAATCTAAATGTTTGGCGCATTGGCAATTATTACGTCTAATATTATTTCTGTTCACTTCTTTCCATATTTGCTCCCTATGTGGAGCATATGGCTACCATGCGGCATCTCCATGAATCCCTGTCGCCTACCAATCGCTCCGCTTCCTCTCATGACATGCCAAAGTCCCCGAGCTCCGCCGAGTACATACTATGGAAAGTACCCGATGATCTTCCAGGACACTTGTATCCCACAGGCTGGAAGAAGAGCAAGCAAATTGAGGCTTTCCGGACGCATCCGCAGCACATGACCCAGCCAGCTTCAACGTCTTTCCATAACCGCCGATGTGACAGTGGTGAGAGGTTGATAGAATTTGCCACTATGAATGAGCTCACCATTTTCGCCACCATCTTCCCACATAAAGACATCCACAAATAAACATGGACCTTCCCTGATGGAAGCACGAGGACGCAGATCGACCACCTTCTTTACAGCTTGAAACACAGAAGAGAGCTTCTCAACGTTCGCATATACAGAGGCCCCGACATTTACAGCTACCGCAAACTCTTTCTCGATAAAACCGCCTGAAGATATTGATTCTACATACAATTAACTTTATGTAAAATAAAATTCATATAAAAGTATGCCATTACTAATTTAATTATTATGGTTGTTACAGACAACTTTGAAATATTTTTACCATAAAAAAAGAAGTAGAATTTAACTGTTTTAGTTAGGTAAATAAAATGCTGTTTTATCTTTTTACTGAGCTATAATTTTGCATTAATTTTTTTTACTGAATATTTAAAATACAATTTTAATTTATGCATTCATTTTCACACTACTGGTCATTGTTCTGGATTAAACGTAAACGTGACGGTAAAAGTTTTGTACTACGTTGCTTATGTTTTTTTATGTCACGGGTCACCTCGTGACCTGACGTATGTCTTCATTTGTTTTTTGTACTTAAATATAACGGACATCATTCATTACTAAACTGGGCATGTAAAACTTTCGTGTTAAAAATGTTTTCATGAAATATGCATTTTTTTTCATAAGCGATCTACGACATATAGATTTTAAATTGATAACGTTGTTATTCGTTACATTGGTCTTGTTATTAGGTATAAATATGTTTGTTAAGAATTGGAATGATTGGCTATCATATAGTTTAAAATCTTACGGTAGATTTAGTCTGAAGATGATTCACAAACGTAACACATCTAGTGGAATAGTAAATGTATTAATTTTAATGTCGTATTGAAAATGAATTTCCACAAAATTACTGCCGAACCTAATGTAAAAAATTAACGATGCAATGACAACAAATTTAGTGATCCAAACTTTTGTGCTTAATCGAAAATCATCCTGGCAAATAAGTTTTTGTCGAATAATAGAAGCAGCTAATAAGTACTAGTTATAAAGACAATTATAAGTATTATATATATAAATATATATTTATTTATTGTAAATTTAAAAAATTTAAATGCATGAAATTACAGCTGATGCCAACGCGCCATGCATTACACAAACATAACAACAGTAACAATAATAACACTAATAAAAACAATAATTTTAATTATTATTTAATTATTAAATACAAAAAACAAGACATTATAAATTTCTAAGGAACAGATATTTAGTGAACAATACCCAGAGCTTAGTACTGAAAATATCCAGCTCTCTAGTCAGTGCATTAATCATCCGAACGGCTCTTGCAACTGGCGACTCGTATGACCGACGCGAAGAACAAGTTTTAAGAATAAAAATTGTCTGGATATGGTTTCGGCCACTTAGATAACAATTGGGAGCATGTAAATTAATAGTCATGAGAATTTCAGGATTAAAAACTCTTCCCCGAAGAAGAAGAGAGAAATGCTTTAGAATCGAAAATGATCTTCGTGCTTCAAGAGAGTGAAAAGATAGCATTCCTAAAAGAAATTTGGTTGGGTAGTACTCTTTTAGGGAACTATTAAAGGGAAAATATTAAAATTTTTTGAAATAGAAATATCGTAGAAATTTCTTATGAATTTGCTCCAATTTCAACTTGTAGGAATTTTCATATGGATATTTATAATATATTTATATAAATATTTTAATATAAATTTTATAAGTACGAATGATTTTAAAAGTTTAATTTCTTGATAATTACTCATATTTATGATTAAAAATTACACTTGATCTGTGTTATCAGAAATATTTGTTTAGTTTTCTCCAATAACAGTGGTTTTGGCAAACATTTGCCGTCTTGTTGTTGGAAATTTTCTACTTACTGTCAGTTGCTTTTTCAGGAACTTAATTTTTTGAACGCTTTGCAAATTTTAATATAATCGAGAAAGGTCTAGCTGTTTCTAGTTTATGTTTTGGCTAATGCTGGTTATTTTTTCTGGTGTGTTCAACAATAGTCAGGCTTATAAACGATAATTACGAATTCATGGATATATCACTCTGTCGGCGTCTGTGGTCTAGTGGTAAGTGTTTGGGCTAGCAATCAGGTGTGTCTTGGATCAACTCTCAGAAAGGTCAATATCAAATTTAGATATTTTCAATTTAAATTTGTGATCTTGGACATGAATGACTTCTAAAAATTTTCTTTGAGTTTATCAAGGTATGTAAGATTGGTCAACTGTAATGCCAGATATTTTTTTTTAAATTTAAATTTTAAAAATATTAATATCACATCAAAATCCACAACAATAATGATTAATAAAGATAATTAAATCATCAAAGAGGCATGCAATTTGAATTGGTATTAATGATAAAGGCACTTAACATTTTCTAAGTGTAAAATAGAGCAAGAAATAATGTCAATGAAAAAAGCTTATGCATAAAAATCTATTTCGAGTAGTTGTATATAGGGTAACCATAATGTATTGTATCAAAACCCAAGTTAGAGGAATAACGAGAAAAAATACACAAATTCACAATTAATTATCACAATAAAAAAGGAGATCTTAAGAGGAATTCGTCGGTTTTCTCTCATTTCGCGAAAACCGCTGTAAATATTGTCAAAATATTGTCAAAATCTCATGTCAAAAAGAAATATTTTTCAAATTTATTTACCGATTATAATAGGGCGATTAAATATAATTAAAATAAATAAATATCGAGTTTAGTGTCGATGCAGACGACGGACTGTGATACACAATGGAACGTAATAAAAACATATCCCAGAAAAATGATTACTATTTAGTACTCTTTTTAATTTTTTGAAATTTTTTTTTGAAGGACGTATATAAAAGAATTTATTGTTGCTCTGTTTAAAAAAATCTATGTATTCATTATAATTCAACTTTAAATATCAGCCAGAAAAAGTGCTACAAAATGAACTCTTTGGTACACTTCAAAAATCTTTATAGAATCGTTATATTCAATAAATTACAAATTCTGTCGGCATCACTTTATTAAAAAATACTTTGTTGTACGATTTTGTCTCAGACATCAAACCTTGATTACCTACAATAGACCTTAAACTAGTCACGGCGTAAAGCAAATAAAAGTATTTCTGAAGAACAGGTGTCAACTCTTCGTTAGACAGGCTTGAAAGCTTTACTATTTCCATTTAAATAAAAATGCAATATTGTAAAAAAAAACTTTGAAAGTGCGATTATTAAAAGAAAAAAAATATTTCTAGTATTTTTTAGGCGATGGAAAACGATTAACGGTTTTCGTGAAATGACAGTAAAACCTTCTAATTCCTCTTAAGAGATTATCAAACGGTGCAACAAAGCACAAAAGAATTGAGTCAATTTAAAGCTAAATATTAAAATTACTACCACTACAATTCAAAAATAAATGTGGAAGTAGTACATAAAATTCCGTTTTATTTTTATAAATATGATGTCTTTCCACCAAAAATTGTCAGTTGTTAACACATTAAAAGTAGACAACTTAATTGTTTTCAACAGTAAAATGACTCAATATTTATAATGGAATTATCATGATATTCATAATTCCAATTTTTAAAGTAAGTGATTGCTTTTATTGCTGTCAATTAAGTCAAACTGAAAATTCGAAATTGTGTTTGAATAATTAAGATTTCAAAAGAGTTTCCCTCTGTAAAATTGCAAATTTTCTGGCATGTTTGTTGGCTGTTATGTTTCAATAAAGAATACGGCTAACATTACAATAAAAGAAAAGTAAAATTGCATCCAACGTTATCTGAAAATGCATACGAATATTTCTGATTATACTGTAATTTATTTTTATTTAAAAAATGCATGGCAATGCAAATAAGTTTATATCAGGTGTTTCTAAACGATTTTTCATTTTTAATTTGCTAAAGAGTATTGTATAAGGACCAAAAATAAGGAATATCAAAAGTTTTACTCAAATTACAGTCGGCTTATTTAAGTTATTTATATAGATTATTTTTATGCATCAATCAATTATAAGTTAAAATTAAAACCAAATAAATCTTTAAGATTACTCTAAACGAGCACAGTTGCCGCGGGCAGTAGTTTTATAATTACGGGATGAATCTTCTTTTATTTACAAATGCTCTAGAACCATTTTGTACAACCCATATTCGTTATAAATTTATCATATTTGATATTAAGCGACAGTTATGAATCAAAATATATAGAAAATTTTGACACTATATACACATTATTCTATTTTGTTATAAGTAACGTGAATAATTAATCGTTACGAAAATCAAAACTACGTTCTTAAATTGGATTTAATTGATATTTGCTTAGCAGAACTCCGTTATAATATCTTAGTTCTACAAGAATTGTTGTTGTTTATATCCTAAGGAAGTTTATTTCAAACAGAAGTTTTTCTATAAGAACTGCTTATTGCGCAGATGCTCAACCCCTAATTATCGAAGACCATATAGATATAAAGATAGAGCTAGGATAAGACTAATGGCTAGCTCTCACTACGCCTAGTTTTTAGGATCCGGTTGTTGGGAGAGAATTTAATACATCACAGATATCCATGCCTTCGAACAGAAATCTATAAATTAATGGAAAAATCAATTTAATTATGTAACTGTCCGTACTGGTACTCAAGCCTGTGAGTGCTGCAACTGACAGCTAACAACGTTAACCACTCGACTATAAATTTGGATTTATTAAAAAAAGAATAACAGTTGGTAGTAAATACATCGTCAGAAGTAGTTTTGACGGTGAAGTCAAAATAGCGTTCAATCAATTCCTATACCTCTTGTAGAGATAAATACTTTGATATTTTTTATCAAATCATAGTAAATAATCATTATAATGTATTACCAGTTTTGTTAAACTTTCCTTATTTTAGCGTCTGCTTGTTTTTATTGTGTCTAAAAGTTATGTTACTATTTTGTCACAATTGCGTTGTATACATATGATATTATAATTATACCTGTCACTGTATTACGACGAACAGTTTGAAAAAACTAATTACACATAATTTGAATAAAATTTGTATATTTTCTTGAATATAAAAAAGCGGTGCTGTTTAATAGGGCCGGAAAAATAAAGAACACTATCCTATATACAGTTGTCCACGATGCTACGAATAAGTGAACATATGCAGATCTCATGTCAAATGTTAATTGCAAAGACCTATGAAATTTTTCATGCAAGGGACTTACAAAGAATTTAAATATAAAGCGACTCCAAGGTACGCTGTTTTATTTAGTTCGCTTTCTACTCAACCAGAGTCAGTTGTGTTAGTGGATATTTAGTATTAATTTTGTCATTATGTCTGTATTTAATGAAGATAATCCAACAGAATTTAGCGGACAGTTTGCGTTAGTGACTGGGGGAGCGACAGGGATTGGTTTGCATTGCGTTAAGGAGCTTTTGAAATATGGCATTGAGGTAAATAATATTTAAACTTTATTTTTAACCGCGGTGGACAGAAATCACACGATTTTGACGTAGTGTAGTAACGTAGCCGACATTTTGAAAATTCAATTGGTTGCACGAGTGTGGCCTTTTGAGTAAATTCTTATTTATGTCTCAGTGTTACTTCCGACATTAATAAATGATTTAATCTGGAAATGGACATTTTTAAAATACCAAATAGTACTAGAAGATTTAATGAAATAATGCTCACATTATTTCTTATCTATCTTTTGAAAAAACGTTGGGTCGGTAATACGTATTTGAACAGTCAAATAATTGAGCATTTAAGAGATTTTTAATTGTCAACTGCTATGTTTTGATTTTCAGAAAGTTGCCGTTCTTGATAAGTTTGTCGCTCAAGACGCGTGTAGAAGGCTGGTTACAGAATACGGGAAAGATCGCCTCATGTTTGTCAGATGTGATGTGTCAATACCGAACGAGCTTGAGAACGCCTTCAAAGCTGTTACACAACAATTCCAAAGTTTAAACATCGTCATCAATAATGCGGGAATACTTAACGACGCAGAGTGGGAAAAAGAAATACTAGTCAATTTTGTAAGATAAATTACATTAATTGTAATTTCCAATCGGCATTTAATTTCCATTTCCAGTCGGCGTCCATGGCGCAGCTGGTAGCATCGCTGGCTACGGTTACGGATGTATCGGGTTCAATTCCCGGTGCGGACGGTTTTCATAGATTGATCTTTCAATCGATTTATGGATTTTAGTTCGTAGTCTGAGTCCTCCCTCCCACCCATTCCATCCTTACGTGGCGTAGTGAGAACGATTAGCTAACCACTAGGCCTCTCATAGCACTATCCTTTTATCCCTACTCCTTTCGAAAAAAGAGAGATTGAGCAACTGAGTAACATGCAGTTCTCGTAGAAAAAGTCTGTTAAGATACCTCCATTAGAAGACCATATGCTCCACATTGGGAAAAAAAAATATTTCCATTTGAAGTAATGATTTTAAAAATTCCTCGGCAAGTTTTTCTTTGTGAGTTTTTAATTAACCGTAGAGATTTATCGAGAGTTATCAGGATTGATGAAAACAACTGCACGTTCTCACGTTCGATGTATGTTTCTGGTGTTAATTTTGCTATTAAATTTTTCCGACAGCAACCACCAATATCTTTATTCATTGTGGGAAAATTATTCTTTTTGTAAAATGTAACATTTTAGTTTTTCATCAGTTTTAACTAATTTTCTTAATACAGAAGACAAAGTATTGAGATCGATTTATCGTAAAAAGAGATTTCGTAAACAGAAATAAATGAATTTTAAGGTGTTAGCTGTTAATTCTTGGTGGAAAGGCATCATATTTTAAAAATGAAACACGATTTTTTTGTACTACTTCCGAACCTATTATTAGTTACCTTTGAAAAATATGGTTTCAAGATTATTGATTATAAGATGTACAAAATTGACAGCTTGTTTGACATTGTTTAAGCAAAGCGAATTTTATGTTATAATGTACACTTTTTAGAATGGTACTGTTCGAGGAACCTTATTAGGAATGAAATATATGAGCAAATATGAAGGAGGAGCAGGTGGAACTATTGTCAATGTGTCGGCTATTTCAGGACTTACACCATCAGCTGGTTCTCCAATCTACACAGCAACGTCACACGCAATCATCGGATTGACGCGATCATATTCAGTAAGCTTGTGTTCATTTGAATATCCTTTAGATTTATCTGTCAGTTTTTCTGTAACACACAATCAAACGCTGTACTTTCGCGAGTGTGTTGAATGAACATTGAAAACAGGCACTGACACTGTGGTGTATAAAATTAGTAGTATTTTAAAAAGAATGTAATTATATCAAATGAAATAATTAACAAAAATTAAGTAGAACTCGTGTGACTTTTATTTGAATTATGCATTGGCACATATGGTTTTTTTTAATAAATTGACTCATTCCATTATCAATTAAGAGCGGTGAATCAATTAGTGAAACCAGTCCTGATAATGTTATAAGATTATCGATACATTCTAGGAATTATGTTCTTGTTGTTTCGAATCTCCCATTTACATTATTTTATAACTAGTATTAGCGTATCCGTTGTAAATGACGGTATTGAAATACTGAGTTTAAATTAAGCAGCCAGTACGTCAGAACTGCGTGTCCATTGCATAACATTTTATTTTATATATACTGCGAACGCTTACGTCATGAGAAAATTTTATACCTACATGCGATATGTGATAATAATAATAATACGTCTACAGAGTGGTCTAGGCTATTGTTAATAAGATGTTTATTTCATAAATTAAATCCATAATACTAAATTAGGACAATAAGGAATAAAGAATCATAGTTACTCTGGGATTACCGTAATATTTAAATTATATTTTTAGTTGCCTTACCATAACCTGAAGTCCGGCGTTCGGATGATGACATTGTGTCCCGGAATTACGTACACAAAAATTATTTCTGGTGCCAGTAAAAAGATGCTGGACGATGATATGGGGAAGGAGTGGCTAAAAGAAGTCTCCATGACCTCGACACAAAAGTAAGATTAATATTATGATATTAATATTATAATTTTTGGCAAACACTATAATATTTTAATTTAAATAGTATTATTGTAACAGTTAAATATGCTTTCCATTATAACTATTATTTCGTAAAACTAATGTTAACCCAAATAAAATATAATAAAATAATTTTTTTGTTTGTAAAAATATTTCGTGTTAATTTGGGATCTTCTTAAAAACGTACTATTTATACAAATACATTTAATATGTTTATCTCCCAACATTTCATTGTATTTTTTAACAAGACTTGTCTGGTGCATTTGGGTACAGTGACGAATAAAATTTGCAAATAGAGTTTTTTTAAATTTAAATTAGTGATCTTAGACATGAGTGACTTCGTATTATTTTCCAATTTTTGGCGCATTGGCTGTCAGCTGTATATCTCAGTTGAAGTATTTTTTTAATAAAAAAAAATATAATTTGTGTAATTATCAGATTAATTCAAGATATTGTATTGACATTCATATAATATTTTCATGTTTTAATTTTCAGACCGGAAAATGTCGGACAAGGAGCTAGACATATGCTTATTAATGGTAAGAATGGTTCAGTTTGGGTCAGTGACGGCGGAAAGACTGTTTATGAAGTAATCGTACCAAACTTAAACGACATGCAGAAAGTACAACCGTCAAAATAATCTGATTGATTAAAAAATAGAAATAAATGAATAGCACAAGAATATATGGTTGCAAAAAACGATAAGATGTGTTCACTTTATTATGGTTTGTAAAAGCATTTTATAATGATAGTATTTGAAATATCGTCAGCGATCTATAAAAAAAAACAGGCAGCGTAGAATGTAAAACCCATGAATAATCGTCATTGTTTTTCTTTGTAATAATTAAGTATAGATGTACCAAATTGACGTACCGCTATTGAGGGTGATAGATTTTTTCAATTGAAATTTGTGATCTTGGATATGAGTGACTTAATGATAAATTCCCGTTGCTCCTTTACTTTTTCGCCACTTTGAGAGTTACGAGCGTTACAATTTAAATGGATGAATACAATCTATAATAAGTTCATAATATATTATAATGTTTGGTGTTTGAATTGATGGTATGTTTTAAAAGCACTGAATGGTTTTTTTTAAATATTTTCACTTTTAGCATAGTATTTTCACCGCCATTTTTTTAGTTTAATAATAATTCATAAGCAGCTAAATTTATCCCATACATAGAACCCTTTTCCTTCTATAAGATACTGTCTAAATTAATACAAATATGTCATGATAGCGATTCAAATATATTCAAAAAAATAATCATAAAATTTTTGACAAAATCACAATCAAACTACCACATATTTGTATTTTAAATGCAATGAGAATTTTATGTATTTTTTGAATGCTGTATTTGTTTAAGTTTCTACTTGTATAAATATTTTGATTATTAATATATACATATATTAACCTTAAAGGAAATCGACTGTATCATACAGAGTACCTCATAATGCTCTGAATCAATTTAATAAAATGTCTTATTGATAACATTTTATTATTTTGGATTATATATATCTACTTAATTAAGAAAATCTTTTGTTGACAGAATAATTAATATTAGGTTTTCTCGTTGTTGTGTTAATTAAATATTTCGATTTTAATAAAAAAATTAATAATTTTATTTATTTTTCTTGTTATTATAAGCATATTTTGTTTGTGTGGAGAATAATGGAAATATAAACTAGTAAAGAACAGTCGGCGTCCGTGGCGTAGTTGGTAGCGTCGATGGATACGGCTACGGATGTCTCGGGTTCAATTCCCGGTACGGAAAGTTTTCATAAATTGATATTTAAATGGATTTATGGAGTGTATGTGTTGCCTAAAAAAATCCCTCCTCACCACCCACCCATCCCATCCTCACGGGGAGGAGTGAGAACGATTAGCTAACCACTAGTCCTGTCCTAGCCCTATCCTTCTATCCCTACACTCTTCGATAAAGAGAGGTTGAGCAACTGAGTAACAAACAGTTCTCATAGAAAAAAAATCTGTTAGGAGACCATATGCTCCACATTGGGAGCGGACATGAAAAAAATAAAATAATAAAAGAACAGGAACTTCCATTCTTATTGTGGTCATGAGCGCATTTTAAATTAAAAATAGTAATGGAGGATAAAAAGCTATTTTAAAACAAATAATGCATCCTGTGTTACATTTATTATTTAATTAATTAATTGCTATAAATCGTAACATAATAAATTTACTAGACATGTGAAATTTCGAAGACATTTAAAAATACTTTTTTAAATTCACCTTTGTTTTTTCGTTAATAAATTACTGCTTTGCAATGGACGCATGCACACAGGATTGGAAAGGCCTGATATAGACGGTGAGATTTGCCAAAATCTAATAGCTATCTATATATTTTAAATATTATTCTAAGAAACAATGATATTCTTGCCGAAAGATTACTAATGAAATTATTTCAATAACCAGCAATAATTGTCTATTGATAAAAGGTTACAACAAAATGGATTTAAAATTTGTTAAGTTAAATAATATTTAATCTCGAAATTCTTCTATTATAATTAATATCAAGTAATTCAAAAAGTACGTAATGAAAAGTTAACAACTTTTCCCTCACCTGTGAGGAAAAACAATAATGAGTTAATAATCGATAGTATTTATAAACTTAAAAATTTAATTACTGATGCAAAGCATTGAACTCTGTGAAGCGAAACGGGGCTATTATATCTATTTTTCCGACAACTATAACATGTATCTTGGTATGAGGTATTAAATATAGCTAAGTCAGATGTGACAAACCTTTTAATAGTTATTTAAAAATTAAATGTGAGATTATTATTAGTTTTTAATTAAAAGAAAAAAAAAACAGTACAGTTCTAAGTGACTCATTACGCCAGTTGAAGTGTTTGCAATCGAAATTACAGATACTTTCCATATTAATCGGCAGAACTGAAGAAAGATTATACGTAATGAGAAGAAACAAAGAAATTGGTGGTTGAGTTAAAGTAATTTCATTGGTTTTGGTTACGGTGCTCACGGACTTGAATTCGAGTACGGACAGTTTAATAAATTGATTTTTCAATCTATTTATGAATTTCTTTTCGAGCACATGGATGTTTGTGATGTCTAAATTCCTCCTCACTCACCCGATACTAAAAACGAGGAGTAACAAGAGCGAACCACTAGTCCAATTCTAGCCCTATTCTTCTATCTCTACTCTTTTTGAAAAGATGGGGTTGAGCAACTGAGTAACATGCAGTTATATCAAACAAAATACCTCCATTAGGAAGTCACATGCTTTACATCGGAAGTGGACATGGCTTAAAAAAAGTTGATTAGTTTTTCAGCATTTTTAATGTGGAGCATATTGTCTCCTAATGGAGGTATCTTAACAGAATTTTTCTACGAGAACTGCTTATTACTCAGTTGCTCAACCTCTCTTTTCTCGAAGAGAGTAGGGATATAAGGATAGGGCTATGACAGAACTAGTGGTTAGCTAATCGGTCTCGCTACGTCCCGTGAGGATGGAAAGGATGGGAGGGAGGACTCAGACTACGAACAGAAATCCATAAATCAATTGAAAAATCAATCGATGAAAACCGTCCGCAACGGGAATCGAACCCGAGACATCCGTAACCGTGGCCATCGACGCTGCCAACTGCGCCACGGACGCCTTTTCAGTATAGTATCTCTATTGATATCATTTATTATGGCTGAGTTTTGATTTGAATATCTAATATACACACAAAAAGTGAATTTGAGCACAGTCTTGATTTTCTAAATGATAAGTCATTGTTTATATGATTCAGTGTAAAACTGGTATAAAAATTAATGTAAATTAACAGGTTTATTAAGATCAGAAAAACTGCGGATAATAGTGACGAATTACTGTTCGCAAATCAACAGTTTTTACACTTTTCCCCTGAGGGGATGATAAAATATTGTACGTATGAATATTACAAAGTTTTCACTGCGTGTAAACATGCACCCGTAGAATCGCCTGTTACCGTTTTGCATCAAGTTACGTTTTATTTGGCAGAGTGAAAGCTATGAATTCTCAAACAAATCAATTGATTTGTTGTTTACGACAAATTGACATGACTGTTGCTTATCTATGTATAGCAAATGTAAAGTTCATCAATAAAATTTGGAATCACTATCACTATTCTTTAAGCCTTTAAATAATATTATGCAGTATATTATATTTACAAAACTATGATAAATAAATATTTTTTTTTGTAAACGTTCACTTACTTTATTTATCTTCACTATAAAAGTGTTATTTGTCAGGCCCATCGTGCAGTGTTCAACGTCGTCGGCTACGGTTACGGATGTCTCATGAATTGATTTTTTCGAATGTCCACCCATCCGATCCTAAAAACGTGAGCGATTAGCTAACCACTAATACTGTCGTAGCCCTATCTTTCTATCCCTACTCTCTTCGAAAAAGAAAGCTTGAGCAACTGAGTAACAAGCAGTTCTATCATCAAATATTATTATAAATGGAATAAATTATTTTTGGTCTGTAACTAAATACATAAAAAGTCAGAATTTACAACTAAACTACGGATCTGTCACATGTTACGTGTAGCCAAGTGGTTACCTCTTCGGTTGCGGTATCCAACAGCTTTAATCACAATATGAATACACTCGTAAATTGAAGACCTTGGTCTAAAAACAGCAAATGTCATACAACTCATTTTGTTCAGGAGAGAATAAAAACATAATATCTTGATTGTTAAAAACCTTTTCCGTTTCCATACAATATAATCTAGACTATTATTTGTTTTTAGAAAAGCGGGGTATTTTTGAGAGCTGCTAAGAGACTAATATTTTTTTTCAATTTATCTTTGCACAGTTGTATGGAATCATAAACAAGGACTCGAGAAATGTAACAAAATAAAAATGAAAAACAGTGGGAATTTGCTGTTTTTAGGCCAAAGATTTCAAGTAATTTATGGTATATGTATTGTCTACATTGATTCCCACCAATCGAGAATAAATAGATAACTAAACGTTCTCTCCTAGATACAGCCTGTTCTCATAAAATTACTTCTGTAGACTTTACAAAGAAACGCGTCATGAAACTGTAAGTAATAAGTATTAATGACTGATTGTTTTGAAAAGTTTTTATTTGTAAGATATTTTTTGACTAAAGCATGTTTAATTTATTGTACAAATGATTTTTTAACGAAGATTCACTGAGGAATAGAATTAACAGTATTTTTTAGATTTTTCTATACCAGGGAGGAGTATGTTTGTTTTAATTAAGAACTCAAGAATGATCGTTTGGTTAGCAGGGATGTTGCAGGCAGAGATCGCGTGCCATACCCAAGGTGACCAACGACCAGAAGCAGTCGTCAGAGGGTCGCGGTCGGGGTGTGTCACAGACTACACGCTACAAATAATAAAAGTAAATGTAATTAAATGAACGTACTCGCTAACTACAATAAACACGCTGTTCGCCCACTTCGCTTGGAATCTATATTTATTTATATAATATAACACTACTGGAGGGAATTTGCAAATTTACTTTGCTTAAAAATGTTCAGTTACTATTTCAGAAGGTTTTGTAAGAGAGTTGATTATTTATAGTTTCATAGATTGAATGGAGAAAGGTTACATTTTAGCGATATAGAGCATATCGTCGTTTCCATTGCAAAATTGTATATCTGCAAAATCAAAATTTTTCGGGAGAGCATAAAAACATTTTTATCGAATTAAACAACAGTAAAAACACGTAATTAATATTAAATGAATATAACTATACAGATTTTATGCTCTGGTGGAAAAAAATGATAGTGTATAACATACAATTTTGTAATAAAAACGACGATATAGCCTTTCAAAAGAATATATTTAACGAGAAATGGTTTTAGAATAGTCGCTCAACCACCCTTTTCAGAGAGTAGTTAGTTATCTATACCACGTTTTCAGGATAAAATTGGAGATCGGTGAGAATAATTGACAAAGTTAATGCTATTATTCACTTTTAAGGTGTTAACTGTCAATTCTTGGTGGAAAGACATTATATTTTAAAAAATAAAACACAATTCATTTGTACTACTTCCAGATATTTATAATGATCAGTACCGGTATTTTTAAATGGTTCATTAATTTTTACTTATAATTTCCCTGAGTCATTATTTTATATCATATTAGTAACGTCATTAATAATTTTGTTCAGCTGAATGGACTTTTAATGTAGCTATATTTGTGATTTCAGATTAGTATTTAATGATTTGCAAGAGGTCCATAACATTTTAATTGTAGACTCTTTCATTTGATTTATGTATAATTTGTTTGTTAATCAGTATTTTCTTGTCTCAGTTCATGAACCATCAGTTTTATATACCTTCATTTTTACACTCAATTTTATATAAATAAGCCTGTTATTTTTGTATTTTTATCAGTTGATAATGCTCGTGATGAGCAAAACCGGTCCTGATCATTATAAATATGTGGAAGTAGTACAAATGAATTGTGTTTTATTTAAAAAAAAATGCTATTATTGGATATTATTCAATTGACCAATATTTGAAACTATCCATTCAAGACTTTCTCATTTGGTAAAATTTAATTAATTTCTCTTTTGTGGTATAAAGATTTTTTGGTTATTGTATGATAGTGAAATACTTTAACATAACGTATGTAACTTAAAAAAACACTTATTAGTGTATGATATTATAATATCCAAACTGTTACTGTGACATAAAAAATAGGTACGAAACCAAAATAGTAAAAATACTTATAAATATATTCATGACCTGATTACTGAAAGGAAATCCGCTGAGGTTTCCCAAGGATAAAAGCAAAGTCCTCGGAAGATAAAAGGAAATCACGCTATCGAAAATGACTGATTCGTGTTTGGAAAATATTTAGATTCTACTGTTACAGGAGTAGTAAAAATGAGCTAGGGTCCACTTAGGCGACGATGCTTACTAGAAGCCGGAAACGATGGTGTTCAAGTATTGTAGTTGGTGGAGTCAAGCGGACGTGCCGGAAGCTCGGCGGACATTCCCGCTTTTGCCTTAAACAGCTGATTGATGTGATAAAGCGGTTTGTCCGTTTACCAAAAGCCAAAAGCTGAATGTGACACTTTATTTGTGGAAAACATCTTCGAGTGAGGTATTTCTGATATAAAAAATAACATTAAATCCACTAGAGAAATGTAATCTGTTATTTGAAAATCTGCACTTTATTTTGTGAATTTTTATTGTAGACAGCGTGATTCAAATTAATGATTCCCTAATATCCAAAAATAAAGTGCATAGATTTCGGCAGGATTTATTGAAATAATTAAGTCTGGGGAGTCATGGAAATTGGGAAGATCGTGACTCTTACTGGATAAAGTTGCTTAGCACTTTGCTTATATTTTTTTAAAATTTAATTTTTAGTTTTAAATTTGCAATTCCTTATGGAAAATTTTGACGAGAAATCATCACACGCCACCCTGACTTTAATATGTAAAATTAATGAATCTTTGTTATATGTTTTAATATTCATACAATAATATTTACCATGTAACTAAACATAGAGTATTAAATTACTCATTTTTAAAAATATATTAATACATAAAACTCATAACCAGTGTCTAAGCTGCGAGCAATCATCTCGGATTGGCGCGCACTCCAATGCGAAATATTCCAAGTCAATTTTTGAAAAAAAATACACATTAATTTTTTTATCACGTCCTATATTTGAGTAAATGGACTCAACAGAAGTTTTTTCGACGAGAATGGCTTGTTACTCAGTCTCTCAACCTCTCGTTTTCGAAGAAAGTTAGGACAGAAACCGTGGTTAGCTAACCGCTCTAATCGCACCATAAAAATATGATAAATTGTCTTGTGCAAAAACGTTAAAATTATTCCACGCATTTGTTGGTTTGGCCTGCATAGCCTATGAATTTTCCGCACTGAGAATCTCTCGTCTTAGAGAAAACATTGTTATTACGCTACAGTTTGAATTTTTGTTTCAATAATATGTGTAATATGAATTGGAAAAATAAATAAAAGGGAATTTAAATCGTTCAAATTTTGTGCTCTGCCATAAGCTTTGACACTAATCAAACAGCGCTAACTAATCGACTCACAAACAGTTGAGAAAATCTATATTTAATATTTTTTTTCCATTTCCGCTCCCAATGTGGAGCATATGGTCTCCTAATGGAGGTGTCTTAGCAGAATGTTTCTACGAGAACTGCTTGTTACTCAGTTGCTCAAGCTCTCTTAGAGAGTAGGGATAGAAGGACAGAGCTAGGACAGGACTAGTAATTGGCTAGTCGCTCTCGCCACGTCCCGTGAGGATGGGATGGGATGGAAGGGAGGACTCAGACTACGAACAGAAGTCCATAAATCGATTGAAAGGTCAATTTATGAAAACCGTCCGCACCGGGAATTGAACCCGAGACATCCGTAACCGTAGCCAGCTACGCTACCAACTGCGCCACAGACGCCGACGTTTATGATATTTAATCTAATGATGGCAAATTCTTCTATCACTCTATTCTTGATTTATTACAGAATACAAAATGTATATATAAAAATAGTGTTTCAAGAACGGATAATTATAAACACAACTTTAGAGGTTAATTTAAATTTATCCAGGCAGGTTGTCACTTTTAATGTTTAACAATCTTATATCCAATTAATATAAAATGGAACGTCTTTAAAAATGTGTCACTTAAAACATTTTATTTATTAAAGATTTATACACATAACGTATCTTGATTTTTGGATGAATGTTGCATATTAATCTGAATTTATAATCGCTACCAACGCGCAAAAAATATTTTTCATCTTGGATAAGGCCCAACGTGATGTAAAAATGTTTAATTATAAATGAAAAAAGTTTTGTTTCGAAAATTGTGCATATCGACTGTGGAAAGGTTAAAGGACGTAACCGACACACAATAAATATTGTGTATAGCAGTGTTATCCAACCGGTGGTCCGCGGCCCAGTGCTGGGCCGCACTTTCTTCAATTTTTAATTCTTCAATTTTTACAGCTGAAATTGATCTGTTTTTAGCCATAGTGAGCGTTTTAATAGATCAATTGACTGAAAATAAATTCGTGTGAACACGGCTTGAGTTGTAAGGGTTAAATATCAATTATGTACTAGTTTTGGAAGATTTTGGGAGATCTGTGAATAAGTGTATTCGAACAGAAATGTATATAGGTAAGTGCTCAAGCAGGTCAAAGAAAAGGTAGGTAATATTTGAACGTATCAATCTTAATCAAAGTAAGTAAGTAGTCAAAATATAAAATATTCATATCAAAAACTAAATTTCAAAATGGAGTCGACCTATTTTAGTGATTCGTTTGGGTGGTGGCGATATTAAATCTATGCCAGATCATGACGTAAGTAATTTTACTATTTTTTCATGTTTTAATGAAAGCTTTTTGCTTTAATAAATTTT
The DNA here is from genome assembly GCA_022494535.1 of Himalopsyche phryganea. Lineage (NCBI taxonomy): Eukaryota > Metazoa > Arthropoda > Insecta > Trichoptera > Rhyacophilidae > Himalopsyche > Himalopsyche phryganea. Next base: position 13,241,412 of record JAGVSL010000001.1, on the reverse strand, counting down.
CTTTCTAGGCTATTAATTATCTTAAAACAAATCTCACGTTGTGAAATAATATCTGTCAACCTGGTAACAAGTAGTTTGTTTCATTTTCATGTTAATAAGTTCCTACATACGTTTGCTTGTACACTTGCTTCGTAAGGGTATTTCTATAAATATGTATTAAAAGAATTGTGTTAAGAAATATATACTAAATAGTAATATCTTTATTCGTGGTCATATAATGTATTATGAACACTTCTTTCATTGTTTTGTTAAAGGTTATTGATTGCTTTATTATAAAAAAGTGCCATAGATAGTTTCAATCCTTAAAAAGTAATAGTTTTATATTTTCAGTTTTATACGTTTAAAAGATATTTTAAAAAATGATCTTCAGTGAAAATTTTACAACTATTATTTTGAAATATACTTTTTCTTATTTTAAAATATTGGATAAGATTTATTAATATTTTGGGAAACCGATGATTTACGCAAAATACGAATATAATATCTGTATAAAAAAGCCACCATATTATTATGACAAATTAAATTTCTTAGAACAAACTATACAGCATATTTGAAATATGGCGACGAATTTTCGTAATAATATTTCGTTTTTCTCATAATTTATTGGTTTCTTTGATTGCAGTGTTCGACTTTTTGCCAATTTATTACCCACAATTAAATTTCCTAGAGAATGACATTGTTTTGACAAACAGAAAAAGTGTAGCGTGTTGTAAAGAATATTTACCAAAATAATATATACTGATGTTGGATTTTTCTTAATCTCACTTTACTCACTCAATATTAAAACGCTTTTTTTATATCTCATGTCCACTCTCAATGTGAAGCATATAGTCTCTTAATGAAGATAAAAAAGTTTTTCTACGACAACTGCTTGTTACTCAGATGGTTAACCTTCCAAAGGAAATCCATAAATAGATTGAAAAATCAATTCATGAAATGAATTCAATTCTGTCCGTACTGGGATTTGAACCCATGAGCACCGCAACCAAAGCGAACGACGTAGACCACTCGACCACAAATCCGACCCTTAGGAAAAGTAAAAAACTTCACATTTTTGTTGATTTTTTTTCATGTTTCTTACAAGTTTTCATTGCACATTTCGGCATTGTTTTTTTTATCTTTAAAATAATAGTTTTGCTTAGACAATTGTATCACACTATTTATTTATTATATATATGTTTCTCTTTAAAACCTGAATCAAATATTTATCACCTCTTCAAAAAGTATCGCAAACAAAGTACTTTTGACGTTTAAATATTGGCACGTTATGACGTCTTTAAAAATAAAAATGGCGATTGTCAATTGTTCTACAGTTCACCTTGTAGTTCTATCTCTCCTTCCACCATGATTTATGTAACAATTTTATATGATCCTCAGCTCAAAAGACAGAGTGGAAAATTACTTGTTATTTAGAATTAAAAAAAAAAAAACTCAAGACGTTCAAATATCACAGAGAAAAGCAAAGAAACATGCGAGACGTTATACACACATAATTATATTCTAAATATGTATTCCACGAAATGCCTATAAAACAAAATATCGTCAGTATATTAGCAGAAGACTTTAAGACAAAACACCTTGTTTTGAGATAATCTACTTTCAAGAAATTCATGAAGCTAAAGTTTTTCTATTAACATACCTTAACCATTGCTTATTAAATTCACCACTTTATGAGATTTGTTAATCATTTCCGAATTCAATTTAATTATTGGTAATTATTTCTATAGTAGTATCAATTATTTTTTTTGTAATTTACAAAACTCCCTACCACCCATCCGATCCTCAAGAGGCATTGCGAGAGCGATAAGCTAAACACTAGTTCTGTCCTACCCCTATCCTTCAACTCCTACTTTCTTCGAAAAAAGAGAGGTTAAAGTGAGTAAAAGCAGTTCTCATAGAAAAATTCTGTTAAGATACCTCCATTAGAAGACCATATACTCCACGTTGGGAGCGGACATGAAAACAAAAAATCGTGAATGAAATATATATTGAGTTCTTAAAATTACTTAAAAAATACATGTACTATGGGCTGAGATTATATACTGTCCTAAAATCTATCGTATTCTTAACTCAAAACAGCCGATTTTCTACTTATCGCTTTCTGCCACTATGGCGACTATAAAATTTGCAATAAAATATATATAGCAACCTCTGTAAACGATAGCGTATCACTAAAAAAGGCTGTCGCAGATTTATTGTTTTTTAGTCCTTGGTGAGGTAGATAAACATAATTTAATATACGCTTTTCTCAGCATTTAAAAAGTTTCCCAACCTGACACAACAATGCACGCACGTGCTCCCCACTGCTCATCGCGAATGCGTATTTTTAGTGCGTGCACATGGGCCATTCTGTATTATATCTACCTGCCTATGATCCATTTTGTCGAAGGTCAGGTCACATCGTAACTTTATAAAAGGAAACACAGTATGAAGGATGTAAAATTATAAAAATAGTTTACTTTTAATCATGAAAAAGGCTGTAATAAAAATGTGAATTTAAATTGTATGTTAAACACTTTTGCCAATACTTTTAATTCCATTAAGCCATTAAAGGATTTTTTTTGACATCACATCACAAACATTCATGCCTTTGAAAAGAAATTCACAAATCGATGGAAAAATCAAGTTACTATCAAACTACTGTGAAAAACGTGCATTGGCTTGTCTTAAATATAATAGTTGTCTGACACGAAAAAATGTACGATTAACATTCAAAACGTCTATGCACAACACCATCTATTTGTTACATATATTTTTTTACAATGTCAGCTTCTAATGTGAAGCATATGGACTCCTAATGGACGTGTTACTCAGTCGCTCAACCTTTTTTCCCCAATCGATTTGTATTCAACGGGATTCCACCCCACCGATCCAACTATAAAAACATGACATAACAGTAGCGAATAGCTAACAACCATTCCTACCCTAGCCATATACTTCCATATTTAGTCTCATCGAAAAAAGAAAGGATGAGTAACACGCAGTTGTTGTAGAAAAATTTCTGTAGCGATAAACTACAATGAGAGTACATATGCTCTTCATTGGGAGCGGACACGGTCAATGAATATATTTAAAAAATATACAGTATTTTATAGACGTTTTGAATATAAAACATATATTTTTTCAAGACTGGTTGTATCGGACATCTAATTTGCAACGATGAAGTTTTGACACAACTCAGTATGCCGTCAAATGCAATTGTTTAAAACAGTAACTTGGAAAAATATTGTATAATAGGAGATTCCATTGGGTAAGCAACCTCCGTACAAATCAACGGATATGTTTATCTAGAACATAATTTGTTTAAAATTGACAAAATTAAAATATAATAAATATTGTTCTTTGTTATACCCAACACAAACTTTCGAGTAGTCCCTGGGTAATAATTGAATCTAAGATGTTATTAGGCACGCCAAAGAAAATTTAATAGCCGTTTTTCATCACGAAATCGCAAAAATAAACCGCCATTTTTTGTCACGCAATAAAAGTGACACGCGGAACAAAAGAAAGTAATATCTATGCTACATCTAGTTCATTTTCTTTCACCCCTTGATGTAAATATTTAAAAAAAATATAACGTTACGTCAATCCTTGGAAGAATGACATTGCAGCTAATGGAGTCACAAGTGGAATATTTTTTCCTAAGATTATGACAAGCTCCATTTAACGAATAATTTAATAATTTAAGACATCGACTGAGGGTGCTTGATGGAATTTCAATATCAAATTTGGATTATTGAGATTTTGTACACTTCCATGTATTTTGTCACTAACGACGCGGGATTCGCCTTCGGATTCGGATGTATTTAAATATATGGAAGTGTACAAAATCTCAATAATCCAAATTTGAATAATTTAATGTTTTAGAAATGTTTTAATATTTTTTTGTTTTTTATGCTATTCGCATATATTGTTTTCGAATCAGAAAACATTTTTTTTAGCTTGTTTGATTTGAATCATTTCAGATATAGTGTTTTATAGACTGGCTGGTTGTAGATCCACCCAACCGTTTCTTTAGAGTATTGAAATAGAAATATGAAACTTGGAGGAGAGTAACTTGATAATCGCTTTCTCTAAGGCCCGTTTCTGGGTTGAGGATGATAAAAAAGTTAATGATTTCAAAAAGAAAAATGATTTTTTGTTTTAGTACAAGCTTCATACATTCATAAATTTGCATTCAAATAAATTAGAACCAGCGATGTTTTCAAGCCGCTTAACTTACAGACTATTTTATAATAACTCGTAACCCTCTTTACCTACATTATTTTGGAAATAAAATATAATTTGCAACTTAAGATATTGACTGAGGGTGCTTGATGGAACTTTAATATCAAATATGAAACGCTTTAATTTTGTACACTCACATCCAGTTCAAGTTTATCCGTGTATTTTAACGTTAGAAATGGCAAAAGATGTAATCTGGGTTGTTAGTAGCAAAAGATGTAATCTGGGTTGTTAGTAACAAAATTTATGGAATTGTACAAAATTTGAGTTGCTAAGCGACTAAATCATACGCAGTTATAGAAAAATACTTACTTTTGAAATGATTCATTATGGGTTTTTGCAGAGCTGATTTGTCACGTAACGTGGTGGAACTGTGTTTCGGTATCTTTTTTCACAGTTTTTTAACGTTTCAAAATAAATTAAACCAAACAATGTTCGCACTTACAGTATTACAATTCATATTAATTTATATAATTCATTGTCAAAATTAACATAAGATTTCACATTAAAGGGAAAAGGTTGACGAGAAGTGAGTTCTGGCAACTTAAAAAAAAGCCCCACGAGTTTTTTTACTTTAAATGATGAACGTTTTGTGATTTCACAAGTCTCATGATATTCTATCTTTTTTATTTGATTAAGTTAAGGGCAAATATCAAGAATATAATATTTTGGGTTTAAATATTTAATGAAACTGGAAAGCATAATAGATAATTTGTATTTTATGTTTACCATATTCTTTTATTTGATATTGTTGTTGTAATATAAAACGACTGTAGCAGGAATTTTATTGCATCTGCCACATAAAATTCTTACTTGTGTTATAAAGTCAAACTTTTCTTTGTTAAAGAAATTCTACGTTACAAGCGATATACGAACATGTCGACCTTTATGGTATTTCGACATGCATACTACTCTCTTTAAAGGCGGGAAACAAAATTATAACCTGAAACAAATTGTTCGATTCCTTCATTCAACTTGCCGTAATAGAAACATAGTGGAAAGATGCATGGTGCAATCAAATCCGATGAGAATAATAATAGGTAATAATTATTATAGGAAACGTTTGAAAGGTGTTAGCACAAAATTGTAGTAGACGAAATGGCAAAGACGTATAATAACTTTTCCTGAATCAAGATATTTTGATATGTTTAAGAAGGACATTTTTTTAAATTTTGTTTGCAAATTTCTCCAGCTATTCAGAAAATTAGAAACTATGGTCATATTGATCTAAACTTTCTATGTGGTATCAAATTTAAATGATAGTTAAAACATATTTTTAGTCATTATTAAAAATTCACAAGAATATTGTTTTTTAAAGACTGCAAATGAATGTTTCACAACTAATTTGCCTAAAATGAAATTCGTAATGTCTGTATTTACAGAGAAAGAGAGTGGAATTGAGTCAATTAAAAAAAAAGAAGTGCAAATACGGAAGTGTAAAAACAATATACCAGTTTTCTTCCAATCTATTTTGATCTTTACGCAGTTTTTCTGAAACAATTTTTTAATTTTCTGAAGATTATAAGTCTTACTTTACGTAATTTTGAATATCCTTGAACTTTGTATGTATTTTATCGTTAGATTCATGCAATTTTTTGGAAACTTTCTTTCACATAGGTCAGGGAGGGCTGAAATTTATTTTAAATTCATAAAAGAATATTAAAATCTCAATTAAATCAGTAAGTGTAATGTATAACAGTTGAGAGTAAAGTTTTTATGTTCATAAATAGAATCATTCATCCTTAAGGAAAATCTGCTCAATTTCCATTTCTCAGGTAGACCAACTGAGCGTATTATTAATAGATACAACTTGTCTGTTATAAGCCTTCATTTACCAGCTATGGTATAAAAAAGTTAAAACATTAAAATAAATTTTCACTGTATATACCTTCAAAATAAAATGTCTACACATATTTCACCAAATTAATCAAAAAAATTTAGTTCATCAGTTGTAATAGATTATCTTACCAAGTTTTTTTTGTTGAGAAGATAACGATCGAAACTAGGAAAGGTTTAATAGCTAGCTTTTTACTCACACTACAATTGACTTTTCCATTTGATCACAAAATCAATAAAGCGATTTAAAAAATAATTTATGAAGATGTGCGTAAGATATTCAAGCCCATGGACACCGCATCCAAATAGGAAAATTTATTTTTACTACACCGATATGCTTTGTGTAGGTATAACACGAAAAGTGTGTCAGTGTATTAGTATGTATGAAGCCCGTGTTCCTACAACCAAGAGCTGGAATGAAAAGTTATAAGGTGGCAACTCTATGTGGCCGAGGAAAACTGAAAGAATTATCAAATCACTTTTAATGTGTTAATTCTCAATTCTTGGTGGAAAGACATTATAATACGATAAAATATCAAAGTTTTTAGTTCTACAGAATTTTATAAGGTAGTTGATAGCTATTTCGTCTAAACGCCAACTATACTTAAACTTATTTTAGCTTAGCTATATATACCATTATATATAGACAAGCTAAAATAAGTTAAACTAAATTTTGTAGAACTAAATACTTTGATATTTTATCCTATTATAATGGAGTTCTACCAAGTAAATTCCAATTCAATACTTCCACATTTTTATTACGGTCAAGACCGGCTTCACTCATCACGATTACAAAACCGATTGTGTTTTATTAAAAAAAAGCTAATTTTCAAAAATTTTAATTAAAGATTTTTTACGAGTATTATTTACGAATGTCACTCTCATTGATTCTTTCGAATAAAGATTCATAATTAAATACGTGAACAAGCCAAAACACAAATGCCATTACCATTAGAATGCATATTTAATAGAAAGCTTGCTATTGGAAACGCAATTATTAAAGATACGGAGCCTTAAATCGATAGTATAACCATATTGCTTGTGTAGTAACAGCTCATAAAGAAAGTTTGCCGGTCGAAAAGCAGCGCCGTAAGTCGTCGGCCTACTTTATCAATGCAAAGTTCAAAGCTTTGCTTTTGGCAGATCAATGGCCTTGTGGTGAACTTTCGTACACAACAATGAGGAAGAGTCTTAGCGACGGATATTTTTACTTGGTTGATATGACTGAAATAAATTTGTTCGTCGCATCGTCGACATTAATATGGACGCAGTTATTATTTAGTCGGATACAACAAAATTAGATACCTCGCGACAAATAAATGTAAAAGTCCCACTTTTAATTTATTTCTAATTTATATTATCTCCACCGTACTGGAAAAAGTTGGTAATTAACATATTAACAGTTCTGAGTAATCAAGCAAATAAAAATTTTAGCTCATAGGATAAAGTCTTTTTTTCCATGTCCGTTCCCAATGTGGAGCTTATGGTCTCCTAATGAAGGTATCTTAACAGAATTTTTCTATGAAAACTGCTTGCTACTCAGTTGCTCAACTTATATTTTTTGAAGAGAGTAGGGGTAGCAGGATATGGCTAGGACAAGACTAGTGGTTAGTTAATCGCTTTTGCTACGACCCCTACAATGAGGATCGAATGAGTGGGAAGGCGTTTTAGACATCACAAACACTCAGCTACGAACAGGAATCCATAAATGGATTATAAGATCAATTTATGAAAACCGTCCACACCGGGAATTGAACCCGAGACATCCGTAACCGTAGCTAACGATGCTACTAACTGCACCAAGGACACCGACAGTCTTAAGCCTCCTTTTTTTATGTTACATACATAATTATAACATCAAAATATAGATGGATTTATGCCAATCTATACTTGTAAAGTTAGGCATCAATAATCACAAACAATTGCTTGCCTAGAAATTTGTATTAATAAACTTACTGGTAAAATTAATTGCATATATTAATGTACCTACTGAGTTATTCCAGACAAAGAATTGATATCCACGAATATCATTGTGCAGTTACCTAGTTTCCGTAAATTGGTATAAGCTAAGCATTACAAACAATAATTAAAAATTAAATGTCATAATTACAATTCTTAAAATAGACTTAGTTCGAAGATGCTTATGAAAGAAGTAAGACATGTGTCACACCTAATAACATAAACAGTGGAATAACTTAGTTGCCGCCGAATCTATAGAACCAATTACCAATAGTATTGCTTTTTAAAAATTAGAGGTTCAAAAAAACACACATTATAATTATTTTATATGGTACTACTTCCACATATTTATTGTGGAAGTAGTACAAATGTATAATGTCTTTCCACCAAGAATTGACAGTTAACACCTTAAAAGGTGTTTTATATAGGTTAGCAGTTATTAATTTTCTTCATTTAAATGTAGGTATACATTTCAACTGCCTTTATATTTGTTATTTTTTTTACTCGCCAAGCAAAGTCAGTCCTTGTTTCAGATATAATAATGAAAATGTATTTATGAAATATGTATTTTCGTTATCTATCACGAAATTCTACCAGTTATTCAAAAAAAAAACAGCATATATATTCAAATTAAACTGACCATGTTCCTATTTTTAAATCTTATAAAACTTTTTTTGTTTCAGTTTACAGTCCAACTTATAGTTTATCATAAATTTGATGATTTCATGAGATTTCAAGATTCTACTGGCTGTCAAAAGAGGATAGCTTGGTTATCTATATATCTAAAAATGAATGTTTGTTTATCCTCTATGCGTCCCTTTACCACTCATCCGATCTCGATGAAACTTTAAGGGATTAATTGTTGTGCGCACACCCGTGAATGTTTCTGAAGCAAAAAAAGCTCATACGGTAAAGACTTTTTTTCCATGTCCGCTCCCAATGTGGGGCATATGGTGTCCTAACGGAGGTATCTTAACAGAATTTTTCTAAGAGAACTGCTTGTTACTCAGTTGCTTAACCTCTCTATTTTTTGGAAGAGAGTAGGGATAGAAGGATACGGCAAGGACAGGACTAGTGGTTCGCTCTCACTACGCCTCGTGAGAATTAAATGGGCGGGAGCGAGGACTCTGACTACGAACAGAAATCCATAAATCGATTAAAAGATCAATCTATGAAAACCGTCCGCTCCGGGAATTGAACCCGAGACATCCGTAACCGTAGCCAGCTACGCTACCAACTGCGCCACGGACGCCGACTGAAATTAAACTTATTAAATCAAAATATGTATTTTGCTGTGAATCAAACGTATTTTATCTGAATTGAAATTATAATGTATAATAATATGACACTTATACATTACGATTATATTCTATTTAATTTTTTAAATTGTTTCGCACTATTTTCATTCGTTATAAAACAATGTATGAAAAAAACAGCTATGTTCTCAGGTTTTGTCGTTGCAAAAAATTGTGTAATTTTTAAAATTAACATTTATTTATTATATCGCACATCCGGTGCTGAAACGTCATATCTGCAAAAATTTTCCAGAAGAAGCATTAAAGGTCAAATGGTGTCATGATTGCTATAAGTGCTATAAGAATGCAAATATTAGAAATATACTTACAAACCATCCAAAAACAAATATTTAGATTGTTAACTTCATATTGTATAATTCATTGTTGTATAAAACATGAAAGGTTTTCGTAACGAAAATCCCACATTGCAAAATATCCATACCAAGCTTGCAATTTCACAAGCAAGCTTATATTTTATTTTGAAGTGAAAACATGAAAACTTCACGTTTTGAATAATATCAAGCAAAACATGAGTAGTTTTAGCTTTATTGATATATTACAAGATTTTAAATAACAAATATAATTTATTTTTATTTATTTCCGACACGCAAAGCTTTGAATGGACAAGTTTAACGCAAATAAATACAACAATAATAATATATCAATAGCCATTTTGGAAATTGTTTTTCATACAATGTCAACGATGAAACTTTGACGTTTGAAATGTTGTATGCGCGGCGTGCATCAAAAATGATCCATAAAAGTTGAGCAATGAATATTTATCACCATTTGAATAATTGTATAGTAATATATAATGGGGTCCCAGCTTAATCTACTAAACTCTCCGTTGTTGTATCCTTTACGTGAGATGAGTTCGTAAAAAACATAAATTAACTATCAAAATAATGATATTTTCATATCATAGTCATCCAACAGAACTCACTAATTTGGAATGATGGGGTATATATATCCTTTCTTCAAATCACATTTTTAAAACCGACCATTCTATTATAAGTGTAAAATTACTGGTAATTCTAACATTATTTGGCCCCCTGCAATTGCTTTTGTCCTCTAACATTGTTAATGCGTTTGTTTTCCCACCATTAAGGTTATTCTCGGGTTTTTTTGGGATTAATTCAGGTGGCAGTGTGGGTCCTAGACTTATATTTTTTTGTTGTATTTTTATCTTATGTATAAACTTCAAACACTGTTTACTGTCGGTCAGTTCGAGTCCATTTGAGAAATGTACAAAATCTCTACAATTCAAATTTTATTATGAATTGTATAATTTACTTAATTAATGACTTTATGTTTAATAAATACTTGGAATTTTACCATCATAATAAAGAGGCAAGTGAGTACAATCTATGTTTTCTACTGTTAATTGTAGACTTGTTAATAAAGTATTATACACCGTTAAAATTAAAATATAGACGGAATTCAGAGTCCATGCTATCTCACTTATTAATCTAATTCCTTGTTAATTCTTTCTTTGTAATGAGTTAGCAGTATTATTTTCAGCACTTTATTTGGGCATACACTAATGAATTTTAATATACATTTTATTGACTGTGTTTTGACCAATTGATGTGATCCTCAACAAATAAGAAAATGAGTTAATGATTGGAACTCATTTTAAAGACAACAAAGCAGGCCTCGGCCAAATGATGTAAATTAGAAAAATAAATTGACCATTTTTTCGAAGAGAAACATCATTTTACATTGGTTACAAATTCTGACCCAGTCATTTGATGTAAGCCACTATTATATCAACACTCCCTACGTATAATTCCGTATCTGCAAACCTGAGAATTAACAGGAGTATATTTCAAAGATTCATAACGCAACTCACGATATAATGTTTTCGATAAAAACAGTTTTACAGCCTCTTCTGAACAATTTTAATTTTCGATAATATCATATTAAAATTGAATACATTGTGTAAATATTCAACGTTAGAATATATTATAAGGATAAAGTGGCTGGATAATCAACACAGTTTTGGCAAACGATTTAAAAACATTGGAATAATTCTGTGTGCGAAAGAAAAAAGCAGCTATGTTTAAAATTGGTACTTATCAGGAGAGCCAAAACAAGATTTGCGTTTATATGAAATTTAAACTAAATTTTACTAACTCAGCAGTATTGACTCGACTCCATTTTTATATTATACTAGTATTTTTTACCCAACTTCGCCCAAGATGGTGAACCTTATATTAGGTATATTTATACCTTAAATTTAGACCTTATATTAGGTTATTAAATTTAGACGTTGGCTAGCTAATGTTGAAATTTTAAAACATCACAGTCAACCGTATCTCTTTTGTTACACCCATAAAACACAGTTCACTAATTAATAATAATGTTAAGAGTTGAAACCAGCTAAAATAAAAAATGACAATTTTGCCACCTGCACTCCTGTTATGGCGCCGCAGAACTTTCAGGTAGACAGCTTGTTGATCTGCATTTAATAATGGCTCCTGCAGCGTCACAAATCAAACATATGATCAGAGTCATACTCTAATTTTCGATGACGATTTCAGATGCACACCAAGTTGTACAAATTTACCACTCATTATTTAACACAAATGTCTACGTTCGCGTTACTATCTCAACTGTCCAGGATATATTAATTAGTACTGAGTTGTTGCTAGGCGACTATTATTATTGATTTTTTTATCCCGCATTGAAACGTAAAAATATTGCGTTTTCAGTTTTAGGTTAAAAGTTAAATGCTGAGAGTCGAAGGTTGAAAACAGCACAGTTGAACTAACAATTGCAGCCAAAATGACATGCGAAAATTTCACGTCGCTAGTGTACGCCGTTTGGGAGGAGTTGTTGTGACCGACTGACATAGATTTTTACATGTATTTTGTGCTATATAGTAGAGATGCATGTATAGATTGCAGTTCTGATGACATATTCAACTTATTTTTAATTTTTTAATATTTAATTCATTTTCCCTTTCGCTCACAGAATTATTGAACGAATGATTACATAATCTACTTCAATACCTCATATCCATGGTACTACAGTTCTGAATGGATCTTATATCTATTTAGTTGTTGCAAGTGGGATTCCTACCGAGGTAACGAGGATAAATCAGTTTTATTATTAATTGGAATAAACCTTTATTTAATTAGGTTTATAATAGAAGAGCAGTGAATTTGTTTCATATTTTAGATCAATAAATACGTACATAGGAATAGAAATGTATAATTGAATATTCTTTAGAAACACAATTGAAATGTTATTCTTCGATTTGGCAATCAGCGTTTTTCAACATGTGAACCGTGAAATAATTATAGTTTTATATTTTGTAAATGAGTACATTAAAAATATTACCATTCAAAAATAGATAAATTTGAAAATGTTTTATAATGACTTCTATTCAATAAAAGAACATCATGTTTATCTAAGTATTAGTATCAAAATATTGACCAATGGTAGCGGCCATAACCACCAATACAACTACACAATTGAACTATGACAAAGGGTTGCACTTGTAATAAATCAAGTGACAGTCAGCAGATAGATTAAAACTTGTCTCTGGTTCGGGCGACGATATTCAAACTTTCTTAAGTTGCCGGAAGTTTCAGTTGTGTATGGCCAGCTGTTGAGTCACATCACACGCCACGTTCCGTGTGAGCTAAGAGAAAAGCTACCGCGGAAAATATTGTCGCGTGATTCTGTTCAAGGTCGAGCGAGAGAGAAGGAAAGCTGCACCGGCTCAGAATTATTCCCCGCCAATTTTAAAGAACGCGCGCACTTTTTTTGAATTTCGAATGAGGTCGAAGAAATTTTACACGGCAGCTAGCACACAACAGCGGTTATGATTAGACCCGAAGGTTATGTTTGACATAATAATAGACAATTTCGTATAAGCGAATATTTTGGCTTTCAGTTACATTGCATTTAAACAAATGAATCAAATCAATATAGAGAACACAAATATTTATTATTTTTGACAGAATTTATATAAAAAAATAAACACAGATAGAGATATAAAATTACATATTCTGTCACTGATATTATAGTCACCGAGTAGTAGATAAAATAGATCGAGCATTCAGTGGATCTAGTTTAAAAAACAAGTAACATAGCGCTTACTTTAGTCTCACAATTGAAAGTTAAGGGAAAACTCATTATAAGGCTAGGTTTGCAGTCATTTATGTAGAAGTAGCAATCGTAAATGAAATTGACATATTAAAATTAAAATTATTTATTATGTTGGCGTCCGTGGCGCAATTGCTAGCGTCGTTGGCTACGGTTACGGATGTCTCGGGTTCAATTCCCGGTGGGGACGGTTTTCATAGATTGATCTTTTAATCGATTTATGGATTTCTGTTCGTAGTCAGAATCCTCGCTCCCGCCCATTTAATTCTCACGAGGCGTAGTGAGAGCGATTAGTTAACCACTAGTCCTGTCCTTGCCCTATCCTTCTATCCCTACTCTCTTCCAAGAAATAGAGAGGTTAAGCAACTGAGTAACAAGCAGTTCTCGTAGAATTTTTTTGTTAAGATACCTTCGTTAGGACACCATATGCTCCACATTGGGAGCGGACATGGAAAAAAAGACTTTACCCTATGAGCTTTTTTTGCTTCAGAAACCTTCACGGGTGTGCCCAACAATTATCCCTTGAAGTTTCATCGAGATCGGATGAATGGTAAAGGGACGCATAGAGGATAAACAAACATTCATTTTTAGATATATAGATAACCAAGCTATCCTCTTTTGACAGCCAGTAGAATCTTGAAATCTCATGAAATCATCAAATTTATGATAAACTATAGGTTGGACTATAAACTGAAACAAAAAGTTTTATAAGACTTAAAAATAGGAACATGGTCAGGAAACGCGTTGATTGAATCATGTGGTGAACATCTGTTCCATTTAAATAGTTTTAATAGCCAAGAAAGAAGTAATGAAGAGCTTCTATTCGTATTATCGCGCTTCGTGTATTGAATGTTAAACCGTTAATTATGTTTTTTAAATCACATTTTACCGTTGATCATTAAGTTTTAAACCATTTGAATAATGTCAGTTTATAATGTAATTGATATAAATCGTGCAAATTTATAAAATATTCAAGAAAATCTGATATTAGCAAGTCAAATAAACAAAAGGCCATTTAATATATTTTATGGTCGAGCTGCATTTATTTAAATAAGATTAGCAAATAATGATTGTTTATGCGAATAAATAAAACGCATTTGAATATTTAAATTGTGTTTTAAGTTATAAAGAAAACGTCTTACTCAAAATTGTTTAAGATTATAATAAAATTTTAATCATTTATTGCGTGTATTAAAACGATAAAATCAATAGTTTGCACTATTTATAATATATCAGATTCATTTCAGAATATTTAATTTAACAATATATCGAGTTATCGTTGTACATATTTATTTAAATATGATGTCGGCTGAATGAAGAGTTATCGAAAATGCATGTTCTCGACTATTTTCAAGTTTGGGTGGTATTTTATAAAGGTATTAAAAAGGTTTCATTACAATATTAATATTATGTAATAGATTTTTATTATTTTGTTCTACATACGAAAATTTTGGTACAACACTGTTTCAAGTTCATCAAATATCTTTTAAAATTGGCACATTTCTCGTTTAATACAAAAACCTGTAAATGACAATCCAAATTTTAGATAAATAGCTTCGTTAGGTACTTACTAGTCAAATTTTGAAATTACTTTCCTGCAAAAGAAACCAATTGAAACTTAATCTAGTTGTGTTTATGGCTGATGATGTGGTATCTATAGATATTTTCAACTATTTTCGATTATAAAATGTATTGAAACCTAAATGTCAAAGAGAATATTGTTTTGTCAAACCGTTATGTTTTGAGTTATGAATAGCAAAGCATTGTTTTTCACGTGGCACAAATTCACAAATTTATTTAAATTAAAACTCTCTCGTAAAAAAATATTGCGCAAAAATGCATTTGAAGAAAAATACAAACATTCGTTTTGAGTTGTAATCTTAGATCTAATATAAATTCAGTTGAAAGTTTTCAACACTCATTTTTGAAAACGTTTATTTGTCAGAACGACTGAGATGTTGATTGGAAAAAATCTACAAAGGTTGTATGTGTTTTTGAACAATTAAAAAGCTCGTCAGAGAACAATTGAATAAATGAAGACTATCAGCAGATGGTTAATGGATGGGGGGTCCCACGTAGGCATATCAATGCCATTTGGTGTACCCACACTCCAAATGGTGGGAAATGCCACACATCAACAAGCTCCATCTGCTGGCCTCCACGTGGCGACCATTAGGCAATGCAACAATAGTTGTAGCTGACAGCAGGGGTCGAAAAGCGGATGTCCGGCGCTTCAAAACTGGTTCACTAGCTAAGGGAAGGAAATCCCCGACAGAAAAACCAGGGTTGAGCCGACCCTTAGAGCCCTTGTGATCCAGGCCTTGGGAGCGCAGGGTTAATCACTCTGCCTCCTTAAACGACCAAGGTGATACTACCAACGAAAAACTTACGTTGGTTATTGGGGGTGAAGTGGTTTGACTTCATGAGGAATTCGGAGATTAGGGAACGGACCGGGCAACGCCCTGCCACATCGGTGGTTATGAAGAGACGTTGAAACTGGCTGGGTCCCGTGCTGCGGATACCTTTGAAAAGCCTTAATCCTGCTTGTCTCTTTTTCCGATTTGTGGGATTCCGGCGTCCTGGATGACCATCGGGTACTATTCATAGGATGTACTCGGTGGAGCTGTTGGACTCTGACATGGCATGGGAGGAAGCAAAGCGATTGGCGGGTGAAGAAGATCAGCAGATGAAAGTAGAAATTTGAAATGCGTCATTATCATATTTTTTAGCTTTGTAGATCCACCATCGTTCAAATCTTTCTATTTTTCCGTAAACAAGACAAGTTTAGTGCCAATATTGACATATATGATGAAAAAAAACTAAATATGATAAAATTCATATTTCATCTGCATATGAATGTTATTATCGTACGGTGGCCTTAACTTATAATGTCACATGTCAAAAAAATTTAACGGCTATTGTTGCTTATGGTGTCGTATTTTCTCGCACGAGGTTCATTGTAAATATATGATTCTATGGTTAATTGATTCAAATAAAGAAAGTTTTTCAGAAATGTCAAAACATTCAGCGAGCTGTTCTAACATAAAATTAGTGTGAAGGAAACCTTCAAGCCGCTTCCATGGCCACCATCAAATTTTTGTTTCGTTTCCAAAATGAATGCTGGAGTAATTTGAAAGGTGTGAAATTAAGTCTATGTTCGGCCTATGGCCTCCAAAGGTCCCTGAACACGCAACTGCTTTGCTAATATCCAATTGAGGAAAAGAAAGAAAATTACGCCAATTCTTGCCAACATTGATAAATTACATATATTTTGAATGATGGGGAATTAATTCAGTTTTCGCTAAGTATCGGCGTAAGGCTGCAAATTTGGGGAGCGAATTTTTATATCGGACAGTTAATTACCGCTCAGGGCAATTAAAATGGACGCTTTGATTGCCAGGAATTTAGAATGATTTTTAATTGTTTTCATGACCTTTTGTATTTTGTGAAAAAAATTTACGCACGGAACACTAATTACAACTGTAGATTAGTGGCATTCATTAAATAAAAACCTTTCCTGGGTTTACCTTTATTTGTTTTAACCTTTTATTATTATAGTATTTTATTTAAAAAACAAAATTAAGACTATTGTTTTAAATGTTCAAAAAAATTGTTTTTCTTTTGCAAAAATATTTAATAATTCATACTAACTATAGTTAAAATAATATCGCTTTCCTGAACGACCTCGAGCCTTCATACTACTCGGTTTTGGTTGTGCAACCAAAGGATCGAACCCTTTGATTTGTTCAATCGATGTTCAGTTGTATTTTTATCCAAATTCATCGATTTCTGTCATTTTTATACAGTCAAAATAAACTTATATTTGCTTATTTATGAATAATGCTCGCGATGAGCGAAACTGCTTGTAATAATTATAAAAATGTGAAAGTAGTACAAGACAAATTGTATTTTTTTTTAATATAATGCCTTTCCACCAAGAATTGATTGACTATTAACACCTTCAAAATTTCATAAATTAGCTTAGAGTCTTGACAGCTTAACTTGAAAAACATGTATGTATGGTAGAGGAAACGTAAGTTAAATTACTTATTGCATTTCATGGAATATTAATCATTAAATGTCTAACTACTTTATTTTGACAGAACTCCTTATGAAGGTATCTGAAGGAGAGTTTTTTTCTTATTACACAGTCGCTCAACCTCCCTTTTTTGAAGAAAGTAATGATAGAAAGAAAGAGCTAGAGCAGGAATAGTGGTTAGCTAATCGGGAGAGAACGTCTTACTACTTGATCATCTCAAATTGTTTTCATAAAATAATCAATTTAATGCATACGATTTTTATCTATATCGTCGTTTTTCTGGAAGAAGACACTAACTGAAACATACTAGTGTTTGGCAATTGGACTTTCAAGTTTATTAAGTGTTTAAAATCATATACCTTTTCAATTTTGTTAGTTTGTACTAAACTGTTTTTAAGTAAAAGTAGAATTTGAAATAAGGAATATATTGGTATAACTAACTCAATATGTCATTTTAATGCTTTCTTCCAGAACAGCGATGATATTATAAAAACATAAAATAAATAATTAATTGAAAACCATATTTACTTAAAAAAATAATATATATTAGAAGTACATATAAGATAAGAAAAAAAATGTAGGACTGAACTAGGTTAAAAAAAGCAATACGTAAGAAGAAAAAAGCATCAACCATAAGCAACGGGATAATATGCTTAAGACATGATTATGTTTTTCTTTTATATTACGGGAATTGGCAAGGATTTTTAAAAACAATATACTGAACGGTGTTAAATAACTGCGCGTGATATGGAATACACGTTTAGAATTTAATACTTTAAAATCAACATTAAAATCAATACAACAACTCAAAATGGTGTATAAAACAGATGTCTTGTTTTTTTTCAATTCGCTGTCCATTTTATAAATATTATATGGAAAAGTTATTACTCTTCTAGCTTTCGAAAAAGATTGTTGTCCAATTAAATAAAACTGGCTAGCACACGCATTGCAGTCTTAGTCCCTAATGATGGGCAGGGCCTTCAGCCATAGGAAAGTCCGCATTTCCGTATTCGCTATGAGCCATTAATTATTATTAAATAGAAACAATATTTAAAACACGTAACGATTCCTTAGGAATATTTTCTTATCTTAATTTGCATAAAGTAATCGTAAAAAAGGTTTTTGACACTGAAAAATATATAGTGCTCTATTAAAGCAATCATGACACTGTAAATTGTTAGATATTTTTAATGGTATTTTAATATTAATATAAAATAATACACGTTGTAATGTCATTTATTTTATTTCATCAATTGTGTTGATTCAATGCAGGTTTGGGTTTTATTGAAAACTGTCTTATTGCGGAAATTTTGGTTAAATTTACAATATACATATGTCTCGATTTAGTTCTGTAACGCACAGCACAACAGTTCACTTGCCAATGAATTAAAGGTAAAGAGAGAATGTATCTGCAAACGAGCTTTTTGACAAAATACTGGCGGTAATGAAATTATACAAAACAATTATTACGAAAATCAATCGACATCGTAAATATATTATTTGTCTATACCAATTACGATATGTATATATATATATGGATCAAAGACTTAACAGCGGCAGAGTTGTTGCATCTTGACTAGGGCCCTTAATCCCGGGATCCCATTTAATTATTCAATTTCGTAATCCCGGGATTGTCTAAATATCAATTTCGGGATTCACTGAAAATGCTAAAAATGATTTATTATTATATAAAATTAAAACTTCCTGATAGAAACGACAACGTGTATCTTGTTTTATATACGTACATATTTTTTATAACACTTATATAATCAATATCAATGTATTGTGGTTTCCCTCCTTGTCATATTTCATGACAGCCGTTTTCAACCAGTTTAAAATGGAGGACAAAGAAGGACCGCTTTTTAAATGAATGGAGCGCAATATTTTAAAGTCGAATTAAAAGACATGTCTTCTTTTTGATACCTTCTTTTAAAACCTACCTTAATAATGCAATAAATAAAATACAAAACTATTTATCTATCTATTTAGATCATTATGTTGCTTAAATTTTTTCTCTATTCATGTAAATGTAAATTGTGAAATGACCAATTCCTGGGATCATGGATTGAGAAATTCTGTGTCCCGAGATCATAAAAAGGGTCCAGGATTGGATGCCCTGATCTTGACCAGTAAAGGCATACAGCAGGAATCCAATCATTCTCGGGTTAGCAATCCGTAATCTCGAATAGCGTGTGTTCAACTCTCGTGAAAAAGTTCTTTGTCTTTGAGGGTATGACGCTTCAAAATAATCATAAATACATACCGTTACGTAATTTTTTAAAATGTTAAGTAAAAAACGCGTCTCGATAAGACATAATGTGTGAATATAAATAAATGCTGTTTCACTCACCTGGTGGTAGATTTTTATTATAGTCTGCATCCAAAATAAATCCATGGCTTTCCGAATTATTCGGACTGCCAAAGGCACTGCAAAAAAAAGAAATAATTATAAGTCTTTACGCTATATAGAATTGAATATTGCAATCTCTCATTTGTGAAATGTTATATTCGATCTTGTTATCAAAAAAGGAATTTCTATAATAGTATGTTCGCGTATTTGAGCTTATTTTTATATATGTTTACAATGCCTATTGTGTGATTTTTTATAATTGTTTTTGGCTGCAAGTTATATCAAGTTTTCTCAAGTACGGCCTGGAGGCACTCTTGCAGCCCTTGCACCTACTTCTCAGTAAGGTGTGGGAGCAGGAGCGCTGTCCGAGGGACTGGGTAAACGGTGAGGTCATCACCATTCACAAAAAAGGTGACCCACTCTGCTGCGACAATTACCGGGGCATAACGCTGCTCAGCGTGCCTGGCAAGGTTTTGGCGCAGATAGTCTTGGCGAGAATAATGATTCCAGTAGTGTGTATCCTCTGGGAAAACCAGGCCGGTTTCTTACCTGGCCGATCCTGTGCGGACCAGATTCATAATCTCAGATGCCTTCTCCAGCAAAGCAACGAATTCAACAGCTCTCTGGCGTGTTGCTTCGTTGATTACGAGAAGGCCTTTGATAGTCCGCACCGGCCTTCCCTATGGGACATATTAAAACTGTACGGAATCCCAACCAAGATTATCGTCATCATCAAATGCATGCACGAGGGCAGTGAATGCTGTGTCAGAATCGGCGACGTAACGACAGAATGGTTTGGGGTCTCAACCAGGGTCAGACAGGGCTGTGTTCTGGCTCCGTTCCTCTTTATAATAATCTTCGACTTCATCCTGAGGAAGTCAATTCCACCCGACCGAGGTTTAACCGTTGCCTCCAATCTGAGGCTATGCGACCTCGAGTATGCTGACGACGCTGTAATATTTGATAAATCTGTCGAGGGTATTCAGGAAACAATGGACAGGCTGCAGAGCAACTAGTATCGCATTGGTCTCAAAGTCAATGCGAGTAAAACCAATGTGCTCTGCAACAGTTTCTGTCCAGACCCAGACTACCCTCTGACGAGCGTGGGGCAAGACATCGAGAGAGTCGACGGCTTTAGGTACTTGGGGGTACACATCACGGGAGATGGCAATCCGCGTAAATAGCTCGCAATCCGATTAGGGATAGCTGGAGCAACTTTTAACTCAATGCGGAAAGTCTGGGACTCACGGTTGTACTCGGTCAGAACCAAGTGCCACTTATTCAACGCATGCATCCTGACAGTGTTGCTTTACGGTTGCGAGTCAGGGCACCTCACCAAGGCACAGGGTAACCGTATACTGTGCTTTGAAAACAGATGTTTGCGGCGAATACTAGGGGTACGGTGTTTTGATTTTGTCAGGAACTCGGAGGTAAGAGAGCGGACGGACCAGCCTCTTATTACGTCCAAAATAAAAAAGCGACGATGGACCTGGCATGGACACGTGCTGCGGATGCCCCAGGGGAGCCTGAATCCTGCCTGTCTCTTCTACCAACAAGGTGGATTCCGTCGCCCTGGAAGGCCGCTGATGACCATCCATAGGATGTATTCGGCGGAGCTACGGGACGTTGGGATGACCTGGGAGGAGGCGAGGAGGCTGGCGGGAGACAGAGTAGCTTGGAGGAACCGCGTGATGGCCATATGCTCCGAATAGGGAGCGGATATGGTTTAAAAAAAAAAAAAAAGTTATATCATTTAATCCGTTTATCTTTCCAAACTGTTACCTGTTTTATTTTAGGAAATAGTAAACGTTAACATAGTGGAGTTTCAAAAATACACTAAAATATTATTTAAAACATCTAAATAGGTTTTAGTTGAAAATTTTTGTTGAGCCATTTTAATCAAAACATACTTATTATGTTGTTTTTTAATTAATATAAATATTTTTTTAAAATAAATAAAAGACAATCAATTCTTCCTTTGGTATTTTTGTGAATATTGTTACTTTTAACTTTCAATGAGACATTCGTTTAAAACATTAAAAAAACTGTATTATCGTTCAATTATTAAGCATACTATATATAGTATTACCAACATTACATGGCCGTTGCCGAATTTGGAACTCGAATTGTGGCTCGCATTTTTCTGGACAGAATTGTGATTCAGTTTCTGTCATAATTGTTAATACATTGGTCAGAATTTATATTAAATGGTCATAATGTATCGGTCGGAATTACAGAGGGGAGAATAAATCATTTATAGTAAATATTTTCTATTCTAACCTAGATTTTTAACTTTTTATTCTGACCGTATAATAATTTTATTCAGAAAATCAATAATTGTATCCAGATCAAAAATTGATTTAAATTCTGACCGTTTAATTTGTTACCTTTTACTGTTAACTTGTTGTAACTTGATATTACGATTATCTTGGAGGATAGAAATCAAGTGAAATAAAGAGTCCAGAGCACTATATTTAGTACGTAAGACGAATGGAAAAGTTGTCAGAAGAATAATGAATTACTAAAAATGAGTGTATAAAAGATTAATTTTATCAATTACGACGTATTCATTATTTTTCTTGAAAAGAATTTTAATTCTCTCTATTTTACTAGCTGAAGAGAGCCACATATAGATCAAATGAATTATAAATAAAACTTCTCTCACTGTTATTTTGTAATAGGCATAATTAAGTTTGACGGATAATATGAAGATTGTCGAGCTCGATTTAAAGTGCGTCATCTAATCCCAGGTGACCCAATTTCATAGTGGAATAATTTTCTTTTTGCGTACTGATGATAATGACGTAGGAAAGTATTAGCTGCAATATAATTATTAGATTGAATACACGCTGTTAAATAATAATGTATTAATACACGCGTAGGCATAAAATAATACCGGGCTTATAGCTGATGGGTTAAGGCCGTTGGATTCAGTGCAGTGTTCACCGGTCGAAATCCCAGTAGAAAAAATTACATAGATTAATTAACAGATTTTTCAATTCAGTTATAAATTTGTGTTCTTAGGCATGAATTTTTGTGGCGTCTGAATTACCTCCCATCAATAACTTTTACGATACGAGAGCAATTAGCTAAAGACTTGTTCTGACCTTGTCCTATCCATCTAAGTTGAGTGACTGAATCGCAAGTAATTCTGGTAGAAAAACTTCTTTTTGGATAAGCTTCATTACAAATCAGAATGCTCAGCATTGGAAGGGGACAAAAAATACATTCTAGCGTTGTTATAGTAAACATGATGTGACACCGCCCGTACTTACGGGGCGGACAGGAGTCTGCAGACTCTTTCTATTCATGCAAATTTAATATGTAATATCTCTCCTAAGGCATTCAAAAATAATTTGTCATATTTGTTTGTTTAACTTTATTTGTTTACCGTTAGAAGTAAACAAAAAGCGGGTGATGCTTAGGGAAAGAATCCCTTGTCCTCGGCCTAGGGGCTTGGCGGTTAGTGGCCGACAAAGCCCCGCGGTTCGGTCAAAGGGATGACCCCTATCATAAAACCACTTGCTGTGTTTTTAAATTGAAATTGTGTATTTTAAATCTGTTTGTGTTTGTGTAACTGTCTTTGAGGAATTTATAAGTATAAACTAACTGCAATTAAAGAGAAAGTATACTGAATACGACCGGGTTTTAATGGAAGACGAAGGAACATGTGAATTATAGTTGTCGCCACGCCAGACTTGGGGCAGTCGAAGTGTGTTGACGCTCAACATTCCCCTCGAGTAGCGGACATTTTCCTATCTCTCAGATGAATGTTCTAGTTTTCAGTAAAACCAACTTGTTTATTCGTGGAGTTATGTACAACCCTTGCACTATGCTATAATTATAAGCAAGGCTGTGAAATTGACATCGTGGATGTACACATGTCGTTATAGGGAGAGGGCGTCGGCCAACTCTCAAAAAAAATATTCCTTTTATTTTCTGTGAAACAATGAAAAAATACATATGTGAGTAAATGTTTTATAATGCGTTAAAAAAGGCTGTCTATGAACGCACATAAAAATCGGAGTTTTATCCGAATCGTCACGCTATAAGTAAAAAATACAAAGAACGGCTAACATCGTATTTTGAAAAATAAATTTGTTATTTTATCTGTAGCTAGATTTATATCATAGGTGCTTTGGTTACAGTAGATATGATATGACGATTATGCAGTTCAGGAAAGATGTGTCCAGTTTGACCGGCCACGACAGAATCCACTTCAGCGAGCGATGACAGAATCCTATTTCGGTGAACAGAACTAATACGTTCCTTTCTTCTTTGTTCATATATACTGTCGATGACGGTCTGTGTCCTACTTTAGTAATCATGACTTGCCTTTTCAAAGCGTTCATATTTATCGAAGTACATACAGAATCCGTGTTGTATATCGAATTCTTCAATATTGCTGACGAATAATGACAAGCACAATATTTCGTAAATCTACAATGTCATGTATCACTACATGTACATATGAGCGTGACTAAGTGTTGTTAGCTGTGTTTTTACTTGTGACAGCATCTTTATTATACTTCAAAAATGGCTTTTAGTCTGGTGGTATGAGCTTCATCCTTTACCAAGGTAAATAATAATATTAGATATCTCATAATAGGTTAAAAAAATAAAGTATTTAGTTATACAAAATTTTTATTAGGTAGTTGATAGATATTTCGGCTTTACACCATCGTCAGAACTATCAACTACCTAATAAAATATTTGTAGAACTAAATACTTTGTTATTTTATCTTACTATAATGGAGTTTTACCAAGTAAATGAAAATTCAATCAATAAAATGTTAGATATCTCAATTTAACATTTGAAATCTTGGGCTTACGTTATTGTGATGTCTTTTAGAATTGTCGAGTCCAGTTTATCTTATGTGATTTAAAAAAAATCTAAAACGTCTACCACATTGACGATCAACTATAATCCTATCTATTGTATTTCTTTGCTTATATAAAGTATCACACCACCATAACGGTTAGATAGTTAAAATAATGACCAAAGTAAATAAATATATACTCTACCTAGACAGCAAGACCATTATTGACTTACTTTCTCGTCCGAAAAAGTGAAAACGGATACGTTGGTAGTGTTTTACCGCTCGAATTCCCCCGATAAACAAAATAACGATCATGGTTTCAGTTGTAGATAGAACGAAAATTTTGTTTGCGAAAAATTTCCTACCAATTTGCTTATCTGGGTGTGTGATCTAGCGCTCTAAAGCTGCCCACACTATTGCCGAAATCTACTTTTAATGCTAGAAATAAAAGTCATGTTAATTTGACTCTCGTTAACGTACCGCAGTTTAGGGCCTCTGCTCTAGCAATTAAGTACTGAAACAAAGTCGATGTAAATACTACAAAATATATTGAGATAATTTGAAATACTGCAATACAATAAATCTAACAATATTTCATCAGTAAAATAGTTGCTATAGTCAAGTTTTCGACTATCTACGTTATTATTCTATACAGTTACGGTGGCTACCGGTTTGAGTCCTCAAACGGACATTTTAATAAATTGATTTTACGATCGCTTTATAAATTTCGCCGGGAAATCTATTATTATTTAACTACTAAACATTTTTTAGCGCCGTCTTTCTCCAAAAATAGTGACCATAAGCGACTGCAAAGTTATAATTGACATTGTCGGCTTTTTAACTGTGGCCTAGTGGTAAAAGCTTCACTCTGGTAATCAGATGGGTCAATATTGAATTTAGATTTTTTCAATTTAACATTTGAGATGTTGAACATGGTGTTTGTGATTTCTTTTCACCTCAATTTGATCTCGATTGATATTCATATTCGTATCATGTTTATATCATACTATCCTAAGACATGGTACACATTGTAAAACAAGCTAAATGGGTGGGGCGAATGTCACCGAGTAGTCTGTTAGTGATGAAAGGAATTATTTTGAGTTGATATTGCTTTACGTCCGACATTTTTAAAATAACTTATATAAGATATCCCAGACCGTTCTGTAGACGCTTTATTATTATCAGATAGCACATGTAGGTATTAAATTTTTTCATGACGTAAGCGTTCGCGGTGTAAACAATGCACACACAGTTTCGACGTACTAGCTAATTTAGACATTCAGTATTTCAAATTTCAATACCGTCATCTATGACGGTGTACAGTGATACTATTTTAAATTATTTTTTAGGATATTAACTGTGAACTCTCTTGATGGAATTATATATATAAAGATAAAATTCATTTTTTTTTTGTTCTAATTCCACAGTATAATTTAATGATCAGTACCGGATATACCTTTTCAATAGTCATGCATATGTATGCCTATTGAGAGGGTATACATTATAGTAAATAAATCAATTAAAAATGCTGGCGATTAGCAAAACTGGTCGGAGATTGAAGTCTCAGTAAAATCGAAGTTGGTTGGTTTAAAGCGATTCCAAATCTCTCCTGGATAATGAAACACAAATTCTTTCATAGTTTGACAAATAATTACCTAGTGAGACATTTTTTTATTATTATTATTGAGCACGACTGGGCTTCAGTATCAGACATATGAACCTATACTTCACAAAACATTGTGAACGCTTTTATACAAATTAATTGAATTTTTCGATGCGCCCTACATTCACGTCATCTACGAGTAGGGCATCCAATTCCTGTTCCCTTTTCTAATCCCGGGATTTCGGGGTTGACTTTTTTTCAATCCCGAGATTAAACGAAAGCCAGGTTTTCATGTTCCTGCAACAATCGCGTGTTCATCGGGTGTGAAATGGTAAACAAATTTTTTTTCGTCCGTCTTCGATCCGTTAAAAAAGTCCGTTATTGGTTGGACAAAATTCAGGTTTTGATGTTTATGAACACGACGGGCCGGGTAAGACCACCGTGGACCGAATAAGGAATTCAATTTTCTAAAAAAAATTGTTTCAAATTGTGAAAAAAATAATTTTTGCTCCCGCGACACTCGGGCGTTCACGCGTCAGTCATACAGCGGGCACATAGGAATTCAATTTTCAGAAAAAAAATCAGGCCAT
Organism: Himalopsyche phryganea; assembly: GCA_022494535.1. Classification (NCBI taxonomy): domain Eukaryota; kingdom Metazoa; phylum Arthropoda; class Insecta; order Trichoptera; family Rhyacophilidae; genus Himalopsyche; species Himalopsyche phryganea. The sequence goes on along the minus strand of JAGVSL010000001.1, from coordinate 13,214,580 downwards.
AAGTCAACTTCTTGCGAATCCCGAAATCCCGGTATTGGTATTGAGTGAATCCCGGAATTACGGAATTGACTTATTGCTCGGGATCCCTGGATTGAAAACCCTATATACGGGATCGATAGATGCTCTAATATGACGCATTGCGTGTATCTGCTTCTGAAATGCATACTTTCGCATGTAAACGTGGAAATATTTTATTTTACCACCCACCTGTACAAAAATAAACAGAGCTATCAATAAAATTTGCATATATGCAAATAATAATTTATTATAGAAAGTAAAACAAATTATTTGCGTTAGAATTATTCATTATTTTTCACTACATTTATTTCAGCGCGTGAGCATTGTTTTCTACGGGAGTTGCATGTTGAAAAAAACATGGCCGATTTTTTCGTATTTTTAAAAATTTATTTTTAATTATTCAGCACATAAAACATTGTTCTTTGTCTAAAAATACATTAAGAAACTATGCATAATTATATTTTTCAGATAAGAATAAAAGTATGTTAGTTGACACTAAGTGTGTAAAATATTATTAATTGCCGTTTTTTTTTATGAGATTAACACTACAGTATATTTTACAAAGCGATATCGTATACTATTTTGACATTGATTAATATTTATTATTTTTTGGCATATGTATCAATCTTGGTATAGTTAACATTCACAAAAACTATTGTTTGATTATGAATCGAGTCAAAATCGACACCGGTCAACTGTAGTAATCTCCATAAAAACGAACAGAGTATTACTTTAATGTTTTATATGAATTTTGTTAAATTGCTACCGTTCGGCGTTTGGCAGATAAGATTTTTCGATTTGAACAAATAAGGAATAATAATTTTACTGATTCGATGTCAAATACAATATTTTATATAAGCAGTAATGAAGAGTTTGTAAAGAAAACTTATTGGTTTTGATAAATATTGTTAGAAGAACTAGCTTGGTAGAATAATATTTAATGTTGTCTTTTGACAGATATATCTTATACTCAGTAGCTATGTGTGTGATTGGCTTAAATGCATTGCTCATATATCGTTGGCATAGTGGTAGAAGGCGATAAGTCGATAATCAGCTGTTTTGAGCTATGAATGCAGTACTATAGATTTTAAAACGTTCTGTCGTCTAAAATATCAAGCTCAGCTTCCATGTTCGATCTACTCACAAGTTCAAGTTTTTGACTTACTCCATAGGGAGTCAATATGAATGAATACGGTAGTCAAATTTGGATAAAACAATAAAGTACACACCTTCGTGACAAATTGATGCCTAACCAAAGCACACCATTGACTAATGACAATGTCGCAAAGATGTTCACTTTGTCCTACCAGACCTTTTAAAATACAAACACAGTTCAGCTTATATACCATGAATAAACTAACACGCACGTCAGTGACACCGGCGCCGTGCCGCTAATGAGTGGAGTGAAATAAAAATACCACAAACCGACAAAAAGTCGGCGTCCGTGGCGCAGTTGGTAGCGTCGCTGGCTACGGTTACGAATGTCTCGGGTTCGATTCCCGGTGTGGACGGTTTTCATAGATTGATCTTTCAATCGATTTATGGATTTCTGTTCGTAGTCTGAGTCTTCCCTCCCTCCCACCCATCCCGTCATCACGGGGCGTAGCGAGAGCGATTAGCCAACCACTAGTTCTCTCATAGCCCTATCCTTCCATCCCTACTCTCTTTGAAAAAAAAAGAGAGGTTGAGCAACTGAGTAACAAGCAGTTCTCGTATAAAAAGTCTATTAAGATACCTCCATTAGGAGACCATATGCTCCACATTGGGAGCGGACATGGAAAAAAAACTAGAATGATTTTTTTTAGTTTAAAATAATGATCTTACGAGGAAATAGTAGAAATTTTAGCGATTAGTGAAAATCGTTAATCGTTTTCCGTCGCCTAAATCACGTACCTATCTTATAAACCGTCGATTTTTTTTTAATAATTGCATCTTCATAATATTTGTTTACACTAGCCTGTCTAGCAAAGAGTTGATACCTGCTTTACACCATGACCTATTTAGAGTTTATTGTAACTTACCAAGATTTAATGTCTAAGAAAAAAAACGCAGAAAAAGGTTTGTTTTATTTAGTGACTGTAGCGAGATTTGGAATTTATTGAATATTATGATTGTTAAAACATTTTTTAAATGTATCAAAAGGTATATTTAACTCTCAGAGATTAAGGCGCCGGTAAACGATTAACGATTTTCTCCAAGTGGGAAAAAAATTTACTATCAGTTGATAATGTTCGTGATGAGCGAAACCGGTTCTGATCATTATAAATATGTGGAAGTAGAAAAAATGAATTGTGTTTTATTTTTTAAAATCCTTCTTAGTGTATTTTTTTATTATTTTACATTAAATGCTTAAGAATGCCTTATTGATTTTTGTTTCCACATTCTTCAATAACGCATTGAGAAAGGGCTTTATTAAACAATATCTACGGTGACCACTATATTTCGAGAAAAAGTATTTCTAACGCCGACCCTGAATTCCTAAACGACAACTTGCGAATGGTGTGTTTCGTTGTATACGTGGCGTGCTGCTTAATTTGAATGATAAGGAGCTGGATAAGAAAGTAAATTGTTACTTTTTTACATAACTATAAAGTATCTTGACGAACGGAACCAAATAGCCGCAGCATTTTTTTTTGCTGACTTGGCACAAATTTCAATAGCCACACATCGTTTTATTTTTGATAATATTTTAGAAAACAATCATTACGAAAATAAATCCAAAGCATACATTTGTGTTCACTATGAAAAGTTCTAGTTTTATATTCATGCCGTTGTGATATTTTTTCAGATTATTTCACTTCATATTGATTGAGTGATAATTGAGTAGAATTATTTTATTTATAATAATCGATCGGTCCTTAAACAGAATGGACTTTTTCATATCGCGATTTTTTTTATTGATCTGAGAAAAATCAACGTCATTGTTTTCAGTCACGGAGTCCATGTGTTTGAATATCAACATGAACACTTTCGTCAAGCTGTTAATTGATTGATGCATTTGTATACGAAGGAATATATGTATATGTCCGCTCCCAATGTGAAGCATATGGTCTCCTAATGGAGGTATCTTTACAGACTTTTTTACGAGAACTGCTTGTTACTCAGTTGCTCAACCTCTCTTTTTTCGAAGAGAGTAAGGATAGAAGGATAGGGCTAGGACAGGACTAGTGGTTAACTAATCGCTCTCACTACGCCTCGTGAGAATTAAATGGGCGGGAGCGAGGATTCTGACTACGAACAGAAATCCATAAATCGATTAAAAGATCAATCTATGAAAACCGTCCGCAACGGGAATTTAACCTGAGACATCCGTATCCGTAGCCATCGACGCTACCAACTTCGCCACGGACGCCGATGTATATGATGTGATATATGATGACTAAATTCCCTGCCACCAAACCGATCCTAAAAACAGACCGTAGCAAGCGCAATTACCTAACCATTGATCCTGCCGTGTTCCTGATTATATAATTACTGTGTGCTAAAAATGGAGAATGAGTGAACTGAATAACAAGCAGTTCTTCCAGAACCTACTACTACTGCTGTTGAAATAAGCTGCATTAAGGGTCCATATGTCGCGCATTAAGAGCGGGTATGGGGATAAAAAATGTATCCAATGACATTGATGTAAGTGATGTACTCATTACATATGTGATACTGAAAATGATGGTGGAAAAGCGTCTATCTTGCCACTTATTGTTTCCTAACTACATCTTTCCTTTTTTGACAGGTTGAGTGACTGACTTCCAACATCGTTAAAACTAGTTCTATATCAGTTCTCTACGACGTGTACAACTGATTCACATTGAGAGTGGACGTAGCTTTAATAAATACGTCATGAATAAGCAATATTGTTTATATACTTGTAGTAATACATGACGCTGTAGATTTACGAAACATTATGCTTGTCATTATTCGTCAGAAATATAGGCAAGGCTAATTGCCAAATAATATTTGATTTTTTATCGCACTCGTAAATGCAGTCAGCGAAATCAAGCGGGGACTGATATACAACACGGATTCTGCATACGCTGCAATAAAGGTGAACTCTCTAAAAACGCAAGTCATGATGACCAAAGTAGGACACAGTAGACAGTCGACGACAATATATATGAAGAAAAAATAAAGCATCGTATTCATTTTGTCATTGTCGAACTGGACACATCTTCCCTGAACTGCATTGTCATCATCATGAATATAAAATGTTAATTTTAAAACATGCTGTTGAAACAAATAACTCGATTTTCATTTATTAATTCTGCTGCTTTCATCTTTAATCCAAGCCTTATGTTTTGTGTGTCAGTAGCTTGAGGAGTCGTGTTGGCAGTAATTATTAAGATTATTACAGTCACTTTCTATTGCGCATGTCGCAGATTAAGCAGTGACCTAGTACTAGTTTGTTAATTCTCTCTTCAGTAAATAATAATTGCTGAAAATTATGCTCACGAATTAGAACCGCACGTAAGCAGGGCATTTTATATTTTCTATTCAACTCATCAAGTCTTGAATAAAATAATGCAATTATTGTTGAATTTAAACAACATAACAAATTAATACTGACAGTCGACGTGACATGAGAAAGATTAAATCAGTATAATAAGATGTTACTGTTAAAATTAACCATCAAAGCAGGATTGAAAGCCGACAAAAAAATCATTTCATAATTGTAAAAAGATGTTATATTATTGATTGACACAGTACCGCATATTTTGAATATCTACATTTCATAACGTTTGTTTATGCCAACTCATTAGTGGTGAAACTTAAAAACTTTAGAGTATTATTCAAATTTTTTATTAATTAAGTAATCATTGATAACTATTGTACATAGCCTCAGTTTTGAAATGATTTGAATCAAGCTTCAGTTCAATTTAAAATTAAAATTGATAGATCTTTTATTTTTTTGGTTGCGTTACTAGTTGTGTCAAGTGTTACGTCTCTTTGAGAACTATTTTCAGACTGTACATTCAGTTTAATTTTTAAACATAATTTTCAGCATTTTCAAAAAAAATATCTGTACATACTCTAATGTCAATTGATTTCATCATAAACAGTTTTATGCATATGTCATATTGAAGGCTACACAGATGCACAAATAACAATTATATATCACAACTTTCATTTTATCTACCTGAAAGTCGAATCCTAATTATCAAAATAAATATATTATAAGTATCAAAAGAAAATATTGGTATTATTTTGCAATTTTAATTTTAAAATTTGTAGTAATATATGTGTCACTTAGAATAGTAATGGTGTAACTCCAAAATTACGATAAATGAATTTATATCTCAAACAAGTTCAAAAGTTGTTATTCTATTAGTTTAATAATGGTGCACTTCCATATATACTCCTAATTTCTTTAAAAAACTCTTTTTAGTTTTTATATTCCCATTTCAGAATAATAGTGAAGTACCTGCAATATCAGAATAAGAGTGAAGTGTTTTGACAGACTTCACTACTACACTAACATTTAAGTTCTTCAGTTGATTGAAAAACAGTTATTAATGGTTGTTATTTGATCCTAAGAACATTTTACAAAACCTTGATTTTCTCGAAACTTCAAAACTGGAGTTACACTATTACTATTCTAAGTGACACATATAATGTATTTTCACTAAGAATAATTAACAGTGAAAGGAAAAGGGCAATACGTTTTAAAAATTGAAAAACGAGTTGAATATGTCAGAATAACTATAATGCATGTATGCATAAAGAAAAAAAGCGACCAGCTGAAGCATTGCTGTTAAATTAGAAAACTTCATGTTGAAATATCGAATTTGTCAACAAAGTTCTTGGAAAATCTTGTTTTGGCTCTACTGAAAAGTACTGATTTTTCACTTAATGCCTATTTATCCTTTTCCAGACAGCATTAATTTATGTGTAGATTATATTATTTTCTAGGAATGGACATTCAAAATGCGATTTAAATTATATATCAACTTCAAACAAAAAACGTGTTGTGTTTTTAAAAATCCAACGAATGAACAGTTGTGTATGTTGAACAATTGAAATCAACGGACGCCGTCGATGAGCTTTTCTACTATCTGGGCGGTGTGGGTTGGGGGGAGGGCGTCGCCGTCGGTAGCGTCGGCCGCATCACTTGGCGCGAGCCTGTCGTCTGTTTATGTCTGGCGCAGGCTGGCGCGCTACCAAACTGGCGGAACACCTACCGCTTCATAACGCATTTAATAACACGGGCATACCAATGAGCTTAACCCACGCGTGTTGTTAAAACTGTATAATAGTGTAACAAATCGTAATGCGACTGTGATCACAAGCGTCTGTAAGTTCAGAGAGCAAGTTAATTACTTATTTTCACTCTTAGATATTAAAAACATCAAATAAATTTTGCGTACTAATTATTGACGACTTAATTTATGTCTCTTACTTAGGCAGATATTTGAGGCTGATAAATGAAAATATATAAATAGAAAAGAAAAGAATATTCAGTTTTTAATGCTCGTGATGAGCGAAACCGGTCCTGATCATTATAAATATGTGGAAGTAGTACAAACAAATTGTGTTTTATTTTTTTAAATATAATGTCTTTCCACCAAGAATTGACAGTTAACACCTTAAAAGTAATATAAAAAGAAAACATACCTAAATTACATTGATATCCACAATCCACCCGATCTTAATTACTGTAGGTTTACAATCAATAAATAAGACAACATGCACATAAAAATCGTTTTTACTATTCGTTGGCGATGCTATTTAAATATATGAAACACTTGTTACATTTAATAAATAAATAACGTAATTAAATAGTTATATCGTCGTTGTTCTGGAAGTTTTTCAAAAGTTTAAAATGCTATACCTTTTCCATTTAGTTTATTTGTACAAAACTGTTTTCAACTAAAAGCATAATTTATAAATATAAGCGTGTTCTTACATACAGTTTAGTTCAAAATAAGGAAGATTTTGGTAAAACTATCTAAATATAATATTGTAATTTTTCCGATTAAGTGTGTAATTTTGAAATATATGTTTTTTATTTAATTTATATATTCAAGATATGTTTGCCGATTTGATATGTAACAAACACTTCAATCATTTGATTTGATTGACTATTGTTGTATTTGTATTTGTCGGTTCCGTGCAGTAGCAACGAACGATGGTTACGGTTACGGATGTCTCAGTTTCATAGACTGATTTTTCAATCGATTTATGAAATTCTGTTGGTAAGCATGAATATTTGTGATGTCTAAACTTCCCTCCCACCCATCCGATCTTAAAAACTGAGCATAGCGAGAGTGGTTAGCGAAACATCTTCGAAAAAGAGAGTTTGAGCAATTGAGTAACAAGCAGTACTCGTAGAAGACTTCTGTTAAAATGCCTCTATTAGGATACCACATGCTCCACACTGGGAGCAGACATGCTAAAAAAAATCTTGTGTATTACTATTTTAGTAGATTCGTCATTAATTAAAGCGATTTAAACAATACTCTTTACTTTAGATTATCGTTGTTAAATGTAATTCATAGCCAAGAGCAACGCCTTTAATGTATCAGTATGTACCTTGACTAAGTAATAAGTTACCAGAGAATAGCTAATAACGCTATATCGATAAATTGCCAAGTTGACCCCACATGTATAGAACAATGACACAATTCAAAGATGTGGATTGCAATTAAAAGAAACGTGTCGCTTCAAGGGAAACGGCTATGGTAAATAATACGATAAGCTTTTTAAGTTACTTACGCTAACGTCACGTGACGCAATCTACCGCACGAATGCTTTTATAAAATCACATAATGCGTGGGAAGTCATGGGTTTTGGCCCCGATACTTATTTAAGGTAAATTATTTGTCGAATACAAATATATTGTGATATATTATCGATCACATAATAAATTCTTGAGAAACTAATTATTAGTCTGTTACATATCGCGATCATTATTTATATGTTACGTAGCGTGAGCGATTAGCTAACCACTAGTCCTGTCCTAGATCTATCCTTCTATCCCTACTCTCTTCAAAAAAAAAGAGAAGTTCAGCAACTGAGTAACAAGCAGTTCTTACAAAAAAATTCTGTTTTGATACCTCCATTAAGATACCATTTACTCCACATTTGGAGCGGACATGAAAAAAATAAATTGTTAAGCGGTTTCTGTCGTCGAGTCCGTGGTGTAGTGGTTAACGTCATTAGCTACGACTTCATAAATTCATGACAGTTTTATAAATCGATTTATGTATTTTTATTCGTAGGTATGGATGTTTGTTATATTTAAAATTTCTTTCCACCCATCCAACACTAAAAACGGTGCGTAGCGAAAGCGATTAGCTGACCACTTGTCTTGTCCTAGCACTATCCTTCAATCCCTACTCTCTTCAAAGAACAGAGGTTGAGCAACTGAGTAATAAAAACTTCAGTTGATATACCTCCATTAGGAGCGGACATGGTAAAAAGGGATAGAGTTTTAAATGAATTAAAGTGGACAATGCTACGTTTTGTTATTTAGTACAATACACATTTAATTTGAGACGAATGAAAAAATGGATTCAGATCATTTTTCATCCATAAGTTTATACAAACAAAAATAACAGTATGCTCTATTATACTTTAAAATGTTTAAGTCTATGGAGATTGCCATGTTTGTTTTAATATTATGTGACTCATACGTTATTAATACTATTTGCGATGTTAACACGAACATTTTATTATACTGTATTAGTATAAAGAATAATTTTAAATACAGCTTTAATATTTCAATTTAATATAAACACAGGTATCAGGAAATTTAAAACAATATTTATTTGGTACATGAATTAACTGTTAGGTAATGAAGTTGTTTTACAAAATAATGTAACGTACATGAAATAAAATTATTCAGTTTTGAGTTTTTTGCTATGTTATGTATCAAGCTTTTAGTGGATAAGCACAAAAAAAGATTTGAAATGAAGTAATACATTAAATAGAAAAAAAAACGTGTAAGAAAATTACTTCTAGTATACCAATATAACTTAGAGCTTAAGCATCTGTTTACAGAGTTGAAAATATATCTATTAATTATGTTATAAAATTGCGACAGATAGGGTGGGTGGTTGAAATCTGGTTAATAAGTAAATTAAAAAAAATTCTTAGGGATAAAAGTCTTTTTTACAAATAATTGACGACGTAATTGAAAATACTTATGTGAACGAAATAAAACTATCGATGAAAATTAATAACGAACTAATAAGGGAAATATACAGTTATTTATTCAAAGTAAAAAAGTATTTTAAGCTCTTTTGCCTGGAAAAGTTTAGGAATCCATAGTCACTGACTAAATAAAGATTAATATAGGAGTTTGTATTTATTGCTTAGTAGTTACTATTTTTTTGATATTCGAACGAAATATTATTTAATTGTATGCGATTGATAGATACATATTTATCGTGGAACTAATTTTTTAAGTGATTACATTTTAACAATGAACTAAATTGAGAACTATATGACTTCAAATAGTTTAATGATATTTTACAGACAAGAAAAAATATTAACTGTACAGAAAACGATGGCGATGTGGTTTTATTAAAAATTTTATGCAATTGTGGAAAAATAAAATTTTTAAAGTTATCTTTGAAAGAGATTTATTATGTTTACAAAATTAGTAATGAAAACCTCCGAACGGTTTGCATATGTATGTGTGTCGCAAAAATGTTGCGTGTGTCAACTAAGGATAGATTTAATCTTTTCGTTTACTTATTATGAAAGTAAAGTAAATCTACTTCTGAATAACACAAGTGGAATAAATAATATAACGCATGTTCTGTAAAATTCATTTCTTTATTTTATTTTCAATCATGACAGTAAAGTACACTAAAATAGAAAGAAAATTAATTGAAAAACAATTAAGAAGAAAATTTGTAATCATTTTATAAAGTTATTTCACGACGTTTCCGTATGATAACAAAAACAAAATTTCTTTTTCATAAGTTCCGGATACTTATGAAAAAGAAATTTTGTTTTATCACTGAAGAATTGATTTTGTAAAATAAGTAACAACCATAAATAAAAATAAATTAGAATTTTCAATTATCACTTCAATATAAATGATGTAATTGGTATTTTAGGCGACTAAATAACTAATTGATTACTTTTAAGTAGTTAACTGTCAATTCATGGTGGAAAGGCATTAAACTTAAAAAAAAAAAAGATTTGTTTTTCGCTACATCTAAATTTTTATATTGATAAAGTCTGGTCTCGGTTGATAATGCTCGTAATAAGCGAGTAGTATAAAACAAATTATTTAAAAGCATTATTCAGAATTATAACGCATTATTAAATTCATTTTACAATATTAAAGTTCTTTAAGCGAAAAATAACAATCGAAGAAATTGAATGATACAATAACCTGTTGCCCATATTTTGAATTATTAATATTCTTTCTTAATTGCAGAAAATTATAAAATGCTAAAATGTATAGATATATTAAAAAGCGAATAATGTTGGTTATCCCCGTTTTAACGCGATGGACTTGTACTGCGGAATCTAAAAATTTTCAATTGTTTTTTAATATTCTATGCAAGAATATCATAACAACTGAACATATTATACATATAGTTTACATCATGAAGTAAACCTTGGTGGCTTTAACTTAGAATTAGATGAAAATTCTATTTCAGGTGGACTGTCCAACATTGCAGGTATGTTTTTTTTTTATCTTGTTGAAGAAAACAACAGAGAAAAGAAGATTTATTCACATATTTTTTTTATATCTCAATACAATTTGTTTGTCGCTACGCTATTCATTACTTTCAATTCAAAAACAAATGTTTTTTGCCAATCGCTTTTATTTGAAATCGTTGTAAAAATCAATGAAAAAGCACGAATAAGACCGTGTAAGATTTTGCCCGTTTCAAACTTATCTATTCCGACTTCTTCTTTTATTTTTTTACCATGTATGCTCTCAGTGTGGAGCATGTAGCCTCCTAATGGAGGTATCTCAACTGAAGTTTTTGTTACTCAGTAGGGATAGAAGGATAGTGCTAGGACAAGACTAGTGGCTAGCTTATTGCTCTAGTTATGCCCCGTTTTTAAGATCGGATGGGTGGGAGGAAATTTTAGGCATCACAAAAATTAATGTCTACGAACAGAAATCCATAAATCGATTGAAAAATCAGTTCATGAAATTGTCAATAATGGGATTTGAACCGGTGAGATCCGTAACCGAAGCCAACGAAGTTGACCACTGCACCACGGTCTGACAACCATATTCATATCAATCATATTCTACCAACATTAAAAAATATTTTAATTCATAAAATTACTGATATATTTTCATTAACAATACGGAATTGTCATTGAAAATAATCTGTTTTGTTTCGAAATATTCTTGAAACCAAGACATCCGTAACCGTAGTCAACGACGTTAACCATTGCACCACGGAGCCAACAAATAACATAATAACACTGTAGTTGTTATTATTGATATACAACGAAAACAACCATGTAAGGATATATAAATAGTAGTGCCTATTTTTCAGCTAATATAGAGAAATATGTCACGGTCATGGTAATATTTGCTGCTTGACAAAGAGTTGAATAGATTGGTTTCGCTAATATCGAAATACGTGTTCACATTTTTACAGCACTGATTTATTTTGAAAAATTGCGTTATGTGAAAGGTTTAACCTTTTATAAAAAACACGGCCATTGTGACTTAAAATACAACATTCGAAAAGGTACTTCCGTACAATATTTTCTTCGCATGTTTCCAGCGTGTAGTATGTCAAAGCATGACTCAATATTTTTCTTTTAATTTACACAATTTTTGTGCGCCAAAGTTCAGTAATTATTATTCCATTTTGTATGGATCGTTAGAGCTGCTGTAACAGTTTGTATATCATGAATAATATTTCAAATGGCAGCACGCGGATCAAAATGGACAGTATAATTATAGGTATAAGAATTCGAAATTTTACGAATTTAATCATCCCTTTGAAATATATAAAATAATACAATGATACGAATCCGGGCCTGTGGACAAGTTGTCAACGTCATTGGCTTCAGTTGTAGTGTTCACGGGTTCTAAAAATGCTAATACAGATTGATTTTTCAAATGATGTATAGATCTATGCTCGAATTTATGGATGTTTGTGAATATGGAAGTATAAGATTCACTCTCAGTCATCCGTTGTCATTAAAAACGGAGCGTACCGAGACCGATTAGTAAACCATGCAATTCCCACAAAATCCCTTTCTTTCTGTTTTTACTGTATTCCTTAAAAAAGACGCATATCTATTTTCAGTGAATTTGGCAGAAACTTAGTAGAAATTCTTCATTTTAAATATAAAATTGAAATTGACTTCATAGTTATTCCATTGGCTGTGCCACTAAATGTAACACGAATTTCAGTTCTTTTTAAGAAACATATTCAGATTAGCTTAGTATATGTTAGAATGAATCTCTTGAAGATGCTTCTTAAGGAAGCGAAACATACGTCAAATTTATTAACACAGCCAGTAGAATAACAAAGTTATAAATTTTAATTTTTTGAAGGATTTTTCTCATAAATGGTGCGATTATTGCTAGGTTTCGCTAATCGATTTTCGGCTTCTACGTCTACAATGCGAGGGAATGATTAAGGAATGTCCGAGTGAGAGGATGTTTGTATCTTGAAATCATAGCATTGAGTGTTTTCAAAATTTTCAATCCAAATACGTACGAAATAAACAAATGCCGTATTTCTTTTATATCAATATTTATGATTATAGAAACGTTGGTGGCCACAGAAACAATTTTTGGTGGCCGCATATGAGAACCACAGGCTATAGTGCGCGATAGAAGACTATTCTACCCTAAAACATCCATTTTTAGAACACGTCCACCGATACAAACATTTACTGAGTAAAATGTATTTCCCGTAAAAAAAACTCATGGTTAGGTAAGCGCCGGGAGTCCGTATACTCACTATTAAGAGAGGACATAGTTAAAAAGTAAAAAATCAGAAACCATGACATGACAAGTATTCCGAATGAAGTTATGTAAGTGATGAACTGTATGTAATGGCTAATGATAATAGTATTTTTATCCGATTAAAATACCTTGTTTCTACATATTTAAACAACAATGATATTCATAGTTATTACGAGTAAATGCATTATCGAAAAATATCGGTAAGGACACAAAGGTATTTCAATTAGCGACTCCGTTAATTTGTCTTTATATGTTTCTGGGGTTTCTTGATAAGTTTTATAGTAACAGTTCTAAACATTTATCACAAATCACTTTTGAAATAATTAAAACTTATGTTTTTAACAAACCAACTGTTTCTCAGGTAAATTAAAAAACGTACGTTTATAACGATCGACTAATATATCTCAAAGAAATTAATTGTGTATATAAATTATACAACGAAAAACATATAATTCTATTAACCACTTCTCATATAAGATTATGAACAGCTTAATGACCGTGGACTCATATATGAGTCTTACGTCATAAATTCCATTCTATTGAAAAGTACTAGGTTATAATCAAGTTTGATTTCAAATGTCAACGAGAGATTATGATATATACATCAACGCATTATTTAACAAAACAAAAATAATATTTTTATCACACAATTTTGTAACCTCTAGATGGGACACGTTTACTTTTTTCTCTCTCTCGTAGTATTGGTTATTATTATTTACACATTGCGTAATGATTTATTGAATGGGCCATATGGCATTTTTTTACAGTGCTTGAGTCATTATGATCACCGTGCTCTGTCCCGGGGTGACGTATAACATCTGCAACAGGGATGATATGAGAAGCAGGGATTTTTTAGAAGATTTAAGTTTTTTTCACTACACCTCATAAGTATGCAACCCACAAACATAGAACCATTGCTCAAACGGCATTAATTTATGCGACAAAGTATTTAAAAGCCATCAAATTAAATTTGGTTAAGATATCTCAATTGGTTTACAAATTATAATGTATTTAGTGAAATGACAGTTTTTTGCGAAAAGCAAAAAAACTTGCGGTCGTTAAGCTGTTAATTGAGTTCTCGAGAATTGAAGAGGATCAAGTGATAGCATGATGAAACTTGTTTATTTTAAGTTTCAGTTTAATGAACTTCTTAGATTTATTTACACTTTATTTAGTTTAACAGAATAGAATACTTTTGCAGCCCGTATTTACTTAACATATTTCATTTTTATGATACTTTATTACATGTGGAATTACTATTACCAAAACACACTTAACTAATTTTTTTTCGAAAATATCAGTTGATTCACTTCAATTCGCATTGGATCAATTATTATATACTACAAAACAGCATTTTTGTATTATTTAACAATTATTGTACTTGACTCCAGTAATGAATTTATGCAAATTGTTTCACACAAAAGGCGTTAGTTTTGAGAACTTTTTAATTAACGTGAGTCAAAGACTAGAAGATTGATTACATGAATTCTTGAAAGCGTATCCATTGAATCCTTTTACAACACGAATCAACTATATCGATTTGTTTATAAAAAGATTCTTCGAACTCCAAAATGAATCAAATTGGTAACTATTTATTTACAATAAAGCTGAAAACATGGATAATAAAACAGTTTTAAAAAGAGATATTACGAAAAAATGTGAGTTATTTTAATGTTTTTATATACAATTGTTTAATTTGAAAAAATATTTATTTTTCCCTACTTGTTGTTCATTAGCTGTAAATACAAAAGAAGTTTCGATACAAAAAAAAATTGTTTTTATAGGAAAATATAGTCTTTAACTTGTCGTTTTAGTTGTCAATAAAAATGGATATATTTTTAGTTTTAATTGAATGAAATGAAGTGCTTATTATTTGACATTATCAAATGTTTAAAATTTTATTTGATATTTCATAAAATAAAGCAAAAATCATGAATCAAACCATAACCCCCCTAACACAAAAAGTCGATTTTAGGTTTACTCACTATTTTACTGAGTTGATTATATATATAAATATACATATTTTTAGTATCCTCAAACAGGAACAAACTTAAAAATCGTTGAAATTAGATTTTTTTAAAACACCATTCTCAATATTAATATAAAGATATATTAAAGTTAAATAAAAAACTTTTAAAATTTGAATCAAAGAGCTTCGTTCAGTATCTATTTTTATAGAGTTTAAATAATACATTGTTTAGTTGTAAACGATTGACTATCATTTCCGATGTAACGTTATTTGATTTAACGATTTAATCATCGATGAGCTTGATTGGAAAACCTTTTTTCTACTCGTTGTCGATGTACCGATGGACATTTAATACTTTATAAAACAATAACAATAAAAATGGCCAAGAATGACGTTTCCTGAGATATAGTTTTTCGACATATGCTTGAATATACATTCAGCTAAATGAATTTTTAGATCTATGTATGGATTTTTATCCAAAATCATTTGACATAATATTCTGAAATAATGTATTATGAGAACGGGTATTTCATATATACTATATAATTAAACATTTTCAATTATTCCCAACCTCTACAAGTGATGTATATTTTATATACACATGAGTACGTACTAATTTACGTTTGAAAATTTGTCAATTTAAGGCTAAGTTGAACTGTGATATACACTAATATAATCTTTATTTTATTTTAAATATAATGAATAACTTTCAAAAAATCTTTCCATCAAAACAAGACTAGCTGTAAATCAGTTGCTCGACCTTATCATTATAGGAAGGAAGGAACGACGAGTTAATGAGTGGATTAATTGTGTAGCTAATTTCTTTCTATACAAACATTATTCAAGATTTTGTGTAATAATAAATTCATAAATATATTGAAAAAATAAATGTAAACAAATGCCTACTAAACGTATTATTACTAAAATTGAAAAGGACATTTGAAGTACTAATATATAACATCGTCTTTATTATAATATTAGTTTTAAAATATTCTTTATTATTATAAGCGATCGTGGCAAGTCATACAAGTTTGGACACTGCAATACAAAAGAACACGTGAAAAACAACTAAATTTAAAAAATGGGCAGAGCCAATTGTGTGAATATGGAATAGTACAATATTTTATCAAAAGTAAATTTATTATCTCAGCCAAATTAAAATATTGCGACTGTCGTTTGGTTTACGATTTTATGTTTGTGTGTGAATGGGAGGGCACTATTCGGAGTGAGAAAACTAATTTGGCACACACACTCAACAATAATTAAAGTTCAAAAAGCTGTAAATATTTGTTTGGTAAAGCACCAGTATTAGCTGTATTTATATTAGATGTTTTATGTTTATGCTAACAGTGTACTTAAAAAGTCTCAGAGTATTCGTTCGAGTTATTGAAGAATAATCTCTTTATCGATCAAGTTAAAAATAAAAAAATAGTTCCTCAAGAACGTATTTCTCTCCTGTCAAATTTTTTGGAATCCATTTTCTAAACAACTAACTAAATATATACTTTTATTATTTATTATAAAATTTTCTCAATAATGAAACTGATAGTGTCTATTGTCTGTTACGCATTTTGACCGGTGATTTTCTGGCGTCTTGTAACACTGTCAAAAGATTCTATCTGTGGGAGAAAAGAAAAGGGCGTTAAGTCTTGAAATATGACAAAATAACTACGATGCGTAAATGCGAAAAAGAAAATATTTAGCTGCCATTTGAATCAACGTCGCTGAATCAATAAATTTCACTTTTCATTCTTTCTTCGTTGTTTTCCTCTATAAAATGTATTTTATTTTCATGAATACAATACCTTTCTAACAAGAATAATTCAGTGTACGAAAGGGAAAAGAGCCTGAAATTGGTACTTTTCAGGAGAGCCAAAACAAGATTTGCATTTGTATGAAATTTGATGAAAAATGTGATGTTTTAACACGAATTTTACCAATTCAGTAGCATGCATTTGAAATTTTTTTTATAATATGTATATATGTATTGTAGTTATTTAGAATAATTAACTAGTTATTCAATTAACTCGACTAAACTCCCCTTTTCTTTCGTACACAGAATTGACAGTTAACATGTTAAAAGTGAGTAAATTTCACGTTTAAACATCTAATGTATTATGTACCAGAGGTATTTCTGAATATTTTGAATTTACTTTAATTAAATCTGCGGTGAATGTTATTATGTTATATAAAGGTAAAATTGTACGTCAGTGCTGATTGGCAATAATTGCGAATTTTCAATCCGAACATACTAATACAAATATGGAGAATTTTTTTTGGTGTTCTTACAACATTCCAAAAAGATTCTTCACCTCTATATAAACATAGGTAATTTTATTAATTAACAGAAACTATTAAAAGAAAAATTGTAGTATTTGTCTTCGTTGAATTTATCTATTTTATAGCAACATGCTTCTTGTAAAATAGAGTATCAACTACAACAAATATTTTGACAATATGCAACTTTTATTTATAACATTACTAGCGAGTATCCGGCATGCGTTGCAATGGTACTCAATGAAAGAAAATATTTGTATTTTAATTCTGTTTATTGAAGTGCTTTTGGATACATTTTTTTGTTTTCCCGCCTGATGCGTACACGAATAAATCAGAAGGTATTCGGAAATGGCGCTGTTTGCACCTATTTGATTCTTATTTTAGATTTTTGAGTTTATTTCAGAAACCTTTGTGGGTGTGCGTACAGCAACTCACCAAAGTTTTATGGCAATTGAATAAATGGTATAGGAATGCATACGGGACAAACAAACATAGAAACATTCATTTATATATATATAAATAATTAATTCCTTATTTATTAAAAATGACATTAAAAAACAAATTCGATACATAATTTAACATTTTCAAATAATTTTGACACCTTGGCCGGTGTACACACAGAAAACGAGAAAGTATTAATACATGATATCAAATTTTGTCTAAGTTGCGAGAGTTATCGGAAATTTTTATGGTACACACGATTTACTTGATATACGAGTTACATTGGACACACCACGTGACATTGATAATTCTTAAATCGAATCATATAATTCGAATGACATCATACGCTGATTCTCGATGACGATTATTCCAGATGCACACCGAGTTGTACGAATTTACCAAACTCACTTTCTACCAAATCACAAGCATGAAACTCAATATTTAACAAAAATATTAGCGTTCGCCTTACTATCTCAACTGTAATATGAAAAATATATTTGTACTGAGCTGTTGCTAGGCGACTATTATTATTACATTTTTCATTCCGCATTGAAACGTCAAAAATATTGCGTTTTCAGATTTAGATTAAAAGTTAAATACTGAGAGTTGAAAGGTGAAAATAGTGCAGTTGAACTAACAATTGCGGCCAGAATGACATGTGAAAATTTCACATCGCTGGTGTACACCGTTTGGGAGGAGTTTTTGTTACTGACAAACATACAAACAAACAGATTCCTACATGTATTTTGTGCTATATAGTAGAGATTGCTATTTATGTGTTAAAAGAAATAGCTGTATATCATGTTAAATTTATATTATTTGTAAAAAAATCGTGATTTATATATATTTGTATTCTGGAGGCATCTATTTAAATATTTGATATACGTAGCGTAGATGATTCCTTTCGCTACGCAACGGCATATAAATACTGTTTTCGTATACACAATTAGACGGTTTACAAGTTTACATAATATATGGTTTATTTTGAAAACAAAAAAATGTAAAAAAAATCAAGAAATACCAATATTGAAAAGCATTATGATAATTTCTTTCGACTGAAATTTAGAAACAATATTTTCGCGATAGAAAACAGCAAGAATGTAGGAATGTCGTTGAATCTCTAAAAAACCTTAGGAGTAATTTGGAAAAGTTGCCAGAACACTATGTGGGTTTGCCAATATTACGTTCCACTCTCGTTTTTATTTCAATTTTAAGTTACCACTCACAAATGCGCGCGGTATAAATAAAATTGACACCAGCTGTTGCATAGGCTTTCTGACATTATTCAATTGAAATTGAGGAAGTCATGTTTCGTGTTTTGTTACGTAATATTTTATATCATTATATATACATAATTTTCAATATCATATTTAATTTCGGTCAGCGACCTAATAACTATCATAATATTTTAATATTGAGCTAAATAATATTCACATGAAGCTTTCACCCAAATTTTGATACGCCTAGCACTATATTCTATTTCATTAAGCACGCTAGTGCATGGTTGAAAATCGCTTCCAATTTCAGCTCGTGTGTAACAAGTATACGCAAGCTGGATAAAAAATGACAGTCACCATTTTTGTATTTATTTACGTCATCGCGTTTTTATTGAATTACAATTTACTCTGTTTACAACGGTATTTTTGTGATTTGAAAAATTTCGTTCGTCTAAGTGACGTCACATATTTTACAAAAATAACGGTCCAGACCACCTATACTTCTTACACCATGGCTTCAGCTCTTCTAAGGTTATAAAAGGTAAAGAGCACCATTTTCTATCTATCTAAAGCGTTGGGAAAGTGACCTTACTTAGTCAGTTACGTATATACATGACTGGTGAAAGGTAGTTGATTCATATAACAAATGATTGCATATTCAAAATTTTCCGAGATTCAACTATTACGAAGTTAAAAGTTTATGAAAACATTCGCAATACCACAGTCATCAATATCCCCTTTAAATCTCACACGCTTTCGCTAATTTATATTTAAGAAGACTTTCTGTATTATTTTTGATGGTTTCAGCGGTTACTATATGGAAATTCATTATCAATGGAAAAACGACAGTTTGATTTCATCCGTGCACTTGAATAAAAGCTATTATCATTCTAAAATAACCACAGTTTACCACTTGTTACATTTTGAAACTGGCAGATATTGGTATTTTAAGCATTTCCTTATATACTCAAAACTCACTATTTTTTTGACTTGTTGCACTTTGGAACTGAGGTATCGATACAGTTTACTTGGGATAAAAGAAATTTTACTTAGACTCTAGAGCAGTGTCTGTCAAACTTTTTTAATTTATGGCACACTAATGAATGGGAAATGTACCTTATTAATATAAATAAAGGAAGTTATAGTGTAGGCAACAATTTAAAAAATAAATGATTCACATATGTGGTAATAATTTTTTAAGTGAAAAAAATGCAAGATTTTTAGAAAGAATTCTGTCAAAGTACGATGTCTGCTCTTACTGTGAAGCATATGGTCTCCTAATGGAGATGTCTTAACAGAATTTTTCTATGAGAACTGTTTGCTACTCAGTTGCTCAACCTCTCTATTTTCGAAAGACTGTAGGGATAGAAGGATAACGCTAAGACAGGACTAGTGGTTAGCTAATCGCTCTCGTTACGCCCCGTGAGAGTCGGATGGGTGGGAGGGAGTTTTAGATATCACAAGTACTCAGACTACAAACAGAAAGCCATAAATCGATTGAGAGATCGATGTAAGAAAACTTTCCGCACCGGGAATGCAACCCGAGACGTCCGTAGTCGTAGCCAACGACGCTACCAACTGCGCCGCGGACGCCGTTTTAATTAGATAAACAAAACCGTAACTCCTCATCCACCATCTGTAACCGCTCTCGTTTTTTTTATTTAATTTCCACTAGTGCTGAAAAACCAAATTCGCGAAGATACAACGATCCGAACGGCAACATTAAAATATATTTTTAATGACGTTTTTAAGTATTATTAACATTTTTATAGGAATATTTTCATATTAAAGTGTTAATATATCGTCCATGTTTTACCAAATGTTGTATTTTAGGTTATTTACATTAAATATGGACTATAAAACATCAAGCAGATATGCAAAAAAAACATTCTTTATTTATTAAAGTTAGTGTCAAATGAACGATGATACGATGAAATAAATTTGATCAACAGCGTATCTTTGTTGCTATTTTTTTCAATACTTAAATACATATTTTATAAATTGGCCGTAATCTTTAAAATGTTATTCTGTTCTATATAGCCGTGCAAATCACGGGCTAGTCGTTGTTATTGTTTTGCAAGTTCACAAAAAAAATCAGTGGCCCTGTAGACACCGCGTTATAAATAAACAAGTCTCGATAGAGAACTTGATCAATGACACCGGTTGGCCGAAACAAATAGCTACTACATTTCACAACGCGATTGACGTCAATGGAGATTAGATTTTCTTTCCCGATCCAAAGAGATCATGCCCACCACTTCTTATTTTACTTGAAAAGTGATATCAAACCATTTCCCGGATGGGATAAAAAAGTGTATTAATATTTCGTATGAATACTTAAAAATATATCTATACTCTATACCTAAGAGGCTAATAGTCTTATGTCCATTTTATTATATTGACATGAGGAGCAAAAAAGTGTTCCTAAAACAGTTTTTATTTTATATAAATTAGCATCGTTGTTTTGTTATTGTTTTCGTTCTTTTGCAGTTGAATGGATAAAGGGTTCAGAGAGTTTCATTTACATGATATTTGTTTTAGGATTTAATCAACCATATTTAGATCTTAAAATTCCAAATAATGTGACATTTACAACTAAATTTCGCTATCTTTGGTCTCTGAGGTACAGATATTTATGTTCTTGGGGTTTACAAAAAGTGAAGAACGCAGTATGGTTATTGAATTTGTTTATAGGAGTTTTATACACAATTCTTGGGATACTTAGGCAGACAAAAGAAATTATTCCCGAATATACAATTGAGAACGTCGATCATTGGATTATTAATTCGCCATTGTCACTTCGCTGCTAAGTTTTCTTACTGAGCCGGCTGATTACAGTCATCCTCTCACGGAAATTTCCAGATATTAATGTGGCAAATGCTCAAGACGATACTGCTCGATTATTTGGATTTTTCAGCAACATCTGATATGTTGATATGATTGCATTTAGAGAAAATTACGAGGTATTTAAAAAATTCAAGGTGCGATATGGAGAACGATTAAATCTCGATTCGTGGACTTTCCTTCATTATTGACCTCCTCTTTTAATTTCTGTACAATATAGTAAACACAAGAAAGTGTTTAAGCGTACATTTTTTAACATTTATCTAAGAACTTCATTATCTCTACTATATACCACAAAATACATGTAGGAATATATATGTTTGTATATCTGTCGGTCACAACAACTCCTCTTAAACGGTGCACACTAGCGAAGTGAAATTTTCATACGTCATTTTGGTTGCGATTGTTAGTTCAACTGCGCTATTTTCAACTCTCAACGTTTAACATTTAACCTAAAACTGAAAAAGATGTATTTTTGACGTTTACGAATTAGGAATAATAAAATCAACAAGCGCTGCTTAGCAACCGCTTCATACCAAATATTCCGTGATTTTCATTGAAATACCGCCGTGTTGCTTAGTAACTATAAAAATTTATAATATGAACGTCACATATTATAATTGTTCACGTTTGAATTGTAAAATTTGTAAAAAATCAAAAGTTAGCCAGAAAATTATCCATCATTTAAAATTATGAAAGCTCCAACAAGTTAAGATCTCCGAAACATTGATGAGATTGAATGTGAAATGTAGCATGGTAAATTAGTACATCTTGATGTGCACCTGGAATCGTCTGGCCAAAAACATCTTCTCAAAAGTGCTTAGGGAAAACAATAAAAACTTCATATTCTGTGTCTGACGATATTTTGTATTTGTATATGTCAAACAAGTCCTCATGTTTCTTGAACTGATGGCGTCAACAACGAGACTCTCATTAAGAGTGAAGGTGGGGTAATTTCAATCTTTTATATTTGCTATTTGCTATTTTCAACATTTAACATTACTTTTAATTGATGGATTATATTTTTGTGGGTGTATCAAGAGATACGATCCACGGTGATATTTTCAACTATTCACTAAATTTCAACATTAGTTAGCCAACGTTTAAATAACCTAATTTAAGCGTCCCCTAACTTGGGCGAAGCCGGGTAAAAAAATACTAGTAATAGGATAAAAATAACTATTTCGTCGTTAGCTATATAATAATATATACTGTTTTAGAAGAGATATACAATATTATATCTTCTCACTAATTCCAACACCATAAATTGTATTTAAAATTAAAATATTATATGAATGTACTTATTTTGTTTTTTTAGTTGTTATATAAAAAAAACATACATGGTATTATTAATTAATTATCAAATTAATGCTTGATATCGTGAAACCAAAATAGCTATTGACAAACTGATAAAATTATTGTAGAACTAAGTAATTTGCTAATTTTATCCTGCAATAAAATCTTTTTTATGGTAGAGAAAATTATAATTCCCACACTTTATACCCCACAGCGCAAAGTCAAGTCTATTAATCTGAATATCTGCTTTCAAAGGTTTACGTTGTGAATCCGTCTAGTTTAATGTAAATCGCCTTATTGCGCGTGTCATTTCTTCCACCAAAATGATTATATTAATTTGTGATATATACAGAGGAAACGAATTTGTTACACATGAACACAGTTTTGTGTTCTATCAATCACTGTAAAAGTTCTTTCGTTAATTTTTATTGAATCAAATGCTCTCTTCGAAGAATTCCATTCTTGTTTTTACAGGTACCTTGAAATCGTCACATAGGTTACTGGTTCACCATCAATGTGATAGACTGTACTCTTATTATTAGTCGAGTATTTAGCACACTTGTTCTTATTTTGTATTAGAGCTATTAATTTATAGATAGTCATTATGCTACGTGTCGCGAACAGACCTGACTTACTACCACTCCATTGTGCATCATAAATAGATAGTAGGATATATAGCTGAGTTGTTAATGTCCCCTATTTCGGCTGTGGTGTTTACGGGTTTGATTTCCAATACGGATACTTTTATAAACTAATCGATAGATTTATAGATTTTAGTTCGATGGTCTAGATGTCTGTGATGTCTGAATTACCCCCCCACCAATCTGATTTAAAAAACGAGGCGTAACGAGAGCTACGAGGACAATTAGCTAACGAATTGTTCTGAACTTGACGCATCTATTTTAAAAGACTTCTTTATTTTAAATTCAACAGACACGTTAAACTGATATAGTGTATATATTTCCTCCAAGTCATCCGATCCTACAAACGTCCATAACTAAAGAGAGTAGTTAATTACTAGCCTGGTTCTAGCACCATTCTTCTTTTCCTACTATGTTTACAAAAAGGAGTGGGACCTACTGATTAACGACGAGTTGTCGTAGTGAAACTTTTGTTGAGATGCTCCATTACGATTCGACAGGTTTGGAATATAAAAATTATAGAATAAAAACATTTACTTTTTTAAAAGAAAAAAATTAAACACAATTCATTTGTACTACCTCCACATATTTATAGGACCGGTTTCACTCATCACGAGCATTATCAACTGATAAAAATACAAACATAACAGGCTTATTTATATAAAATTGACTGTAAAAATGAAGGTAGGAAAAAAATTAGTGAACCATTTATGGTTCACTAATTTTTTTCTTATAATTTTCCTGATTTACTATTGCTTATTGCATTAATCATGTCATTAAAAATATTTGCTCAGCTAATGGACTTTTAATGTAGCTATATTTGCGATTTCAGATTAGTATTTATTGATTTGTAAGAGGTCCATAACATTTTAATTGTAGACACTTTTGTTTGATTTATGTTTAATTTGTTTGCTAATCAGTATTTTCTTGTCTTAGTTCATGAACCATCAGTTTCATATACCTTCATTTTTACACTCAATTTTATATAAATAAGGCTGTTATGTTTGTATTTTTATCAGTTGATAATGCTTGTGATGAGCGAAACCGGTCCTGATCATTATACAGATGTGGAAGTAGTACAAATGAATTGTGTTTTATTTTTTAAAATATAATGTAAAAGTGATTAGAAAAACATTTACTATTCTTCTAAGAATGCACGTTTTCAATCGCAAAAATATCTTTCTTACTGATTGTGCAAGGATTCTTGAGTGTAACGAAATGCATCCTATATAATAAAAAATGTTGTAAATGGAATATTCATAACATGCCGTGATCCTGCAACTCGAAAGCACAGCTTTCAAGCGGCAACTGCAAAACGTTTCCTTACGAGTTTTGACATCAAACGTAGGGTAATTTCAGTATTACTTACGAATTTCATTGCTTCTTTAAGATATTTTCGGAAATAAAAGAACGGATCCAGTTGATGTTTAAAATAAATTGTTATAGACACTATGATTGAATGAATTTTCAGCTATAACCGTTTTCATACAAAAAACTATGTCCGTATTATCTTATTAGATCACCTGCACTAACCCATTAAAGAGTTTTAAATATAAAATAGAGCAACAAATATGTACATTATTTTCTAATAAATTCGACGGGAGCTTTGTGGAATTTTATTTTTAACATAAAACTAAAATTGATGACGTTATTCCACTAACTGTGAAACGTGTTTCTGTGTGTATTGAAGAATCTTTTGATGAAGTCTATCGTATAATCAAATAACCAAATCAATGTTAAGACATTGATAGAGATATAAATAAAAATCTTCCGATACAGCTAGTTATTCTTTAGATACTTCTCAAAGACACAAAACACGTATCATAATTATTTGTAATACAGTCAGTAGAATAACAAAATTAATAATTTTCATTCGATATTCACGTGTTTGTTTTTTAACGTAGGTATACATCACTAAGAGTTAAATACGCAATAAGGTGTGTTACGTTATAAACAAAATACATTTTTGAATATAAAACGTATTATATAATTAAATACGTCGATATTCTTAACTTATAACGCTTTTACTTTAATATGTTTTAGCATATTGTTTGCAAGCTATCTTTTTGTTATGATTAAGGATGTGACGTCGAAAATTCATATATTTGAAAGCTTCGTGAAAACGCTTTACGAAATCGATACTGTTTCATATCTGTTTTTAATAGAGCACGGGCATCGTTTTTTTTGCAAAAAAAAAACCAACCGTTCCCGCCCTTTTCCGCTCTTTGAAGGTCTACGAATGCTTTCGCCAAAATAAGAACTCGTATTTATAGCTTGGATTGTTGTACTCTGCGATTGACGAATTACAAAATGGTGACTTGCTGAAAACGGCCTAGACTGAATAGCATTCAAAATGTCAAGCCTTTTATTGACATATACTAGTAAATACAAAAGTAAACATAGATTTACGCGATGTTTGATTTATATAAACTGAAGTATTATATTATATATTATACAAAAAACTGTGTCAGTAAAGGAGGTCAAATGTTTTACACGCTGAAATAATATATATGCTATTGCATCTTTTGGTTTTGAGAACCTTTGTGAGTCTTTTTTGTGCAAGTAAAAGTACTCGATTTTCACATATTTCAAGAACATTTATTTGGATGAGTATTCAATTTTCGACTGTGATAACTTCATTTGGTTTGTAATTTTTGCCGAGCATGTGAGAGCTTAGCTATATTTTGTCGTATATATTTTATTATACGTGGTGCATCACATCTAATTATGTCAAAAAATATGCAGAATTTAGCACTTATAATTATTGTGAATTAAGTGTTAAAGTTCTTATCATCTTCTATAAAGTCATCTTATCACATACAATCTACTTTGTTGATGGGTAAACGTGTTTATCTCATCTCAAACCAAAAAAAAATCATGGTAAAACATTGGGTGAGAACACTGGGAACATAAATATATTATGACCTTATGTTAAAGGCATGTTCAATTTATTTTTCAGATATCGATATCATCTCATTTTCAAAAACTATGACTTTTAACCCTAATGCCACAGAATTAATATTGGTTTTGAGTGATACAGTTGCCACACATTTATAAATGAAAATTTTCTCTGATATTGGTTTTAAGTATTACATAAATAATGAAAATGTTTCTTTGTTAATTTTTAGTCTTATTCTCTAAACAGAAAATGTTTCGGCATATAGTTATATCAAAACATGGATAGTACAAACGAGTTCTAGTATTATTAACCGCGAACACTACAGAAATGAAAATCATTTAAAGAGATTTGCAATGTTTAGTGTATCATTGAGTTTTATTTATGATGACAACATAAAATTTTGCGTCGGTGGATAAGCCTTGTGAGGCTTTTAACACAGTTTCTAAAAGAAACTCTGGAGATATAAGATTTTAAGTAAACTATAAGACGTAAAAGTTGTATATATTTATTAAAATATGTATTCGGAAACTATAAAAACGAGACTGTTTTGTAAAGGATAGTAGTTTTAGTGACTGAAAAATTAAAGTTTTTTGGTTTTGTAATGAATAATAATACATATTTTTATATATCTTGTGAATGATTAAAAATTAATCATCATTTTTCTTAGATTCCATTTCCGGGATGTTAAATAAGAAAATGCACTCAAGGTATTTAAATTTATTAATGATAAAAATTGAATTATTTTATAAAAATTCATACAATTTATTACCTTTTCACGCAGGTTGCATCTATGTTTTAAATGTATAATATATTCAAAGTTATCAGTTGATGAAAATATTTTTTTTGTAGCCACATTCGCTCTTAATATGGAGCATATAATGGTTGATTAAAGTATTACTGTTTCTTCAAGTGTACATTATATTTATATATATTGAAAAGTGCCTTAACTATCCAACAAAGGCAACAATTTCTATGAAATATAAACATTAATTGAACAATATCTTAATGAATTTATCGCAAAAAACCATAGTTGAATGGATTTCGGCATATTAGCTGTAACTATCATAGAATGTTCAGCTGCGCACTTAAGGATATCTAAAATAGTGATTTAAATAAATTGAACATTTCTTTTGTCAACATGCAAAAGCAGATGCTTACCATTAAAAAATGTATTATAAGCCTTAATCGTAACGTTAAGAAAATGTATCCAAAATTGAGATTGATGCATTTTATACGTTCGGGCTTAGATGTTTGTTGGTGTTATGAAATGACCTTTGCGTGATTATGAAAGCTAATGAATCCTAATGGCACCTTTTGAAACGAGCTTTTTTTCGTCACAGTTAACGACTGTCGCAAATTTTATACAAAACACCTTTCGCCGTACGCTAAAGACACAATAGAAATAAAATTATATGTCTATACTTATGTTTATAACACAGAAAAACGAAATTTATTACATTTACTACTACCTATAAATTAAAAAAAAAATGGTTTAAACAGTTTTTATCAATCTTGTTATCTTTCTACATATTATATATATTTTTTATTGTATGCGTAGAGAATATTGTCATGTTTTCTTAATCGTAGGTAGTTTAAAAGGATCAACTATGAATTAACAGTGAAGATTACTATAGAAACATGATAATATTCGTGGGATGGCTCCAACGAGTTAATTAATACTATTTCATGTAATAGGAAGATTTGTTCCAATTTAATTCTAAATCCCTTATATCCTTACTCTTTACGAAAAGCGAGAGATTGAACAACTGATAACAAGCATAACAGTATAGTTGCTATTAAGAAGTAGATATCAAATATACTACATAATTCTTGTGCAACTAAATACTTTATTTAAGAAAATATGAATTCGTAACTATGCTGTTTTATATAAATACCATTATTTGGTTAACTTTAGTTTCAGTTGAATGTTCTCACTAACTGTGCTAACCCTGTCTTATTTATATTATAATCGTATATATAATAGCCCAGACCGCTCTGCAGGCGTTTTATTATTATCAAATATCACATGTAGATTTGAAAATTTCTCATGACCTTTAGCTTTCGGTGTATATATAAAATAAAATGTTATAATTAAGAGGGTGCTTGACGAAATTTCAATATCTAAATTTGAATTGGTGAGATTTTGTGCTCGAATGTCTGACGATGTCGAAAGGTGAAACCCGGGTCGTTAGTGACAAAATACATGGAAATGTACAAAATCTCAACAATTTTGATAAAATTTGATAAAATTTTATGTTACGCACGCACAGTTCCGACGTACTACCTACTTTAGATATTCAGTATTTCAATTTAAATACCGTCATCTATGACAGGTACGGTTACTTGTCTATTATATTGAATGAGTAATATCGTTTTCAATAGTTATTGTTTTCCTATTTATTTATCTTTATTATTATTTCTTTCACCATTCAAGAAAACAAATTGACATTACGATAAGTGATTAAAAGAATAAATGTGTAACATAGAACACATATTTTATGTATTTAGCAAAATAAACATGATCACGTTGTTATAATAACTTTAACAATAACACTTTAAATCATTAAATCGTTTGGTAAATTAATAAAATTGTCAACAAAAGTGTCTTTTGGCTCTGAGAAAGATTTATTATTTTACTGAATATTACAGATCAAAGGACATACACATAGTTATTTTGCAATGTAAATCCTATCCCATATTATCCGTACATTGTTTACTGTGTCAAAAGATTCAATCTAGTCGTTCGTGTAACTATCTTGAATGAGCCAAAAACAACATGAGACGGCTAGTTTCATTTTCACTTTGCAAATCGACTGTTGAATGTCATATTTTTGACATTTGATAGTCGAATCTATATTGTAAGAAAACGGTTTGAAAAATGAATGGTAATTAATATTCAAATAGACAATTTATTATTTTCTTTTCATAAAGAATTTATATGATTTACGATATTTAAATTTGTGTTCCAATTGGTAATAAGATGTATAAAAACAAAAGCAATTTTATAATTTAAGACATCGACTGAGGGTGCTTGATGGAATTTCAATATCAAATTTGAATTATTGAGATTTTGTACACTTCTATGTATTTTGTCACTAACGACTCGGGTTTCACCTTTCGGCCAGAATCTTCCAAACTCCCTGTTGCTGTATCCTATACGTTGAATCACCTAACAGATGCCACTAAATGTGGAATGATTGTATATATTTATACTTTCGTCGAATTGCATCCCGTCGAAATCCACAATGCTATTATAATTGTAAAATCACTGGTAATTCTATATATATTCTATAAATATTTTGTCACAAACGACCCGGGTTTCGCCTTTCGGCATCCTCAGGCATTCGAGCACACGAATGGACTCGTACTGACAGACAGTAAACAGTGTACAAAATCTCAATAATCCAAATTTGAGTTCTAGTATTATTAACCGCGAACACTACAGAAATGAAAATCATTTAAAGAGATTTGCAATGTTTAGTGTGTTTAATATTAGTTGAAAAGCGGCAATTCGCCACTCTGTTAATGCGTTGTTTACAAAATAAGGATTAAGGCGATTCTCAAAATTTTAACTCAGGTATCAGTGTGGATCCTAGGCTTATAATATTTTATATCGTAAATAATATTTGTCGTATTTGTATCTTCATAAACGTTAGACACTGTTTATTGTCTGTCAGTTCGAGTCGAATGCTCGAATGCCTGAAGATGCCGAAAGGAGAAACCCGGGTCGTTAGTGACAAAATACATGGACATGTACAAAATCTCAATAATTCAAAAAGCAATTTTACTTGTGATGAAATTTAAATATACCTAGATGAAATTTTAAAGTGAGAGAAAACAGTGAGTTAATTTTTTAATACGACTTTTTTGCTTTATATGTAATAAAACTATGATATTTTTTTGTATAATGATTTTTGTAATATATTTTTATCAAATGCTTTTCGGAATTTTTGTATTACAAACCCGTTTTATTGTGGAACTAATATGAGTAATTTTGAGAATCTTTCTAACGTTGATACCATATGATTGATATAAAAATGGTTGGCAGACCGTGGTGCAGTGGTTAACGTCGTTGACCTCAGTTACGGTTCTCACAGACTCAAATCACATTACGGACAGTTACATAAATTGATTTATGAATTTCTGTTTGTAGACATGCATGTTTGTTATATTTGGAATTCAGTTCCAACCCTCCGATGCGTAAAGCGAGTGTAACTGGACGATTACTTAACCACTTGTCCTGATCTAGACCTATCCTTCTATCCCTTTCATCAACTGAGTAACAAGCAGTTTTCGTAGAAAATTTTGCTCAGATACCTTCATTAAGAGTCCATACGCTCCACATTGGGAGTGGACATCTTTAAAAAAAATGTAAAAAGGTATGGTGGAAGTTCTTAAATATTACCGGGATTTAATGTTAAATTTCAATGATGATTTTATAGAATTGATTTTTTGAATAATTTAATAGGCAATCAAGCATTTAATATCAATTCTAGCTGAATCCTTCACTTAGACAAGGTAAAATAAATATATTCGACTTTCTTTTGGATTATGGCTAATGTAATTTCTAAGTTAATATTGTATGACACAAATTAGATCTTTTAATGTTGTAAGATTCAATAAGAAATCAATTCGGTGTTTCAATTATATTGCATCTCAATGACAATGATAATATGTGTGCAGGCCGGATGCAAGGTGCAATGATTTATTTAAAGGTTGTCGGCCTTGATTTTTCATCAACCTTGTACGGTTGGCGGGAAAAGAACGCGCGTCGTGTTGCTACATAAATAACAAGGGCCATTTTGACAACTGATGAGCAATGAAGTTGGCAATTAAAATACATAAATATGCGTTTTCTAATAGTCTCCTATACGAGTCGATGTATCCCATATCAGTTCACATATTATTGGAAAAAAATTTGTATCAAATATGCAAACATTTATATTTGTAATTTTCACAAAAATTATACTGAAAAATTCAAAAAACAAAAATGTTTGCTGATATGACAACATATTTATATTTGTTAAATGTAAACGTAAATAAAAAAAGAAAGATGAAGATTTCTTTTAACATCATTTTTTTCGTCATTTATTTGATAGAACTCCATTATAGTGAGATATAAATAATTGCAATATCTCTAATGATATGATTGATATCAACGTGAAATCATTTGTTATACGTCATTTGAATAATAATATGAAAATAATAGCTTAGAACTTAGATTTATATATTTTATATGAATAAGTATATTTTTTAACAAGTTTGTTTATATTTATTATATATTGCTTAGGTCCGATTACTGTTTTTAGGTTTTTATTTTTGAAAATGTCTTCCAAGCATGTATTATGAAAATTCTTGGGTAATGTATTGAGATTTTTCCTATGTTGAGGTACCTAACTATATTTATTAAGATTTAATAAATGTTTTTAATTTATAACAGCACTCAAATAACATTTAAAAACTCTTCAATCTTTTTTATCTAGATAATTTTCCCTGAAATATAATAATTTTCAATGTTCGGTTGGGATTGATTATGATTATTTAGATGTATTTAACAAACCTTGTTATAAAACATGATACAAACAGCGCTGTATAGAAGAAAGATGTCATTATTGAACGCTCGCAAGCCATATTGCTGCTGTTTCGTGCACATTAACCAAATTCACTTTTTTTAGGTTTGCACCCTGTTAATTTTCCCGATCTGGCATCATTCGCAGATAACTCACAAAACATCAGCTGTCTCAATTTTAAACAGTACAACATCATACATTATCATTGGTAGGTTAGCGTTGAAGGATGACATTTGAACATTTTCAAAAAACGAACATTTATTTAAATAAGTATTGCTAGTTGCTGAGAAAAACTTTCCCGGTTTAATTTTAAAAATAGACTAGCACGACGCAATCGTCGTTTCCCGCGTGATTTTCTGTCACTTCAGCTGATCGCGTTTGTTTTATTTATAGATTTGTTCCCGCGTTTTTTTATGTCTCTTTGTTCGGATTGATTTCATCGTTATTTATTAAAGCGGTGGAGCGATGGGGCTGCGGGCACCCCTGACGCGAGGCTACTGAGGTGGGTTTGGCTTGATTCGCGAGTAGCCGTCAGCGTCGCCGCGCCAGTGGTAGCTCAGTATGCTTTTGGCGCGCCTTCGCTAGGTCACGGGCAAAACCTTTAGGTATATTTGCGATTTCTGCGCAGCTACTAATGATACATTTGAAATGCGCAGAGCTGTATGGGATGCCAAATAAATGAAACTCCCACAACATACATACTGCTTTCCTTGTCGATGGTTTCAATATTTTCAATTGGCAATCTTATATAAATACTTATTTTTATATTGAAAACTGAAACTAAAAATATTGTTAAACTTGTTTTGGTGGCATATTTGAAATCACCTTGTAATAATCTATAACTGAAGACTGTTTCGACACAACCGATCTGATGTGTCTTGTGGACAGGTAAACAAATTGTAATTAATAAATCATAAAATAAACTTTTTGTTCAGAATACAGAGTTTTTCTTTTTAAATTTTAAAACGTTTTATAAATTATTCTGGTTTTTTATTATTAGCACACGATATTTTAAAGCTTTCTTATACCAACGCGTCTTTAATTTATTATTGAACACGTTTTCCGTTCATTATCCGTTTTAATTATATAACCAGACTGCGCCAATATTTTAAAACGCCGTAAAATTCTTAAATATAATTTTTATGAATATTAATAAAAAAAATATGATCGTCAGCGTTTTTTATCGATGCAGTTAAAGCGTGTATAAAACTGTTCAAAGTGGAAATGCAGTATTTTTTTACCACAATTTAGTGAAAAAAACTATAAAATATTAAGTTTTAAATTAAATTGAAACAATTTTTTTACCAAGTCTGCTCCCAACGTGGATCATATGGTCTCCTAATGGAGGTATCTTAACTTAGAAGTTTTTCTATGAAAACTACTTGTTACTCAGTCACTCAACCTGTCTTTTTTAGAAGGGAGTAGGAATAGAAAGATAGGGCTAGGGCAGGACTAGAGGTTAGCTAATCGCTTTCGTTACACCTCGTTTTTGAGGATCAGACGGGTGGGAAGGAGGAATTTAGATATCACAAACATTCATGACTACAAGTAGAAATCAATAAACCGATTGAAAAACCAATGCATGAAGTAGTCTGCACCGGAATCTGAAGCCGAGACATCCGTAATCGTACCCAACGACACTACCAACTGCTCCACGGAGCCGACGATAGATAATGTCAAATATTATATAGAATACTTCCGAAATTTTCGACTACATATAACATCATTTATTGTTGACAGTAAAGACCAGTCAGGATGATATTAAGTAGTTTTTCGTATTTAAAATAAATTATCCTAAAAAATCCGATGCGACCCTGTTGTCAGTACTTGGCGGTCTTCCCTTTAAGCCACGTGGTGTGCAGTGTACATCTCCTACCTCCCACTGAACCCAATTCTATTATTTCACCTGATAATATGATACTACATATCACGATGATTTTAGTTGCATACCTCACAATATTCATTCGCTCACTTGCATCCTGCAAGTTGCGAAGGAAAACTGATTAAAGTCAAGACTGTTACCACCATTTTGTAAGACGATCAGTTTGTAATCAAAAACAATGGATATAAAAGAAATGCTTAGGAAAGAATTATAAAAAAACTGTATTTATATAAAGTTATCTTAAGATAATACACACCTCGTTATATTGCGAGATATTTATCAATAATATAACTAATGTAAGCAGATACTGATAAGGCTGAAAGATTTTTTACAATGTTCGCTCCCAATGTGGAGTCATAATGTAGCATCTAAACTTTTTTTTACGATAACTGCTATAATCAGTCGCTTAACCTTTCAGGATATACTTGTTAATTATCGCTTTGTCTACAACCTATTTAATGGATTCAGGTACAGGCTGGTTAGAGAGGTATAGAAAAACATTATAAATATCCATATCTTTTTATGAATGTTGTAATTCGGTAATTCGAATCCGTGATTCTGCAATCAAGTGAACCACACGGCTACATGACTAAAAAGGATCGGAAGTGTGTAAATTTGTTCTTTTTTCGTGCCATATTGCTTCATTTTCACACTGAATAGCGCTGGAGTTGTAAGGTTAAGCTAGTTTCTTAGTTCTTCCAATGAAGAAACTGGTCCAAATTATGGACGTATTAGTACGAAATTGTGTTTCGTTTTCGGCATCCAATTAACCGGAGATAATTACTAACCGGTTATCGGTGTTTTTTTGACAAAAAAACCGACTCACCGGTTTAAATCGAAATACTTCATTTCGTTATTTTCGAAAACAATCCTATAGAAGTTTTTAAATTTATATTGGTATAATGTTAAATATAAACAAAATATTTTTATTAACACTTAAAAGGAAAAGGAAATATTCATAAAATAACTAACACAGATAGATATGAAAATATTTAACGTATTGTAGATTACAAAATCATAAAATGTCGGCTTCTGTGGTTTAGTGGTAAGTGTTTGATCTGCGATCAAGGGTGGGTCCTGGTTCAATTCCCAGCACGGTCAATATCAAATTTAGATCTTGGACATGAATGACTTCTAAAAATTTTTATCGAGTTTATCTCGTATGATATCCTTAATTTTCAAAATATTTAGCGCATTAGCTGTCAGCTGTAATGCTAGATATTTTTTTAAAAATGTGAAAAAAATATTTAAAAATTTGCTTACTTTGTAACATTACAAATAATATTCTAGTCAACGATTTCCTCAAAATTTCTCACATTTACAATAACAGCTACTGTGATACATTTGCCTTATTTATCACAAATAGTTTAAGAATCTTTTTGTCTTTTGATAATGTCGTGTAATTGCTTATCGTATGAAATCATTTTTATCCATAATTTTGAGACAAAGGTGATTATTCAACAATATGTACATTTTCCTTCAGAAACATGTTGAATTTTTAAAACAGTGTAAATTAAAAGAATTTTAAAAAACACGGTTTACTAAACCTGGTTTCGGTTTTTTCGACATCTTAACATATGGTTACGGCATCATTCCTTATGCCAAAGAGAAAACATCAATCGAGAAATCGGAAAATTGCTTTCATACCGGTGTGCTTAAATTTTCTGTTAACTCAATGATAGGTATGCCCTAGTTATTGTTTCATTCAGAATATAGTTTGGTTCATTTTACCTCTTGTACACTGCAAAGATATAAAAAAAAATATCCTAGATGTACATTGATCAGTTACTTTGACCGAGAAGCTCATTTTTAAGTTTTATCAAAACGTCAAAGCCTGCGACAGCAATGAAAAATGAATTTCGCATCTGATTTAATTCAAGTCAGTTTACTATTAAGTAGAGTCAGCCAGTTAAGCGACAGGTGTACTTTCAAAAGGGATTTTGAATCAATGAATGATAAATATATATTTTGTTGTTATTCCATTAAACAGGTGATTAAGTAATCTAACCAACTAAAAATAAAATAGTTAATATTGTACCAAGCATAAAATAATAGAAGTTTACAAAAAAATGCTAATTCTCCCAGTGGTCGGCTCCCAAAATCCAATGGTTGGCCTTTCGTTGCCCAGTGTTCGGCAATCACTATGAGACTTCATAAATATCGCGAAAGAATTTACTGAGAGTAGACAGAACGATAAAAAACATAATGATACAAAGCATTACAATATAAAGTACATTTTGTTAGCGATCCCCATACAACATGAATTTGTCGAAACTTACGAAGTAAAAATGTGCTTTTTTTAATTGCGTATTGCATCATATATTTCAATATAGTGCAGATATACATTGACAAATGGCAAGATTACCTAAACGAATTAAAAAAAATATGTTTTTTTCAATTTATCCACTATTATTTAAGTTTTTAGCTCAAAAAGCCGACCACTGGCGACGGCTGACTTTAGAAACATTCGCCCTCGTTGGTGAACCACTGTTTGTGAAGCCGGGATCTAGGTATCGTATTAAAAAAAAACATGTTTCCAGATTAAATAGCGGAAAACTTTAAAGCTCACTCGTTTAAAATAATAACTTCACTTGATGTTTGTATATGAATGACAGTATCTGGGTAGATTTGAAATTTATGAGATTTTTTAGTGTCGTTAGAAATACGTCATTAGTCGCGTAGAATGCTCTCATAAAATGTTATTTTTAGTTGAATGTATTATTATACAATTTTGAAAGTCACGGTAGGAAAAACACATAACTCCATTTATCTATTTCTGTTAATGTTTGGCTTAAAAAAATAACCAATAAATCTGACTAAAAATATGTTGATAACGGTTTTCAACAAGTTGAGTCCCGGAGAGATGTTTTAACGCAGCAATCTAACCATGCGTTGAATCCCGGAAACGTGTTTTCACGTGATGTTCTACCCTTTCATATATAGCTGTAGTTATTTTACTGAGCAACATGTATTAGTATAAATTCATAGTAACTATGATAGCAAATACTCAAAACATTCTAAAACATTAATTCAATTATTGCTTTCGTCAAAAATAGCTTGTGATTTAATCGACCAAAAATAGACGCATTTGATGCTTGAAATTGCCCTTTGGTGGTAGATCATAATATGATTGTGCAGCCACAGTGTCTACTTCAAATTATAATTTTGCATAATACACCAAGTAGGATGTCAGAGTAGATACAAAAATATATTGATACCAATAGCAGCAACTGAAAATAAATAAGCTCTAAAGAACTTGCAAGGTGGGTGTCAATGGGCACTACATGTGGAAACATTGTCATATAGCTCTCCATACAAGGGAATACCGGAAAAAGTATCGTTCAAAATCATTTTTTTTATAGTCTATCAAGTAATCATAAAAAGTATAGGACCTACATACTTTCAGAAAACCCAAAAGTGCTATTTTTAAACACAAGCCAACCACACAAGATAGTTTTACCTTAATTGGGCCGGGGACTATAGTGTTAATGGATATACATTTCTATCACTTGTAGAATGACATGTTGTAGAATATTTTAATATAAATTCAAATCGATTGGTGTAAATGCTGAATTTTAAATTTGACGGTCATTCTTGCTATCAACAGATGATAAGTGGATTGTATTATATATTGGCATTTGGCTGTGTTGCTGTATTTATACTGTTGGAAGGCTTACAAAGTCTAACATGTAATTTTCTTAATCATAATCACTTTTTTGGTTTTTTTTATTAAAACTGTAAGTCGTTTTAGAAATCATATATCAGTTCAACCATGT
Source organism: Himalopsyche phryganea (assembly GCA_022494535.1). Taxonomy (NCBI): domain Eukaryota; kingdom Metazoa; phylum Arthropoda; class Insecta; order Trichoptera; family Rhyacophilidae; genus Himalopsyche; species Himalopsyche phryganea. The sequence goes on along the minus strand of JAGVSL010000001.1, from coordinate 13,176,843 downwards.
TTAACTTATTACATAAATACATACATTAACATTTTTTTTTTTAGATTAAATGACCTAACAATCAATGTCTTGTCTAGTAATTTATTGATAGCATAAATATAACGTTCATGATAAGCTTAAAATTTAAATACGTAAAATAATACTTTTCATAAAGTACATATTATAAAAAATTCTGCTACAGCGTAACATATCAATAATTAAAATGATGGTTTCTTTATTGTAAAATTTAGAAAAAATAAAACAAACAGTCATACGTTAAACAATTATTAGAATCATATGAAGAGGAAAACGAAATAATTCGCTGGTAAATTCATAATCAAATTACGCCTTTACAGAAGGAGTGAACCTATTTTCAATGGTCCATTCTACATGGTTCCCAGTGTTCACATCACTAGAGAAAATAGCATACGTAATTATTATTAACTGACATGTATCATAAAATAATGTAGCACTGTGCATAAAAGCAATAGCTTGTTATAGTTTTTAATATGTATTGCAGAGATTAATTTGATTAAAGATATGTAAATATTAATTATAAATCGATATAGTAGTGTTGTGTAAATAAAAATAATTGCTATCTCATTTCTAGAATTGATCAAGTCTTTGATATTATATGCAAACATAATAAATGTGATAAAAAAGGGAAATATATATTAACATATCTATGACAACATTACTTAACACATTCGCAACTGGGGAAATATTACTGAAATTGGCGCTGCTGCTGGTCTGATTCGCAGGGAATTGATAATAGGTCATAGAAAGAATAGCATGAAACTGACCAATCGACAATTACGCGAAAACAAATTTGGATGTTCTCCTGAAGGTGTTTCGTAATAAACTGATCAAATTATTTCAATACTTTTATGAATCAAACATGAATTATTAGCTATGAGCGATTAATGTCGCCTAATATCGAATGACGCGAAAAACGCATTTCCCGCCGTAATACAAAAAACTTTGCGACGCAGAAAACACGTCACCCGGAGCTAACGTGTTAATAATAATAACTTTCTGTTCAAGAAAATAATATATATTTTATAAATAAAAACTGTAGCAGGTGATTTTGGCGGTAAAATATATTTTAACACTCTGCATTATCGAGACTGGCAATATCTACTTGCTACTACAGAAAACGCAATTTTTGATTGTTATGTCTACAAACAATTAACATGTGATGATTCACGTATTCCAAATAAACAGTACTCATAAATATTGGTATGTAACTGTATTTTCTAACCAAAACAATCCTGATGACCAAATAAATTAAATAAATTTTACAAAACTTTAGTAACGTAGTATGGATACTTCACTTTACGTTGTTTATGCCTTATAAAAATAGCTTTTATAATACGCAGAGACAACAGAGATGTGATAACCGATTCTTACGTGGTATATACCGGACATATAGGCAATACTGAGTATTATTGAAAAGTAATATCATCGAATCTGCAATAAATTAAAATGTCGACTAAGGTTGCTTGATTGAATTTCGATATCAAATTTGAATAGTTAAAATGTTTCCGAAATGTAAAACCCGCGTTATAAGCAAAAAAGCTTATGAAAGTTTACACAATTATAACGATTCAATTTAAATATTTAATAGCTTTTTTGTCATGCCAGATCACAATACTAAACATTTCAACAGATATTTTTAGGAGAGCTAGTTAGAACCTTTCTTTTTCGGAGAGGGAATGGATAGATGAATGAAGATAAGAGAGTTGTAGTAGCTAGTATAACTCGTTCTCTCTCGCTTCGTATATAGGATCGTGCATTAAGTGGATACGAAGAAAATTAACGATTATTAATCAAATTTGGATTATTGAGATTTTGTACACTTCCATGTATTTTGTCACTAACGACCCGGGTTTCGCCTTTCGGCATCTTCAGGCATTCAAGCACACGAATGGACTCGAACTGACAGACAGTAAACAGTGTCTAACGTTTATATAGAAGATACAAATACGACAAATATTATTTACGAGGTAAGATATTATACGTCTGAGAGCCACACTGATACCTGAGTTAACATTTCGAGAATTGCCTTAATCCTTATTTTGTAAACAACACATTAGCAGAGTGGCGAATTGCCGCTTTCCAACTTCTTTTTATAGAATTACCAGTGATTTTACAATTATAATAGCATTGTGGGTTTCGACGGGATGCAATTCGACGAAATGGTAAATATATACAATCATTCCACATTTAGTGACATCTGTTATTAATCAAATTTGGATTATTGATATTTTGTACATCTTCACTGTTTACTGTCTGTCAGTTCGAGTCCATTCGTGCCCTCAAATTCCTGAAAATGCCGAAAGGCGAAACCAGAGTCGTTAGTTACAAAGTACATGGAAGTGTACAAAATCTCAATAATCCAAATTTGATATTGAAATTCCATCAAGCACCCTCAGTCGATGTCTTAAATTAGATTATTAATCAGACAGAATATAGATCATAGAACTTTAAATCTTGATGATGCAACCGAGTTCTAAACTCTAGACAGTTCATGTTATTATATAAAAAAATCTTTGGTGCTTTTTTCTTAAATTGCTACCGAAATGTCGGTTTCGTGGTGCAGTGGATCTCATTGGGTTACTTCCCAGTTTAGATTTTCGTTCAAGGAATGGATGTTTGTAATGTCTAAAATTCCCTCCAACCCATCTATCTGACCATAAAAACGAGGCGAAGCGAGAGTGATTAGCTTATCAATAGTATCTTCTTAGAAACAAAAGAGACATTGAGACTAAATAAGAAGAAGTTTTCATGGAAAAATTTGTGTAGAAATACCTTAATAGGGAGACTATATGTACCACATTGGTTCCACGCGGACATGATTTAAATTAAATATAAATCTAAATCTTTTAAGTAGGATTCAGTGAGTGTCTTTTATTACTGACTAGCAAGTACCCGACATGCTTTGAAATGCCACTTTAAAAAAGAAAGTGTTTGTGATTTAATATTTTTTATTTTCCGCTGTTTGTACGGATTTGATTCTTTTTTTTTTAGATTTTTTTTTCTCAGAAACCTTCACGGGTATGCACACAATAACTCACCAACGTTTCATCGATGAATGATATATGAACGCATAAAGGACAAACTAAACGAACAAACATTCATTTATATATATATTGAAGAATATATATCAACGAAATTTAATACACAGTCCATCATATAAGTTTTATAGCAGGAATTTATTGGATAAGTCTGCCCTTTACACCGTCCCGTGTCTGTATTATTACGTTTAAAGTCTTGCAACGAGGCTCACAGCAAACTTGATTAATGCTTAGTATAAGATAATCGATCAATCTTTGATAAACAAGGTACACCTTGTGGCACGAGGAGCAAATACACCGCTTGTATCCGGTCATAATAGCGGGCAATTACTAAATTGAATTTCACCTGGATTCTCGCTAACTAACACACCTCCAGCTGAGAAACTATTTTTAAATTTTACAACATTTCAGACTTCATCAAAAGTGATTGTTGGTTTGGCCCTAGAAGAGAGGTGGTTTTTTTTTAACGGCGAAAAATCTAATTTCAGCATTTTACGTAACGTATTGCTCTATTCAGATAATCTTTCATTAACTTGTCTCTAATAATAGATTATTCTAATAATGAAAAATTGTCCTTATATATACTAATTATGTAACCAGTGATATAAATAGAAATTAGTAATTCTGAGATATGGCCGTTCAAAGTTTTGACTCATCTAAACTGACTCGTAAAAATGATGGCTTATTATTTGTATTACTTTTTTATTCAAATAGGTGGTTAATAGTTTATAGTTTTAGAAATAAAGTTATTATATATTTCCACAGTACGATATTTCGAAATATTTAATGTTGGTGATTTCCGTATGCAAATATTTGCATTTTGAGAGAAAACTTGTACATGTTACAAGCTGTACTTTTGTGAAACTGTAGAAAAACGGTGTTCGAATATAATGGCTAACTTAACTCAAAACATCGATTTTTTGACATATCGTCTTATCGAATGGGTCATCGATGTTTACGAAACAATAAATCGTGCAATCCATCACGGTTTAGTTCGAGATAATCTGAGTTCTCATCTTGCGTTTGAAGGTTTCGATCCTTAAACACATCGTTTTACTCGTTTTTATTGATGGCACAGTTTCTGATTTTAAAGGTTTACATGTAATTTGTAAAAAAGCCCTTTTTTATACGAATTTAAAGAACCAATTTTAGTATTTAAAACATTCTTGATTATTTTTTATGCGTCAATTTCGGAACCAATACATCACGTAAAAAAGAATTGAGTGTATACTATTGTTTTGTATTCATGTGAATAATTGATTTTATGTATTTTTTTCTCGTGTACTATAAATATTAAGTATAAAAAATTAGAAGTCTAGAAATAAACTAACACCAAGTGTGTTGACAATCAAAATAACAACGGTAACGATGACTTTACTGAATGTTAAACTGTCAATCTATTTTATCTCTAATCTATTTTACCATATCCAAAAAGTGAAGATGACCAATTGAATCATAGCCACTTCTTCATAATAACTGCATTGGAAACAGCCTTTTTCGTTGCGAAATATTTTATGATAATTATAATAAAATATAATGTAATCTATGAACTACTATAGTACAATGTATAAAATTTGGATTATTGAGATTTTGTACACTTCCATGTATTTTGTCACTAACGACCCGGGTTTCGCCTTTCGGCATCTTCAGGCATTCGAGCACACGAATGGACTCGAGAGACAGTAAACAGTGTCTAACGCTTATATAGAAGATACAAATGCGACAAATATCATTTACGAGGCAATACATTATACGTCTGAGAGCCACACCGATACCCGAGTTAAAATTTCGGAAATCGTCCTAATCCTTATTTTGTAAGCACCATATTACCAGAGTGGCGAATTGCCGAAGGCGAATTGCCGCCTTTCAACTTCCCTTAGAAATACCAGTGATTTCACAATTACAACAGTATTGTGGGTTTTGACGGGATGCAATTCGACGAATGGGTAAATATATACAATCATTCCACATTTAGTGAAATCTGTTAGGTGTTTCAACGTATCGGATATAATAGCGGAGAATTAGGAAGGTTCAGCTGCTCATTCTTTTAACCTGATAAAATAATTTATGACCCCCATGTTTTTATGCAACAGTTTAACCCCATCATCCGCATTAAACGTATGGTTCTCCATTAGCAAGTGATTTGCGAATGTCGAAGTTTCTTTTAATCTAAAGGCAGCTAAATGTTCTGATACCCTTATATCTAATGTACGTGTGGTTTTACCCATATAGAAATGTTGGCAATCATTGCATTGTAATTTATAAATACCAGATTTGTTCTTAAAGTTTACTCTATCTTTATTGTTAATAAGTAATTTGCCTAGAGAGTTTTTGCAATAGAACGCCGGTCTAACACTATCAGCGAGTTGTTTTTTAATTTTAAAGCTTGTGCAACCTAAATAACTTATTCTATGCCAGATTCTAGGGCGGTCTATGTCTTTAGACAAGTTCCCGAAATATAGCATCTTTTCTGCTAATTTACGTTGTTTTTTTGATACAAGACTATCTATAAGAGACGCCTCATAGCCATTATTAATGGCAATTTGTTTAATAATGTTTAGTTCGTTTTAGTTCGGTTTAGTTCGTTTAGAAGTGTACAAAATCTCAATAATCCAAATTTAATATTGAAATTCCATCAAGCACCCTCAGTCGATGTCTTAAATTATACAATGTATAAATCTATTTACCGTTAAAACAAGTTCTCTGTAATAAAAGATGGTTGTTTTATAACCTAAAACAACTTTTTGTGAAAGAAACGGAATGAAAATTTTGGTTTTATTACAGCTTTGTATATCAAAGAACAGATGTCGTTAGTTATTATGTTTCTTCTATCTTTATCGAAAATTTCTTCATGAAAGCTGTAGACATCTGTGATTTTCAGTAGAAAGTTTCAAATGAAAACTGCTGAAATAACTCATTTCTTAAAGCTAAGTTTGTAAATAGAAAGGTGGTATTATACCTAGTAAACCTATCTTATTTAAAATAAATGTGTCTCGTAAAAAACCATCGGATAAAATTGATATAAATTAAGATTTTTTCGTTTATCTTAAACTGGTTAAAAATTATATTAATAATTGACTATAATTAGTATGTAACATTATTATTTTTAATTGAAATTAAATTAACACACTTTACTTAATAATTTAATGGCAATCGAGCAAATATTTTTTTAATTACGGGTCTATTAATTCATTCAACGTTTGTTTTTACCTCACTTAAAATTTTATTAGTTGCCTTTGTTTATTTTTTCAATAAAATTTGCTTATTTAATTGAATATCACATGTAACTATTGCTGGAAACTTTGATAGTAATAAATATTGTCGTTTTCTCAATTTTAGTTCATTTACGTTTCAATTCGTTGGTTTTTAATTATTGGTAGATGGGTTAAGTCCAAAAGAGATATGCTTTTTTTTTCTGGTTAGAGAGCGGACCTTGTCTGTTATAATTAGCGTCATCCAGACTTACGGTCTTCCAACTCCCTTCGTCTATCGCTGACCTAAAATACTCCAGCCCTGTGAGATTCACGTCACCGTTTTCTTCCGCTTCTTCGTCTTCCACCAGGAGTAGAACATGATAATTATTATGTAGATTTTTATTCACCTATACGTGATATATGTCGGGTTCTTTCGCTCAAACAGCTAAAAGCATTTGCGTCTTAAATACATATTTACGTATGAGCATATTTTATTTTGACTTTGGGAAGGTTTGCAGCGAGCCACCAAAGAATAGTTACACCACTGTAACAGTTGCGTGGGCTCGTAAGCGTTATTGAGATTTGCACAAAGACTTTCACAGTTGAATAGAGACTTTACTCTTCTTAATTGCAAAAAAACTCGTTTCGTTAGGAAAAAACCTTACTAAGCGTTGTGAATGAAGGTTAATTACAAGAAAAAGTTCCGTTTAAAGAAAAATTGAAAAGAAACGAAACATAAAAGAATGGTTGGATTATAAAACAATATTATCAGAAATCGCTTTCCATGCAATTACGCTTCAGGGCCATTTTTCCTATTGATTATAACGTCTATTCGAATGAGTTATATTATATTTCCTAATATCCATAAACCGTAAAACATAAAATTGCTAAAGCTAGCTACGAATTTAAATAAATACATATATCGACAGTACTTTGGCCAATTGATTAACCCTAAAAATTGAAACTATTCAAGAGAGAGTGAAAACTGTTTTTATCGAGAACATTATATGGTGAGTTGCGTAATGAATCTTTTAAATGCACTCCTGTAAATTCTCACGTTTGCAGATACGGGATTATAAGTGAAAATTCTTTATATAATAGTGGCTCACATCAAGTGACCGGGTCAGAATTTTTAAACATTTGTAAAATGACTTGTTTTTCATATAAATTATTTTAACTAAAGCCTTTATATTAGAAAATAAAGAGTATCTAAAGTTTTAATTAGAACTGACAACAATAGTTTGTTTGAAAAAGTTTTATCGGATATTTCAATTTTATCAAACAAAATGTTCTGATTTTTGAGATATTAATTAATATTATATATTATCATGACTTGCTGAACCACATAAGTTAACAAAAATATTTTAATACAACAGAATAATAACACATATATACTTTGAATGCTTGAACGAACTCAGCTAATTTTCGTCAATGACCACATCAATAGAACAATAGAAGTAAAGAGTAAAACACACACCAACCATCGAGCAAAGAATGTTCTAAGTGAAGTTAAAACCTTTTCAAAGAAACTGTGATTTGTATGTTGTTTCTGTGAGATGATAATAAGCAATAATATCGATTGAAAGAACCGTATAAAACAATTTGATGAAAAAAAAAGTGTGTGGATAGAACTACCTCATTGAACAATATACAACTCTGAAATCAACTTATATGGTAGAATGTGGCTAATACAACATTTTCCGATCAAAAGGTCATTTTAGGCCAAAATGTCAGTTAGAACCTTTTCAAAGTAAGGTAACGATGTGCTATGAATATCGTTGGAAATATGGAAACAATAACATATATTGTTTGAAAAGTATAAATGAATTACTACATTAAAAAAAAAATCGGGCTTTTTTCAGGATGAGAAAAATAAATCTTTGCTTCAGGTCAAGTTTGGGTAACAAATGTGATATTGAGACTCGGGTTCGGGCCGGGACGGGCCTGAAGATGACGGGCTCGGAACGGGTAATTTTATGAAATTTCGGCCCGTGAAGACCTCTAATCCAAAAGCACTTCAATAAACAGAATTAAAACAAAAACCCTTTCTTTCTTTGAGTGGCATTGCAACGTATACCGGGTATTTACTAGTTAGTATATAAACACAATCTTCGTTCTTAAATAAAAACCAATTCAACTGAAATTCACCAGTCACAGAAAAATCGTCTAAAATTTTCAAACTCTTGTCTAGATTCATACGTACATGATTTTGTTTATACACATAATATTTCTTGTCATGTTCTAGTCTGTAATAATTGTAGTTGGGTATTTGAATGGTGAGTATTCAATGATTGTAAGAAAACTGCAGGTAACAAATATGAAGAATAGAACCTAGGATCGCAAAAGGGAAGTACAAAGCATAGTTAATAATTGGGCCAACGAATACATTACAAATTGGATCACAAAAAATGGTTCTTATAGAATAATTTATTTAAACTACGTAAAGGTCTAGACGGAAATGAAAAAAGACGGAAATTGCGAAAAGACAGATTGACGGAAATAGATGATGAGGTGGGAAAATGGCAGGTCGTTCTTTGTTCCGATTAGTGCCTTAAATACGGACGCTTATTCAGCTGGATGAACACGTCTTTTGCGAAGAAAAACTTTCTCGGGCATTAATGCTATGTCAATAAATTTGTCAATTTTGTTCCCTCAACGGTAATATTCTCCAATAATAATTATTGGCAAACAAAGTTACTTTCTGACAGGACCAGCTTTGGTTTAACGCTTTATTTTGGGTCGTTTATTGTTTTATAATATGTATTAGTTTGCTAGAAAACTATTTGATATTTTTGATCTAAAAGATTACTTTAATATGACGATTACAACTGTGCTAGATTCAGCGGACGAATATGTCGTTAGGTAACAGCATGATATATTTTTGTTAATTCTTCCTAAAATTTTTTACATCTACACAAAGAAACAAATACAGTTCTTTTCACTTTTTTTTTAAAGTAAACCAACACATTATATTAGACGGTAGAGCTAATTTACAATAAAATTATAACTTTTTGCTTCTGAAATAAAAATAGTAATCTCTAACATTTTTTTTTTTTTTAAATGCTTTACATTACAAAAGTAAAAATTGAATAAAAGCTTGTACTTCTTAATTATGTAATGATAATACGATCAATATTCTTAATTCTAAATTTGGAAATCAATTCAAAAATATGCAAAAGTCATAATTTTTTACTAAATTATTTACAAGTAACATATTTCTTTAATTTTTTAAAAGAAAACACGGTTATTTATATTGATAATGAGTGGTTTGGCTCATCGCGAGCATTATCAGAACCGGTCCTGATCATTATACACATGTGAAAGTAGTACAGGACAGATTGTGCTTTATTTTTAAAATATAATAACTTTCCAACGAGAATTGACAGTTAACACCTTTAACCTTCCCATGCTAAAAAATCCCTTTGGCTCTCATGCAGTCATATTGCATTACAGTGTGGGTTTTGTCATATAAACGCATTTAAAAAGTGAAATGACAATGTCAAAGAGTGAAATATGGTTTTATGTAGTATTAAGTAATTATTTTGCGTCATATTTTGTGTGTAAAACCTGAAATACATATCAAACTGTACGAAATTTTCAAAAGATGCAAAAATCGAAATTCTTCATAGCGAAACAAACTCGAGACGTATCTCAGTGCCTCTTGAAAAAAACGGTTGCATACGGCAAGGTCATGCATTTCGGGTCATTACCATACTATACTATACTGTAATGTTGTTTTTTGCGATAGTAAAATTGACGAGGTTTTCAAATTATGATTAATTATACAAATAAGACGTAAACTATAATCTATTTTTAATTACATGTAGAACTATTTTATTTACAGAGAGCAAAATTTTCAATTTTTTACATGACCTATATCATATATGATTTAAAGGTTTAAAAGCCGAGGTAACGCAATGTTACACATTTAGTACGGAAGGGTTAAGGTGACAAATAATATAACAATTCGAATCTAAAGTATTGACACCGCGTCCATCGACTAAACAACAGTGATAGGTTTTACGTGGTATGTGTTACAGATATGAGATAATTAAATGAAAAGAGCTATAGATATACAAAATTGATTGATGCAACTATTCGCAATTAGTGGCTTTAATGATTACGGATAGAAAATATCTCTTGAATTTTATACAATCAACTACCAAAGCAGTGAATTATTTAGTGTGCCAGAGATATTTAAGGAGCAACAATCTATAGTAGAGAAGTTTTAAAAAAATTAATTAATCAAGAAATAAGAACGACGATGAGGAATAATGACTAAGAAAGCATTCACTTTACAATTTCAAATACTCGATGATGATGGTATTTAATATCGAGTAAAGTCTACTTCAAATTTGGTATTAGTTTATGAATTAAGTAAAGTTAAATTGTAAAGCTTCTTGGAAATGCTGTAACACAGAATTTTATTTTTTATGCCAACACACTAAAAAGTTCAAATTCAGGCTAAAAGCTCACAACACTGCCATCTCTTGCCAGATGGCCTATTTACTTTAGTAAAGTTACACTGACAAATGTAAAATTTGTCAAGTCGAGCGCTGAGTAAACACTATTTATTTTATTATTACAATGTTCTCGGACATGATTTACTTACTACCATGTTCAATTGAAAAAAATTGTGACGCGTCATCTATTATATATTTTTTTTTCTTTTCAATGTATAGTAATTCGCTGAATTTGATTCAAAATAAACAGTGTATATAAAAAGTAATAACCGTGTAACTTAAATGTAATATAAAATAGTCCAACTTTATGGTAACATCACATTTAAATGATTTTATATTCGATATTATAATACTAAATTCTCTTTTCAATATATGAGGGCTCTAGTACCATAACTCAGAATCTTCACCAATGCTTGTTTTTGGTAAAACCAAAAAAATAGTTTTAATGTTACAGTTACAAATGCATAAAACAGACGCTTACACCATGATATGTTAACAAACACAGGTGGCCATAACAGTACAATGCTACACTCTCATTGGCTGGATAGGAGGTTATTTGTTTAGAAAATTATAGAGCATTAGAAAATATGTGATTTGAAAATTGACAACATATTAAAATTCATTTTAGATGACAGTTTGTAAGTTTAGAAAGATGTTTTTAATTTAAATTGTAGGTGTAAACACGAAGAAAATTTCCGCATTTAAAACTGTTTTTTTGCATATGCTGGAGATTATGAGTTATGGTAGTAGACACCTCATATCAAAATGCGGATATTTATTTATTAAAATATGTGATGACTCTGTTTTTAATCAAAATCAATCCATAAACCTACTGGTGATAATATTTAAAAAAAGATAATTGGAAGATATGGTCGAATTAAATCTCTACGATGTCGTGTATTTTAAAGTACCTGTTTTTAGTTTGTTTAGAAATTACGTTATTGGAAACATTCTGGGAAAGTCAAACAGCACTCAAATATTGGCGTGAAGCCCGGTTATCGCTCAATATTTACGAAGTCGTTCAACTCGACTAGGAGTAAAGTTGTCGTCGACATTATCTTGCATTTTGAATTTTACTGGAAAATTTCCAACGGATTTCACATATTATACGGATATGCGAAACGCGTTGCAGGTCATTGCGATTTATTTGATACACCGCGACATGAGGACTAGGGGCTGCAAATAATACCAATATTTTATTAGTCGGTTATATGGTTGAAAAGTTTACCTGTTATTTAGTGGAAAATTTTGTTCAAAAATCAAAAATGACGGTGTTGGAAAAGTTTTCTAAATTAAAGCCTCAAACCCATCCTTGACACATAACGAGTGGAAACAAAGGTACAGCAATTTATTTAAACCTCATTAAAATAAGACGCCTTATATGGCTACGTCGTGGATATATTATGGATAATTCAAGCATATCAATAATTGATATTAAAACTTCTGAAAGTAAGCGGAAACCTAGTTGTATAAATATTATTAAACTAAATATTAGAAGGTAAGTTACTCTGGACAAAAAAAAATCCTTAAAAAGGTATTTTTTTACGTTGTAGAGACAAGAAGAAGAAGGATTATTTAATATATATTACACACTGGGTTTCACCCTCTCACAAAAAAATTGTCCACTTCTATGTGTTTTGTAGTCTCTTTCCAGCTCTGCTTCGTCCGCTTCAATACAATCCAATCATCTTATTTCAAGCATTCTTACATTACCAATCATTCATCGTCTTACAGTTCAGCGGTTCTTCTATGAAAGTTTTGTTAACATTACAACATGGAAGCGATGAGATATGAAATGATTCAACCTTAAAAACATCATTAATATGTGAAACGGGTAATCGGAATCCCTATTGCAAATTTGGCGATTTTTCAATATGGATGGTGCCATTTGCTAAATAACGTGAGAAGTGTTTTAGTATCGATATCAGTATTAAACATCGATACGGTACACAATTTCTTATATAAATACAACGGTTTATATATGATCATTCCTGATATCAACGATGCTATTGCAAACGCTACGTGACTTTTGGCACATGCGATTTGAAAAAGAAATGCTTCGTCTAGTTGCAGATTGCGATAAACAGACAATATTTATTAATTTTACTGATTATGCGTAATTACATTGACTTTTTACACACATTGATTCATCACCCTTACTTAAACCATTACAAGAAGCCCACGTAATTATGCATAATCAATAAAATTTCACAGTATTTATTTTAACGTCTAATTAGTAACACAACGTACGCTCCTTTGCTAAAAACAAATTAGTACCTTAAATGATTTAATTTTAAATAAACATTATGATATTTGAATACGTCAGATGACATAATATTGTGTATATCTTCTAAACAGTATATATAGCTAATCTAAAATAAGTTTAAGTATAGTTCTGACTATGGCGTCAAACCGAAATAGCTATCAAATACGTAATAATTTTTTGTAGAACTAAATACTTTGTTATTTAATCCTATTATTGAATATGATGAATTATTTACAACGTTAAGAATCCTTATAATATGAAGTTAGTTATTGTATAAGTTCATTAAATTATCGCTTATTATTATATGTTATCATAAATGCTTGCCGAATAATACGAGTTCAAATTGAAATTCTTCTAAATACTTCACAGCCAAATTACCGGCTATTTAAATCTTGTTAAGTAGCAAAATAGTCCATCGAATTTGAACATATACATAATTTTTTTTATAACGATATTCATAATGAAACAGAAGAATTAAATTAATATGTTTGATAAGTATTAAGTAGTTTATTCAAGGTGATTATTGATTGACCGTCATTACTCGGTACTATTGTCAAAATGAAAATCCCAAGAGAAATTTTCACCTCTAAACATTAGTAATTAATTTGTAATTAGTAGTGTTATGATAATTAATACTATCATTTTTTGTGTCTTATCCCTTCCCCAAGTCCAGTAGAAGGAAACAAATCCACTCTACCCTTTATTTTTAAATTATGATTTAGAATCATTGATTACATTATAAATAAATAGCTTTGCGATTATGGGTTCCAATCCGGTTTAAGCCGAAAGCGGTTAACCGAAAAAACCGAAAACTGGCTTACTTCACGGGGTTAACCGCGTTTTTTAAAAATTCTTTTATTTACACTGTTTTAAAAATTCAATATGTTTCAGAAGAAAAAACGGACATATTGTTGAATAATCACCTTTGTCACAAAGTTATCAAAATTATGGATAGAAATGATTTCATACGATAAGCAATTACACGACATTATCAAAAGACAAAAAGATTCTTAAACTATTTGTGATAAATAAGGCACATGTTACACAATAGCTGTTATTGTAAATGTGAGAAATCATCGGTAGAAATCTTGAAGAATTCGTTGACTAGAATATTATTTTGAATATTAAAAAAAGTAAGCAATTTTGTGATTTGTAACCTACAATACGTTAAATATTTTCATATCTTTATGTGCAAGTTATTTAATGAATATTTCCTATTCCTTTTAAAAGATAATTTTAAAGATATATTGTTTATATCTAATCACTTTTAAGGTGTTAACTGTCAATTCTTGGTGAAAAGGCATTATATTTTAAAAAATAATAATAAATTCATGTGTACTACTTCAACATATTTATAATGATCAGGACCGGTTTCGTTCATCACGAGCTCAGTTGATAATGCAAATGAATTGTGTTTTATTTTTTTAAAATATGTTTATATTTAACATTATACTAACATAAATTTACCTACTTGCGATAGTTAGTCTGAGGATGCTTTTTAAAGAAGCGAAACGCGTTACATTCAGTAACACAGCCACTGGAATAACTAATTTTTCAATTTTAATTTTATATTAAGGAAAGTTGACACCTTAAAAGTTCGTTAATTATCATATTTTACACTAAATTTTCTACTAAAGCTGTGCCTCACAAATAGTCTTCAAGTAATTTTTTTATAAAATATCTGATCTATATATTTTTCTCACCCCATAAAATTTGATTGAGTAAAGCTATTTTTAGTTTTTTTAATGAACGCCTATAATATTTTAGTTATATTCTGACCAGCCGAATCAATTGATTTTCGGTATTTTTTCATAATTAAGTTGAGAGTTTATATTCATGAATTATAATTTAAAGTTGTGAACAGAGCTTAAGCGTGTCTGAGAAATGTCAAACAGTCAGCATTAATCTGGCGGTGAGTTTATTTGACAGGCAAAACCGATGGGGGTTCCAGGGTTTGTTTGCCATCGAATCAGTACGATTCAGCAGATCAATTATCGAAAGGGTAGGATTTAACTAAATAACGGAGGGTAAGTAAGTAGGATGTTTAATTTTTAACATTTGGTGTATTTACGATCATTGATCTCTACATATTAAGTATTTTTTTTATATCATCTTGACTGAGCGTTAAGGTGCGTTAGCGTCAGAATTCTTCGAGTCTCTTTCATCTCTAAAGTTATTGTTTTTTTTTGTACAGTACTTCCATCTTTGGCGATTGAAAGGTGTGAAGCCAGTTCACGTAGACACAATATTCATTTATATAAATATACCTCCCCGCATACCACACCCAAACACATATACATATCAAATTTGGATTATAGAGATTTTGTACACTTCCATGTATTTTGTCACTAACGACCCGGGTTTCGCCTTTCGGCATCTTCAGGCATTCGAGCACACGAATGGACTCGAACTGAGAGACAGTAAACAGTGTCTAACGTTTATATAGAAGATACAAATGCGACAAATATTATTTACGACGTAAGATATTATACGTCTGACAGCCACACCGATACCTGAGTTAAAATTTCGGGAATCTCCCTAATCCTTATTTTGTAAACATTCCCGAAATTTTAACTCAGGTATCAGTGTGGCTCTCAGACGTATAATATCTTACCTCGTAAATAATATTTGTCGCATTTGTATCTTCTATATAAACGTTAGACACTGTTTACTGTGTAAATTCATCCATCTAATCGAATGTCTGAAAATGCCGTAAGTGAAACCCGGGTCGTTAGTAATAAAACGAAATGTACATTACTTTTATTTTGTTAACTGTAAATTTTTGGGAGAAAGCACTATTATTTATGAAAGTATTTAATTTATTAAGCTTCAAATAGAACTATTAAATTTCATAGCATAATATGTTATCAAGACAAAAGTATACAACCCACGTTAGAAGTGATTTCGGTTATTTTATTTCCTATCCTTTTGGTTAAGTAGTACCTGATTAATTTATTCTGTATATGGAATAACATTCTCTACGTATTAGAGAATAATTACGCCTACGGCTAATTGAGTCCAATGAAGCTGTCAAGGTATGTGTCATTTACACAAAGACACCACAATTACTGAATTAACAAATTTTCATTTGAGCATGGGAATCCAAAGCTAGATAAATTTCCTAAATTTGAATATCATATGTGAAGATTTATTAATCTCATCATATAAACAACAAAAAGAAAACAAATGGCGAAGTATTTGGTTCTACATCAATTATGTTATATCGTCGGCATAATGGCAAAATGCGATAAGTCAAAAGTCGGCTGTTTTGAGTTATGCAGTGAACGTATTACGATAGATTTTATGACGGCCTAGCGTCTGAAAAACAAGCTCAGTTATATTCCATGTATTTTTTAAGTAATTTGAAGAAATCAACATGAATTCAGTAAATTTCATACACAGCTATCAATGGCAAAAGACTATAATAAAGAAATCGAAGTCGCAAATAACGAACGAATCTCATAAAGTTGTTAGTTTAATAATTAATGGTTAAGGTTAATTTAAGAATTGTGTTTTTAACTTGTAGACAGGGACTGACCTTAAAGTTAGAACAGTAGCTAACCAGGCTTGAAGTATATACGACTTGTCCGTTCGATCGTGTGTGGCAGAGTATTGACGTATATTTTTATCGTAGGTAGCAATGTGTCTATGGTTCCGTTTTAGTGTTGTCTGTGTTGCTACTCGTATTAATTAGTTCCCAACAGATACTCCCCCAAAAAAAAAATTGAAATAATTTCGTTAAATTCAGTGTGGGATCTGTAGGGGTGGCCAGTGTCAGTTAGTTCCCTACATATTAAATTAATAGAAAAAAATTAATTTCATGACTTTCTTAAAAGTCGATTATTCCAAAACAAAGTTTTTTGAATTTATACTGCCACTATACCGATGATATAGTCAAAGCCGTTATGGCGTCACGTTGTCGTAATACACTTTGAAAATTAAAGTGGTGTAAACCACATTTTGAGAAACAACGCGATTCATTTGATACTCTGAATTAAATTCGAAGTTAAAGAAAATTTTGGTACTTGTTTGGTAAAAATACATGTAGTTAGTTACGTGTATCTTTTACCAAACAAGTACCGTTTGTCGCATTATTATAAAACATTTACCATTGTGTCCAGTCTTTCTAGAGATTTTTTAGTTAGTTTGAGGTACTGTTCTGTGATTAGAAATTAAATGCTGTCTGTCTGTCACGTTTGAGCTGACATCTGTTGATAGTACTATGACTTAGTGTTCACTTTCAACATTTTCACATGTTTAGAATTAATTCAAATAATTAAGAATATTACTTACAAAATTGTGGCTCTAACCAGCTATAACTAGTTTTAAAAAATAAAAATTATTTAATGCGAAAACTAATTATATATAGATTTTAATAAATATCATCCATTATTTATATTCAATGATTCACATAACAGAATATTAGAACCGTTGAAAATGTAACCTGCAACGGTTTCGGAACGACTGGTGTTCATCATCAATCAAATCAATTAGTCATCCCAAAATAATATTTCTGTGACGTCATGAAAAAAGTTGATATGTCCGTTTTTGTCAATTGGGTTTTCTTAAAATAAAATATTTGGTGTCATGTTAGTCATTATCCATGAAGAAGATCCATTGAATATGTTTATTATACATTTAATTTTAATTTAAGACAAATCACCAATGTTCATATTTCTTCTAAGCTAAGGTAAAAAGCCACAGATTTATATATCGTCGCTGTTCTGGAAGAAAATACTAAAATGAAAAATACATATATTGAATTAGTTATACCAAAACGTTCCTTATTTTAAACTCTACCGTATGGAGGAACACACTTATTTTTATAAATTATTCTTTTGCTTAAAAACAATTTTGTACAAACAAATTAAATGAAAAAGATATAGCATTTCAAACATTTATAAAACTTCAAAGTCTAATTAATCAAAACTTGTATTTTTCTGTTAATGTTTTTTTCCAGAACAAAGACGATATAATATCAATGGCCTAGTTCCATAGTGAAACAACTACAAATTGGTTGTTTTGAGATATGGCCAATCAAAGTTTTGACTTATCTAGTAGATTGACTCGTAAAAACTGATGGCTTATTATTTGTTTTACTTTTTAATTCAAATAGTTGGTCAATAGTTTATAGTTTAACGATTAAAGGTTGTGTCTTTATAGAACGCATCGATTCACAAAAATACATTTCCACAGTACGATATTTCGATATGTATGTATGTATATGCGATTGAGAAATTATTTAATTTTGCTGATATCCATATGCAAATATCTGCCTTTTGAGAGAAAACCTGTACATTTTACAAGCTGTACTTTTGTGGAACTGTAGAAGAGCGGTGTTCGAATATAATGGCTTACTTTACTCGAAACATCAAATTTTTAACATATTGTCTTATGAAACTGGGCCACCGATATATATATAGCATCTTAATTAATATAATTAAAGATTTAAAGTAAAATAAAACATCTTGAGAAACCGAACGTGATGTCAGAATTGTCATTATTTAATTTATTTTTAACTTTGTTATGTTGAAAATGTTTTTTTTGTGGAATCCTTCAACCACAGAGAAGAAAATTTGGAGCTCTAACTTGTTTTCTAGGTTATGTCTCCAAAATGACCACAAACACGTACTTTAATTTCTATCAATTAACCAACCATACGCTAAAATAAAACTAATTAATCAATCAGAAAACACTAAAAATTATATAAACCAAATACGCTTTCAGAATTGATGAGCAGCGAAGGTTGACCAATTTAAATTATTCCGATGACGTTTCCCAATTCATTTGTTTCACAAACATCATCTATCAAAAACACTCAACAGAAACAATTTACAAACAAAAACATTAATTAATAATTTCACACTCGCTTTGTTATCAATAAAGGTTATATAAAATTCATGTTACAGAATATAAATGTAACACTGTTTTATATTATAGGAAAATATTATGCGGCGAAAACCGGAATTATTTTCAATTATACTCGACCGTCGTATAGCACGGTTAGATATACTTATAGTTAACATTCTATAAACATCTAGAATAGAGATTTTCACCCAGTGGGGAATTGCTACCGCTTGTAAAAGATATAC
This sequence comes from Himalopsyche phryganea, assembly GCA_022494535.1. Lineage (NCBI taxonomy): Eukaryota > Metazoa > Arthropoda > Insecta > Trichoptera > Rhyacophilidae > Himalopsyche > Himalopsyche phryganea. The sequence goes on along the minus strand of JAGVSL010000001.1, from coordinate 13,157,772 downwards.
ATAAATGCATTTTTTAAATAAAACATAAATTGTTTTTACTACTTACACACTTTTATAATGATCATGACAGGTTTTACTCACCACGAGCATTATCAACTTGCAACAAGGGTGCTTGATGGAATTTCAATATCAAATTTGAATTGTTGAGATTTTGTACATTTCCATATATTTTGTCACTAACGCCCGAGTTTCGCCTTTCGGCATCTTCCGACAGCACACGAATGCCAGAAGATGCTGAAAGATGAAGCCCTTGGTCGTTAGTGACAAAATTCATGGAAATGTAAAAAATCTCAACAATTCAAATAAAGTTGAATGTTACACAATTGGTTCAAGAACTATGACAAGAATTTAGAGGTAATCAAACAAATTATATATGAACGAAATTAAATAGTGTACAATTAAAATCTTAAGGGCCTCTTACGAATCAATAAATGTATTCAAATTAAAAATCAGGTTTCTGATCGAAGTATAAAGAGTTTTATTTTTAAATATAAAGCCTTTCCACCATGAATTGACAGCTGACACATTAAAAGTGACATTTATGCATATTTGGAAAGCATATTTTGAGTTTGAGTTAGAGTATTTTGCGAAGCGTAGAATTATATTCTGAACATTATTGAAAGGGGGAATGGAACAAAAAAGGTTGAGAACCTCTGATCTGTAAGTTTCATAATATTTTTTTATTTCAATAAAACAACACAACACATAAAATGAATATTTATTAAAAACATTTTATACATTGTACCGATCATTCCTCACCCACACTGACAATCATTTTCGATCGATTTTTGAATATTAATTATCGTTCCATCAAAAATATAAAGTAAAAAATATCAGCATTTTCAAAAATTTCGTTTATTGTTTTTAATTTGAAACATGTGGGTATTTATTTCCCTGCAATATTTTTCTGTTTCATTAATTTTTGTAGGTTCAGAATTTTAAAACTGACCTTATGGTCATGTAAATTGTAAATCACCAATGTATGTGAAATGATTGAAGCAAATTAGTTTCATTAAAAATTATTTATTTATTTTGAAATTTAATAATTCTCAAAATTTAAATATTTAATGAACTGTCAGAATAACTTTTCTGACATATATAATTTTATATTTAATTAGAATTTTCAACATCCATAAACAAATATACTGTATGAAAATGTTAACGAATGTTTTCTCTGTTTGCTGTTAGCAGAAATTTATTCCCTTTATTGTTTGACGACGAGACGAGAGAAAAATAAATCTATAAAGACTCTCCACTGACCTCACCTCTATGTTGTAAATATTTATCCCGTAAATATAGTCTGTGAACTCTTGCAAATTCTAGGAAAAGATATTTGAATGACATATCTAATGCCTATCGTATTTCAAATTATCTTTCTGAACTCCGAAAACGATTACTAAATTAATGACATTATGAAAAATTAATTACAATTGTAATACTGCGGGAAGCTGACTTTACAATATTTTTAATTAAATCTTATTTATCATTCATGGTGTCGGAAGAATTAATTATATCACATTTAAATTAATTATTTAATCAACGTATTTTCGTAATATGTCATGTAATTATAATATATTATAACGTAGTAGATTATTTTTAAATTCTTTTATGATGAAACGATCGGGTAAAATATTCTTTTTTAAAGTAGTCAGTATTTTTTTACTTCTCCGTAATAACCAAATATATTTTTGCTTTTCTCTTTTATTAATATATTAACTAAATGGAGAAATTTATTTGAATCTGATTCAGCTTATCTGATATTTTTTAGAAACATCACGATGTTGTTTCATTATAAAAAGAGAGAAATGGTTAACGTTTCTTGATTACTAAAATTAGAAAAAGACGATATGATTCAATTAAAATGTTTGTGAAGGTTAAAACAAAAAAATCTTTTATTTAAATAAAAACCATGAATTTGTGCAGCAAAAATATTTTGACAGTCATTAAAAAATGATACAACATTACAGATAATAAAATGACAATTTAATGTTGTTCAATGTTACAGTAAAACTACATGTTTATTCATTTGAACTGTCTTATTCAAAATTATTATTTTCCATTGATAAAAAGTACATATTAACATAAAAGAGTAAGAAATTCAAAAAAATCGAAAACTTTTTTCCACTATTATTGTCGGGTCCGTGGCGCAGTGGTCGACGTCGTTGGCTACCGTTAGGGATATGTCGGGTTCAATTCTTAGCACGGACAGTTTCATAAAATGATTTTTCAATAGATTTATGGATTTCTGTTAGTAGGCATGGGTGTTTGTGATGTCTACAAATTCCCTCCCACCCATCCTATGATGAAAACAGGGTGCAGCGAGTTCGATTACCTAACCACTAGTCCTGCCATAGCCTTATCCTTCTATCCCCATCTCTAAAAAAAACAGAGGTTGAGCAACTGAGTAACAAGCAGTTTTTGTAAAAAAATTCTGTTGAGATACCTCCATTAGGAGACCATATGCCCCACGTTTATTTATTTATTTGTAAATTTAACAAACTAAAATGCATGGCATTACAGCTGACGCCAATGCGCCATGCACTTACACATTAATAACAACAGTACAACAAGAAAAACGTTGGGAGCGGACATGGGAAAAAAAATGTCGGGTCCGTGGCGCAGTGGTCAACGTCGTTGGCTACCCTTACGGACGTCTCGGGTTCAAATCCCGGTATGAACAGTTTCATAAAGTGATTTTTCAATCTAATTATGAATTTCTGTTCGTAAGCACTGATGTGATGTTTGTCAATGTCTAAAAGCTCCCTCCTACCCATCCGATCCTAAAAATGGGGCACAGAGAGTTCGATTAGCCAACTAATAGGCTTATCATAGTCCTATTCTTCTATCTCCACTCTCTTCTTAAAACTGGATAACAAGCAGTTCTCGTAGAAAACTTCTGTTAAGATACCTCTATTAGGAGTATTTACATAAGCTCCACATTGGGAGCGGATATGGTAAATTTCAATTGTATTTGTAGTTGTTTTTATTAGACAATAAAATTCTAATAAAAATTCGATGTAAAACACAATAGAAACAATAAAATAAATTCCGTTAGACATATTTTGTCTCTCGTTTGTCTTAGTGCTGAAATTGCTGAAAAAAACTGATTCGAAATGTGGACAGATTTCTCGAGATAACCTTATTCCATCAAATATTTATCTAGTGTGGATAGGTGACAAGACGTAACATTGTTTCACTCAGAGCTCACCTGTATGCTGAAAGGGTAACTCAGCAAGGCGAACTTGCGGAGAGTTGTTTTCTCAAAGGGAATGGTTTGAGGGGTCGAATCGATATCACCGGCGCGCAACAGTTCTCTCGGTAGGTAGGTCTTTTCATAAGCTGTCAGAGTTAAGAAAATACATTCGTAAGTGAATGATAGCTTTAAAAGGTACAAAAGCTTTTACACAACAAACTCAATTAAATATCGCAATGTTTTTGAAGGGATCAATAGAAAATACATTAAAAGTATGCGACTTTTGTCCATGTTATAAATTTGAATTTCTTACACAAATTCCAAAATGGTTTCAAAGAGTCCAAGGTAAAACCAGGGTTTTGTTGAAAGAAAGTTTCAATGTTACGTAATATAAAATTATTTCTGTCTTTTACAAGTAAAATTAAATATCTGGTATATAAATTAAGTATCATTGTCTGGCTGAAAAGTTTTATATTACACTAGCGATTACCCGGTATGTGGTGCAATGCCACTCAAAGATAGAAAGTGTTTGTGTTTTAATTTTGTTTATTGAAGTGCTTTTGGATACACAATATTTTTTGTTTTTTCATCTGCACGAGCAGGTCACATACAGCTGTCCATGTTAGAAGCATGGATTTTCTAAATTTATTCCACACACTTGTAGCGATTGTCCATGTGCTTTGTTGATGATCATTGCAAATGCGAGTCACGCCATAAACATATCTGTCGAAAACATCGGGTTGTGTGGCAGCAGTACATCTTCTCATTTTAATTTTCCATTTAAGACCGGCAATTGGAATTTAACAATTAACACCTGTTATTATGTGACACACGAACTGAAATGCCGCTGTTTGTACCTATTTGATTATTTTTTTAGATTCTAGATTTTTTTTCAGAAACCTTTGCGGGTGTGCGTGCAACAATTCACCAAAGTTTCATCGCAATCGTATGAATAGTAAAAGAGCGCATACGGGACAAATAAACAAACAGACGTTCATTTTTATATACATAGATATAGTTTAATGTTATTTTTAACTTGCTCTGCAAAAATTCGTCTTACTACTACCTACTCAATACACTAATTTTTTTATGCAGAATAAATAATTATTAAAGTGTCATTATTATGAGACAAATTTCTTAAGTTAGGAAGATGTGATAATTCACTTTTTTCCGCTTCTCTTAAAAATGCAGTCTAGATTAGATTATATGCGATTATACGGCATGTTTTTTTTTTGTTGTAAAATCAACGCATGAATAATTAAATTACGATATTTAGTAGTTTCATTTGAGTACATAAAAGTTCAGATTAGGAGCTACGCTTTTCAACAGATAAGAGTGATGAGTCGGGTCCATGGCCGAGTGGGCAACGTCGTTGGCTTTAGTTACAGTGTTCACGGGCTGGAGTCCCATTACTGAAAGATATATGAATTATGATTTAAAGATTTCTGTTGTCTGTGATGTCTATAATTTTCCATTTGATCCTGAAAACGCTTTGCTAAATTTCCCATTCTTCTATTCCTTCTCTCTTTGAAAAAGAAAAGTTAAGAAACTAAGTAACAAGAAACACTTGTAGAAAACTTTTGTTGAGATAAACTAAATCAAGAGTCCGAGTTAAATACTGCATATTTAAGACATAATCTAATGTATAAAAACCAATGTGGGTTTGTTCGTATCGTATGCACTGCCATACCGTTCATTCGATTCCGATAAAACTTTGTCAAGTTATTACTTGCACTTGCGTGAAAGATATAAGCATAGTACAATCAAGTCCAGCCCGGCCCGAGGCCAACTCTCAACTTTTTAATATTTAACTTAAAGTAGGTCTTAAATATAAAAATCAATCTCACAATCTAGATGTATCTAAAATAAAGAACCAAATTCGTGCAAATAGTGACATCTCGGAAACTTTCTTTCTTTGAGTGGCATTGCAACGCATGCCGGGTACTCACTAGCAGTAGATGAAATTGATTTTGGTTTAAAAATATGGCCCATACAAATGCTTAATATAATAGATGAACCAAGAACAACAAATGAAATAATAAACAAGATAATTTTGTTATTCCACTGATTGACTCAATATGTCTGACACGTGTTTTGCCTCTGAGATTTTTTAGATTGATTTATATCTCTAATGTAGACATTGGTTGGAGTTTATTATTTTACCAATCTAAGTATTTTTTTTTATTTTACCAAGTGCTGAGAGAGAGAAATACTAATGGCGTATGTATGGGAAGGGAGGGATTTTTTAAGGACAGAGCAAACGTCTTTATTTACAATGCGCTAATAATGGGTGACGAAAGTGTGTTGACGATATGAATATCAGCTACGTTCTAAAATTCTTGTGAAACTAAATAATTTTTACGTTATTATAATGGAGTTCTACCAAGAAAGTGTTAATTAAATCAATAAATTGTTATTAATTTCTATGAATTATTATTTTGTTTTACACTCCCTATTCAGAGCATATGACCATCACAAGGTTCCTCTAAGTTTCTCTGTCTCTCGCTAGTTTTCTTTTTTCCTCCCAGGTCATCCCTGCGTCCCGTAGCTCCGACGAATACATCCTACTGGTGGTTATCAGTGGCCTTCCACGCGACGGAATCCATTTGGTTAGTTGAAGAGCCAGGCAGGACTCAGGCTACCCTCAGGGCATCCGCAGCACATTTCCAAGCCAGGTATTAACTTTACTGTCCTTAATTATTTAATTGATGAAGCAAGTTTTTCTCGACGATTTGATAAAATTTGTGCAACAATGAAAGTGTGATGTAAATTAAAATTCTTTCTTTAATAAAACATTTATGATTTTTTGTCATAAAAATAATTCTTGCCAGTAAAACTATAATAATGGTTTAAATCTTCATTTTGTAAGGAAATAGATTGGCTGATTCATTTAACTTTACCTTATATGAATAATTCTGCTTTGGTTTCAGGTAAACATCAGTCGCGTTGAGTTTTAAAGGCCCGGTGAAACATTTTGACGAGCTTGCAATGTCTTACCAGGCATTTAAGTTTCTTGAGAAACTTGCAACTTCATAGTGCTACGAAAGTTGTCTGCCGTGTCATGCCGTATGCGGCACACGTGCCTACGTGTGGGTTCATGCCATGATCGAAAAGCTACGCGAGTATACGCTTACGTGATTGCAAAAAAAAGGTTAGTTGCTTGCCAAAAAAATTATAAAGGATGAAAGAAGGCGGAGTTTTGTTTTTTTTTTTTCAATGGCTTGGCGTGTGTAGGGAATTTTCGGCTAGCGGCAAAAGGAACATTTAGGGAATATGTAATTGAGAGTGTCAATAGATATTTACTCTGACTTCAATATACGAACGACGTTTGGGGGTGTTAAAACCTGGGAGAATCCTCGCTGTCATAGAAATAATTCTCGATTTATATCAGAAATATTCAGCAGTAAAATGATCATTAAATACTTTTACTTTACTTTCAATATGTTAACTGTCAATTCTTGATAAAAAGGCATTATATTTCAAAAATAAAACACAATTTGTTTTGTACCATATTTTCATAATGATAAGAACATTAGTTCATCGTTAACATTATCAACTGAAAAAACTCCACTACATAAATGATGGTACATAAATATAGTATATCAATTAGGTTAGGATTGAATTCTGAATGATTTATGAGAATTAACACGGACATAGATCATGTGTATTTTCATTTTCACGTCAAGTGTGTAAAAGTACTTTAGTCTAAACAACGGATTGTGAATGCATTATTCAGTCACTCCACCTGTTCGGAGATTCTGGCTTGTGATACTAAGGCCTATATATTTGAGTCAAAGTTATATAAAATTACATCAAAAACTATCTTTCATATTTCCAGATGTATCAAAGAATTCTCATGTTATTTACAAAACAATTACGGCCATTTTATTGCCATTGTTTTCCTCTATAATTAAAACATCACTTCGTAGGTCTTTGTGGTATAATAGTAAGAGTTTTTCCTTAGAAATTCGACCTATGCTCAAGACACAGCAATGTCAGGCTTACGTTTTATTTTAAATTTTAATTTAAGCTCTTTGAAATGGATGTTTGTGATGTATTTTTGAATGACGTATCTACCTCTTGTGATTTAAAGTCGCCATTTGGAATTTAGTTACAAAAGGCGAATAGATTTTGTTTTCATTATTTAACACCACTGAAGACACGATGATAACAGAAGCAATCATCCGTATAACGGCAAACGTTGAATTCTAGGAAGATTTAAAATTAGCCAGTCAGTTATATTTGTGTACCTGTTTTCCTTAATACACTATTAATCATCCCGTATGAATATCTTAATGACTGTTATCCGCCAGCATTATTTCATGATAAAGGAATTTTGTACGTGTAATAAACCAAAACCGTAATATATTAGATGCTTATGACTTGAGAGGATTCTCTTGACATTATCTCACGGAGACACACTTTCGTTCAGACTATACGTGTATATTAATCATGCAATCATTCAAAGTCTACAAAATTTCAAATTGATGGAGACATTTTTCTTTAGTTCGCTTATGAAAAACTCATCTAAAATTTATCATGTGCTTAAACTTCAATAATAAATGGCTCGCATTTTTCTGGTCAGAATTTAAATTCAATTTCGTTCATAATTTTTAATACATTGGTCAGAGTTTATATTAAGTGGTCATAATGGATACATGACCGATAGTCAGAATTACAAAGGGCATAATAAATAATTTATGGTCAGTATTTCCAACCTAACCTAACCTTTTATTCTGTCCGCATAATAATTTTATTCAGACCGTTTATATTTTTATTCTGACCGAAAATTGAATTTTATTCTGACCATTTAATTTGTTGCCTCAATAAATCACTTTTAATGTGTAAACCGTCAATTATTGGAGGTGATTATGGCATTATATTAAAAATAGAAAACAATTTATTTGTAATACTTCCACATGTTTATTATGATCTGGATCGGATTCTGGATCAAACAGTTGGTTCGAGAATTTACAGGTAATCAGACAAGAATTTATATCTTGCCTAATTCAAATTTATTGAATGAAAAAACGTTTTTCGCGTGTTCTCCACTTTTATATCCTTTCCATCAATCTATGAATATCAACGGTGTTTTGGCCAATTGATGTAGCGCTCAAAATTAAAATTGCTCAGGAGAGAGTAAAAACTGTTTATATGGTGAGTTACGTTATAAATCTTTGAAATACACTCCTGTAAATTATCATGTTTGGAGGTAGATGATTATATTCACAAAGGGAGTGTCGATATAACAGTAGCTCCCATCAAGTGGCTGGCTCAGAACTTTAAACCTAAAACCAAAGTTAATGATGTTTCCCTTCCAAAAAGTGGTCAATTTATTTTCCTGCTCTGTCGTTTTGAAATGAGATCCAACCATTAACTCGTTGAGGGCTATATCAATTGGCCAAAACAACGTTGAATTATGTATTACATCAACAATTTTATTTATATTTAATTTTCTCATGACCTAAGTGTTCAAAGTATAAACAATGCATGCACAGTTCCAACATACTACTTTAGAAATTCAGTATTTAAATTTCAATACCGTCATCTATGACAGGTACGGTTACAAGTATTTAAATAAATGAAATAATTCATTTTTCAAAAAACAAACCAATTTTATTGAATGACGGACTTACAACCTTAACCCACGTTATTATTATTAATCAGTTATGTTAAGGTTTTAATTAATTTATAAAAAAAAACTGAAACACAAATACAGTTGAATATATTCGTCAAAAAATTAAGCTATCGTTTCTAAATCAGACTATAAGAAAAATAATTTCCACCAGATTGTATATCCTTTCATAATAATACAGATTACACAGGCTTAGTAAAACTTACGAAGTAGCTAATAATTCTACCTAAGGTCCTTCGCGTAGACTCCTTTTCCGGAGAATTAAGCCTTCCCTGTAAGCTGCTATCTACTAAACAATGATCCACCCTGATTGAATACGGTAAATCCTTTTGCGATTCCTCAGTAAATAATAATTAACCTTTTGAATTATGCATGAACTTCCAATAGATAGGTCTTTTTTGCTATTCGGTCCCAAAACTGATCCGATAATTGAAAGGGTATTTATTTACGTTGATATGTTAAGTTTGATTGAAAAGATATATTTCATCCGATATATGTGAATCAATACTGTCGAAATATGAACATACAATAAAATACAATTTTAGGATAAGATGTAAGTATTTTATTGTAAAAATTGTTAGTATTTTATTTCATAACAATATGCACGAGAGATTTGTCGTTGAAAAAAATGTCATAATCTCATGTATAATAATAGGCTAAAATAACAAAGTATGTTGTTCTACAAAATTTTTATCAGGTAGTTTATAGCGATTTCGGCTTTACGCCATCGTCAGAACTACAATAGTATTAAAGGTAGTAGTAGATAGTTTTCACGATGGCATAAAGCCGAAATAGAGATCAACTACCTGATAAAGATTTTGTAGAAACCATGCTGTACTAGACGTACAGCATTGCTTTTGTCATTATAGGGGGCTTTGGCCAAACCCATTACGAAATACTTTTTTGGTCCACATGCGTTATGCCTCACATTCACTACTGCTTGTCGTACAGTACGCTAAGAAAATTTATCGATTAAATCAAAGGAAAATTCTACTAGGAAAAGGGATACAGTCGTAAGAACACTCGAACAATATTTGTTGCAAATATCAATATATGTTTTCTTCTGTGTTTATTAATAACTCTTAATATAAATGAATATATTATAATATTCATTCGTATTGAAAGTATCCTATAATCTTTCTTTCACTTAATGATTTCAGCTATGACGAGGATGCGATAGTATTATAGAAAGATTGATACATAGCTTATTGCTTTCTATACGCCTCGTTTAAATAATCGGATATGAATTGGGTATGAAAGAATAAATACTTCAAAGGCATCCGTAAATCAATGTCCATCCGTGGATTTGAACTATTGAAAGAGCAATCGAGTAAGACTAAAGTTCAAGAGCGTTTATCACTAGGCTACAGAATCGATAATATCTGACAAAAATGAGTTAACACGTCGATCCCTTATTGTAAAACACTTTAGTGTGGTAAACAAAGAAAATTACTTGCTCATTTTATTCCAAATCATAGTAAATTATTATTGTAAAAAGACAGCAACGCAGATACTACAGTATGACACTCAAGATGTAGACGTTATATAGGGCTTTCAATCCTAAGATCCCGGTCAATTATTCAATCCCGTAATCCCTGAATTGAGATTGAGACAATCCCAGGATTCACTGTAAATGCTAAAAAATAGTTCATCTATCAAATCAAAACTTCTTGATTGACTACAACGTGTAGCTACGTTTTTTCGTGTACATACATAGATACTGAATTAATATGAATTTATTGTAGTTTCCTTCGTTCTCATATTTCGTAACAGCCGTTTTTAAATAATTTGAATAGGAAGGACAAATTAAAACAGCTTCTTAAATGAATGGAGGGCAATATTTCGTCAAATTGAAGAACATGTTCTCTTTTTGGATACCATTTGGTAAAACCCACCATAATAATGCAATAAATAAAATAAAATAATTTTCATAATTACGTGTTTTTTTAAAAATATTTTGTTCTTTTTTTGTCAATGACTAAGTAACTGATTTTAAATCATCAAAAAAAAAATCATTCCAATGCCCAAAAAAATATTAAATCATACATAAATTCCAATTGAAGTAATAATGGACACAAATTAAAATTTAAATATTCAATTTAACACATGAAATTAAACTTAATGAACAATCCCGGGCGCCCGGGATTGGATGCCCTAGTTATGTATGATGAAAATCCAACGTATTGCCATTAATATCATTTTACAGTGAAAATGCGAATAACTTGGAAGTGTATTATCAGACTAAAATAATCGAAATACAGATACAGCTGTTTTACGCGAGAGTACGTTATAAAAATACTAAATAGTAATAAAATCAATATTTAGACATTTGCACTTACTACTGTTTTACACTTCTGGTAAGAAGTGATCTTAGACGGTTTGTGATTTAAAAAACACCATTTCTTGACATTAAAATCTATATGAAATGCACTTTAAGTTGTTTTTATTGTTCTGTAATCAAAAAGACTTCTCCGTCAGATAATAAGTTTCTGCTGGCGAGTAATATAAATAAATAACAAGACTTTTTCATGAAAGTTTATTACCTCTCACTCTGGATGTACTATTTATCTGGTTAAGATGTAAATTGGAAAACTTTCTGATAAAGGAAAATTTAATAGCTAAAGACATTGTTCTTATTTTTTTTATTCTATGCTTCGTATAATAAGTCTGAAAAGTTTTTTACGATAACAAAATAATGTAATAATTATAAAAATACATCTGAAATACATGTAAGCTATTTTCTCTTCGAATACCATTCTATTAACGGATTCAATTCCATTCGGTGCAATATATTAATAGTGATAATTAATTCATATTTAATATTAAATTAAATTCAATTACTTTATGTTTCGCTTCTATGAGAGAATTGTGACAGAAATTGCTATCTATACAAGAAAAAAGTAATTAGTTAAATTAAAATAAAATTGTTAATTTTGTTATTTCACTTGTTATATCACTAAGGTGACGCGTTTCGTCTCTTTAATAAGTATCTTCAGACTAACCATGTAACAAGGTTATTTGTTTTAAAGGTGTGGAATAACAAAGTTAACAATTTTAATTTTATTTTAAAAATAATTTTTCACTAAGTTACCGCCGAATCCATAGAAAAAAATCTTATTATACACTTTTAAAAGCTAATCTGATTACTATTTCCATTTCTGTTGTAGAGTATATGAATCATTTCAACAAAAGTTTTTTTATAGAACTGTAATTAGTTCAGTAATTTAAACGCTCTTTTAGAAAAGGTTTCCCACTCAGGGCTAAGCCTACACTATTGGTAAGCTAAACTTGCTATATAAGTCCCTTTTTTATGATAGGGAGGTGATGGGAATAAATAATATAAATATCACGATGAAATAAAATAATATTTATTGGCCTTTGTGGTCTAGTGGTAATAGGTCGAGCTTTGCCTTAGCAATCAGTTGGGTCCTGGTACGATTTTACAATTTTAGAAATATGTGGCCCATTGGCTGTCAGCTGTAATGCCATATATTTTTTTGAATTAAATTTAAAATTGAAAAAAATAATTAAATGCATCGTTTTAAAAACAATAGTGTACCTTTGTGAACTTTTTTGCAGATATAAAGTTGATGAAATAAATATAAACCCTCAAAGTCATGAAATCCACGAAGAATAGTGCACCGTCTCGTAAAAATAAAACAGTCCATTTTGAGCCCTGTTTAAATACTGAATAAGATATTTGTAAGTTTCTGAAATAAAATTATGATTCTACATGGTTTAATGTAAAATATGTTGAAATATTTCAGTGATACTTAACTCTACCCCAAACTGTAATATGCTACCTAGACGCTGCAAACTACTAAAGTTTATTTTCAAGAGACATTATTTTTAAAAAGCAATCTGTCCGCAGTTATTGCGCTGTTAAAGGTAAAGAATTCTCATAAAAATATCATTATAAAATAATGAGTGGAAAATTGCAAGAAAATTTATTTTAAATTTATATAAGAAGATATTAAATTGACATTATACTTATATTGAACAAGTACATATTTGACTATTTTTCACAACCAAGTTTTTGAGTTTCCAAATACTATCAAGAATAACATATGAGAAGGTACCGATCGAAGAGAGGTGAATGTTTGGTTATCAACGTCCGGGAGGTCTGGGATCTCAAGCAAACACCATTTCAAATTCAGTAAATCTCTTATTTAATTAACGAAGATGCAGTGGCTTATTACACAAAATATCAGTAACACAAAAAATTGAGTCTACATCTACATTTACTTAACACTTCAATTTACCTTTAAGTTATAATGCAATTGACACAACAACGATTTTAAATTAAGTCCAATTTCAAAACAAACAAAAACGAATTATAATTACTTGCAACGCCGTGGCTACGCCAGCCGCCCTTAGCTGGCGAAGTCTCTCAGTCGACTTTCTGCAAAATCAAAAATTCAACTACTCAAACTGTCGTCTTTCCGTCGAAAAATCGACTAGCCAGTGGACGTGCCCTTTAACAGCGTCTGTTTTCTAATTTCAGCTATAGGCCCTCGTCGGTTAGCAGCCGATGACTTTTTAATGGCCATAAACCGGTTCGGCTAGCTAACATTAGTTAGAAATTATTCGGAGCATTGTGATATTAAAAGTGTTCGAATACCGTTCTTGGATCACTCCAACCTTCCAAGAAACAAATAAATGATAGCAAAAATATCAGGGCGTGTCACATAATAACGAAGAAAAAAATTAAATACGATATATCAATAAGTCATGAAATAATCGCATGTATAGCATTATTGGTTTTTCAAAGTACTCTTTATCTTAAGTACAATTATTTGTTTTTTTTTAAATTTCTACATTATAAAGAATTGGCATACAAATCATAATATTTGGTACTGATGAGTTATAGTTATATCATGATTTTTACCAAAATATAAAAATAACAATATGACTTAATAATGATTTTGAAAAAAAACCGTATTTCCGATGATTTCGTCCGTTTTACCAGTACGCAGAGCGTTAAACTGCATTTTCTTTGATATTCAAAACAGAATCAATGCATTTTGTCATTATGCCCTCAATATGTATCTTTTACGATTTTTCTATAAATTTATATGAAAATAAATGGAAATTCTATGAAATCTAGTCTCAAACGCTCGATAAAAACGCAATAGTAAATATCTTGAATATATATTATTTTATTTTATAACAGACGAAAACAAAACGTCAATAAGATATAATGTATATCTAATAAAGAACATTTAATGTTCTCATTTCTGCTTTCTTTATTTTTTATATTCTAACAGACGTCATATATTTTAATCGATACAACTTTATCGGAGTTGTCAAGAAGTCTCAAAGGAATTGTCGGTTTTATTTTTTTGTTCTACCCTGCCAACGATTTCATTCAATGGTCTTGTACATTGAGTCGAATGGATAATTTGTTAAATTCAACAGCCTCTTGGTCGAGTGTTGAAAAAGAGTATTTTTAAAAATGAATTTAATAAGTGTTGATTTTATTTTATTCGAGTTCTTAACAAAGTATACAAAATATTAAGCAGCATAAACAAGGCGTTTCACATTACAACTTAACACTTAAAATACACTCTGTCGATAATGATTTCAGGATTGTTTCAATATTCTATGTTCATAGTTAAAGATTTAGACTTCTAAATATAAATTAATCTGTTTTGTTGCGTCTTTTAGTGCTGTAGTCGATCTAGACGAGCTTCGGTTTCGGTCTAAATTCAACAGCGGTAGTCAACAGCGTTACTTTATTACCTCCACAATAATTTTTGATCGTGTCTCTCAACTTAGTTAGAAGCTCGAATGCGATCAGATGTTTGATGTGTTCCAAAATCATCAGTTGTCTCATTGCTTCGTCTCACAGCATGTTGAATTATTTTGGCTTCGCGTTTTTGTGACTGTTCTTCTTTGTATTGCCCCGGTTTCAAGGCAAGCAGGATCACAAACCGCTATCTTTGTTCTGGGAATTTTAATGCGCTAATTGTCAGGCATTCAATAATTTTAACATTTTTTAAACGGTAAAAATAACTTTAAGACTTTATTTGTGATATCTTAATGCGAAATGAAAAAGCAACGGAGAAAATAGTAAAAAAGAGTCACATAGTAACCATTTCTGTACAATCTGTTTTTCTGCAAGGTACAGATGATAAAATAATGTGTTTAACAAATTTTTTATACTATAGATGTATTTGAAAAGTTTCTTATTAATGAAAACACTAGCTTCGTTGCGTAGCAACAATAATTAAAAGAAACAACAAAATATATCAACATTTTCTTTTTACTTGCTACAACAATATTATAATATATCGTCGTCACAGTGGCAGCAGACGATGTGTCAAAAATCAGATGTATTGACTTGTGAATGGCAGTACGATAGATTTTAGAACGGTGTATCCTTTGAAAAAACAAGCTCAGGAATATTCCGTGTAATATTTAAAATGATTAGCGATTCTCATATAGTGGTTAGCTTAAGGTACGTAAATAGAAAGACTTAAATTTCATGATTTTCTTAAAACTCGATTATCTCAAAGCATTTTTTTTTGATTAAACGCCTTCTGCCAATACTATAATGATAAAAAAGATATGAATTTATATCAAAATGACTTCCTAGAATGTTACTGCCAAATACATTTTCAGTGAATTCGGTATATTGTATAAATCCATTTGGAAAAATACACTAATCATGTAAAAATAAGTAGATTAATTATATAAACCTATTTGAAAGAACAAACTCATTTAAAACGGTGAATTTATTTATTGGTTGAATTATTATTCATGTTTATGTATTTAAGGTAATAGACAGTTTTGATATTCAGCTTAACTTCACAAATTTACTGAGTAAATTATTAATCAAAATATTAGGGAGTGAAGGTATCCGTGTGAATATTTGATCGATCGTCAGATGGAGTTGGTATCGGTGGCCGATTTTGATTCAATTAGGGTGAGTGCGTGCGGAAAATTTACGCACAGCTTTTCCTGATATGCTCGCTTTGTTCAGAGTATTTGTAGGGAAATGAAATCCGAATATAAAAGCAAATTGCCTGTCAAAATGGTGGTATTTTTTGTTGTTTGGTTTGATTTAAATTACAATCCAATCATAATGATTATTCTGCCTAAGAAGTTTACACATTATCAGAAATAGATGGGAAATTGATTTAACTTGTTTAATTGAATTTGTCATTGGAATATGCTGAGGTTTATACAATCAAATACAATCGTCATTATCATCGTATCCAATTTGGAACAGAATTTGTATATAAATCCTACGAGATATGTAATAATGTTTATTTATAGATAATTAAATTGTATTAATAATTATTTGTAATATAGTTTAAAAAAGTAATAATTAGTACAAGAACATCATTTTCCATTATCAATAATATATAAGCCATTAACGATCCATTTGCAAGCTGTTTTCAATTAATCTTGCAATCGGTATTAAATACTAATTGACACTGGAATAACTATAAACAATATTTTATCGGTATTGTGGAACTAAAGGTTTTTTTACGTCGTAAAAATGGAATTCTACCAAGTTACTGTTGATATCGATCAACCTTGTAGTGATACACGACGTTGCAGATTTACGAAACGTAATACTCGGAGAAAAATTTTGCTTTGTGCCAGAGCATTACGTTGCGTCGGCAACGAAGCAAAATTGACAAATAATAAGTATTCACTAAACGTTATTATTATTATCAAAATTGATAATAATTATTAAAGAAAAAGATTCAATAGAAGGGCACTTACGTCAAGTCATCATTTGAAATAACAGAGGTACGAAACGTGATATTCCTAAATGTAAAAATAAATGATTATGTAATTGGAAAAGAACAAATCTGAAAACGTGATATGTATTAAATGCGATATTTGGAATACGAATAGAAAAGAGAACACGAGTGAAGAATGAAGAAAAATAAACAACATTCTGTCGCCACTCACCGAACAGGAAACATCTCTTATGAACTGCTCAATTGTCATTATCATTGTCATTCCATACCTACGGTTTAATCCAAATTACTAAATCTTTTCCCCTTTAACATGTATCGTATGTATAAACGAGGCTGGGATAAATTACAGTGTTAGCTTGTTACGTGTATTGAATCAATTTTGTTTGTGTGATGGCACACCCATTATTAGTTAAGACCTTTTGACCATCAGTATGACAATCAATTCAAAAGTGAATGAACGTCTTCCCACGCTGTTTAATCGATTTCAGTTCATCTAGTAACGCTGAGACGTAATTTCAACGGTTTTTTATTTATTCTATTATTTTCTATCATACAGTTATCCACCAATCATTCAATTGTCATTGGGGCTATTTTAAAATACTGCAATACTAAATTTGTCCATATATTGTTTCCCTAAAGAGTAATCTTACTAGCCCTTTTCCATTTTAGAGTCTTGGTTATTGTGTTGTATTTTTATTACACTGAAAAATAGTTTGTTTTAAGTGGAATGACCAAAATACATCTTTCTGTTGCATTTTGTTATCAGGTTTCATGTTTATTTCACATTTTTTATGATACAAATCATGAAAAGGATATCTCTGAGCTTTGGATACAGAAAAAAGTCTTACAAATAAGAAAAGTTGGGTTGCAATTGATTATTTATTTTACAAACGCTTATTATTATTTCAAGAAATAAAGAATATATTGCGCACTAACACTCAGAAGTAATTAATGAACTTGACAATTTACAATTCAAAGTTTAATATCAATTTAAGAACAATAATGCCTGGATTTTTTGATAGGACACTTTTATTTATTGAACAGTTGTGATCAGTATTCATGCATAGGGGTTCTTCTTGGTGGTTTTTCCTGTTTCACTGATAGAATATTTACTACTACAATTATTACTAGAATACACGCGGAAATAGATATGAACAGGTCCGATTGGCGGACTTAGCATGCAGTAAGTAAAAATAGGTAGAAAAAACTGTTATTTTAGGAAATCGTTATTTGGTGAATTATAAACACATATCTATGTAATATTACGGTTTAACGTAAAACTCGTAAACGTTCTGGGAATAAAAATAGAGCAACACTATTTTGTATAAACTCTTATATAATATGTATACTTTGATAGTGTTTACTTCCATTATGGAAAATATTTCACCATTATTCAATGGCGTATATTTTAAATTAAACCAGTTTTGTTTTTATTTTTATATTTTGATTTACGAAAGGTAAGAGATGACCACGTTTATTTGAATTTTTTGGTATATTTACGGTATTAACACCATCATTACGAAGTATAATGAAATGCTGGTTCTCGAGATTTTTAAGTTCAATGCTTTTTTGGATTATTGAGATTTTGTACACTTCCATGTATTTTGTCACTAACGACCCGGGTTTCGCCTTTCGGCATCTTCAGGCATTCGAGCACACGAATGGACTCGAACTGAGAGACAGTAAACAGTGTCTAACGTTTATATAGAAGATACAAATGCGACAAATATTATTTACGAGGTAAGATATTATACGTCTGAGAGCCACACTGATAACTGAGTTAAAATTTCGGGAATCACCCTAATCCTTATTTTGTAAACACCATATTAACAGAGTGGCGAATTGCCGCTTTTCAACTTATTTTATAAATACCAGTGATTTTACAATTTTAATATTATTGTGGGTTTTGACGGGATGTAATTCGACGAATGGGTAAATATATACAATCATTCCACATTTAGTGACATCTGTTAGGTGTTTCAACGTATAGGATATAAATGCTTTTGCTTAAGAATTAATGGATATATATTATTATATATATGGCTGTAAAATTGTTGTCTTATTCGTCATAATTGGTATTTTAGAGCTGGTGGTATTTATTGAAAATATACTACGAATGATTTGTGTTAAACAGTTTGTGTTTTGAAAACATTTTTTTTTTATTACGCCTATACCAGTATACTATTCCACCATTTTCTTTAACATCGATTTTGCTGTTTTAAATTAAGACTAATAATTGTCATAATAGAGATTTTAATGTTGGTTACGGACTCATCCAATTATAGATTCCTATTTTATCATTTCATGTATTTCTGCCGGTGAAAGAGGAGACGGTGTTTTATTTTAATGAGTAATAAAAATGTGATACATTGTATCTGACGATGTCTTCAATGAATAAATAAGGGTTTTAATATCTCATAATCTCCAGCATATGCAAAAAACGTGTTTTGAATGCAGCATTGTTCTTGGTGTTCATATCTACCATTTAAATTATAAAATATCTTTCTAAACTTACAAACTCCCATCTAAAAATAATGTGAAAAAGTTGTTCATTTTCTAAACAAATAACATCCATCCCAGCTAATGACAGAGTAGCATTATACTTTCATGGCCACCAGTGTTCGTTTACACATCGTCGTTATTCTAGAAGAAAACATTTAATCAAAAAAATTACATATTGATTTAGTTATATCACAACGATACTTATTTCAAACTCTACCAAATGGACGAACACACTTATACTTTAACTTGAAAACGGTTTTGTACAGACAAACAAAATGAAAAAGGTCTAACTACTCAAAACTAGTGTTTTTTCAGTTAGTATCTTCTTAACAACGACAATTTCATGGTGTAAGCGTCAGTTTAACAGTATTATTCATATCAATCTATGCATTTGCAACTGTAGCATGAAAACAGTTTTTTTGGGTTTACCAAAAATAAAAATTGACAGAGATTCTGTGTTATGATACTAGATCCCTCAAATACGCATGTGGTTTAATATCTTAAGAGGAAAAATTTTCTTAACGTATAAATTAAACTCCACCCTTTTTTGCATCATCTCAATTCATTTCATATGCATGTGTATGTTTTTCAAAGATGGTGATATATTATTTTCCATGTTATTGTCAAGCACTGTTTTCGTTTACCTTACATGAATTGTTAGGATGATAAATCGAATCTGAAAATGTATGCAAACAAACAAGAGCGAACGCAAGGAAAATGCATTATGAAAAATGCACTTGGACGCCAGCATACGTCATAGCGCATTACGTCGCTCCGCAGGCGGAAAAACTGATGTCATTTATTATTCAAAAGATGCAAACACTGTAAGAGAAGCCTTGCTGTGCAAGTAACGCGCAAATGAAATAAAAAAGCTTTAAGCTCCGAGCAAATAACTTCGCACCGTCTTAAATTGTGCGAGACTTGAAAAGCTTTTTGATTAGCGCAATAGTGAACTTGAAGATACGTTTATTATGTATCGTACTAAATAAATATTTTTTTAAAATACGTAGCACATAAAGATTTAAATAAATGTGGCGCATAAATGAGTTGCACTGGTTTTCTCTCTTGGTATAACCTTTTTTTCAGAATTGCAATCTACAGAGTTTCTTTAATGTATTTTTATAAAGAGATAACAAATACAGTTTCATATTTATGACAAATTAAATGATTAAAAAGCGAAATAAATAAATAAATGTTTTTTTGTCATTAAACGATATTGAGATATCTCCATAAAGACAGTACTTACTGTCAGTGTAAAAATCTAAGGATTATACTACTTACAAATAAAATTCTCATATAAATCGTATTTTTAAATCCAATTATTACAGAATTCTTCCAAACAAACAGTCTGCAAATAAACGGTGTGTTGGCTAATTTGTTCAGTTGTTCAGGAGAGAGTAAAAACTGTTTTTACCGAAAACATTACATGGTGAGTTGTATTATGAATCTTCTAAATGCAATCCTGTAAATTCTCGTATTTGCAGACACGGGATTAACCATAAAGGAGTGTCGATATAATAGTGGCTTACATTAAGTGACCAGGTCAGAATTTTTATATCTAAAACCAATGTCAAATAAGGTTTCCCTTGTTCAAAAAGTGGTAAATTTATTTTTTTTAATTTACATCATTTGACAGAGACCTGTTCTGTCATCTTTAAAATGAGATCTAATCATTAACTCATTCAGGATAACATCAATTGCCCAAAACACAGTCAAATTATTAGGAAAAAGTTTTTGTTATGGACAGCAGAGGTAAAAAAATAAATTTGAAAGATAAATAAAAATTACTAGTTGCGATTATTAAAGTAAAATGTTTCTCGCTTAACTTTTTGCATCGCTGTAAGAAAACATTATTTTGTAGATGATATAAACAGTGGGTTATGTAGTTTAAAAGCACTCTTAATTAGATAATGAAATCTAATAAGCAAGATAAATATTATACCAGTATTAAGTAAAATCAAATAACCTAAATGATAAGCCGACGCGTCTTTCAGTGTCGAGACGCCTTTCACTACGCAAATATCGTTATTAATTTACCTGTTCGTTACACAGGTAATTGGATGACGTCGTCGCCGTCGTTGGTAAGCTCTGCGGAAACACCGCAACAAACTTCCTCTTAGAAACTTACATAAGAAGATCTAAACTCCTCTTGATTCAAATATAACATATCTAAAATTAAATCAATACTCCATTCATAAATAATTCACATATCGTGTAACAGCTAAGTAAATTCTAAACTTCTATAGGCGATCGTGTTTATGTAAAATAAATAGTTATGAATTAAAGATTTGTATCGCAGTGACGAAACTATGTTAAGCAAGGTGGTGGAGACTCCAATTAAAACCTATTTTTGAGAAATACGTCATACGATTGCGTAACAGTATATTTTCATTACCGCTGTTCCAGCTATGAAACTGCCCATCTATGTTACTATAATCAAAGCTTTTATTTTTTTAAGTACTAAATAGATTACGTGTGCTAAAAATTTTCGCTGATAAAAGGCAAATATTTTGATCATTATAATCATGCGGAAGTAGTACAAAAAAATTGTGATGTATTTTTAAAATAGAATGCCTTTCCGCCAAAAATTGACAGTTAATACTTTAAAAGTATATTTTCTATTGATTTGGCGGTAACTTTATGGAATTATTAGAAATCAACAAAACCATTAATAGAAATGGAGGATTAGTAAATAACATTTTAAACAGAACAAGTGGCTCGCCATTATTAAATTTATTCCCTTTGGGTTTTTAACATCCAGGTGCTTGTATATAGAGTAACAGTGTATATACTTTACTCCCCTCTATACGTCCAGTAGAATGTAACAAAACCTACCCCCACCCTTTTAAGAATTAAAATCATCGTTTACCTTAGAAATAAATAACCTTGCGGTACGGTTACGTACGGTACGGTCTGAAGATGCTTCTTAAAGATACGAAACGCGTCACGTTAGTGATAAACCGAGTGGAATAACTAAGTTATCAATTTTTGATTTAATGTTCTATTACTTTAAAAGTAATTTAAATACGAGCTGAACCGAAAACAGAAAATCGATTTTTTTTTACCGAACTCGAATGAAAAAAATAACAATTCAATTCAAGTTATTTATTGAAAAGTTGATTGCTTTTGCAATGTGACAATGCATACATGTATAAACAAAACACAAATTGGTAAAGATGAGTACAAAACAATTTCCGTCAAAAATATGACAAAAGAATTCACTCATCTGCATGTGGAATATGGTGATATCCAAAAAAATATCAACTTTGGCAGTTTGCTTCCATACTTCGTTAAAAAGTGATGTTTCATAAGAATCAATTCAAGATAATAATTAAAAAAATGTGTCTTTCTTGTGACTATTGCAGAGAATATACACGTGAAAAATTGTATAATGTAACTAATTAAAAAAAAATAATAATACCTAACACATCTACGTTGTGTCAACATCCTCGAATCCTCCTCGAATCACCTCTAGCTAGAACAATTAGCGTGAAAGAGACATTGTCAAAACAAATATACATTAATTTAGTAAATTTGTGTTAATAACTTCAGTAAAATGTAATAATCTTCAACTGTGTCAAAGTAACTGCAATATATATATTGATTTGGAACGACTGGAGTGTTTTTATTGATTGAATGGCACTGAAAGGTGTTTATCTCTTGCTGACGTCAACAGAAGAGGACTGAAACCCTGACTGACCGGGTGAATTATACCAAATACTAATATGAGTTGATTTTGTCCTATCAGGTATTTGTTCTTTTGTTGTTTTGAATGAATAGATAACCAAAGGAAAATGTCGTTAGTTGTAAATATGTTTACTTCAAACTCAAAGAGCATGATTTATGTTTGT
Source organism: Himalopsyche phryganea (assembly GCA_022494535.1). Lineage (NCBI taxonomy): Eukaryota > Metazoa > Arthropoda > Insecta > Trichoptera > Rhyacophilidae > Himalopsyche > Himalopsyche phryganea. Next base: position 13,134,873 of record JAGVSL010000001.1, on the reverse strand, counting down.
ATAATAATACACTGTGTATTATTAGACATGTTGATTATGATTAAGATCTTATGCAAAATGGTTTTCTATTTCGATTTTTAAATGATATGTTTGATTATGAATTTCAAACGTCAACTCAACTATCAAACTGAAACTCGTTACACATGAATACCTTTGGTAGAATAATACAGAATTTGTGTTTATCTCTTTCTTTTTTTCCGCGATAAAAAGAGATGTATCTGTATTGCTCCTGTAGTATAATATACCTATTGTCACATATCGTTGCCGTGATTTGAAAGCAAAAAGCAACAGGAAACGACTTTGTCATTCATACATAGGCAGGTAATGGTGCAAAAGTGGTGTTTGTATTCACTTTGAGACTTGGAATTGAATATCTAAGTGTTTCCATTACTAAGAGGGAATTTTGTTTACTGGTTGAAAAATTTAAGTTGCCTCGCTTCAAACTGAAATAACTTATATAAGATGTATATCTTGTGGTTATAAAGTAAAGAAACCTTTTTATTTGAGTGATTTATAATCTAAATCTACATATTGAATATATTGCATTTAGGTGAGATTTTTTTGGTCAATTGATGTAACCCTCAAGATTGAAATTGTCCAGGAGAGAGTAAAAACTGTTTTAATCTAAAATATTATATGATGAGTTACGTTATGAATCTTTGATTTGCACTCCTATAAATTCTCATGTTTGCAGATACGTAATTATACGTAGAAGTGTCAATATAATAGTTGCTTACATAATTACTTAAGTGACCGGATCAGAATTTTTAAATCTAAATCCAATGTAAAATGATGTTTCCCTTCCAAAAAGTGGTCCATTTATTTTTCTCATTTACATCATTTAGTCGACACCCACCTGTCGTCTTTAAAATGAGATCCAAACATTAACTCATTTTCGTATTTTTTGAGAATTACACCAATTGACCTAAATACCGTCGATATATTCAAGAAAAATGCTTACAGAATTTTGGATCATGTTATTTCATTCACCAGCAATTAACTGTCCTACTTTTGATATTGTGTTGCTAAAAACTAGTATATATAGTTTTCTAGAGTCAAATTCAGTCATCGGGTGAGTCTCATAATGAAATTCTGTTGCGATAAATCATCTTAAGGGTGTAATATTTCGGTCAACAATTTTGAGTAATTATCCTTACCGACGACATAGTATATTATTATATCAATATTAAATATATCTCCAATTCGATGGAGGGAAGAAATTAATCATCCATTGACAAACACTGGAGTTTGTTAAAAAGTAAACCTTTAATAAATTGCGCAAATCTGTACAGGTTGTCCTCGACGACCGAGATACGTTCCTGAACTTTAGTCGTAAGTCGTATTCCATACAAAATATTAAAATTAAATATTGATCGATTCAGGTCAGTTTTAGCAGCGCCATTTTCATCTATGAAAATAAAGCAACTGCAACCAAACATGGTACGCATACATTTATACAACACATCAGAGCGCGCTTTTCAAATCTTATATTGCAGCCGTCAAACAGAAATAACAGTATAATTTAAGACATCGACTGAGGGTGCTTGATGGAAATTCAATATCAAATTTGGATTATTGAGATTTTGTACACTTCCATGTATTTTGTCACTAACGACCCGGGTTTCGCCTTTCGGCATCTTCAGGCATTCGAGCACACGAATGGACACGAATGGAATCGTCAGTTCGAGTCCATTCGTGTGATCCAATGCCTGAAGATGCCGAAAGGCGAAACCCGGGTCGTTAGTGACAAAATACATGGAAGTGTACAAAATCTCAATAATCCAAATTAGAAATAACAGTATTTTCTAAAATTAGCTTACGGATTCTGTTTTTAATAAATAAAACACAGAATAAAACTTTGTATACACAATTTCATTATTGTCTTGTAAAGCAAGCGGTTGGAATAAGGTTTGGCTGCAAGAATTGCATTGAAATTCCTTTCTGATTATAATACGCTTTTACTTTAGGAATAAATGAATTCAAAAACCAGTCATAAATAAATTGCGATGAATCAACGGTTGACAATAGTGCTCGGTGATGCAATATAAAATTTTTTTTTTTAATTATTGGTCGTAAATGAGAACCGTCGTAAGTCGAAGAATACCTGTATTTTAAAATAAATAGGAAGATTAAAAAAATGTATTTTTAATTAACACGAAACATTTTTTGAAAAACTACTCACAATTTTGCTTATTGAATTTACCGTATTTTAATCTAAAAAAAGATTCTTTGCCGAACAAAGATAAATTTTTCTAACAAAGCTGAAGTCCTTACAAAAGAAATTTTAACAACGGAAAATCGCTTCTTTTTCGAGTTTATCCATGTAAGTAACTAACAACAGTCCAAAAATAACTGACAACGTATTCTTTTTAAGATGATTGAAGATTCTTCTGGTATTAAGAATATTTTAAGTATTTTTTCAATACAACAAAATCTTTTTCTTTGTTAATAATGATGATGTATTACAATGTATAAAAGATGATAAAATTTTAATCAACAGTAAATTTTTCGTGACCAAAGTAAGATCACAAAAAAATATCTTTATTTAATACGTTTTATATTGTCAATTGATTTTTTAAAGCGGAATCGATATTTTAGAACGAATATGAAAAGGTATATTATAATATACAATGAAAATCTAATTTAAGATATCGACTGAAGGGGCTTGGTGGAATTTCAACATCAAATTTGAATTGCTGTGAGCTCGTATGCCTGAAAATTCCGAATGGCAAAACCCGGGTCGTTAGTGACGAAATACATGAAAATGTACAAAATTTCAACAATTCGAATTGACAATGAAAAGCCTTTAGCACAAAATAAAACTGACCCTAACAATTTTTTTAACACGTCCGCTAATAATGTGGAGCACATGCACTCTTAATTGAGGTATCTTAACAGAAGTTTTCTACGAAAACTGTTTATTCCTCAGTTGCTTAAACTCTCATTTTCAAAGAGAGTAGGATAGGTTTAATATAGTGGACTAATAGTCGCCCTCACTACGCCCCGTTTTTAGGATCGGGTCGATGGGAGGCATTTTTAGACATCATAAACATCCTTGCCTACGAAAAGAAGTCCATAAATCGATTTGAAAAATCAATTTACGAAACTGTTCGTACCCGAGACATCCGTAACCGTAACCACGACGTTGATCACTGTACCACGGACCCTGACAAAATACTATTTAGTTTTATTGATTTAATTTAAGATTTAAGACATCGACTGAGGGTGCTTGATGGAATTTCAATATCAAATTTGGATTATTGAGATTTTGTACACTTCCATGAATTTTGTCACTAACGACCCGGGTTTCGACTTTCGGCATCTTCAGGCATTCGAGCACACGAAAGGCGAAACCCGGGTCGTTAGTGACAAAATACATGGAAGTGTACAAAATCTCAATAATCCAAATTTGATTTTTTATTGATTTGTTTTCTTTAAGCACGAAACATGAATCGCTTAGCTTTAAAAGATTTCACACAGCAAATGAACTATAAAATATACCTACTGTAGTGGATCGAACTCATCACCAAGATCTTTTGATAATGCCAACATGTTTAATAGAATCAACAATGATTTAATTAATAAAAATAGACTCTCTCTGCTGAGCCGTTTAACGGATATTTCAATACCAAATATTTCAAAAATTAATTAAACAGTGTTAACAAAACTTATGGAGATTATAAAGATTATATATCTTATAGACAAAAGTTTTGACACTGTTAGCCCTCTTATATGTTCTTATCTCTGTTGTCCCAAGAGATGAGACGTTAACGAAAAAAATATTTTTTACTAAGTCTGTTTTTGAACTTTGTGCTAAGGAATTATGTACTTATCGGTACAATTTCAGAAAAATCGAGTAATAAAATAACATGGTTTCGTGATAAGGGATTTCCACAGTATTTTTAATATAATTTCGAGAATATGTGACTTTAAAATTTTGGTCAACTGATATTATGACTCGTCTCTTTTGCGTCAGACAAAAAGTTATGAAATCGTATTACTTATGGATTGATGCATGAACAATGTATCAAGCTATCGATAGCAAGGCAACGCCAAGATCCAATTACGAAACCAGCAACGTAGTAAATCATCTCAAGGGATCATACAAAATACGTGTTATCAGTTTTACTCAGGTGTCTTGAAATTCCTTAATCATTACCAGTACATAAATGCAAAATATAAAAATTTTATCAAATGCAATATAATACATTTTATTTTTTTATATTTCAAAGATTTTGTCTAGTATTTCCGGTAAAACTAGAAAGTAATACTTGTGAATATATGCTTTGAAAAATAGTTCAAGCCTTTAGGTAGAGAAATTAGGTAATATATTTTTGAAAAGAGCTCTTGATATTCAGTCTTTCAGATTTTAGCTTTGCACTGCCGATACGCAGTATTTATTGTCAGTTCTATGTGTTAAACATACGTATGTGGCTACGTGCTTACTTGTGTGCATGTTGGCAGTATGTATACAGACTGGCCGCAACCATTTTGCTTGCAAAATCATAGATAAAATATTTTTCAGCTTATTTATTTTAGCGAGAATGTGACGAGTTTAGTTTATTACTTCTTGGTGTATTTGCGATAACTAATATATATTTCACATAATTCTTCATTTTTAACTGTTGAAATTGATCCATTTTTAGTCATAGTGAGCGTTTTAACAGATCAATTGACTGAAAATAAATTCGTGTGAAGACGGCTCGTGCTGTAATCGTTAAAAATTGTATTTATATATTTTCATTATATTTAAATTGTATTATAATTTACCTATATCGATTGGTTTTGAGATATCATCAGTTCAATTACATCGAACAAAGCTGAAAAAGCAAACGCACTCGTGCAGAACATTGATAAATCGAATTGGCAGACAAACAACTGCAACGATATACTTCATAAAATCCATAACGTAAAAAGCAGTAACGTAGATTGTATTTACTTTGGGTAAACTTTTGCTAAACAATATTTGCACGATCTTTAATGTATTGAACAACATTCCTGATGAGGTAGTTTGTTTTCAAACGAAATAAAGCTAGATACTTACAACAGAAGTGTGTGAATAGTGTTTGCTATATTCAAAAAGGGTTGCAAGTTGCAATGTTTAGAAGCATACTTATTGTTAGCTAAACGCTCTCGATGGGGCCCATTTTTGAGGATCGAATAAGGTGGGAATATAAAAATCACAGATAAATCCATAATTCAGTTAATGAAACTGTACTGGGATCAATGTTCCCTCCAACACAACAGAAAATGTATAGGCTGCGCAGGCCACTCCAACAAGTGCGCGGCATAATTTCTATTTTTTTAAAAACATCAATATGTCATATTTGATATAAAAAAAGTGTTTTTTTTTTTTTTGTTTTGCGTTGTATATTATTTTTAAAATTACTATCATTTTATAATTTATATTAAAATAAAAGATAACAGAATTCATTTTAATTATTCACATAAAATTAAACCAATCACGAGTTAAGAAAAAATAAGCAGAATGAAGCAAATAATCAGTAATTAATATGTTTCATAACTTTGCTTAAAATTGTATAGTTTTTCACGTCATTCCTGATACCTAATCCATATAAATTACATACTTAACCTAAATCAATTTTTTGTTTTGATAATAGGTAAGATTTAATTGTCATTATATTATCTTAATGTTCAATTTATAATTAGATTGTATTTCAGTTTCATCTGATCCGTGAAGCCATTCCAGTTTGAATTCTTTACAACTTTTCTTACTTTTGGGGAAACTAGACGATATATGTATTTCATTTACTCGCTGAACGTTTCGAAATCTGAGGGTTACAATATTTCATAGCAACAAAAACACTTATTATTTATATGTACATACAGATCAGCCTGGGTTTGGCGGTCCTTGAATTTGCCAACACAACACCCCCCCCCCACAATTTTTCCTCCAAAAAATGATGGTTTTATATTAAAAATAGTGTCCGCTTGTGCTTTTTTTATTAAAAAAAACCTTATCGTATTTTCTCAAACATAAATAATCACGATGTAGAAGATGTAGAACATTTTTTTATGTATGCATATAATTTCTTGACAAAAATGTACTATTCAGGTTATTCCAATTTTAAGATTATTTGAATAGTTGTATTGGAGTGCGCGCAAACCCTAGATAAGTGCGGGGGATTTTCAAACTGCTGCGCGAGTGCGCACACGCGCAGCTTAGAGGGAAAAATTGACTGGGATCCAAACCCGTGAATACATCAACCAACTACAATGACATTGACCACTCGGCAACATACGCTGCAATAAACTACTATTTAATTATTGTATCGATGACATTTAAAACACACTGGTAGTTTATAATAATATACTGTCCACACTGTAATTAAGTAAATTTTACAATGTCAACTAAAAATATGAAAAAAACATTTACTAGATTATTAACCTTCTTTATATTTAATTTTATTTTCAAATTTGTAAATGACGTTTGTAAAGTAAATGAGTATTCTGTTATAAGTTATTTCTGCCTGTAATTAGAGGGCAAAATTGCGTATTTGAAAGTAGCTTCAAAGAACAATGTAGTAAGGAAAGACTGTTGATTGTGACCGCTTTTGGATAATCGCTCTTCCCTTTATCTGTCACAGCCGTATCTCTCGGCACAGTAGAGCCTTAAGGTTAAAAAAGATGACTAGAAAGGTCAGGGCAAATTTGGCTTCATGAAAAGGGTTTTTCGGTGGGATGCTGGAATCAGAATGGAGACGAGTGTGTCTAATAGGCTTGTTAGCCATCGGCGAAGAGGGCCATTTGTAAACTGTTTCAACTCCAGAAAGCATAAAATACTCGTAAATTCGACAAACTATACTACTGGATTTATTTTATATCTTTTAATAAAAAGATTAATGTAACGAAATTTTAGTAGAAATAATAATTAATATTTACTATATCGTCAGCATAAAGCGAAAACTTCTTAATTCCCAAATCACAAAATTGTGTACCAAAAAGCTGTTTATTTGTAATATTTATTAAAATTAAATTTCAGTAATTTAAACAAATTTTTTCAGACTTCTCAGACAAATTGTCGCCTCGTGTAAACAAGGTTCCATCTGCCGTTTTTTTTACAAAATCACTTTTAAATGCAGTTTTATTCGCTTTAAAAATACGGTTGTATCTGCATTTAAAAAACTTTATAATTGTCCGTCAATCCATCAAAATTCAAATTAGAAAAATGTTCTATCTAAAAAAAAATACAAATGTTACAGTACATCAAGGTTTAATATGAATGTATAATTAAAAATACTGCGCGTAGAAAATCACAGTCTCAAAAGTGGTCGTCTCTTTCATTTACGTATGTAAATGCATAAGTGTATTTCATTAAAAAGTTACATTTTTTGAAATCTAAAATTGCTTCTGAACAGTTTTAGTTTTTACAGATAGAACCTTGTTTACCCAAGGCGACGAAATATCCGTGTCTTCAATTGATGAAACTTTCCTTACCGGGATTTGAGCTCGTGAGATCTTTAACCGAATGCTACATCAAACCGAGGCGGAGCGAAAGAATTGGTTTACCATTAGCTATATCTTTCTAACCGTACTCTCATAAAAAAAATAGAGATTGTCCAACAAACAAGTAGTTCTTGTGGAAAACCTCTGCTGAGATACCTGCATTAGAAGTCCATATGCTCCACGTTTAAAATGCACATGGTTAAACAAATAATTATAACAATGTGACCAATTAATACTCTTGGGCTTCATCAACTCGTTTAGGGGTAATCCGATCCCCGAATGGAAAACTTTCACATATTGATTTGTCATTCGTTTTGTTAAGGCATATATTAATGTGATTTTTTCACCCCCTACAGATCAATGATCATGAAAACATGGCCACAGGGAAACGGCGAATATTTAACAACTATAATTTTCCTAATCTCATTCTTCTTTCTTTACCCACTTTAGACGGAAGTGGTTGAACGACTGAAAACCAGTTATTGTATTTTTTTTTACTTATAGATGATGATCTATGAGGATTAACCTTTCTCAATGAAGAATAATTTTAAACAGATATTTAGTTACATTCCTGATATATCTGTTAAGGTGGTTACTGGCTATGTGTTTATATTCCTTAACTTAACAAAGTCTAGCGGCATGACTATATTATGAGATTAGTTAAAAAAATAAAACCACTTACGAATTCAACTAATAAAAAGGCACAATTTTTATATTTATTATGGTTTGTCAGTGGCTTAATTCAAGGCAATACCCAAAGCCGATCGCTAAAACCATATTTTAACCTATAGTATCGAGGTCAAACTGATAAAACGCATGAAGTGAGTTTTTAATAATTTTCTGTTTTAAATGTCAAAATGTAGGCAATTTAACGCTATATGTACCATATGAAGTCAGAATATAATGGCTTTAAAAAAAACAATATTGTTATATTAATTTTTTTTTTATTCTGGCAGAAAGCATGATATGACTAAAACCAAAGTAACCTTAAGTTACAAGCAATGCTATTAGAAAATTTGCAATTTACGAGTAGTTCTAGGAGTCCCAGTCTCTTCGAACAAATTGTATGGTGGTTTTACGAAAATCGTCTCTCAACTCCGTTTTTCGTCGAATATAACATATATTTGAAAAGATTTCTTGTGAGTTTATTCAGTGTTTCTTTACTATAATCACTATATAATTTACGATTCATCGAAAACCAACATATATGCATGTTAAGTAATAATGAAATCGTCACAATAAATTATATCATACAGTCGCCATAATATATGTGGTGAATGGCACGAAATGCGATGTGTGGCAGGGTAAATTTATTAGAATCGTAATTTACCGCAAAATACACACTTTGAATTGTCGATTAATAACAATCATTGATTACGACTAGGCTTTATAATTATACTCTTTCAAAGTAAGTAACCAACTTTATTCTTAATATGAAATTAAAATTGATAACTTAGTTTAATTTAAGTAATTTAAGACATCGACTGAGGGTGCTTGATGGAATTTCAATATTAAATTTGGATTATTGAGATTTTGTACACTTCCATGTATTTTGTCACTAACGACCCGGGTTTCGCCTTTCGGCCGAAAGGCGAAACCCGGGTCGTTAGTGACAAAATACATGGAAGTGTACAAAATCTCAATAATCCAAATTTGATAACTTAGTTATTCCACAGGCTGTGTAATTAGATGTAACGCGTTTCGCTTCTTTAAGAAGTATCTTCAGACTAACTATATCGAACCATAACTAAATATATCACCTCCAAACACTAGTAGTTAATTTTATAATTAATACTATCATTGTTTGGGTCTTACCCCCTTCTCCACGTCCAATAGAAGATAACAAACCCACTCTACTCTTCATTTTTAATTAAGATGCTTCTTAAAGAAACGAAACGCGTCACATTTGGTAACACAGCCAGTGGAATAACTGAGCCATCAACTTTAATTTAATATTAAAACACCAAAGATTCCGCCGAATCCATCTAAATTATCTTTATTCCTATTAACATTAAAGATACTACATTTAATTACCCACTATTTCAAATTATTAAAATATGCTACAATTCATCTTAATTAATCCAAAATATCGATTTCCTGACTGCGCAGTAAATGTAACGGACCACTCGTCTGCAAAAATACCGGCTGACGGGACAGCATGGCTTGTAATTATAGGGAGCTTTTCTAAAACTCATCGATACCAAATCTAATAAGTAGTTTACCACAAAGATTATTCCTTATAATATACAAAACATCTTTTAAATCACAAATAAATGTAATGGGGAGAGAGAGTACTTTGAACAAATAATAATGCTTTTGATGCGATTTTCTCAGAACTTGTTTTTATGACTTAATGCTTTATGTCAGTATACTCTTGTCTTTTACGACTGCTGTATTACATTTTTGACATCTATGAAATTGATTATTTTCTTCGGTTTGAATACATTATTAAATAACAAGTACTTAATTTATTAATGAAAAAACATTTTAAATAACAATTTATGTCAGACTACATTCTGACTAATACATTTTGTTTCTGATATTCCTTTAGTTCGTAGTTCCTCGACGTAAAATATTTAGTTTATTCGGTAATGAAAGTGTTTAGTGTCCTACCGGCCGAGGAATTCCCGTTCCTAATTTGTGTAATTCGGATTTCGTTTGGTATGAAATAGGATTAATTGGAGGATAGATCTTCACTCGGGCCATTGCCGTTTATTCGTCTACAAAGTGAATTATTTATCGGTTTTATTACCGCCCGTCGCAAATAATAAGACCCTTTACTATTTAATACGATTCAATGTAAGTCTTGTTTTCTTTTTGTAAACTATTGGATTTTGCCGTTTAGTCTTGCCTTACACGGCTATAATGATAATAAATTAAATATAATTACAGCATGATTATAACTATTTAATCTGTTTTATAGATACGTATTTTTTTATATCAACATATTTGTATATATTATTTAGCCGTAAAACTATTTAAAAAATATTATTCTTTTTTCAAAAAAAAAATGTAATTTAAGAAAAAATGTTTTTGTTTATTACAAACAGTGACTTTATTAATTAAAAACATAATAATATATATTGTCGTTGTTCTGGCAGAAAACACTAAATCGAAATAATTACATATTGAATTAGTTATCCCAAAATGTTTCTTATTTTGAACTCTACCGTATGAAAGAAGAAACTTATTTTTATAAATAATACTTTTACTTAAAAAACAGTTTTGTACAAACAAACAAAATGAAAAAGATATGAAATTTCAAACATTTGAGAAACTTCAAAGTCCAAATCTAAAGTATGTATTTCCTATGTTTATAATATGATCAACATAATTATAAATTAATAAAGTAAATATAGAGCGAAGGGTTTCAACTCACTGGAGTGACCAAGTGAAGGACGAAACGAGTCTCTTCTTAACGATGGCCTTCAGAACAGCGGAGTGCAGGAGTGAGTCGTGAAGGATCGTCAAGGTTAACTGAGTTTTTGCGATAGGCAGAGGTCACGACCTCACAAATGAGGAAAACGACTTGCAAGAGAGAATCGTACATTTTTTCCAATTTAAATAATAGGAGTTTTCAAAAGATTTTTGTAATTGGTAAAGATTGGAACTAAAATAATAATAACCACTGTCATTCCAAATGACCATACACTACCACTTGTTACATTTTGGAACTATTAGATATCAATATTCGAAGCATTTGATCATTTCCTCGAATCTGCAATTATTTGTTTTTTTACACTCATGTATCGATATACATTTAAAGACAACGTGCTAAAATTAGAACTTATATAGAAAACTTATATAATTATTTATAACATAATATTACTGATAACAGTTTCGGTCCATTAATGAATTATGAATGATTCTCTAGCAGTAATCACCGAGGATTTGTCAGATATGAGATTACCGACTTATTTATTGGACGTATATTTTTCCTTATAGTAAAACCGTTCTAAGATGAAAGCTTTCGCTTTATCAGAGTCTGCGTTCTGAGAAAAAGCAACGTAAAATAAAACACACAAGGGATTGTGAAATAAAAATCATTTTCTATATCACGAGTCACGTAATTTACAAGACCAATGACCAAATATCTTCGTACTTCGGTAAGTATTTTGAAAGGAATGTTAAGAAAGTTTAGTGCATTTGTACAGATATAATATGTTAATTCATTTATATGTAAGCGCTGTCTTTTTTATGTAATTGTAGTAGAACAACGTTAATCAATAATAAAACAGTCTCACAGAGCGTTTTATATGGTGTACAACAAGACGGAAACCTGGAAAGAGTATAAATGTATCACATAAACCAGTACTTCCAAAATTTATGGGTCACTGCACCCGACGGGGTAAATGTTTTAGTAGAAAACATAGTTTTATTACTAACCGAAAAGATGAATAAATATTAAAAACAGTATATTTATATAATAAATATATATTGAAATAATCGATGCCCAATCATTAACCCTTTCGTACTCATGGTGTAACAATACTTCAGCCTTAAATCCTTTAAATTATCTATGAAATAGTTCATTAAAAAAATTGAAAATTTTGCTGTTTGTAAATAAATAGTTCTACATATAATTAAAAATTAAAAATACATTATAGTTTACGTTTTCTTGGTATAATTAATCATAATTTGAAAACCTCGTCCATTTTATCATCGAAAAAGACAACATTGTAGTATAGTCTAGTATTAAATATAGTACAGTAAAGATCCGAGATGCATGACCGTATCGTTTTATTTCAAACTGCACTGAAACACGTCTCGAACCTCTTCTGCTATGAAGAATTTCGATTCATGCGTCTTTCGATAAATTCGCATAGTTTGATATGTATTTCAGGTTTTACACACAAAATATGACGCAAAATAATTACTTAATACTACACAAAACCATATTTTTTGTAATTTTGCGTTTATATGACAAAAGCATGAAAACGGGAAGGTTAAAGCTATAAATTACTAATTTAATTTATTTTTCGAAATAGGGGGTGGGAAATTATTTTGGCGCCATCGTTGAACACATCAAAATATTTATTTCAATTTAAGCTGTGTGTAATCATAGAGCCATTGTAACAGTGAAGATACTATCGCCAATATAACGAGTTTGCAAACTTTCGTATGGAAGAAAGTCTCCTTTGGTTCCTATGTCAAAATTATTTGTTGTCAAAATCAAAATTGCCTCTAGAATCTCTTTTTGTGGATACAAAACCCATTTATCGACAATGAAGATGAAGATTTGAACTGACAACCATTGAAAGGGAAAGATTAATAGAAGTATCATGCGACAGCTCGCTAAAACAAAAGTTTCAGAATGAAACCTTAATTCAATTTTGGATGAATCTTCGCGGAGAGTATGCATCTTTGTATTGCAAAGCAATGCAAGTGCTTCCACCGTTTTGTAACATCTTATTAATGTGAAACGGGATTTCTAGCACTAGCTGCAATGAATACCAAATATCGAGCCAGGTTAGTAATCAAAAAAGAGCTACGAGTGGCACTCTCCACATTACCCCCAAGATTTGATAAACTCTTTACCAAAAAACAACAACAAATCTCGCGCTAAATTTTGAGACGATAGATGTAGCTGGTGTCAATGATTACAAATAATTGAATATTATAATAAATATACATGAACACATATATTACAGCAACACCTTGTGTTATTCTGTCATTTGTAGTTATCAGTTTTTTTTTGTAATAAAGTTTTTATTATTTAAAACGGGTCTATATTATTAAGGTTGGAAACCGCTGTTCTAGATAAAACATTTTCAGGTTTATTGTCAACCTTCTTTTCAGGTTTCAGTATTCCTGTCTTATTTTTGTTGATCCATGAATTTTCAGTACATTCCACAAACGCTACAGTAGACATTCAATGAAACATAAATCTATATAAAAAATATTGTTGTAAGCCCGGCCATTAAAATAAATTTACTCACTACTACCAATCAAAAAGTTTACTATTTAATATATTTTTCTGAATTTAAAATTTATCTGCTTTATTTATTGTTGCAAATCTAAATCTATTGGCATATATTTTTTTTCCACCAGGGTTTCCCAAAACTATAATATCTAATATCTGGTGTGGCGTCGAGCCTGTTCCTGCACTTAGACTACGATGCAGCATAATAAGAAAATCCCGCTTCGCATAAATAGGTCGTAGAAAACGGAAAGAAAACAATAGCAGCTTTTTTGAAAAAAAAACATATGATTGATTAACATAAAATTTCAGTTCAAAGTCGATCAAAAACAACACGGACTTACCCGAATGAGATTTCCCGCAGACTTTTCTCTCCAGAATTTATACACTGATATTCTGAATATTTAACACATATTTTCAAGCTATTTTTTTATCAGATTTATGAACAGTATTTTCTAGCGCGGGTAACCGTTGTGTCAATTTTGACAACTGTCGTTAAACTGACAAGACTTGTCAGCCGATCAGGTAACAACAATATAACCATAAACAATAATTAGAATATACCCCATCTCTTTCATGCGCACTGTGTGAAAAACGATGGTCTTCCTCTTGTACCTAGATACTTTACGGCATAAATTAATATAGTAGAGATTGATCATCACTCGCATTTCAATATGAAGTAGAAGATCTTTAAATATATTTTAGTATATAAAACTTTTCCAAATCGTCGCGTAACACCTATTCAGGTTCAGTGGAGCACTAGTTTTCTATGAAACATAGTTTGGTAAACCCTGATCTAGACAATATGAAAGGTGGGGCTTAAGATGTAAACAATTTTATAATATAAATCAGTATTTGATATCGTACATTGAAAGAAAAAATGCTCAGTTGGTGATATATCTAAATTTTTTTAATAAGCCTTTATTCTGTCTTGCTAAATTATATTAACAATTTTTATCTAAGTAGAATCACCTGATCCCTACCCACTAATGCAGCCGTGTTGAAAAAAGTTTCACATATTATTAAATTATAAAATATAAAATGAATTTCTTTGCGAGGATATTTTTTTAAATAATGCTAATACATTTTTTTTTGTTAATGATCTTTTTCTATCAAATACAGATGCAAACGTTTTATTGGCAGAAAAATAATTGGTTTCTTTATTTCTAATAAAACTTCACTTGTTTTGTTCGCATTCAGCTAATTGCGTTTGGCGGCTTTGCAAGAAATTAATTAATCAAAAGTCGTTGAAAAGTTTACTTTTGTGAGATGAAAACTTCCAAATTTGTGGTTGTGATAATACCGGGCCTTTATTCTCAAGTTAAAATAAAAATAATATCTACTTTTGTTCTCAATTGAATTCAGTAATCATTTCCACAGTCAAAATTTATGAATCAGAAAATATAAAGTCGTTATATTTATAAATTAAAACGTAGAAAATTTGATAATGTGAAAAACTATCCTTTAGAAAAACAGAAAAACCTTTAACAATAAATTTTAAAAAGATTTTTTATTAATAGAGTACAGTGCAACTGTCATTAAAATTAAAATGCCATTTCTTTCAAAACTTTTCACAAAGAATAGTGCTACATAAGCATTACTTGTCTTTGTTGGAAGGTATTATGGTGTTATATACAAAAGTGAATGACGATTTGACTAATGACGTAAAAAAATCTGTATTTGATTTAGAAAATACCTTTGTGATTATATTATTATTTATTTTATTTCCCGCTAGTGTAGGTCAAAGGGTAAGATTTTACCCATTTCAAAACTGATCGATTCTGACTTTTACCCACTTATTCACAATTACTAGACTTTTATTTTTGACATAGTCTTCTTCTACACGGCCAAAAGCCTCTAATCTATTACCGCTAGAAATCATCTTGGTTTTGAGCTTTTTCTAAAGTAATAATTTTTTTTAATTAATTTATCATGTTACTCTTGTAAAATTTAAATAAAATTGTAAGTGCGATATATTTGATCCACAATTAATTATTTAATAACAAGATTTAAATTAATGCCAAAATGAGATTTTTAAATGATAAGCAATTATCAATTTATTTTTTCTTATTTCGTATTTATTGCAGTAAGTGGCTGACTGGATTATAAAATAGGCATATTGTTTTTAATTGAGAAAAAAATACGCTATAACTAAAACTAATAATTTACATAATGTGGACATATCGGTTTTTGCTTTCAGACGCCTCAATTCTTAAATATTACTTATTTATACTTTGATATTTTAACTTTATAAGCTATCAACTGTACTACACAATTGTCGTGGAACTTTGTTTTATTTTACTGTTGGCCTGTTCGCTGCCCATTCCGTATATATGCGAGATCAGCATCTGGACTCGTCACGCCCACCCCGTATATATATACGCATCACCCAATATTTAGCATACAAATGATTATTGTACTCTATGTTCATGTCATCACTGTAATATTTTATTTTAATGTTAAAAGTGTTTAATTAATTTTTTGTTTGAGCTTGAGAGGATAAATCGTGTTTCGCGGCTGGGGAGGTAAAGGATTAATCTTGTTTGAACTGCGTTCTGGTAACCTTAAAATGATATTCAGCATAATGGTTAATTCGTATTAAAACATTTTGAGATGATCACACTTCAAGCATTTTTTTTTCAAAGTTTACTCTCTCTCCCAAGTACAATTGTTTGTGTTTTAAAAAAAATTATACATAATAAAGAATAATCTTTTTAGAATATAAATCATAAAATTTCGTATTGATGAGTTATAGTAATATTATATAATTTAAAACATGTTTCCTGCAGGTAAACAACAACAATACTGTTTTTTTTAGAGCCATTATATTTTATGACGTATGCATTCTAACAGTAAGTAGAGTGTTCAATTGCAAACATTTTGACATTTAAAACCAAAAATCATAAAAAACTGACTTAATGCGTTCTGTGAGTATACTCTGAAAATATATTCAACAGTGTTTTGGCCAACCCTCAAAATTGAAATTGTTAAGGAGAGAGTAAAAACTGTTTTTATCGAGAACATTATTATAGTGAGTTGCGTTATGAATCTTTGAAATGCACTAATGTAAATTCTCATGTTTGCAGATACGGGACTATAGATAGTACTGCGACGTAGGGAGTGTCAATATAATAATGGCTTACATCAAGTGGCCGGGTCAAAATTTTGAAACCTAAGCCCAATATAAAATAATCTTTCCTTTCCAAAAAGTGGTCAGCATATTTTTGTAATTTAAATCATTTGGCCGAGAACTGCTCTGTCGTCTTTAAAGTGAGATCCAATCATTAACTCATTTTCGCATTTTTTTTAATGTTATATCAATTTATCAGTTTGTTATTGAAAAAAAAATGTGGATAATACTGTTTCACTTTAAATCAGTACAATTGTGTTAATTTATTATTGAAATGTTTCATCGTATGTTTTTAGCTTTGCTCCTGTATTTGTGGTCGCTGCAATCAAAACATTGAGGAGAGATTTAATTGTGTTTACAATTCGAAAGGCTACTTGGGTTTCATGAAGTTTGCTTTGTAAACCGAATCAAGCTTTACAGTTTCAACCCACTCTCATGTCGCGGAGACAAAGTTTTCAATTCGAACACGTCTCGTGTTCTTTAATTGGCTATTTGTTGATTTACATTGTCGACAAATTCAATTCATTAAATAAGTCTGTTTGACATTTAGGAGTATAATTAACTGTCTGTGATTTAAGAGATAATAAAACTTCAACTCTACGAATGAATAAAACATCATAACACAAGCACAAACCGATATGTTCACTTTACAATGTAAGTAGTAAAGACATTTTAGTGCTTCGTGCTTGAATTGTTAGTTTTATCGATAGTTATATATAAGCTAGTCAACTGCGTTTTGCAATAAAAATAAGTGATATAAAATTGGACAGTCGGTTTCTGCGTGTGATTTCCGTGACATGCAGAAAAGCATTACAATTTTTTTCGCATGCCTTTGACGGGTTCGGGAAGTTCTCTTACAAGGTGTATTCCAGAGCATAACAACGTCATTCGTGTTTCAAATGTTTGTCAGGAATGAGGAGATATTCTTCAAGACTTGGTCGCATGCACTCTAGTGTGTAGCTTCTTAAGTTTGAAATAATAATGTTAAAAGGGGAGGTTAATGTCTTACTGATACTCGTATCGTCTTGAACAATGTTTCCCGTTCATTGTCAATGTCTTTACATTCCCAAAGGATGTGATCAGCATCCTGAATCATATTGACAGTCATATAATATTCTTCTTCTCTTCTTTGACCATATTTGGTCCTATGGTGACCACCACGCGGAGCTTCCATGATTCCCTGTCGCTCGTCAATCGTTTTATTTCCTCCCATGACATGCCAGAGTCTGTCAGCTTCACCGAGTACACCTGTGTATAGTACCTGACAGTCTTCCAGTATGCTGGAATCCCACTGGTCAAAAGATGAGGTATGCAAGGATGAGTCAGTTCCAACGTCTCTCCATGACTACTGACGTAACACGGCTCTGCCTGGTATGTTCTCTAATCTTCAAGTTTCTCACAAAATCAAAACGCCTCATCTACAGTATCATATATTGACTTATTGTATAAGATTTTGAAGAAAATTTGGACTTATCGGTTTTCGCAATTAGACGATTATTACGTTTTCATAACTCTTTTTTAATCATCATGTTCGCTGTCAGTGTGAAGATATGGATTCCTTGTAAAGTCTATCTCAACATGTACGCTTTCTACGAGAACTGATTTTACTCAGTTGCTCTGCTGCTATTTTTAGAAGACAGTAAAGATATAAAGGCAAGACTAATGGTTTCCTAATCGCTTTTATTACGCCTTATTTTTAGGATCTTACGGACGGAAAAGAGTTTTTTAGATCACAGACAAATACACCTTCGAACAAAAGTCCTTAAATTTGGATTATTGAGATTTTGTACACTTCCATGTATTTTGTCACTAACGACCCGGGTTTCGCCTTTCGGCATCTTCAGGCATTCGAGCACACGAATGGACTCGAACTGAGAGACAGTAAACAGTGTCTAACGCTTATATAGAAGATACAAATCCGACAAATATCATTTACGAGGCAATACATTATACGTCTGAGAGCCACACCGATACCTGAGTTAAAATTTTGGAAATTGTCCTAATCCTTATTTTGTAAACACCATATTACCAGAGTGGCGATTGCCGAAGGCGTTGCCGCCTTTCAACTTCCCTTAGAAATACCAGTGATTTCACAATTACAACAGTATTGTGGGTTTTGACGGGATGCAATTCGACGAATGGGTAAATATATACAATCATTCCACATTTAGTGAAATCTGTTAGGTGTTTCAACGTATCGGATATAATAGCGGAGAATTAGGAAGGTTCAGCTGCTCATTCAAGATTGGTAAGGAGTATAACTGGCCTCTATTAATTTCTAAAATTTCCTGATAAAATAATTTATGATCCCCCATGTTTTTATGCAACAGTTTAACCCCATCATCCGCATTAAACGTATGGTTCTCCATTAGCAAGTGATTTGCGAATGTCGAAGTTTCTTTTTTTAATCTAAAGGCAGCTAAATGTTCTGATACCCTTATATCTAATGTACGTGTGGTTTTACCCACATAGAAATGTTGGCAATCATTGCATTGTAATTTATAAATACCAGATTTGTTCTTAAAGTTTACTCTATCTTTATTGTTAATAAGTAATTTGCCTAGAGAGTTTTACCCGTTAAACGCCAAATTAATTTCTTTTGACGTTGTTAGCTTATTCACTAATGTACCTGTAAACAAATGTAAACAAATCATCAAAGATACCCTTAATACGCGTAGAGTTAATCCTGTCATTACTACGGAATTACTTAATATATTAGACGTTTGCGTTGACCAGAACTATTTTCAATTTGATAATAGATTCTATGAACAAACCGAAGGCCTTGCAATGGGAAGTTGTTTGTCACCACTATTAGCAGAATTTTACATGAACCATTTAGAAAACCTTATTTTTAGCAATAAAACAGAAGTTAGAAACGTAGTTTATTGGTTCCGTTACGTAGATGACATCCTTTGTCTATTCAATGGAACTGAGAGACAAGTTTCTAACCTTCATAATTTTCTTAACTCACTAGATGATAAAATTCAATTCACTTTAGAAGTAGGGGCAAGAATATAAATTTCCTTGACCTTAATATTGATATTAAAAACTCCATTCATGAATTTAAAATTTACCGAAAACAGACGTTTTCAGAAGCCGCGATCCATTTTAAGTCAGACCATCCTTTCTCATATAAATTGGCTGCTTTCCATTCTCAGGTTCACAGATTAGTCACTATACCTCTAAATAAATTTAATTTTGAAAACGAACTAAACATTATTAAACAAATTGCCATTAATAATGGCTATGAGGCGTCTCTTATAGATAATCTTGTATCAAAAAAACAACGTAAATTAGCAGAAAAGATGCTATATTTCGGGAACTTGTCTAAAGACATAGACCGCCCTAGAATCTGGCATAGAATAAGTTATTTAGGTTGCACAAGCTTTAAAATTAAAAAACAACTCGCTGATAGTGTTAGACCGGCGTTCTACTGCAAAAACTCTCTAGGCAAATTACTTATTAACAATAAAGATAGAGTAAACTTTAAGAACAAATCTGGTATTTATAAATTACAATACAATGATTGCCAACATTTCTATGTGGGTAAAACCACACGTACATTAGATATAAGGGTATTAGAACATTTAGCTGCCTTTAGATTAAAAAAAGAAACTTCGACATTCGCAAATCACTTGCTAATGGAGAACCATACGTTTAATGCGGATGATGGGGTTAAACTGTTGCATAAAAACATGGGGGATCATAAATTATTTTATCAGGAAATTTTAGAAATTAATAGAGGCCAGTTATACTCCTTACCAATCTTGAATGAGCAGCTGAACCTTCCTAATTCTCCGCTATTATATCCGATACGTTGAAACACCTAACAGATTTCACTAAATGTGGAATGATTGTATATATTTACCCATTCGTCGAATTGCATCCCGTCAAAACCCACAATACTGTTGTAATTGTGAAATCACTGGTATTTCTAAGGGAAGTTGAAAGGCGGCAACGCCTTCGGCAATCGCCACTCTGGTAATATGGTGTTTACAAAATAAGGATTAGGACAATTTCCGAAATTTTAACTCAGGTATCGGTGTGGCTCTCAGACGTATAATGTATTGCCTCGTAAATGATATTTGTCGGATTTGTATCTTCTATATAAGCGTTAGACACTGTTTACTGTCTCTCAGTTCGAGTCCATTCGTGTGCTCGAATGCCTGAAGATGCCGAAAGGCGAAACCCGGGTCGTTAGTGACAAAATACATGGAAGTGTACAAAATCTCAATAATCCAAATTTAATATTGAAATTCCATCAAGCACCCTCAGTCGATGTCTTAAATTATATAGAAGTCCTTAAATTTATAGAAAAATCAATTGATGAAACTGTTCGTAGTTGGACTCGAACCCGCGAGCACCGCAACGAAAGACGTTGAATACTCGACCACGTACCCGGTTTTCATAATTAATACGTTGTATTTTCTCTACTATATTTATAAACTGTACTTTAGCTGAAATAAAACATTGTATGATATAGTTTTATGGCTTTGTTATTAGTAAGTGTCTACTCTAACGTGTTTCCATGTGTAGACGTGAACTTTGTTTTGCAATGTGATATGATAAAGGCGTGGTGACAGAAAAATGCTTTCAACTGATGATGCCAAACAAACTGTTTCAAAAAGGTACCGAGTGGTTCAGAAACATCTCACGCTAAAAAGAAACTTTAAATAATTTACTTCAGTATCACAAAACAATATTAACTATTGTCTGGCATGTAACCTTTGGTTGCAGGTTTCATGGGTACGAATCCCCTAACAATCAATTGTTGAATTTGTGTTCAAAGAAATGGATGTCTGTGATGTCACTCGATCCTGAAAACGTGGCGAAGCGAGATTGTATACCTAACTATTATATATACTACCTGACCTTTTCCGAAAAAGAGATGCGGAGTGAGTAAATAATAAGTAATTATCGTAAAAAACAATTTCTGTTGAACTTCATTAGGGGTATATAAGTAACGACTCATTTTGGCTACAGCAGGAGGTTTTCCAGCTGTGTGTCCAGTTTCATTACTATTAGGTTGTAAAATAAACTTATTAATTGGTAGATAAAATGGTGACAATTTCATTACAAATAACATTTTTTCCTATTAGATCGAAAAGAAAGTTATTAAATTATGCTGCATTATAATTCGAAAAGCTGATGCACATATATTACGACCAAAGTTACATACTTTTCTTTCTCCTGTAGTTACCTTCAAGAATCAAGGCCTGTCGGAGTGTTCAACAGAATGAATTTAACGACAATTAATCTATGGCAACTTATTATTTGGTCAGTTTCTAATTCAATTAATGGTCAGTAAATATTAAAATAAACGGTCAGTAACAAATTCATAAAACGGTCAGTAGAAAAATAAAAATCAGTAAATATTTTAGGTTGGGTTAGGTAAGGTTATTCCATTTTATGTGTTCATTTTTCCGGTCAGTCAATAACTGAAAAAAAAAAAATACTGACCGCTTATTTTATTAACTGACCACGTGATTACTGACCATTTATAGAATTATTTACTGACCCATTAAATACAGGCCTTCATCTATATACGTTGCTCTCCTCCCTTTTCGGAGACGGTAAACATAAATAGATACCGTTAAAGAAGGTATAGGTGTTAACAAATCGTTCACTGTATTCACGTTCAAAAGATGAGATACTTTGAGTTGAAAGAAATAAAAAAATACAAATATCCTTGACTGTGTAACTGAGACATAGAAAAATATTTTTAATTTCCTTAATAAAAAAAACCATACCACTTATCATAATTTTAGTAATTGAAGAGTAATAGAAAATATGGGTAGTTTTTTGTAAGGCTGTAGTGATATAGTATCAATATACACTTTATAATATAGAGTGACATGATGCATACACTTATATATGTATATCATATATATTATTAAGTATAGTAACACTCGCTCCTTTATTTGTTTTGTCCTACATGGCTTCCAATATATATATAACATAAGGTAAGTAATTGGTTATTTTTTGATACGTGAAAATTCTGTCTACAAATTGAGCATTTCAACAGTTATTAGTTATAATTAGAGTACTGTTTGTTGAATACTTTTTATTTCAGCTTCGTCTACCAGAGTTTTATTTATATGGTATGAACCGAAATTTAATATTAATAACAGAGCCATCTATCAACATCCTTGGGTATGATTGCTTTCAAAAATGAATTATTTAATTAAGATTCTATCGAATAATATATTGTTTAAAATTGAATTAACAATACACTGTAAATGACTAATAAATGCCACACTGTTTATAATGCGTGTTTTTATGGGTTCAAAATTGATGATCAGAAATATAAAAACGTACAGGTACAACTAATCAAAAAATGATTTTCTTATTTCACGGTTTTATATTAAAAGTATAAATAAAACTCGAAACAAATATATTATATCGATGGTGTTTTGGTCAATTGATTTAACCCTCAAAAAATACGAAAATGAGTTAATGATTGGATCTCATTGTAAAGACGACAGTGAAGGTCTCGGCCAAATGATGTAGATTATAATAACAAATTGATCACTTTTTGAAAGGGAAGCATACTTTTATATTGGTTTTAGGTTTAAAGATTCTGACACGGCCACTTGATGTAAGCCATTATTATATCAACACTCCTTTCGTATAATTCCGTATCTGCAAACATGAGAATTTACAGGAGTTTATTTCAAAGATTCATAACACAACTCACCACATAATTTTTTCGATAAAAACAGTTTCTTGACCATTCTCCCGGACTATTTCAATTTTGAGCATTACATCAGTTGGCCAAAACACCGTCGATATATTGTTAGAAAAATTTAAATCGTATATAAATGAACATCTCAGAGCTTTGCTAAGATGGTTCTAAATTATTAAAAACGTTCAACTACGGAAAAACGTTAAAAAATTAAATAATAATTAATTCAATGTTTGTCAACAGTAAAAAGAAAGAAAACATTTAAAATCTAATTAGAGGCAATTTAATTTTTACTTGATTTTGATTCTAATGAAAATTAAAACGCTTTTACTTGCTTGTCTCTGTTTTCCGAGGAATAATTTTTGTTTTCCAGTTACTTTATTTGTCAAAAATTGTCTTAACAATAAAGAAAACAAATTTTGAAGCACTTAATTACTGTTTATTTTTTTATTAAATAATGTAATATATTTTTTATTATTATTGTACATTATGCTGAAGTTTATATTTTGAATGTAATGTTTATAATATTTAAAATCATAATAAAACCTTAATTTTTTATAAATATTTGTAAAAACATATTATAATAAATGAGAAACGGAAAAAATTTCATCTGCATTACGTTAACAAAAATATGATTTTAATCAAGTACGTAGGTTCAAATGGAATTCATTTCATCGCAAATCCTTTTTCCCGTCTGAGAGTTGTAAAATAATTGATTTTTATTTGTTAATTTCTATTTTAATATTTTTTTTTAGTAAATTATGACCTTTTATTATCGTGGGTTGAGAAAAAATCAAAAAAACGATAAAGTATGTGGGCTCAACGTTACGATATTACTATCAAATACGTTACAATTTATCAAATTTAATTTGGAAAATTGTGAAATTTTGTATGTAATAATTAATTTTCATTTGGCATTGAATCGTACTCTTTTGAGAAATGTCCTGCTTACATTTTATGCCGGAAACTAACGATTTTAACTGAGGCATCCAATCCTGGACATTTTTATGATTTCGGTATTTTGGGATTCACAAAATTGATCATTCAGTGTATTTTCATGTTTTAAATTGCATATTCAAAAGTAAACTTGTATTCACTATTGCTTCATCTTTAGTAATGCAATCAAAAGTAAAATATATTCTCAACGTTATCTGTTCCTGTTTACGGCAGTTACGAAATATGAGAAGGAGGGAGACTTTAATACATAGAGGTATTAATTATGTAGGTATTATAAAAAAGTATTATTTACATAGACAAGCTGAGGTACACAATGTAGTTTATCAGGAAGAATGTATTTAGTTTGAAATATTAATTAATTTTTATCATTTATAGTGAATCTCGGGATTGATATTTAGACAATTATGGGACTACGGGATCCTGATATGGAAGCCCTACTAGTACTTAAAATTGTATCAACTGTATTTGGCCAATTGATGTAACCCTCAAAAAATAGGAGACAGAGCAGGTCTCGGCCAAATGATGTAAATTACGAAAATAAGTTGACTACTTTTTGGAACGGAAACATCAATTAACATTAGTTTTAGGTTTAAAAATTCTTACCAGGCCACTTGATGTAAGTCACTATTATTTTCACACTCCCTACGTATATTTCCGTATCTACAAAAGTGAGAATTTACAGAAGTACACGACATAATGTTTTCGATAAAAACAGTTTTTACTCTCTCCTAAACAATTTCAATTTTGAGGGTTACATCAATCGACCAAAACATCGTTTATTGTATTGGTGAACCGTTGTTTTTACGTTATGAAGAAGAGATTTATTGCATTGAAAATGTTGTCTACAAACATAAACAGTTTCGTGCTAAAGCACCATTAGGTCTAGTTCTTCCTACACGTGATGAAAAACAACCGCTATCGTGGAATCTTCCCTCACGTAGAGGCAACCTAACAATCAAAAATAGTTCACACATATCCGTATTACATTCCAGCAATAAAGATAAACCAAGAACGTTCCACTATTCAAACAGCGATTTTCTTTTGAAATTTGTATTTCAACCCCTTTCAGTCCCAACTCTTTCCTATCTCTACGTATATAGCTCAACGTTAGACTGAAAGTTTTTCCATTTGCGTTATAAAAAGTTAACATCTTTCCGAAAAGTTGATTGAGAAACTTGATACGTCATATTCCTAATGATTTTTATCAAAAAGGTCAAACATATACGTTTATTTAAGTAAAAAATTGAACCCGAGACATCCGTAACCGTAGCCAACGACGCTACCAACTGCGCCAAGGACGCCGACATTAAAAAATAAACTTATTAAATGTTCTTATTTATGATGGAAAATTCATTTAAATTAATTATTTTGCATTGCAGCTAATACTAGTGCCAGATCAATCATAATATCGTCGTTGTTCTGAAAGAAGACTCTAACTGGAAAATAGTTTTAAGTAATTAGACTTTTAAGTTTGCCAAATGCTTAAAATACCATACGTTTATCATTTTCATCAGCTTAAATCATGAGAAGATTTCATACCTACATGTGTATGTGATAATAATAAAACGTCTACATTAACGCCTACAGACAGGTCTGAGCTATTATATCGTCGTTGTTCTGGAAGAAGACACTAACTGAAAAATACTAGTCAAGAGTAATTGGACTTGAAATTTTGTCAAATGTTTGAAATCCTATACCTTTTCCATTGCTTGTTTGTACAAAACTATTTTTAAGTAAAACTATAATTTATAAAAATAAGTGTGTTTGTCTTACGTTATAGTTTAAAATAAGGAATATTTTGATATAACTAACACAATATGCCATTTTTTCGATTTAGTGTTTTCTTCCAGAACAGCGACGATATTACTTGAATGAGTTTTTAAAGAAACTCGATATAATCTCTGCCTAAATGAACTAGTGGTAAGAGCTTTTCCCTAGCGATCTCGTGGCTTGGTTCACATCCCAGAAAGGTCAATATGAAATTAAGATTATTCTAATTAAAATGTGTGATGTCTCTTCTCGGCTGCCTAAATTTAAAAGATATGCTTTTTTATAAATCCTGTTTCTCTGCAATTCTGTTGTTAACACATCATAATACATATGCTGTTAAAACTGTGTGTAAAATCAGTAAACATACAAGCTAACACGACATTGCATTTTGTCAAATTTGTGTTGATATAACGTAAGTTATGCATAAATATTTTCTTCAAACATTCTGAATAATTTTTGTAAAAATACTTACTTGATCTCAAGTAACTTATAAAAATTCTCATAGAGTTTATATCGTTATATTTTGCGCATTGGCTGTTAGGTTTAATGCCAGATATTAAAACAATGAAGAGTAAAAAACATCACCAACACCCAAGATTAATTATAAAAATCTTAACTTGATACGACTGCCTTGCTGGGACTTAAATTTGAAACCAACTGCTCGTTAGAGCACTTCCACTGAAACCGACATAATACTTATTCATGTCTGTTTCCAATGTGGACTCTTGATAATTATGCACTTTAAAATGGCACTAAGATATTTATTGATTAATTCTTTTTCTAGTGCTATCGACAAATCGTATAAGGATTTGTTTCACAGTAATTTAATCTTTCAAACCATCGTAACGTGTTGCGTATAAATCTAAACGAAAAACTCAATAAATAATTTACAATTTTAAAACAGAATAATAATAAATTAATTTAACAGCAACATATAGGTGATTATATTTCCACCACATTCTGACAAAAATCATGCTACAAAAAACAACAATTTTGAATGAGTCGATGCTCAAATTTAACATTTGTGTGTCAAATGAATTGATTTTATCAAACCTCTATACTTAAAACCATGCTTGATATTTCAATTTTTTCGGCCATATCCATAACTTTTCTTACTAATGACTCAGATTTCGTGCAGAGATGAGCTCAAACCAACAGTTAGTGAAAAATTTGTATCATTAATTGATAAAATAATCTTAAATGGAAAATATTTACATAAATAATTAAAAAATATGAAACGACCTTTTGGCACAAACGAAAGAATGGAAATGATAAATCTCACATGAATAATACATATATTATATTCACAACAGATTTTTTAATGATGTTAATATTTAACATTTAAAAGAAAAATGAAGTATATTTTATGGAGTTGTTGAACTTATAAACATTCATTATCCTTAAATATAAAACAATTCTCGTGTTCATAAATTCAAAGATTGTATGTTGGTAAAATTTAACCTAAATAAATTCGCTCCAAAAAAGCTTATTAACTTTTTTCATACATTAGTCCAACAACTGCAAAAGGTCACAGATTAATCTAAAAGTTCACTTTACTAACCTTCGTTTTAAACCTCAGATATCTAATAACCCTTGAACTTATAAATATATACAACAGTTTTATTTTTATAACTTTGACTTTATGTTAGAAAATATTTAGTATTTTTAAATCGGTTTCAAAAATATATTAAAATAAATTAATAACGACATCGCATTTAGACTACAATGTAAGTCGTTAATGCTGCTCTTATAAGTGTTAAATATATTTACGATAATTTATCTGTATATATGTAGCCCATACGCAGAGAGAGAGAGAGTGTATGTGTTAGCGTAAGTTTTAAGAGAATTTTAACAGGTGAACGAACTTTTTTATTGTATATTAATAACAATGAAAAAGGGCGTAACATAATCTCAAAAGCTCCTGCCTTTTTTTTATAAATTAAAAAAATAATTTATCACAAGAACTTTGATAAAACTAAATTATTTTATATTGGTATTATAAATACAATACTATCTAAATTGGCCCAATGCCGACACAGCGCGCCAACAGAGAGAATATGTGGTTGTGTGTGTACTGTGTAACATATAGACCAGCGGTTCTCAAATTTTTTTAAAACTCCCTTAAAGGTCCCTCTAAAAATTGTTCAATGGCTCGCGGACCCTTTTAATGAATAAATAAAATCTGTATTATTTTAAAGAAATCGGGGCGCTAAATACTCTGAACAAGGGTTCCACAAAAAGTGGTGAATTTATTTTTATAATTTACATTTGGCCAAGACCTGTTCTGTCATTTTTAAAATAAAATCCAATCATTAATTCATTTTTACATTTTTTGAGGGTTACATCAATTGGCCAAAACACCGTCGATATTATTATTCATTCTTTTCCCTTTTCCCCACGATATCTACCCTTCACGAAGTGTTATGTTTTCAATAGACGCCATTATTCAGTAAATAAACAGGTAATATCTATTTACGTGTAGGAAAACCTGACCAAAATTCACATGATAAATCCTTATATTTCTCGAAAA
Organism: Himalopsyche phryganea; assembly: GCA_022494535.1. NCBI lineage: Eukaryota > Metazoa > Arthropoda > Insecta > Trichoptera > Rhyacophilidae > Himalopsyche > Himalopsyche phryganea. Next base: position 13,106,414 of record JAGVSL010000001.1, on the reverse strand, counting down.
TATGAAGGACAGTGTCCCTTGAGATTATGCCGCCCCAGGGTAATTGAGTTTTGAATACAAAGTATATAAAATCCCAGGAAATCTTTTCAAGTAAAAAAAAACACGAAATTTGATTTATTTCAATTTAAGAACCGGAGAATTTATTATGAATACTTGTGTATTTGTTTTTTTTTTTGACAGTTTTCTTTCGAGCTTAATTTTTTTTAATGCATTAAGTGTTATTATATTAATTATTTCAAAAGAGATAGCATACTCACTTTTATGGATTTTTTTACGATGCTACTTGGATGATTCATATTGAATATATTATTTAATGGCTGCTTGAACATTCAATGATGAAAAATCTGCAATTGGCGAAAAAAAATTGAGTTAATAATATCGCAAGGGTAAGGATTCGTCAACCTGTTTTTTTTTAAATTAAATATAATTAAGCAATTGATACATTAATTTGACAACCAAATAGTTCGTACGTCAAAAGAGCAAAACCTAGTCTTAGTGATAAGTAGAATGGCATAATAAATATATTATATATCTACTCTTATAAACCAAAAGAGCGTTAGTGACAAATCGCCCGAAAAATATTCTGTCAATGAGAACAACTTCGTGCATTTACCACTTCTTTTCAAGTATTGGAGTTTTTCTTGCATTTATGGAAGAATTCTTCCGAAGTTGTTTTCATTGAAACAATATTTTTTTCACCCTTTTTGGTATCCTGAATAGTAGTGATTTGTCACTAACGCCCTTTTGGTTTGGAAAGGTCGATGTATATAAATTAAACACGTCCGCTTGCAATGTGGATAATTATAATGGAGTTTATCTTAACAGAAGTTTTCTATGAAATCTGCTTGTTCCTCAATTACTTAAAATCTGTTTTTTGAAGAGGGGACAGCTTATTGCTCTCACACCCTTCGTAAATTGGTTAGCAATCCATAAATCAATTAAAGAAACTTTCCGTACTGGGATTTGAACCGGTGAGTACCGCAACGGAAGTCAACAACGTCACAACAATTGTGTGATCTCATGTGGGGATCACATTAACATAGTCAATTCAAAACCTTGTTTTACTTTCAATCGCTCTCATAACAAATCTATTGCGAAAGTTAACATTCATTCTGAGTTACATTCGTTAATTGCTGTATGTGTTTTTGTTTAATGTTAGCTATAAGCTTACGATACTGCATATTATTTTATATTTAATTACTTTGTTATTTTAATTTTTTCCGTCATACCACAATTATAATATCATTACATTTACATTGTTTTTGTCAGGCCCTTGAAAATAAAACGAAAGTGCTTTTTCTCTTATCTTAGCTTTTTGCTCTTTCCCATTAAAGAATTGAAAAATAAACAGTTTCCTTTTTTTTCAATTATAATTTGAATGTTACTAAAACTAAACGTAGTTACATAAATGTTTCCTACGCCTAGTATCTCGACGTTGGCTGAAGAGTATCGCTACTTCTCGCTTCACCTTCAAACACTTGAGGTGAATTGTGGATTAGCAGAGCTTTTGTCCACTTGATGTGATAGAGGTCTTCCGTTCGTTCTTTTACCACCTGAGAATGGAATCGTCCAAATCTTTGCAAAAATCTTTGAACAATTGTGAGTGGTTTATTGACAGAAAGAATTATTTTGTCTCTGAAAGAAACTTTCATATAATTCTTCTGAAACTGAAAGGTCCCAAGCATGGATTTTAAGTACATGATGAATTCAATGTATTAAATTTATAAATTATCTTACAACAAAAAACACTTAATTTTATCGAGTATTTTTAGTTACAATTTATATTTTAATTTTGATTTTTTTCTCAGCCGACAAAATGGACGCCATATTATTACTGCGCTACTTAGCTACGACACTTAGTAATTTGAAGCAATTATGGCAGTGAAACATGCCGTATAACACTATTTAAAAAAGTAAAAGTATGCTTAGAAAGGCTCCTTAACAAAACAGCGCCCCGTCATCGCCGCGACAAACTCGCACATATCAAATTGTAAAAAAATCTTCAAAATGTAAATATGTTTAATTATATAATGTAAACATTAACCCTTTTGGTTGGTAAAATGAGTAAATTATTTTGTTATAGAAGGCTGACGGATGATATTGATAAATAATCTTAATTAATTAATAATTTTTTTTAACAGAGCCCATTAGTTGAAATTGGGTAGGTATTTCTTTGAATTGCATTTAAAACCCCCTCTTTTCATCCGTAATGCGTTTGTTGCGACTATTCCAGATGATAATTTCTTAGACTCGGGGATAAGATTTGTCGTATTTTATCTTGTATATAATTGTTGAAAACTGTTTACTTGTGTGTCAGCTCAAATTCACCCGTGTTCCCGAATGCCTGAAGATGCCGAAAGGCAAAACCCGGGTCGTCAGTGACCAAATACATGAAATTGTACAAAATCTCAACAATTCAAATGAAATTAGTTTGAAAAGATTTTTTTTTATTTTTACATTTTTATTTGAATGTATTTATGATTTAATTTGTGCATATGTCGGCGTCCGTGGCTCAGTTGGTAGCGTCGCTGGCTACGACTACGGATGTATCGGGTTCAATTCCCGGCGTGAATGGTTTTCATAGATTTCAATCGATTTATGGATTTCTGTTCGTAGTCTGAGTCCCATCGTCACGGGGTGTAGCGAGAGCGATTAGCTAATCACTAGTACTGTCCTAGCCCTATCCTTCTATCCTTACTCTCTTCGAAAAAAAGAGAGCTTGAGCAACTGAGTAACAAGCAGTTCTCGCAGAAAAATTCTGTTAAGATACCTCTATTAGGAGACCACATGCTTCAAATTGGGAGCGGACATGGAAAAAAATACAAATAAATCAATGCTCTCATTCCAGTTTTGATTTTGTAACGCGCAGCTAGGTCGAAGCGGGTTCAACAACACGGCTTTGTCGGTGCGGGTTTGTCTGGCGCAACTTTGACAGGACGCCGCTTACAAAACTCCCAAATAAAAAACATCGATTTTTTGATTTAAATATTATTAAGTTTTTGATCCGGTGCCGGGCAGAAAGTCTGTAACTAAAAGTAAAAACTATCAAAATAAAATATAGGATATTTGACGTCGCTCAGTACTTGAGTATTTCAACAATAAGTTTCTTTCAATTGCTGTCCATGATACGATTCGTAGTAAATAACTTTTATTTAATAGAAAAGTTGAAATTAAGAGGCTCGCTTTACTGCAGTAGGAAGAATACAAGCTGTTAGAGTTTTCCTCTTTTCTAATGAAGTCCATTAATATTATGAAGAATTTGAGGTGCTAATTGAGTATTATATTTAACCAGGAAAGATTGTTAATTTATTCTGTAAATTTCTTTGAACAAAAATATAATACTTATGTGTAGTATATAATGACAAGTCAATAGTATATAACACATATTTTTGTTTTCTAGTGAATGGAAAAGTTAGAAAATATTAAAATTCATCCATTAAAAAATACAATCGAAAATTATTTCAGTCAGATATGTTATTGGAAATCACAAATAATTTACTCAATATTTTAACTCGTACCAAGTTCTGGTTACTACATCCTATCTCCATTTTCGTAAATTTTATTCATGAACAGTATATGTATGAAAGGAAATTAATTTCCTGTCGGGAAAATTACATTTCACATGGCACCAAAACTTATTGCGTAAGCTTCTGGACATAAGCTCATTTACTTTTGGAAAACTTTCTACCCGCACATATTTGTCCAATATACCAAAAATACTATTTACTTAATTGTTATTTAATGCTCAAAATATGTTCATTTTGAAGATGTTCTTTACAGTGTTATATTTAAGAACATCTCAACGAAATGCGTTTGTTTATCGTTCAGTATTGTCTGCTTACATTTATTGCTTACTAAGTAAAAGATTGTTTGTTTAGTAGTGTGATACAATTAAAAAAATACTTGTTGGCCTCTGTGGTCTAATGGTAAGAGCTTTGCCCTAGCGATCATGTGGGTCATGGCTTAAATCCCAGCAAGGTAAATATTAAATTTATATTTTTTAAATTTAAATTTGTGATCTTGGACGTAAGTGACTTATAAAAATTCAACAATTTTATCTCGTATAATTTTCCAACTGTCAGAAAAATTACTCATTGGCTGTCAGCTGAATGCCAGATATTTCTTTAAAAAAAGTGTTTATCATGAAGTAAACTGGAAAATAGTGAAAACGATTATTTTCTCATTTTTTCATGACCATTTCTATATATTAAAACGCCTACATCAATTTTCATGGTTTCTGTTAAATAGTTTATTTGCAAGTTTCTTAATACGATTTTTGAATAATTTTATATTATGTATATAACATTACATTCATTTAAAATTATAAAAAATAAGCATTATTTTCTTCCAGAGAATCATTCCTTAAAAATGATTCCTTCTTATTGATTGATTGAATATAATAACTTGAGTGGGTATTGTTAAGCTTTGCAGACTGTACCTTAATATGATTTTGTATAGTAGTATTTTTATTACATTTTTTTGCCATGTCCTCTCCTGAAGTGGAGCATATGGGCTCCTAATGGAGGTATCTCAAGACAAGTTTTTCTTTGATAACTGCTTGTCGGCTCCGTAGCGCAACTGTCCCGGCGCGGACAGTTTCACAAATTGATCTTTCAATCGATTTATGGATTTACGTTCGTAGTCATGAATGTTTGTGATGTCTAAAACCCCTCCCACTCATCCGATCCACACGGGGCATAGCGAGAGCGATTAGCCACCCACTAGTCTTATCCTAGCCTTATACTTATATCCATATTCTCTTCGAAAAAAGAAAGGTTGAGGTTCTTTTCATCTGACAATATATGTTTAATAAATATTGTCATATGAAAAAGAAATGTATTTTTTAAAACTAATCATTCATTAAGTACAAATTTTAGAACCGATTCAAATTAATTTCCAATATTATTTTTGAGGCACTAATTTACCAGTAAAATAGAGAAATAAGTTTTTATTATGATTTAGATTATCTGAGAAATTGTTAGGTTTATTGGTTTTTTGAGTTATTGCTTGTTTTATCTAATATTAAATACAGAAGTTTAATAAGAATTCGTTTGTGTAAAAAGGTCTTGTTATCTGAATATATTATTTCCTTCAAATTTCAATTTTAAATTTCGGAAAACAATTTTACCGTCTAAATTGAGCGTGGGCAGTGAGGGCTTAAATCATTCAAGATTTCATTCTTAAATGTCACGTAAATTTGAACGGTTGATATTGAGTATATTAATTTAATATTATTTCGTGTATGAAGTAAATTAATGAAAAACTAACGAAAATTCCACGAAAAGCAAACTAATTAGTTAATATTGTAATATATCTACAAACATATTTTTTAAACTATATCCGCTCCCTATTCCAAGTGGTTCCTCCAAGTTTCTCTTTCTTCCACCAGTCGCCTCGTTTCCTCCCAGGTCATCCCAGTATTCCGTAGCTCAGCTGAATACATCTTATGGATGGTCATCAGCGGCCAGGGTGATGGATTCCATCTAGTTGGTAGATGAGACAGTCAGGATTCAGACTCCCCTGAGGCATCCGCAGCACGTGTCCATCGTCATTTTTATATTTTTTATTTTATCAAAATAGATTATATCAAGATGAAAATACCACGCTGAACATCATTATTGTTTAAATATACATTTTTACTATGAATGAATAGAATATTCAAATAAAAAAAATAGCTAAATACATTTGAATATTCAATTTGAATCCCTAGGTGTCATCCTTACGTTTGCATGGTGAACTGTTCGAACTCACAAATGGAAAAAAATGCATTAATCTTCGATTCAATTTAAGTATTTTTATTAATAGTGTAATTGGTATATTTTAAGACATCGACTGAGAGTGCTTGACGGAATTTGAAAAGGTAATTGATGTTTGCGATGTACCTTGATAATTGACCCACATCATGTCCAATACTTTAACGAGACGTTAATAAAAGATAAGCTAACTATAAAGACACGGATGCACTGAGTGTGGTAGGAGGTGATTGTTGACGGTTTTTAGTACATTTTAACAGCTAGGGTTTGTCACAAATGATATTTATAAATATCCTATTACCGACTGAGATGAGAAATGAAATTAAATGGTTGTTTTCACAATAATTAGGCATACATTAATCAAGTTGGGTGCCCCACTTCCACCCGTTATGTGTGTGCAACCGCTGTTTCACGGTCGCCTTCCATAACGCAATAACGATCAAGAAAAGAAACGAATTTACTCTTCGTATTCTTGGCCCGATGCAGAGCTGCACTGGACTGATCTTTTAACCAATTTTGTGTAATAGAAAAGATAGAAAAAAAAAAGAAAGAAAATGTTACTTGCTCAGCCACTTCGCTTAAGCAATATTAAGTATCCGCATACTAAGAATCCGCCGTAGCACTAGAGTTTAATTTACTCCGCGTTGAATCTAAAGAGGAATCGATAATATCCCGCTCCCCACATGATGTAGCAAATTTATTAAATGCCTCAAAGTTGGCCTTGGTTGAGGTCAAGTCAGCGTGGCCTATTGGACCCGTATGAGGACTGACCACAGCACACAGCTCTGCTCGTTCGGCATTCATCTCGGGGTAATCCCACAGAATGTGATAAGCGCTCTGATAGTTGTGTCCACAAGTGCAATCCGGCCTTTCAAGCAATTTGCCCAGCCCAAATAGTTTACCGTTGAACTTGCCATGGCCGGATAATTAAATAAATGAAAGCTTGACTCTCTATTGATTACATTATAGAGAACAAGTCGTTTGATCTCACGGCGTCTAAATAGCGCCAGGCCGTGTTAAAAGGAAATGTAATAATAATTTATTTAAGCGAGTGTTTTGTATAAAATGGCAGTCGTTATGAGAGCGCAGAAAAAGCTCACCAAAACAACATTCTTGAACGTGCGAAAATTCCGAATCTCGATAAAGTCAACGCGAACAAGAATGTAATGCCGTTACGGGAGGGCAATTACGCAAATTCGAAGTGCCGGAAAATGTTCACAACACTAATAAACTAAGGAAACAATTTGGTTAAGTAAGAAATATTCATGGCGAAAATTTATCACATTCTTCATTAATCAATTTAATGCTGTTTGCTTTGAATCGTCGATGATTTACATCAATACTAAAGAGTAGTTGGTGCTTTTCGGTCGTTTTTACTCAAGTATATTTATGTCGAAAGCAAGGAGAAAAAATGATTATGTTTTGGTATTTGATTTTATAATAAATGCTTAACACTAATTGATTAGCCATGCAGTAATGATTAGGGCTTCTAGTCCCGAGAACTCATTCAATTAGCCAAACCAGTAATTATGCGATTGGCGTAACGCAATGTAGCTGCATGAGATCCGAAGGGATTTTTCAGCATGAAAACGGGAAGGCTAAACACTATTAAATTCAGTTGTAATTGTATCCAAATTTTAGAATAGGATGGATGTGAAGGAATTTTTAACATCACATACAACCATGCCATCAAAGAGAAATTCATTTACGATTTAAAAATCAATTTATGAAACTGTCCAAACTGGGAAATTTTCCCGTGATCACCGCAACCAAAGCCAACTACAACGCGACAATACGAATAGTCATAATTGATATTTATTTGATAAAAATATAGAAAAACTGTTCTTACCCAACGTAAAGTGAATTTTTATTAATAGTTTATCTCAAAATTGCAGTACAAATACAATATTGGTAAGTCTATTGCAATTAACGAAAAAATACACGCAACTTTCAAAAATCAATTATCTCCCCTCCGATACTGTTTTATTTACAAACCACGTAACGCTGTTAAAATATTTATTTAAAATTGTTATTTACTTGGTGTGGCCATAATTGATTTGCAACAAATACAAATACGAGTTTTGACCAATGATGTAATAAAAGAATTTCATTGATTCCGGAAAATAACAGATAGTAACTTTTATCAAATTTGGAAGCATTTATGTAAATATTTCAGTCTGCCAATAATTTGAAACAAACGGTTTTAAATAATACAAGTTTAGTTAGTTAAATGGAAATCGCAATAATAATTACTAGAAAAACATCAATTTACTTCTCATTATGACGTCATACCAGTATGATTCCATAGTTATACTGCTAATTAACGGCGCATTTACAATACTTTTGAGATATTAATTATATCGAACCGATTTGATTTGCTTTGAGTGTCTGTGCCGTCATTAAATATACAACAAATAACAACATAAATAACAGCAATTAATAAATAACAAAAACTTTCCGTGCCTTTTCATAGAAGAGAGATAAAAATTAAATGGCGGCATTATAATAATTATAATCATCCAGGCGGTATTAATTAGTAATGACATATAATTATTAAAAATGAACACGTTGCCTTTTCTAATAATTACTATTAGGATTTTGTTATGTTACTTGTATTAGTGCAATGTAGGTTTTTATCGAATAATAAATCTACGTCAAAATACTTTAAGCTAAAAAAAAAGAAAGTTACCTCATTTTTGCTTTTTATAATAATTTTATATTTTAACGCCAGTTTCAAACGCACTAAATTCTTTTCTTTTAAATATTACCGGTTTCCTTTGTAATTTTAAAAATAACTTTCTAATATAGAATTCTCTGTTTTAGAACTGAAAGCCAAACTCATATAATTAAGTAAAATTTTACATAATTTTTAAACGTAATTGTTAAAACAGTTAACTTATAATAATATTTTTTTGTGTTTCTCTTTAGATGTGGTTAGCATTAAACAAAGACTCGAAAAATACTTTTTTTGATAACAACTACAGCTTTGAAGAACTGTTAGTATTTTATTTAAAGATTGTAGTGTGCTTTTTGCTAAGCGACAGTCTGTCCCAGATATATACAATTATGGGAGCTTCGAATCGGCATCAATACAATATCGAATACCTCAGTCAACCTTGCGGTGTACACATGACAATGGAACATTAATATCAAATAAATTGTTATAATATATTATATATAATACTAATATATTGTTTGTATCAAAAGTAATGACGACATGTTAACGAATACTAACAAGTTGTGTTGGTAGCACTTGGTAGAGTAAGATAACCAACTTCTGTGAGATATTATCTGAAAACCTGGCATAAACTTGTTAATATTCGTCGATCGTTTGCAGTATGTCGCTCCAACTTACGCATTTTCTTTTTCAGACAATCAGCCTCTTAACCAAACGCAATTTATGATTAAATGATTTTTTTCCCAGGTTAAATTAATAAGAATTCTTCTTTGGAAGTATCATTGAAGTGAAGATAATAATATACTATTGATAGAGGGAAAATCAATGTCGCAAATAATTGTTTCACAGAGTTGCAACATTCATAGCAGTGAGCTGAAATTGGATTTCAATATTCCCATGACTATGGCTAAGTCAATCATGTTCCCAGTGATTAATTTATGCAACATCAACTTATTATTACCAAATCGCGGCTTATTGTAAATCTAAAAAGCCTTTTATAAATTATTTCTTATCTTCTATAATACTTTAACTCCCAATAGAGCATCTTAATGAAAATTTTTCTACAAAAACTGAATGTAATTTAGTTGTTCATTTTCACTTTTCAGAGAGCTTACAGGAATTAAAATGAGGCTAGCAAAGGATGAGAAGTTATAAAATCGCTCTCTCTATAATTGATAGGATTTGGGTGGGAATGAATTTTCGTGATATATATTTTTTTACTAGAAATATAATTAAATTATACTCATGTATGTATTCATCTTATATATCGTTGCTGTTCTGGAAGAAAACACTAAAATCGATAAATGAAATATTGAGTTAGATATACTAAAATGCTCCTTATTTCATACTCTACCGTATGGAAGAACAAACATATTTTTATAAATTATACTTTTACTTAAAAACAGTTTTGTACAAACAAACAATGGAAAAGGTATAGGATTTCAAACATTTGACAAACTTTTCCAATTACTCTTAACTAGTATTTTTCAGTTAGAGTCTTCTTCCAGAACAACGACGGAATAATAGCCCAAACCTGTCTGTAGGCGTAGATGGAGACGTTTTATTATTATCACATACACATGTAGTTATTAAATTTTCTCATGATTTAAGCTTCCGCGGTGTGAATAAACAATACATGTTAGTTCCGACGTGACGCAAATTCTGAGGCAAACAAACAATCCGTCAGTATAGAAACTAAACAACAGTTACTTCAGACATTCAGTATTTCGATTTCAATACCGTCATCTATGACAGGTGTTCCCACTAATTCTAGTAGAAAAAATAATCTTTGAATATTATTTATAGTTTGTTCACTATTTTCATAAAGTCAATAATTCTAAATGAAATGTAAATATAATTATAGGTTACTGTATTTTTGTGAAATTGGTAATTTGGTGACAAAATTTTGAAAGAGTTCCACGATGTTACCTATTGAAAATATTTAATGAAACATAGAAAACAGGTAGCGATAAGCGTTAAAAGAATGCCGAGCTCTTTCGAAAGCTCCTGCTTGTGATATTATATATATTCGATAGGATTGAAATACCTGGAAAACAGTAAAGATAAATTTTAAAATCTGGAATTTCTGGTTAAAAAAACTAGATGGAATCCCGGGAATTCCTCTGTGTTTGTTTGTATGTTTATATTCGTAAATATGAAAAAAACTATATCATGAAACGGCTGACTGACTTTCTGCAATTCATGTTGCAATATTATTACGAGCGAGTTGGTAACTAAATGTCTTTGACCATTTCCTCTCGTCTGCATCCTACTCTACATCAAACGAAGTAGATTTGTATGTTCTCACTGCAAATAATTGCGGCACTAGCTTTATACATACTAAACGTGCCAAGATATGTTCAAAGATATGTTGAAGTGTGGTTTGTAATAGTGAAACCGGGCTGTACCAAACACGACTGGGAAAAAGTAATATTTGATTTTCGTACATCTTGGATCTAAGGCTAGATTGCGAAATTCAATGGAATACGATATAAAGAAAAACTTTATCACATTCTAAAGTTGTTTACTACAATAATTTTCTGAGCCCTCTTAATTGTTTATAATATATTATTTGTTCGTTTCACTCATTCAATTGAAATATTCTACTTTTACAATTAACATTTGGAATAGTAGATGTAATGATACAGTTAATAATGTTTAATATTTTAAAACTATTGTACTCTATGCTAAATAAAGAATTCATAACAAGATACATTTTTTTACCATCTCCGCTAGCAATGTGAAGCATATGGATGCCAAATAGAAGTATCTCAAGAGAAGTTTTTTCGCATGTTACTAAGTTTCTCAACCAATATTTTTCGAAGAGATAAGAGATAGAAGGATAGGGCTAGGACAGGACTAGTGGTAAGCTAATCGCTCTCACTGCGCCCCGTTCTATGGGGTTAAATGGCTGGGAGAAAATTCTAAACATCCATGAACGAACACGAACAAGAATTTAGTTGTGAAACTGTCCGTACCAGGATTTAAACCCGAGAAGCCAATGACGTTGACCATTGCATATTGACTCTATATCAAGCGACTCTAAAATTTTTTAGACCACACTGACTCTTTCACTAAGTCTCAAGAGCCAAGCCCTATCTAGCCCATCATACCAACATACTGTAATTTTTAATTACGAGCAAACTTTCGTATTCAGACTAGCCGGCGGGTGAGATATCTACGGGCCGGATTGATGGTGTTCGCGGGCCCCAGTTTGTATATCTCCTGTTCAATATTATACATACATATATAAACACACTCTTTATTGAATTATTTAAATTAATGGGTTTATTTATTTTAAATTGTTTGGTAAAACAATCGTTTTACCAAATTGCTATTATTTTTATATAAATGAAAATTGTGTTTTACTTTAATTCAAGAATATATCTGATAATGCAACAAAAAAGTCTAATGTTTTCAAAGACGGCTATGTTTTAAGATACTTCTCAAATAACGTGTCAAACCTAATAACGTTACAAAATTAAAAATCAAAAGTTTTAAACGGGATCTGAATTTGTGCAAGAAAATCTAAATATCTTTTTTTATAAAAATGTGAAAGTTTTCTCATTTTCAAATTTCAAAATTGGTATTTAATTTAAATTGGTAATTTTATTTTTCCACTGATTGTGTTACAGTGATTTACCCTCAACATTATTTATTTAAATACATTTTACACACTGTACATACATATTCATCTAAAAGTAAATGACTAACCCCAATTAACGTACTGTTAAATATAAAATGCAACAAACGTTACAAAATGTTAAGCACTTGAGAGATATAAAAGTCTACTCGACGGGAAGGTGGAGCGTCAACACCCTTTGAATGTCCTCTATTAAAATCCACCCGTTAGTTTATTTTTTCTTTAATTGCAGTTAGTTTATACTAATAAATTCCTCGAAAGCAGTAACAGATACACAAACAGAGTTTAAAATACACAATTTCAATTTAAAAAACGCAGCAAGTGGTTTTACGATAGAGTCGCAATTTCGAACTAAGCCGTGGCTTTGTCGGTGACCGACAGACAACTCCTCATGTCCGCCGGGTGCCAAGTGACCGTTTCCCTAAGCGTCGCACGCTTTTTGTTTACTGCTAACGGTAAACAAACAAATATGACAAATTATTTTTAAACGCCTTAGCAGAGATATTACATATTAAATTTGCATGAATAGGAAGAGTCTGTAGACGGGTTTTGAAGACCCTTGTCCGCCCTGTAAGTATGGGGCGGTGTCACACTGTTATACAAATATTAAAATTAGTATTACTAATATTTTAAAAAATAAAACACAATTCATTTGTACTACTTCCACATGTTTATCGTTATCATAGCATTATCAACTGATGATAATGCTCGTGATTAGCTAAACCGGTCCTGATCATTATAAACAAGTCGAAGTAGTACAAATGAATTGTATTTTATTTTTTCAAATATAATGTCTTTCCACCAAGAATTGACAGTTAACACATTAAAATTAATAGTACTAACAATATTTCGATTAGAATTTGACAAAAATCCCAGCAAAAAAACGAATAGACGTTACACGGGTTTATTTTGACTTAATTTTGAATAAATATGCATCAAGTGAAAATAAATTACCCTTTTCATTGCTTAAGAAAATAAATCAAAAGAAAACCTTCATATTTCAAGAAAAAAGCGAACATAATTTTATAGCACTTCCGTATTATATATTGTCACCGTACTGGCAGAAGTTGGTAAGTAACAAAATTGACGGAAACTAAGTAAATGCACAATGAGGTTCTTGGATATCAATTTTTTTTCTGGAATAACTTAGTGGGTGCATTAGTGGAAAAAACACAGCAATTTATTTCATCAAAGACGTTGACCACGACAACTAACGATATTTAGTATATATACTCTAGAGATAAGCGAGAACTAGTAGTGCATCAGTCGGTCAACATTATTTCCTTGTTTAGACAGAATACGGATGCAATAAGTCAACATCATTGGCTACGGTTACAGATGTATTGGGTTCAAGTCGATTGATTAGGCATCGATTTCTGTGACGTCTAAAACTCCCTCCTACCCAACCGATTCTGAAAACGAGCGAAAGCGATAAGCAAACCACTGGTCCTGTCCTAACCCTCATTCTTATATCTCTACTCTTTTCTAAAAAGAGAGGTTGAAACTCGTAGAAAACTTCTGTTGAGATACATCCAGGAGACCATATGCTTTACATTGGGAGCGGACATGGTAAAAAGAATTTATTTTATCAGTAAGTATATTAACACCGATTTCTAAACAAGCAATTTTCCCTGTAACTTGATTTGTGTTAAATTGGCATAAATCCTATTATAATTAATTATCTATGTAACAAAAAATACCGAGGCTTAAGACTTTATCCTACGAGTTAAAATGTTGCTGTTTACTCAGAACTGTCAATATGTTACTTACCAACTTCTGCCAGTACGGTGAAGATATTATATTGTAATCTGTACGTGACTGAGGTACGGCGAATTGTCTTAGCAATAAGTCCCCCAAAGAGAAATTTCCTCCGATATCCCAGTCACTATTTGTATTTAATAGATTTATAATAATTATAAATACTGTATTTATAAAACGTGATAAGTATTCCTCTGTCTCAATACAGTGTTAAATAGCTAGCTATCTGGAATAGAGGTTGTATATGAGACTAAAATCTTCCATACTCATAAGATTGCCGCAGGCTTTGATTTGTAAAAGCGAAATGGAAATATGAAATTTCGCTCATATGAAGTGTAAATTGACAGCCACAACAACTTTTAAGGGATGGAAAACTATGTTGAAAATATAACGATATTTTTGATAAGATTATTATATACTTACGCGGTATATTCTTGCTAAATGATACTCAGGACTATTTCCTGATTGTAAGAAGTATGTGTAAGAAAATAGTATTTTTGTTTTATCTTATAGTCTGGACTTCCGGTGTTTTGAATTTCATTTGATTCGTGCTACTAGTTATTTTAAACATCGTCATTTGCTTAAAAATACATTATTAATTATATGTTTTAAGAGATGAAGGAACGGTGAAAGAATGTGACTTCGCTGGATGGAAGGTGTGTCACATGACTTACGAGCGCTAGTCGTCAGCGATTGGGGTAGGAAGATGGAAGAATGGATATAGAGAAGCAGACTAATTGAGTTTACCAAGGTTCAGCCCGAAATGTAGCATTCAGAAAAGAAGTTTTTTTTTTAAATCTTAGCTTATAAATCATACAATTATTTTTAAAAGAAAATTCTGAATTAAAAATGCTTACTGTTTTAGCTTTAACGGTTTGGTCCCAAAAAAATATATTTAATAATGACATTTCATCAAGCATTAACAAATCACAATATTCTGAGTGAAGTAATAAAATAAATGTTGGTGTGTCGATTTTAAACGAACATTTTTGATATTGTGTAAACCTAAATTATTGTCAGTGATAAACGTAGAAAGTCGGAGGACCGAGTAGAGTGATGAAGACCGATCAAGTCAGCAAGTGTTCTCCTCGGACTGGAGCACCAGAAAAATATAAAATAAAACGTTTACCAAGTACCACTATCATTCAAGTATGTTTTAATAAACGACATATCACAATATGTTCAAACGTCCTATATCCGAGTTTTATGGGTCATAATGGGTTCAATAAATTATTTGTTTAAGTTTATTTATGTTATTTTATTTTAAAAGTATGATATCTATGATCTTATTATGCCTTAGGAGTTGAAAGAATGACCAGCTGACTAAAACTCCTTCTCTAACTCTATCATTTGAGAATGCCCGATCGAAGAGGGGCGTATGCTTGGTTGTCACCATCCAGGATGTATAAGATCAGAATACCACTCCAGTCCGGTTATTCTCTTATTTATTGAAGATGCAGTGGTTTAATACACAAAAATTACCAATACAATTTAAAATTGAGTCTACATTTACGTTTACTTAACACATGAATTTACCTTTAATTTATAATACAATCGACACAACAAACGATTTTAAATTTAAATTAAATCCAATTTCAAAACAATTTATAATGATTGCGATGCGGCGGATGCCTCCACCAGCGCAACAGCCAGCTGAGGCCTCCGAAAAACAGACTGCCGGCAAAATTAAAAACCGGTCGAATACCGGATACCTTCTCTTCAACAACCCTAACTCAGTCAGGCCAGGTAACGTTATTTAGAAATGATTCTGAGAATTGCGATATTAAAAGTGTTCGAATGCCGTTCTGGATCCTTCCAACTTTCCACGAAACAAGTAAATGTTCGCAAAAATATCAGAACGTGTCACATTCTTTCCTTAACCTCTCCGAATAGAGATTTTGAACGACTGACTAACAAGCAGCTCTTGATAAATAAATTTTCTTGAGATACTCCATTAAGAGTCAATTTATTCTACAAGGAGAGAGGATATGGTTATTTGTATTACTATAATTTGTTTCCTGGATCCTGGATCATCCACCGAGCTAAAATGATGTCTTTTTATACGTTGAATCTCTACCAACATGACGTCGTTTCCATTGCAAATTAATAATGTTTCGAGAGAGCATAAAAAACAATTTTATTGAATTAAAAAACATATAAAAATAACACGTAATTAGTATTAAATATATATAATCATACTAATTACGGTTTTTTATTTTTGTTTAATTCGAAAACGCTATTTTTTTAATGTTGTTATACTCCCCCAAAAATTGATTTTGCTGATATACAATTTAACAATGAAAACGACGATAAGATATTTTTCTTTCACAAGAATAATGACAATCATTTATTTAGCTTACTTTGGCGAGAAGTATTCTCAACTGTTAACGTTTCTATGTAAAACTGACTCATATTTCTTTGAATCAAATTATTCATTCAAAACGTAATTAAATTAAAACTTAACAAAGCCTTTTAAATATGATTAATAAACAAAAGTTATCAACGTAATGTATTTAATAGTGATGTGAATTAATAAACGTGTGATCTACGTCGAAAGGTTGCTGACTATCGCTTTCCAACATTTAAATGGATCGAAAATTTATTCAAGAGCAAATGAGATTTCAAGACGAATATATTATTTCGTTAATTTTATTTGCTTCCTTCGTAGACTTTTGAGTATCTCGCTTCGCGAAAAAGTATTTTTTAAATAAATTCTGTCCACGAAGACAAAAATTCTGCAGGTGTATTTTTAAAATATTTAAGTACCTACATTCATTTTCAATATAAAATCTATATTATTTATATCACCGTCCTTGGAAGTGACATTTCCAAAAGTTCTGCTTGACGTATGACGGTAAAAATGTTTTAAAGTATGATACAATAATTATTGCCAATCTAAATATCAGCTTATTTTTCATTTCTTTCATAAGAAAAATGCCACACTAAAACAATTTTTGATTATTACCAAACTATTTTAGATTATTTTGAATACATATTATATATTAAATTTAATATTTAAAGAGGTATTTGTATTTTTATTGTACTTCTTAAAGCAGCGGTGTCCAAGCTCCATATAGATTTGAGCTACTTCCAGAAATTGAAATTGTCTGGTGAGCTACTCATACATATTTCTTCTTTATAATTGTTTATCATCGTCCTTTATCGCATCCTACATAATATGAATTAAATATTAAACTTAAAATGAATCAGGACATCAGACTTCCAATAAAACATAAAATGTGTAATTTAATTAATCATTTATAAACAAAATAATAATTGAAAAATATCTTGCATTTCATCGAAATTTAGTCGGAGAAATATTTCACTTCGGAGTCCAATAATAAAATTTGATAGGCAATTTTATAAATATGATAAAATATCCTACGCGAGATATTGAAAATTCTACCGCGAGCTACCGGTAGCTCGAGAACGACCGTTTGGCGATCACTGCCTTAAAGGATATGGAGAACTGGCATCTTATGGTAATTATGAAATGTATTTAAAATATTGATATGTAACTTTTCATGTTCTTTAATATAAAATTAAAATTGATAACTTAGTTATTACATTGGCTGTGTTATTAAATGCAACACTGTGACTAACTTTATCGTTGGGTTGGTATAACCTTGCGATATAGTTAGTCTGAAGATGCTTCTTAAAGAAGCGAAACACGAGTCGCGTTTAACACAGACAGTGGAATAAATAAGTTATCAATTTTAATTTCATTAACCAACTTACCCGCCGAATTCATCGATAATATTATTGTCTTGTTCTGACTGTCTCATTTATTATTGGACAAGTGATGAAAACACCACAAACATCAATTTATGCGAACACCCATCGTGGGATTCGAGCCGAATATCAAAAAACTACATTTATTCAGAGACGATGAAGCATTATACATTGCAATAAGCACACGTCAATGAAATCTATTCTTAAGACCGTAAGTTTTTGCGGACAATTGTACACAAAACAATGTGTGTAATTTCCGTGAACTACCATCTTTATTAAAACGCTGCATTGTTAACTGACGATTTAATTAAAAAATACATACAATTGACCAATATAGAGTGGTCACTTTATATTTAGAGTGACGGAATTAATACATATTAGAGGTCTGTACGGGCCGAAATTCGATAAAATTATCCAGTCTTAGCTTACCTCCTTCAGGCCAAACTCATTTTAAACGAATCAATGTTTAACTGCCAAACATCTAAAACTGATTGAAAACAGCTATTGAGTAATAAACATGCTTTATTTATATACAAATAAATGATAAACTATTATGATGACGCCATACTTTCCAAACAGCAGATGGTAAAGTTTCCAGGTTTGGTCATAAAATGTGAAATAAATATTAAATACTTGGCAAAAAAGGATCATTTAAGGTTTTATTAAATTATTTATCTTGTTTGGCTCTCCTAAAAAGTAGCAATTTTACTTTTTTTCATTTGCATACAATATGTTTTTCCGTAAAGTTAATCTTTTACCCGGGCACGGCCCGGCCCTAATCTCAATTGACTTCAAACGCTAGAACCCGGCCCTCTAATACATACTATTTCTAGTACATTGACACGATCTGTATATTATTCACAAAGCGTATCATTGTAGTAAAAAGTGAAAAGATATGCAGCATATACTTTACCAACAGTAGAAAAATATGTTAAAGTATACCTGAATTTACTAGTCACTTTGTTTGACACTAAAACTTGGTAAAATAAACAATAATCATTCCATGTTTTACCTTAATTACGCCGTATCTAAATTCGTGGATCTTGTTCAAATGATATCTAATCAACTGTTAATTTAAAATGAATACTGTAGAAATGAAAGTCCGCCCATTTTAAAATATAATTAAAGTCACGCAGTCTAACTGTAATGGAGATGTCATTTTCCTGTGACAATGATATGATAAACTATCATTATCTCTTTAAATGGAAGACCATTGTTCAGTTTTTTGTATGAATAATATATAGTATTTACCATATATGTCATAAATAACGTCACGAGATTTTTTCGTACTATAATTAATTATAAATGGTAACATCAATATATGATTGTGCGGTGAATGATTTAAAAATGAATTATATTATAATGTAGCAAAAAAAGTTTAAACGTAATCTTAGTAACTCTTCTTTCGGATAATAGAGTCATTTGCCAGGTGTCGGCCAGTTAAGCGACAGGTGTACTTTCAAAGGGGAGTTTGAGTCAATGAATGGTAAATACATATTTTTTACGCTGTTATTCCATTAAACAGGAATTAGGTAATGTAACCAACTACAAATAAAATAGTCAATATTGTACCAAGCATAAAATAATAGAAGTTTACAAAAAAATGCCAATTTTTTAAGTGGTCGGCCTTTCGTTACCCAGTGTTCGGCCATAACTATGAAACTTCTAGAATATCGCGGACGAATTTACCGAGGTAGACAGAACAATAAAAAACATAATGATGCAAAGCATGACAACATAAAGTATATTTTGTTAGCGATCCCCATACAATATGAATTTTTCAAAACTTACGAAGTAAAAATGTGCTTTTTTAAATTGCGTATTGCATCATATAGGTCAGTATAGTGCAAATATATATTGGCAAGTGGCAAGACTACCTACAAGAATTTAAAAAAAAATCTGTTTTTTTTTAATGTATCCACTATTGGTTAAGTTTAAAACTCAAAAGGCCAACCACTGGCGACGGCTAACTTTAGGAACACTCGTCTTATGATGAGTTATAACAATCCGGGAAGTGATTCCCTTCGTAGATTATGAAGATACCTTATACCCCATTTCTAGAAGAGAGTAGAATGAAAAGCCTTCATAATGTTGTTGAAATCAAATTCATATTTAACGTTAAATCAATACGTATGAAAATTTGTAATTGAGGCTCAAACTCTGTAATATTAGGATGTTGTCAATTTACTGTGGTGGTCAGTCGTTAAATGATCGGATATTAACTTAAGGAACTTAGCTGCAAGCATCGAATTTAGGTCAAATGAAAACCTAAGGTATTTCTTCGGTGATAGTAGCGGTAACTGTTGTAAATAAAACCCGCTTCAAAATGTTAAGGTAGTTGCTTCTAGTAAAGGTAAAAGGAAGAGTATAGATTGGGTGATGACAGAAAATGATTTGAATTAGACGGGTGAGAACTAATGAAAAATCATTGACACGTAAGTCTTGGGACACTAGCGCATACATCAACTAAAAAATCAAGGTACAATATTCATAAAGGAAATCAAGGTCGTTGCTACATAGAAATAAATATGTATAGGGTGAGTGTTCCTAAAGTCAGCCGTCGCTAGTGGTCTGCTTTTTGAGCTTGAAACTTAAATAATAGTGGATACATTTAAAAACACAGATTTTTTAAATTCGTGTTAGTAGTCTTGCCACTTGTCAATGTATATGCACTATACTGACCTATAGATGCAACACGCAACAAAAAAAGTACATTTATACTTCGCAAGTTCCGGCAAATTCGTGTTGTATGGCGATTGCTAATAAAATATACTTTATGGTGTCATGCTTTGCATCATTATATTTTTTATTGTACTGTCTACTTTCCGTAAATTCGTCCGCGATATTCTAGAAGTTTCATAGTTATGGCCGAACACTGGGTAACGAAAGGCCGATCACTGGAAAAATTGGCATTATTTGTAAACTTCTATTATTTAATGCTTGGTACAATATTGACTATTTTATTTTTAGTTGGTTACATTACCTAATTCCTGTTTAATGGAATAACATAAATTCAATTCATAAAATCTCTTCTATAACATTTTTTAACTCTCGGTAAATGCGGTGCATTTAACGAAGACCTGATTATTTTTTCTTTCCTGACATTCTTGGCAATGACGCGTAAAGTTGTGACACTGCGGAATATACCATGTCAAACAAAGTGTGAAGATATATCAGATGGTAATTGCTGCGAAGTTGGAATGGAAGCATAGGTTTAGGACACTTTAGTAATCGCTCTCGCAACGCCGTATTTTTAGTATCGGGTGAAAAATCAATTTATATAACGGTAGGTACTGATACTCGAACCCGCGAGCGCCGTAACCAAAGTCGCAAGGACTTGACAACGATGATTAGAAAGACAAAATGTATGGATTAATACTAACGTGTATTCTTATCTCTGTCCTCATCGTTTTCGATTAAGTTATTCTAAATGCTACAAGTTTGTTGATTACATACTAAGAACCTTATCTATAGCTGATAATCATGCTATAAAGTATTATCTTCATCATATCGCAAACCATATTATAAGCTTCATAAATTCCTATGCAAAACAACGCGTCATATCTTTTTGTCATTGAAAACTGAATGGTATTATCGTGAAAGGCGCACTGTCAAAGCAACCTTAAGCTCCAAGCAGTGCTATAATAAAATTAGCAATTTATGAGTAGTCCTATAATTCCCAACCTCTTCTAACAAATTCGATACCGGCTGTACGTAGATCGAATATCAATTTTTTTCGTCGTATATAATATGTAATTAAGAAAATTTCTTATTGGTTTATTTTGTGATTCTTTAGAATTATCATTAAATAGTTCCCAAATTAACAAAAACCAACACATATGAGAGCTCAGTAATAATTAAATCGTTGAAATAAACTACATCGTAAACTCATCATAATGTATTTAGTGAATGGCACAAAATGCGATGTGTGGCAAGGTAGTTTTTTTAGATTCGTAATTGATCGTAAAAAGCATATTTTGAATTTTTGATTAATTACAAACAGCTATTACGATTAGGCTTCATAATTATACTTTTTAAAAGTAAGTAAACATCTTTACTCCTCTTAAAATTTAACAAACTACATTTAATTACTCATTATTAAACTTGACAACCAAAGAAAATTGTGATAATCTAAAAACCGAATATCTTACATAATAACAAATATACATTGTCTCATATCGATTTCATGACTTAAAAGTAAATGTAATGGACCACTCGCCTCCAAAAATACCCACTGATAGGCCGTACAGCGTGGCTTGTAACTGTAGGGGGCTTTGGGACTGTACAAACTCAAAATAACGCAAGCCAAAACTCATGTACTCAAAATTCACCACTAAGCAAAGATATTTAATGTTCGCACTGCACCATAAAGCGGCAAAGATTTTAGCATAAATCGCTCATTTTTAATAAAAAATGAATGTAGCACGTGAAAAGAATTTTTGGAACAAACGTTTTCAAATATAATAAGGAAAATTCCATTATGATACCTAGTTGGAGAGTGCTACAGGAATTAGACATTAATTTCACATTTTTAGATCAGTGGATAACAATCTTTTTACTTAAACGGTCACGTCTAACGGTTAACTTATGATAAAGGGAATTTTATAAATACTTGTCAAAATATAATCGAACTTCAAAAAATTACTTTTTTCCAAATCTATTTTTTCATGTAATAAACACTTCCCAGAGCAAATTTAATTGAATAAGGTAATCATCATTAAAAACTGCTTGAGAAAATCGTGAAACACATAATGTTTCATCACTTTTGTTTCGCTAAGAATATAATATTCACAGGCGATTGTTGTAAAAAAAATATAATATTATGTGAATTAGGCCGCCATTTTTTAAATTATTTAAAACTATTATATAATATGTGGTTACCTTTATTGATGTGCAAGTAACACTGCTGAATGTGACACTATCTATGAGATTTCACATTCATTTATAAACCTAGAATTTCTGCCATAATTTTCAACATGCGGTTATATTTCACAGCTTGCGTCACCACCATAATGTTCTTTCACCATTTTGCGGCTAGAAATACGAGCTTGATCAAGCTAAAATTACCCAATTAAAAAGGTAACATTATAAAACATCTACCTTTAGTTAACTATCATATTAACTTTATTGCTGAGTTAGATAATTATAAGACTGGCGTATTTTGAAACTTTTTTACAGTAACACATCATTGTGTGTATATGCACACTATTAAAACTATATAAACCACTAGTGTTTCAAAAAAACCGGAAAAAACCCAGATAATTGGGAATGAGCTGTTAAACTGAACTTGGCTTCAAGTATGCACAGATGTCACATGTGATAAGATATTGAGTAAAGTTCCTTACTTTCATCAAACTAATAACTCAAAGTAACCTTAAATTTGTGGATACAGTGTTGGTATACGTAAAAACGCCACGCTTTTAAATCAAGTGTTACCAAATGCTAAAAGTGATAGGCAGATATAATTGTTTTTTCCTAATCTTTCCATGCGAGTTTATTCTTTGGTTTTTTCTTGATCTCGCATTACTATTATAAGCCACGTTAAAAAAAAATTTAAATACACGGGAATTCAAGTATGCATTGCTATCATATGCTTGTAATAGTTATTTTTATAAATTGTTATATAAATTTATTTACGACTTCCAAGTAATACATGTTTAATTAAAATTTATCAGTACGTAATGTAATGTATCCAAAAATTGTTGCAAGGATGTTCGGCATGATCATATAACCATGAAAATAAATATTATCAAGTTCATTACCCTAGCTTATAAACTGTTTTCAATATTTATTTCAAATTATTTTTACATAAATATTAGCCTGACACCTCAATTTAGTAGCCCATGTAACCGATTACGAACTAAATAAACCTATAAAATGTTACAACGTATGAAAGAAAAATCGCCAAATATTGTTTTTAAATAACTTTCTTTTAACAAAGTCAGTTGAGGTTAACTTCAAGAGAAAAAACATCACAAAAACTCAACCATACTTTAGAAGAAGCCTCTACTCAGGTTGATTGATCACTGGACTTCAAAGAGAAAGATTTAGTGACCATAAGTTCACAGATCCTGGCTTTCTCCGTTGCCAAGATCGCAGTACGTGGCTTTATTACCACAACCTTTTCTTAGCGGCCGGTGAAGCAGAGCATTACTAACCTATGGCCATCTTACTTATTCTAGCGTCTTAATAATGTTTATTAAGTTTCGATCATAAAATAATACTATATAACAATCAATGTATGCTAAGAAAAGAGAATTAAGATGATAGTTCTAATTAAGCATATAAATATGAACCAAAATACGTTAAAAATGAGTTCCGGTGGTGGCGTGAAGCTAGGGCTGCCAGGTGTCTTCGAATTCCAGGTTTGACCTGGTTTGGAGCTTCTTGTCCCATCGTCCAAATACCGAGTTCCCACAGAAAAAATACAAAAATAAAACAATGCTTATGAACGTGGAACATCACTTAAAAACGTGGGAACAATTTCCTTTTACTTCCTTTTTTTTTAATCTATGTCCACTCCCAACGAGTAGCATATGGCCTCCTAATGGAGGTATCTAAACAGATTTTTTTCTATGAGAACTGCTTGTTACTCAGTTGCTCAACCTCTCTTTTTTTTTCAAAGAGAGTAGGGATAGAAGGATAGGTCTAGGATAGGACTAGTGGTTAGCGAATCGCTCTAGCTACGCCCCGTGAGTATCGGATGGATGGGAGGGAATTTTTTAGACATTACAACACTCAGACTATGAACAAAAATCCATAAATCGATTGAAAGATCAATTTATGAAAACCGTCCGCACCGGGATTTGAACCCGAGACATCCGTAGTCGTAGCGAATGACGCTACCAACTGCGCCACTGACGCCGACAAGCGTCCCATACTTTCTACAAACGCCTATAATACGGATGATTATAATAAACGACGGGAATACTAATTTATGTAAGAAAAGACTTTAAATTTAATTCGTATAAGTGTACATTTTTCATTTTCATAATCTCTATTTCTTATTTTGTTCATATCTCTTAACTTATTATTTTTAATTTGATCACAAAGTCAGCGGCTAAATCATTTTTAAAATTTAAATAATCTGAATGAAATAAAAAAAATACAAATAATAGTCCAGCAAGCAAATCATCAAATACGGATGGTATATGAGGAAGGAGTCAATTTATATTAAATGTCTCTCTTTGGACGTCAATAAGACTGGCAGAACTATGTGAAGATCCCAAAATAACAAAAGAGTCTTAACATGTAATTGTCGATTCAATCAATAAATTGCTCAATTGAATATGTTGCTCAATTATTAATTTCCAATTACAATAATTCCGATATATATGCGACTAGTTTGTGTAACAGCAATTTGATTACCCGCTATTCCATACCAAACACGAAACATTTGTTCATAAATAATTAATTAGCAATTTAATTTTGATTTAATGAGCAGTTAACAAGCACTATGAATAATTAATTATGCAATACAATTGAAGTGTATTAAGCACTGGCCTGTCTAATTAGTCCATAAACTCGAGCCCTGGTGCCAAATGTCAATAATTGCTTTCAACCGTGTTTACCCACAACAAAATTTGTTTCGCTAATGTTATTGTAACTAATCGAACGGAACGTAATTCGAAATTAGATGTGATTAATTTGTTTTGTTTTTATTCTATGACTATACAATATATTTTGTACACAATTTTAAATTTGAAAACATTCTCTTTGTCTTTATAACTATTAAGAATGACTGAAGAAGAGAAGTAGGTTTAGATGAAAAAATTAGATCCATGTTCAATCATTTTTCAAAAGTTATTTTATACGCAGAAATCATTATTATTCTTTGTGTGGGAGTAACTTGTAAATATTATTTACTTAAAGCTTGTATTTTCAACTATATAGCGACAACGTTAGTTAAACTAGAACAGAGAGGATTTCGTCAAATTATTTCATTATTACACCAATTTTCAAATTTATAAAATCATAAACGTATATTTTACCAATATTTTTGAATACAATTTTTATACACAATTCTTAATTTTCAAATTAAAATAACTATTCTTATGTCTTTTGATTTCTTCTATTTTACCTAAACTGATTTTTTTTACCATGTTCACTTTCAATGTCAAGTATGTGGTTTCCTAATGGAAGTATCCAAGAAGAAGACAGTAGGAAAAGAAGGATAAGGCAAAGACAGAACTAGTGGATAGCTAATCGCTCTCACTAAAGATAGATAGGTAAGATGTCTACGAACAGAAATTCATAAATCAATTGAAAAATTAATTTATGAAACTGTCCGTACTGGGATTTGAACACGAGACATCCGTAACCTAGCCAACGGCGTTGACAACTGCACCACGGACCCGATAGACACTGAAATAAATCGTATAAAAACAATAATAATGCAATTAATCGTCGTCGTGCTGGGAGAAAACACTAAATCAAAAAAAATGGAATATTGAGTTAGTCATACCAAAATGTTCCTTATTTTATGTACAATACATTTTTTTTTTTTTTAAATTATGCATTAACTAAATGAAAAAGGTAAAGCATTTCAAACATTTGAAAAACTTCAGAGTCCAATTACTCAAAAATAAGTATCTTTGTGTTGGTAGCATTTTCCAGAATAACGACAAAATATTCAACGTAACTTTCTTGTACACTTGGCGATAATGAACGGATCAATGCAGTAAATGCGTTTTAAGCACGCGATATTTAAATTTTATTGACTCAGGTATATCTTAAAATGAATATTACTGTATGTCAAACTCAATATTCGCGAAAGTAGAACTCGGGTCACATGAAAGATATTGAAATCTCTTATGTGCTTCTTTGAAGCTTCCAGGAAGCGTTTGATCGAAAAATTTATAGAATGCACCGAATGTGATCCTACAGTATTTTTGCGATTGCAAAATACCAGAATTTTGATTAATATAAAAGAGTCAATGCTGGAAAATAGCATTCATTTACAATATTGAATTGTTATTGCAAAATCTCAGTCTTTCGCGTAATTAATTATATCGGAAATAAAGATGTGTTTCCTTGAAATGTGTGCTGAATTTAAGGTCGCATTTTCGAGTCTTGCGAATGCACTTTGGAGACATTTGCATTTGACACAGGTTATTTTCTAGTGAGAATGAAATGGATTGAATAAAATCAACTATTTTTCACCGAACTATTTAGAAATTTAATGAATTTTATTTAATCACTTTTAGGATGTTAACTATCAATTCTTAGTGGAAAGGCATATTCATATTTAAAAAATAAAACACAATTCATTTGCACTACTTTTATATGTTTATAATAATAACTGAGTAGACGATAATGCTTATCCGTTATCCTAATCATTATAAACATGTAGAAGTAGTAAATACAAACAAATTGTTGGATTGTGTTTGATTGGTTTTTTTTTACGTTTTTCACATTTTGTACTGTTAACATTATATAATAGAAGTCGAATACATGGCGCATTGCCGTCAGCTATAACCTGCAATGTTTTGCTTTTTTTCACAAGTAATAAAATAAAGACTTTTGCATAAAAACAGTCATTTTTTAGGTAATATAATATCTTGGCTGTAAAGGTCCGGATTACTGCGGGTTTTAGAAAAGTTGCGTATTTCTGAGAGCAGATTTGAGAGCCTTTTTTTAATCCATATTTTACACAGTTGTATCTAGTCATGGAGAAGAAATCGAGAAATAAAATAAAATTAAAATGGAAAAGTCGACGTTTGTTGTTTTTATGCCAAGTTAACAATTAGATAATGATATCGTACAAGAACAGAAAAATAAAATAAAATTCGTTTCTAGCCCAATAATTTATTTCTGTGTGGTTAGCAAAAAAAGTGTACAACAAGAAGAATTGATGTGATTTTTATAATGGTAATATTAAACTCTTTGTTGAAAGGTCATTCATTATATTTACAAAAATAAAACACGATGTTTTGTACTAAGCCCGCAATTGAGTGTTTGGTGTCATACTTGTTTTATTATGAATATAGATTTTCCATTTCGTTATGAACACCTTATTTGTTTTCGAGGAAAATGTCTGCGTATATATCCTCTGAGTGCATCGAAGTTTTCCGATATGCCTGCAAGGTGCCTCGTTCCCCGTGAGATGTGTTTTCGGCAAACTTGTTTGCAAGACGCCACTGACTAGGGCATCCAATCCGGGACCCTTTTGATGATCCCGGAATTTCGGGATTCACAACTTTTCAATCCCGGGACTAGTCATTAATCGCAGATTCTAGTAATTGAAAAGATTTTATTTCCATATAACAGTTGCATTTTTTTTTATAAAATATACAAGAAAATATATTTTCGTAAAAATTTTTTGCTTCTGTCTACGACTGTTACGTAATATTAAAAGGAGAGAACACATTATTGTATCATATTTATTATGAAGGTAAGTACATATAACGAAAAAGTATCTACATTAAAAAACTGAGGTAAACTTTGTTATTAATCAGGAAGTATTGAATTTGGAATATGAATTTTTATTATTTTTCTTTTACAGTGAATCTCGAAATCTCGGGATTTATGTCAAGTCAATTCTGAGACTACGGGATTGACTAATTGACCGGGATTCCGGGATTTTAGAATTGGAAGCCCTATCACTGACATCGTAATGGAATGGTGCTCTGAGAATTCAGTCAGTTCGTGGTTAGACAAATCGCTTCCTGTCTGTTACCAGAAATAGAACTCGGAAACTATCTTATATCGCATGGGTGCTATAAATGCGTAGAGAATACAAAACATGTACTGCCTCAAGGAAAGCGATGAGTGCTCACTGCATATCATAAATAATATTGAAATGTTCAGGAACGTTTTACGTTGTATAATATTTTGTATTGTAAACTTCATAACTAAACGATATATTTTTCAAATCGTGGTAATAGAAATTAATACGGTTATTTTTTGAGCTGTGAAACAGTAATTCTATTTAATAATGGGAAAGAAAAATTTGAAATATTCAAAAACAAAAGAAAAAGAATTCTAATTAATATTCCCTAGGTTACTCAAAATTGTATACACCACTACTCACGATGGCCTATTATATTTCTCTAGAATGGTCGATGAAAATTCTACAAGATGTGATAGTGTACAGAAAGTAAAAAAAAGTTTATGAAAGACCCTTTAAGAATCGCGATCGTTTAAAGTCAGGATAATTTCCTCAAGTAGGTATGATCGCAAAGGTTGGCAGATCTGACTGGTAGCATTTTTTTGTTCTGAGCATGTTGTCTATTTTTCATTCCATGTCATTTCGGTTCCAGCTGGGAGAAAAATTGGACATCCTAGTAAGTAATTTATGTTGCAGTAGTAAAATTAATTAAAATAAATTACTGTGATGATGTTTAAAAAATCTAAATCAACTGAACTAGTCAACTGAGATTAATATAAACATACAATCTGTTATGAATATTAATAAAATGTTTTATTGAATTTGATTTGTTAAGACAAAAATAATAAGAAAACGCAATAATATTATTTTTATATAATATATTTGGTGTTAACTATACAAAATATTTAGTACTGATTTTATAAACTATAATTCATACGTAGTATTTCTTTCATGGCAACTCTTTTTCGGGTACGAAAATAAGTTCATTTTAGCATTCAAACATTTCCCTTCAATCTACATAATGTAGTCAAAATATAAAATACGAAAGATGAAAAATCTATTCATGTTTTTAAATAATGTATTCTGGTCCAAGTTTTATCTTATATAATAAAGAGTAAATCTTTGTTGAACCAAAAAATGGAAGAGGCATACATCTCAAAGAACTTTTTTATTCTCATATATTTACAGATATGAGCTTTGGATCAAACATGCTCAAATCCAGTTTTGAGAAAAAACGAGTTATCGCTGCAGTATTAAAGGACAAATTCAAAAGAACAAAACTGGACTTTCAGCGTGGCTCAAATTCTCGTAGTTTCCATGCAGTTTAATGTCAATATACGACTATACAAGTTGATTGCCCCACCTCCAGTCATTACGCGTATGCAGCCGCTGTTTCACGGTCGCCTTACACAATAACGATCAAGAAAAGAAAAGAATTTGATCCTCGTGCTCTTGACCTGATGCAGAGCTACACGGAACCAATCTATTAACCACGTACTATTGTGATCAAGAAAAGAAAAGAAAGAGAAAAAAAAGGAAATGTGACTTGTTCAGGCACTTAGTTTAAGCGATATTACGTATTCTCCGGTCAGTATTCGCCGGTAAGTCAGCGTCCGTGGCGCAGTTGGTAGCGTCGCTGGCTACGGTTACGGATGTCTCGGGCTCAATTCCCGGTGCGGACGGTTTTCATAGATTGATCTTTCAATCGATTTATGAATTTCTGTTCGTAGTCTGAGTCCTCCCTCCCACCCATTCCATCTTCACGGTGCGTAGCGAGAGCAATTAGCTAACCACTAGTCCTGCCCTAGTCCTATCCTTCCATCCCTACTCTCTTCGAAAAAGAAAGGTTGAGCAACTGATTAACAAGCAGTTCTCGTAGAAAAATTCTGTTAAGATACCTCCGTTAGGAGACCATATGCTCCACATTGGGAGCGAACATGGAAAAAAAAAGTATTCTTTGTATCCGTATACTGAGAATTCACCGTAGCGCTAAGAGTTTAATCTACTCCGCATTGAATCTAAAGAGGAATCAAGAATAACCAGATCTCCATATGATGTTGAAAATCGAATATCTCAAAGTTGGCCTTGGTTGAGATCAAGTCAGCGTGGCCTATTGGGCCCGTTTGAGAACAGACCGCAGCAAACAGCTCGACTCTTTCTTCATTCATCTCGGAGCAGTCTCACAGAACGTGATTAGCGTCCTGATGGTTACAATCAAAACTGTTCTAATACAGTAGACTTGTCTATTATAATTGACCAAATCCTGAATCAGCCTATTGTCACTCAGTTTACCCAAGTGAATCATTGAACTGTCAATGTGTGGTTGTAAATGTTTTTTGAAGTATTGCTAAAACTACTGCATATTTAGAGGCTTTTTCAATGACAAATGAATGAATATGAATAAATACATCGAATTAAACAGTTACACGAATAGCTTGTGAATAGGATAAGCTTATTTTTTATACGAAAAGTGTGTTAAGGATAAAGTGGATTTGATCATTTTTGACCCCGAGCTTCTCGTATAGAAGATAGTATTTTATTTGCTTAAATACGGACTGAGAGTTATATGAATTTTGTTCAAATACTAAGTGAAAAAAATGAAATTATCGATCGATACCTTTTTTTCAATCAAGTGACTAAATGTGATATCAAACGCTAAATGCATACTCTTCGACTCTATTTAAGATATGAGTTAACAGAACAAAACAGAAAGTATATATGCAAAGCTCTAAGAATTTCTGAGCGCTTTCAACACGACAAAGCTATCGGCATAAACACCAAATAGTATTACGAAATCCTTGAAAAAATGATTCTCAATGAAAGATGCATGAAAATGTTGATTAAAATAGCAAAAAATGTAAAAACAACAATTTTGTAAGCCATGATAATTTATTTTTATTATACTTTGTACTGTAAATGTATTTTGATATTTAATTAAGATATAATATCATTAACAGAATTTTTTTCAAAATTATATGTTTTAGGAAATACATTTTTAATAATCGTGTTCCTAACTTGTATAATTACAGAGATTTAATTTAAGAATAGATCGGATGTCGACCTGTCAAGAAACACAGTGTGGTGTAAGGTAGTACGCCTTCTACCCGTGTTTATGCTTCGGTTTTAGTATTGTCATATCGTCTGAGTTGGTATCTGTATTGATTCGTTGCAAACAAATTTATTGATTGATTAAATTGATAATATGTATTTAGTAGAAGTTCAATACAAAACAAAAATTGAAATATATTTTATTGGACTTGAAACAACCAATTATATTAGGATAAAAAAATAGTATGTATTTAGTTTTTAAATAAGTATAATAATTTTTATTTATTTATTAATCAAACGGTGTGTTTTTTTTCTGGCACAACTGAATGAAATTACTAAAATAATGACGATTATTTGGTACACTTCGGTTTAGGGAAAAAATGAATAAACTTAAACTACTAAGAAAACTGAAAAAGGTTTCAAATAAAATTTATGAAAAGAGTACTAATAAAGTATGTATGAAAAGTGTTTTTTTCTATATGACTGCACTTATTAAACTTAAGTACAAAGTAAATAAATAAAACTCTACAAACTACGCCTAGTTAATACATATTACTTTGTGCAATTTTATATGGTCCGTTAAATAATTGTTTGAAACAATGCTACAATTTATTTCATTAGAGTAGACGACCAGCTATTTGTACTAACAATGGAAGGCTTGACTATCTTTCAAATTCCGAATGATGAATTCATTCATTTACTTTATCATTTTGCGAGTACTCCAAATGAAACAAAAGACCCTCTTCAGATTTCAATAGAGGCAAAGGACCAGAAGAAAACACTTGACGTTTTTCAATTGCTTCTGAAGCAATCGTGGAAGTATTTTTTGTTCGGTTTCAACGAACAAAACCCAATATTCAGAAATTATTACTTGTTTTTATTGAATAATACAACATAACTGTCATTAAAATCTTCAGTTTTCCATTTTGATACGTTTTTTTTTTTACATTTTGAGTATTTTATCATTTGTAAGATATACAATACAATTTTTGATACCAATATCTACTCAGAAGTAAACTATCTAGACTTATAATTCAGCTTATCTCAAAAGATGTTGTCTTAGGAGAACTGTTTGTTGCTCAACTTTTCATTTTAATGAGAATTGGAATACAAGGATAGATTAACCTTCGCGTTTTCATGCTAAAAAAATCACTTCCGATCTCATGCAGTCACATTTCGATACCGTGTGGGTTTTGTAATATAAACGTCTTTATAAAGGGAAATAACAGTTTCAAAAAGCGAAATATGGTGTTATGTAGTATTAAGTGACTATTTTATGTTATATTTTGTGTGTAAAACCTGAAATACATATAGAATCAAAATTCTTCATGGCAGAACAAGCTCTAGAAGTTTCTTGGTGCCGTTTTAAACCAGACGGTTGAATAGGGTACGTCATGTATCTCGGGTTAATACTATAATATACTAATTGGTACTATACTGTACTACAAGTTTGTATTTTTCGATGGTAAAATTGACTAGGTTTTTAAATTATGATTAATTGTACAAAAAAAACGTCAACTTTAATGTAGAACTATTTTATTTACAAATAACAATATTTTTATAGTCTATTTAACAGATAATTTAAAGGCATAAAGGTCGAAGTAACTCATTGTTACATCATGAACACGGAAGGGTTGAGGTCAAAAGTTTTAGTTTGTTTTCGCTACACCTTTTTTGAGGAATGTAATTATAGGACGAAAATTTAGGAATCACAGCCATGCATGTATTCGAATGAAAATCCATAAATCGATTTATAGCAGTTTCTGCACTTGAATTCGACCTCGTGAACACCGGAACTGAAACCAAAAATGTTGACCATTTGGCTTTAGGCTGGCACATATTAGATGTAGTGTTAACAATTATGAACAATTTTTTTTTCCATGTCCGCTCCCAATATGGAGCATATGGTCTCGTAATGGAGGTATCTAAAGAGAATTTTTCTACGAGAACTGCTTTTAACTCAGTTGGTCAACCTCTCTTTTTTGGAAGAGAGTAGGGATAGAAGGATAGGGCTAGGACAGGACTAGTGGTTAGCTAGTCGCTCTCGCTATGCCCCGTTTTTAGGATCGGATAGGTGAGAGGGAATTTTAGACATCAAAAACAATCATACCAACGAACAGAAATCTATAAATCGATTGAAAAATTTATTTATTAAAACCGAGACATCCGTTACCGTAGCCAAAGATGTCAACCACTGCACCATTGATCTGAAAATAAACAAGAGTGACTATCTATCTAAATTCTAAGACTGGCAGTAAGTTGTTTCACATAGAAAATGAGGGTTCTAGTAACATAACTCATAATCTCAAGCATAGGCAAGAAATGAGCTATGAATGCAGCACTGTTCTTCGTGTTCACACCTATCATTTAAATTATGAAATGTCTTTCTAAACTTACAAACAGTGTAAAAATTTTGTTTTCCATATAATTTTCTATACTAATAATCTCCATTCTAACTAATGAGAGTTTTTGTTTACATAGCATGGTGTAAGTGTTTGTTTTATGCCTTTGTAACTGTAACAAGAAAATAGTTTTTTTGGGTTTATCAAAAACATGCATTGATGGAGATTCTGAGTTATGATACTAAAGCCCTCAAATAGTATGTATAAAAACTATTATTTACAGTCACGTGCGCACTTCTGCTTTTAAATAATATGAGTCAAGTTTTCTTTGCCATATAGTTTCCATATACATCTCAAGCATACAAAATAAACAAACTTGACGATGTCGTTTTATACTTACTGACTTGTAAAAGAGTATTTTTTTTGTAAAAAAGAAAACGAGTTCTTTTTTTAAAAGTCAATTAAGCAACCAAAGCCTTGGGAAATTTCAAAGATTGAGTCTTTGAAAAAGTTTTTTGTAGGCTACTTACGTTTTCCGAGTCCCATCTGTATAAAGAAAAGAAAATTTGATAACAAAGTCATTTATTTTGCGGCTTATAACAAAGTTGATATTGCTAATAGAGGAATCAGAATGAAATAAATTAAAATTCCAAATTATCTTACTAATTTATTTAGAATCACGTATTTTCTATCAAATGAAATCACAAAAATAAATACTTTCATTGACTTCATTTTTTAATTTCATTTGTGGATTAAACGTATTAGAGTAAATTTTTCTTTTCAACAAACAAACACATAGCAAAATATTTAACGTCTTTAAAATGAAAGCTATGATGGGTTTTTGAGAAACTATTCACAGTGTTGCATGAGCTTATAACTAATATATATTTTAAACGAAAAAATCGATTACATAAATGACCTTTATCTGTTCAATTCTTTATTGCCTACCGACCAGAAATATTCTGTTTTATAAATATAGAGATCCCAGGACACCAGCGTATGTAAATTTTGTTTATATAAACATAAATTTATATTAATATTTTCGCTAACTCATGTAGCGCGTTACTTTTTTGTTAATTCAAATCTCTTGAAATGTCGACTAAAAGTTTATATTTAATAACAGTCTTTTAATTTAAACCAAAAACTAATTTAATTATCTAATGGACACATCCTAAGCTAAAAGAGGTGAACAAAAAATAAATTATACGTATATTTTATGTACAGTTTAACGTTTGGTTTTGCGTCGTAAATATTTAATATTCCATATTTCTGACGTGTACAATGGAAAAAATTTGTAAAACATACTTTCTTTCCTGACGTTTTGTGTATGATCTCATTCAATTTTTACTTTTGTGTGTACAAAATTGTAATAACTGTAAACTTAACACAACCTTCAGGGTTTATTTGTTGTCAAATAGTTTTGACTATCATTCATATCGAAAAATCTAATTGCTTGTGTGCCAGATATTTTTTTAAAGCAAACACACTTTTTACGATATCATTAAAGAAGAATAATACTATTAACTATATATATTAAGTGAAAAACTTCCCATTTGAATTTTTCAGTATTATTTTCCATTATTAAAGTGTATTCAACAAAAAATGTACGAAACAATACGCCATAATCAAAAAAATAGTCTATTTACTACCGATTCTCTGAATATTAAGTGCTCCACTTTTCCATTAGAGAGTTTCGGATGTATTGTAGCATAATATAGTACATTGCATAAATTTTCTTTTGTATATAAGGATCTACATGTTTTAACTATGCAACGTCCACTATAGTTGCACGTCAGGTCCACATATAATATACAGACATATCTGTAAAGTTGATTCATTTTTATTTTCGAAGAATTAAATAAATAAAAAATACGCACATACGTCACAACTATGATTCTCCTGAAGTAATTTCTCCGTTAGTATTTATGCCTTATGTTTGATGAATATTGTGCATTTCTGCACTGTAGCTATGCACTATAAAGTATGATGTAAATTCAAAGGAAAGATCATAAACCCTGAACAGTGACGGTAAAGCTTGCGTTTACGAGTCTCCCAACCGACAAGTACGGCCGTTGTATCTTATCATCAATTTTGACTGAAGCTACTATATACAGCTATAGATTATAAGGGTCACTGCGAATAAATAAAGGTAAGGCTTAAATTTTAAAAGCAAAAAGGTCAGATTGCTATCGGCAAATGACACATTTATCACTGAAGGCGTTTTAACAAATATACATGTTATTTGATTATACTAAAGAATACAATCTAAATATATTATCAATATCACAGGTTTACATAGCTAATTCCTGCTGAGAATATATCTTTTTTTTAGATGATAAATGTTTTCTTAACACATGCCTGACCCGCCGCTGATTGGTCAATGCTCTTAGGTTTTCGTCGTACTTGACTACATAGTCAAGCAATCGAATACAAAAATTTAAATTTTCAAACAATTATTGTTTTTCTGTTAACGGTATCTATAATACATAGTAGAAAATACATGTATAAATCTGTCTTTTACAAGAACTCCTCCCAAACGGTAAACACTAGCGTCGTGAAATTTGCACATGTCATTCTGGCTGCTATTTGTTTGTCAACCGTTTTCAGTTTTTAGCATTATTATTAATTTATGAATTATATTTTGTGAGTGTAAGATAGGGTACGGTTCACAGTGAAATTTTTAACTTTCAACATTAGCTTGCACCAAAGTAACGCCATAGTCTTAATCTTAGCGCCCTCCATTATCTCTAAGCTATGATGATGGGGAAATCACTTTGTCAATTCATGTCAATTTTTTATGATATTATGAGAGTGAAACTTATAAAGCTTTTAACCTAAAAAAAATGGAGTTGGTAACAAAGTTTGTGATATGAAAATCTATCACTTAGGAAAAACATACATAGTTGTTTCATATTGGTTTATACTTTTAAATAATAAATAAATTTATAGTTGAAATCACACGTATACACTCGCCAACATCTGACGCATGCTATATGTCCCGCGCCACGTAGAAATGCCGCACTATGTCGCGTGCGACGTGGTGGGACAGTGGGCAACGTTTCAGCGTCGTAGACTTTATGTTACGTGTCATTTTTTGTCGCCTAGTGTTTACGAGGCTTAATAATCTAGACTTCTGTAACAATATTATTGAACATGGAGGATAATCTGAAATGTTCTGTGATTGTTTTTTGTAGACGACATATTAATGGATAATCTACGATACAAGAATTCAACGGGACAAACATTGTCACTTTGATGATATTACCTGCCAATTCTTTGTAGATTTTATATGAATTAACACAACGTCACCTTGGGTAAACAAAGTTCTATCTGCAAAAACTAAAACTGTTCAGGAGAAGCAATTTAAAATTTCAGAAAATGTAACTTTCTGAATGAAATACACTTATGCATCCACATACGTGAATGAAAGAGACAACCGCTTACTGACAGTGATTTTTTGTGACTGTGTATTTCTAATTATGTATGCAGATGGATCTTTGATACAATAAAATTTGTATTTTTTCAGATAAAACATTTTTCTCATTTGAATTTTGATGGATTTACGGACAATTGTAAAGCTTTTTAGATGGAACCATGTTTACCCAAGGCGTCGATAAGTTACTCTAAATGCATGTGTTTGTGCTAAAAATATGGAATTTTAACATTTAAAACAACAATGTGGAATAAATATATTTATGTTAATTTTATTTGTCACAGCGAACTTCTTAAACAAACCTCTTTCAAAGTTGAAACGATCTGTCAAAAGATTAATTTTCAACTGTTTTGAATAAATCCAGCTGAAATTGGCCACAACTTAATTGAATTTTCTTGGGTACATCAATGACTAAGTCAGCTTCAAAGAAAACATAAATTTGAAATTAATCTGGAAGCTCAGATAAAATATTTATACCCCTAGATTATAACTGAAAGTAAATGTTACTTTGATTAATAGGGTTTCTTTGTAGCCTTTCGGCTAATTATTTAGTAAGTTTAAGATATTCAAATCTATTGATATACAAGTACAAAAATTTTGTTCTAGGGTTTATCATTTCATTATTTAAAAAGCTAGATGACAAAAAGTCAATTATGTTGCTTAACAAAAATATTTAAAAACTGTTTACTAAAAGTTCTAAAAGAAAATTGCGGTTCCGTGGTATAGTGGTGAGCGTCGATGGCTTCGGCTACGACGGTCGCAGGGTCATATTCCGGTGCAGACAGTTTCAAAAATTAATTTTTCAATCATGGATGTTTGTAATGTCCAAAATTCCCTATCACCCATCCGGCTCTAAAAACTGGACGCAGCGGGAGCGATTAGCTAACTACTACACCTGTCGTAACCCTATCCTTCTATCCCTACTTATCCATTAACACAATTATCCATTGAAAATTTTTGTTATTAATACTGCTTGCTTGACTGTACATTCTTCTTTTTGATTTTTAAAACGACTATATAAGGAAAATTAATTTTATTCTAAAATGTAAAAATATTGTAGCCATGATAATATGATAGCACTACAACACTAACTGTCTAACATTATTTTTTATTTATTAAATTGTGTGATGAAATAATACATACGAAAATAAATGAACAATTTAAGGAATATACACACATGAAACAGATTTTTTGTGGTATCTATATCTATAGATTATCTACAGAGCATTGATTTCCGATGCACGTTGCTGTCAAAATATTCCTGTATTTATTCTTATGAAATGTAATTAAGTCTCCCTCGATATTCTCTGATTTACAAACATACATCATTGATGTATTGCTTTGAGATATACGGTTATATTAATTTAAATAACGGGAATTTATACTATGGGTCTAAGACGGGAAATATTGTGTCGTTACTGCTTGTTATGCAGATATATTTTCAGGTAGTCTTGGCTTATTTTAGGAAAATACATCTGGGAAATTTTACGAAAGCACTCGCGAGCGGTAGATATTTTTAAATCCGCGTACAGCAGCGTGTACCACGCAGGACATTTTCCGTAGTTATTTATTCAGAATAATCTGGAGAGTCTTCTTGTAGTTATTATAATGAATGGACGAGCCTCGTTTGCCTAATTGGACGAGATAATGCAGTGTAGAAAAGCAGCTTGGGTTTTAAGGAAATTTCTCTCCGAAATTCAGCATCAGATAACTGATTTTTTATTCTATTATGTATGAGTTGTGCTCGTTCAATTATGGTCTAATATTAGCTCCTCTTTACTTCAAACTTTTGACAGATATATAACTAATCACTTATCTACAATATTAAGTGTACGTTTTAGTAAAAGTTTAGTACAACTTGGTTTTTACTATGTTCGCGAAAATTTATCTTTATTATTGCTAAGATAATTCTCCGCACATCACTTTCATACATATTACAATATAATATAGACATCGGATTGGCAGACGTTGGTAATTACTATATTGACAGTTATGAATAAACAGCAACATTTTAACTCGTAGGATAACGTCTTAAGCCTCAGTATTTTATGATACATAGATAATTATTATAGAATTTATGCCAATCTAACACTTATCAAGTTGGGGATTAATAATAATTATACAGCGTAAATTGCTTGTCTATATTAATATGCATATTACTGATAAAATAAACTCTTTTTACCTAGTCCGGTCGAAGTGTGAAGCATACGGCCTCCTAATGGAAATTTCTCAACATAATTTTTCTACGAGAAGTCAGTTACTCAACCTCTCTTTTTCGAAGAGAGTAAAGATAAAAGTATACGGCTAGGACAGGACTAGTGATTAGCTAGTCGCTCTCGATATGTCCCGTTTTTAGGATCGGATGGGAGGGAGGGAAATTTAGACATCAAAAACATTCATTCCTACGAAAAGATTTATATATCTATTGAAAAATTAATTTATTAAAGCCGAGACATCCGTTACCGTAGCCAAAGACGGCGACCTCTGCACCATTGATCTTATATTCGTATTACTTGCCAATCATTATAAGTCACCAACATTTTTTATTCAACAATTTATATATTGAATACTTAAAAACTTCAAATTTCACAAAACTCATTTTTAAAAATATGTTTTTTTGTATGAGTTTTCATTGCTTTCGGAAGCAGCGTAAATATGTGAAACATAATGTTTGCAAAGCCAATGCAATCCGGTAAATGTATTATTTGATGGATTCGGGTCAGCATATCTAGGACGAAGCGATTTAACACGCTGCGAAAAGCCAGCCACCACCGGTCGAACAAGCACCTCATACGGGCGGACGACTGGAACGTCACAAACAATATTCGTTCACTAACTTTTGCCTTATCAAGATTTATTGAAACAAAGGAAAAGAAATATTTTTCATCCAGCCTATAGTGATGTTATTTGAGACTGACTAATTCATTTTCTATCTTCTTCCTTTCTTGCACTTTTGTTTTTATGATGGAGCATTGGATAATTTTTTTATCCTTTAAAGGGATCAGAATCTTCACGAATTATATTTAAAAAATATACGCATAATATATTCTTCATTATTTCATTAGAAAAGACAGCTATACTACCAGTTAATATTTAAAAGTTATACAGCAAAATTTCTGTGACATGATGGCAAAAGTTGATAATATGCCCGTTTTTCGTTATTTTGGGTTTATTCTCACTATTAATAGAAAATATTTCTACGACAGCCATTATCTATTCAAAAAATATTTCATTTGAAAAATTTATAAAAATAAATTTCTTAAAAAGGACGCTAAACCAAAAATTGTTATTTTACATATCGTTGTTCGGCATCAAACGAATACAATATCAGTTATTTTTTGTATTCAATAATATAAAAAAAATGTTTTTATTTTCATTATTGTTTTTATTAGTATTATTTTTTGCAATAATTATTATTATTGTTACCGTTATTATGTTTGTGTAACGCATGGCGCATTGGCGTCAGCTGTAATGCATTTAATTTTTTTAACTTTACAATAAATAATTACTACTATAGGGTGGCAACATCTGGAAACACTATGAACATGTCATATTCAAATTTTATATTTCTTCTCCTATAAAATAATGTAAAACTGACATATCTACTTTTGCAATCACACCACCGATTTAAGATATAAATTAATTAATATGTAAATTGACAAGATAGTTAGTTTTATTAGCAAATTATTCATTTTTCCTATATAAAATGTAAAAAACAAATACTAAAAATAAATAATTATAATAATTATCACCATGTTTTTCGTTTTTTCATCACCAGGTTAAGAGAAAAATCAATAAATCATAGCCTGTAAGCGATAAATTTTTTTTCCATACCCGCTCTCAACGTGGAGCATATGGTGTTTTAATGGAGGTATCTTTACAGATTTTTTATATGAGAACCGCTTGTTACTCAGTTGCTCAACCTCCATTTTTTTCAAGGAGAGTAGGGATAGAAGGACAGTGCTAGGACAGGACTAGTGATTAGCTAATCGCTCTCGCTACGCTCCGTGAAGATCGGATGGGATGGAGCAAGGAGTTTTTTAGACATCACAAACACTCCGAATACGAACAGAAATCAATATATCGATTGAAATATTTATTTATGAAACCCTCCGCACCGAGAATTGAACCCGAGACATCCGTAACCATATCCAACGACGCTACCAACTGCGTCACGGACGCTGACGGACGATAATGCTATAATTTTTGTTTAAAAAAATGAGCTATTTTTAAATAATTAATAATAATTGTATCCAATACAATCAATCACATAATATTGAAATATTTTATAAAACAGATAGTAAAATTAGATAAAAAAACGTATTTCATTACGCTTTTTTGTTACAATTTATCAAAATTCTGTTTATATTCAAAATGAGTTTCTTTTGTCGCTTCTCGTGGATTTCAATAAACAATTTTGACGACGAACGAAAGAATATTTTATACCAGCAACAACTCAAAAAGTTTGTAATAATTTCAAACAAAATTTTATGATTATTTGGAACTAATATAAATTTACATAAAAAAAATAATTCCAAAATTTTTGCAGAATTGCAACTAGTCAAAAAGTAAATTTACTTTCATATTATTCCAATATTTCTAAAATGAATATTATTAATTTTAATATCACCATAACATTGTAAATCAACGCTGTTCACTAACTTTCACATTACTGAAAACATTGTTAGTAAAAAATATTTGTGTTAGTAAATACAGTTGATATAAAATACTCCACTAAACATATTATAACTCAACGCTAAACGGAAAAGTTGGCAGTGTTTTTTACCAGCCGTCCTTGTTATCTAAGCAGACTATATGTATAGTGCATTGCGCAAAATAATAATTACACTGGACATGCAAACAAAGGCATTCCTGGAAAATATCTTATCTAATGCGAATAAAATGGGAAATCTCATTATCAATTTAAACTAAAACTATTTTAATTTGAATACAAATGTTTTCTATTAATTTAGTTTAATTTCACATGGGAATATATTTGGTTGAAAAGTTTTCTTAGTTTGGTCATGAATGGTTTAATATTATAAAATAAACATGGACAGAAGTTTCTTGACAAGATACATAAAAAAATTTAATGTAGGAAAATTGGAATACTCATTTTTAATAATAATAATCAATAGTGCAAACCGCATCTCGACAGTAATTTTATTTCTTAAGAGTGTTTTAAAACTCAGGTATTAAGATATGTTTTCATACTTCTATATACAACCAACTTATTTAAAACAGATGTGCTTAACCTCATTTTGGAATTATTTATGTACTCACAATAAGAGCAATAATGTATTTTGTAATACGCCATTCTTAGAAAATATTATGCACCACGTTGGTAATCAAAATTAACTCAAAACTTTATAAAAATATTTGTACATTTTTTTTAATATTAACTAAAAAATCTTGAAAACATTCTATTGAATAAATGAAACCTTATAGAATTAAGGTTAAAGACGAGTTCAGTGCCAGTTATTGGTAAACTCAAATAAAATAATACATATTTTGTTTATGTCAATATAAAATTTAAGATTTAAAAAAGTATTTTCTTCGTGTGAAAAGATTTCGAATAAGTTTTTTTAAATCTCTTCATTTGTATGAGTGATTAGAAATTTAAAAAAAACTATTTTGACGATTTTATGTATTTATTCCTTTTAATTTGATCGTATAGTATTATAACAATTGGTGTCCAATCTCAAATTATTAAATCACATAGT
Source organism: Himalopsyche phryganea (assembly GCA_022494535.1). NCBI lineage: Eukaryota > Metazoa > Arthropoda > Insecta > Trichoptera > Rhyacophilidae > Himalopsyche > Himalopsyche phryganea. Next base: position 13,063,696 of record JAGVSL010000001.1, on the reverse strand, counting down.
CGATTATTTTAACATTTCCTTACTATTTTAAAAGAGTGCGTGATCACATATTTCTCATATACTTGTTCAAAAGACGAAAATTACTAAAACATGTAATGAAAATATACATATGTATATTTATTTAACCATATCCGCTTTCAATTTGGAGCATATTGACTATTAATGGAAGTATCTCAAAAAAAGTTTTTCTAAAAGTACTGCTTGTTACTCAGTTACTTTACGCTCTTTTAACACGAAAGTATGAGTGGAAGGATAGGGCTATATCAAGATTTGTAATTAGCTAAGGTTTTGAAGATCGAATAGGTGAGAAGTAATTTTTAGACATTACGAAAATCCATGCCATCAGAAATTCATAAATCGATTGAAAAAATAATTTATGAATCTGACCGTACTTGAATTCGAACCCGTGAAACAACCTTCAAAACCAAAGCCATAAAAGCTGACTACTTGGCTGATTCGAATTTCAAAATAATTTTGAACTAATCAATGATTTGCACTACTGATTGAATAAGTAAAAATAGCATAAATATTTTTAAGAATGGAAAAAGAAATGAAATAAAATTATACATTAACTAAAAGTAACGTGAAATATCCATTAAGATGTTATTACACAAAATATGATTGATAATTCAAATTTTATGTGTTACTTATTTTTACACATCCTTGAGCTTAAAAAGCTTTCTCCACCCAACAACCAATATTTCCCTCGTTACAATATCGTGTCTTAAAATTTATTTTACTTTATTTTGTTCAACCAAGATCCACAAAAGTTTTGCGTATCTTTCTTATGCTATAGCAAACTTCTTGAGTAAACATAACACCTGCAGAAGAAGACTTTAATAATATATGCATAGCATTTTCCTCTACGTATTTTTTTTGGATTCGACTTCAAAGAAAGAAATTTATAATATATATATAGACTATATAGAGATATTAATTTTCTTCTCTGAAAGCTCAGCCATATTCTCATAAATAGTTCACTCTTATGCACAAACTTTACGTATGCTCAAATGAAAAGTGAAGAGCTTTTTCGCATGCTATAATACTTTCATGATGTTCGAGTAAAGCTTTGAATAAGCTTTGCCGCAGCTTGGATAGGTTGCACAAAAGCAATAGTATATTATGTGATCATCACTGAATATAAAATATATTTGATGTTTTAATATTAGTAACAATTATATAACTTGACTAATTTATCAGCTTACCAGCTAAAGTTATTGCGTCAGTTAGATTAATGAATATTTTTATTTGTCATCAGTTCATCACTATAGCATAACTTTACATCAGAAATAATCAGCAATTCGATGTTACACATGTGTAAGTCAGTAAAACACAACTATTTATTGTTTAAATATTGGAAAAATAATGGCAATTTATTAACAAGGTTTTTGCTTAATTTTAAATGTTTTTATTAGATACACGATGGTTTTTTAAAGACATTAATTACAATATCAATAAATTTGTGTGTTTAGTCAGTCAACAATTTTAAAAATATTTTGATATATATAATTCAAAGCACAAGATTTTTGATTTACTTTTTAGCCCGGATATAAACTATAGTATTAGCCAGAAAAAAAATTGGCGTATAGTCGCCTTATTAAACCACTTTTGTTTCCATTATCTTAAATGACTTCGTGTTTGTCGAATATCATTTAACTAAAAAAACTCATATATTTTCTATGGATCCACTAAAACCCACCCTACCCTTTATTTCTAATGTAAAAACTAGAATCATTATTTACCTTTGAAATAAATAACCTTGTGGTATTTTCAGTCTGAAGATACTTCTGAAAAACGCGTCACGTTAGTGATAAAACAAGTGGCATAACAAAGTTATCAATTTTAATTTTATATTAAAAACAAACCCACTTACTCTCCTCTACCTACCACTACTTTCCCATCCCATAATTTTGTATATATCAGTATCCAGTAGCGTGTTTTCTTATCTTCTTTAAACCATAGTAGTGATTTCTTAGAAGATCAGTCAAATGCAGGTTTACGTCAAGCCAAGACCTTGACGCATATTTTTTTAACGCAAGTGGTTGTGAAATGAACTGTTGAAAAAATAAAGTGCTGGTAAAATTTGAACCTCGCGCATACTCAAGTTCCTGACTTCATAAAAATAAAACTGTAGTAGACGCCTTCCAAAGGAATAATTTCTTTTTTCATATATTTTGAATATTGAATCGCGAAATGATAACACCCTTCCTCGAAAGATCTCACTTAATATTCAACGTATTGTCTTATTTTTTTCCACTTAGCTTATATAATCAAACCAATGTTCAGTAAGACAGTTTTTATGTACGCTGTACTTTTTTATTAAACCGTTTTTTCTTCCATTATAATACGGTAACCTCAAATTAAGTAAGCTACATGTATCTGAAAACTAGCCAATATCTCAGACAATTATACGTTCCATATTTCAGCTCAGACAATTAATTATACGTTACGAAATAATCTTTTTCAAATAAATCCAGTGTTGCCATTTGTTCAAAAAAATAATTAATAACAATACAACAGGGCACAGTATTCAAAACTATTTTAAATAAAAAAATATATATGATTATTACGTATTATGATTTAAAAAAATTTCGGTTACCTTGCTGAGTCTTCAATGCTCTGATATTTCAATCAATTTACCGATTTTTATGCAATGCGTTATTGTTCCACACCCATTTTCTTTTTTCTCCAGAAAACAAGGCATAGAGAAAAGTGAAGCGACTGACTTATAAACATTTCGATAACCTCTATTGAAATGTTTTATTAGCATTACATAATATGCTCAAAATCGTATGCATATTACATTCGAGTACGATAATGGAATACTAAACTCGTTTAAATTAACCATAGCAACATTATGTTAATACTTATTTTTTAAAACAATGTTTATTCTCAATGAAGAGTGTGTGACCTCCTAATACAGGTATCTCAACATAAGTTTTCTACGAGAGATACTGGTTGAGAGTAGAACTAGGCTAGGACAGGACTATTGGTTTTAAAAATTTGATGTGTTGGTGGAAATTGTTAGACATCACAAACGTAGATGCTTTCGAACAGGATTAATAAATAGATTAAAAAGCCAATCTATGAAACTGCCCGTAATAGAATTTGAGTCTGTGAGATCCGTACCCGAAACCTATCTGCACCACTGCATCAGAATTCTAGCATAATTATTGTTTGTATTATTTATTAAATAAAAAGGTGACAATGGACCTGGTTTGGACATTGGTGTTTGAATCTTGCATGTCACTTCCGGAAGGATTCCGTCATCTTGGAACTACACCCATTGTATGTACAGGACACAAGGATGACTTGAGAAGAGGCATAAAGGCTAGCGGGGGATAGAAAATCTTCGTGGCATCGTTGGTGGTTATCAATTATTATGGTCCGAATAAGGAGTGAAATAATTGATAATATTTTATGTAATGGGATTCTGCAAATTTAATTAATTAATTAATGTCTCAGCGAATTTTCCAAGAGAAATAATGATTTTATCGTAATCGCTCGTGTTTTAAAATCTTGTTTTAAAACCATTACACCCATACAGTTTCCAACAAATTCGTGTATCCATCTTAAAATCAATATTTGAACCGAAGAGTCCATCGCCTGAGCACTTTCACATCACCGATACGCCACAGCTGTTGTAGAAGTAGTTTAATTGATCCACGCAACTGGCATTGCTTTAAAAGTTTTTCTTTGCTTCGTAGAACTTACCTACTTACTACTAAACTCATTTTACAAAAAAGCGATTTTCTTTTAACGACTTCTTTACTTTGACGATTTTTTGTACTTGGAATAAATTCGATCAGAAAACTTTTTGTGACTAATATGCAGCTAGATGGGTTATTTTCTTGAAACTTTTGCGTGTTCTAGAAAGTCGGGCGTGTGATTTTTGCCTAAAATTCTACATCAAAATTGCTAACTATTTCTAGATTATATTTTAAAATGTTTCTCCCAAAACTCGTATGTGCTCCAAATTTGTACATATATGCTTTTTAAGAGCGGTTATTATTAACCTTCCCGTTACCATAGGTGCACCAAGATTACCAAACGAGTTGAAAATATCTCGTTTATTAGATTTTATATAAATTTAGTATTTTAGCTATTTGTAGATAAAATAGTTATGTATTAAAATTAAAATAAATAAGTTGCTAGATTTAATGTTTCCATCATTAAATTAATAAAATTACAAAACTCTGATGACAATAATATTATGTCAAACTCAATGAACGTGATAGCGATATATAAAATTCTATACACAAGAGTGACGCACGATATATATTGTTAAGTTGAGACAATGCAAGAAATGGCAGAAGTTAGAGGGAGAGAGGACTGGACGCCTAATGAAAGTGATAGCGATATATGAAATATTATACGTAAGAGTGACACGCGATATATTATGCTAAGTTGAGACAAAGCGAGAAATAGTATTAGTTAGAAGGAAAAAGGACCGGATGTATCATCGCTTGTATTTATTTTTTATTAAACTGCATGTGGTGGAGTTACTATCTCTATCGCATAACCGCACTTGTATATGAGCAAGTAGGATACAAGAAAGTACGCCCGCAAGACCTTGTATCTCACTAGCACCCTTCACTTTACATGGGATTGAGTGAGAAAGAGAGAACGGTACGTCACGAGTTTACTTGTGTTTGTTATTTTAGTCAACTCATCACGTTTACATTGGAAACGGACTATATAAGGCAGAAGCGAGACATAGCTTTTGTGACATGCTTTTTCCATGTCGTCGATTATATTACATGACAATATGTTAATTACAAGCTCTAGACACAAAATAAAGTGTAAAACTATAGCAATATGAAATTTAAAAACAGAATAACCCTTTTGAAGCGATCAATTAGCTTTAAAATACTCAATTACATGACCAAGTCCAAGTGACGCAGCCTGTGTCAACCACGGCTGGTAGTGATTTTTCTGGCACTTACTGGAAAAGGTTAAACAAATCGCATACCTAATTGATTATTTTAACATTTCCCACTTTTTAGCGTTAAGAAAGTTTTTGAAGTCATTTTTCTCAGGTACTTGTAGTCTAAACGATGAATATGACTATTCCATGAAATGAATAAGTATATATCTATTTATTTAACAATGCCCGCTTTCAATGTGGAGCATTTAACTATTAATAGAGGTATTTCAACAGAAGATTTTCTTCGAGAGTAAGGTAGGATAGAAGGATATGGCTAGGACAGGACCAATGGTTATTCAATCGCTATCGCTACCCCACATTTTTAGAATTGGATGGGTACGAGGGAATTCCACACTTCACAAACATCTATGCCTACGAACAGAAGTCCATAAATCAATTGATACATTTTATGAAACATTCTGTACTGAAATTTGAGCCGGATACATCCATAACCGAAGCTAACAACATTGACCTCTGCACAACGGACCCAATATAAGTCGACAATATATTTAAATTTGGATTATTGAGATTTTGTACACTTCCATGTATTTTGTCACTAACGACCCGGGTTTCGCCTTTCGGCATCTTCAGGCATTCGAGCACACGAATGGACTCGAACAGTTCGAGTCCATTCGTGTGCTCGAATGCCTGAAGATGCCGAAAGGCGAAACCTGGGTCGTTAGTGACAAAATACATGGAAGTGTACAAAATCTCAATAATCCAAATTTAATATTGAAATTCCATCAAGCACCCTCAGTCGATGTCTTAAATTATGACAATATATTTCTTAAACGCTAAAATATCAATGACACAACATAATCATAACATTACAGCAGTTAATAAAATAAATATCGCTATAATTTTGATAATCTTTTGGCTAATTACGAATATAATATCTTCTCCTACTGTCTTGCATATAGGGCACCAGTAGTTTTCATTACGGTCAATCTGGGTAACTTTGGCCCAGTTCTGAGGGTGTTTTTGTATTTTTATGGTACACCATTGCATTTATATGTTTTGTATTATTCTACATAGAAATTTACTGATGTCTTAAGAGGAAATTGTACGAACGTAAATAGCTTTATTGTTATAATTGATATATAAATATAGATAAAACAAAGTGGGCCAAAGTTTGCATCCAAATCGGGTGACTTTCGCCCACGATACAAATAATCACTGTAATTATTATAAATTCAGTGATTTTGAAGTCGTCACAACTTTTCTTTATGTTTTCATGAATTCTGTACATAATTGAGATGGAAAAAAATATACAGCATTTGGTTTACAGTTTGGACTAATCCAATTTATTTCAAGATCAGTTTTTAAATTCGGTTTTATCATTCCAACCTGACAACTTACGAATTCAACAATAAAAAAACAAATTGTGTTGCACTTTAATTCATATTTTTTCCACGAGGTGCTACTCAATACCTTTGTTGTGGCATTAGTATTATCATGGTATTATAACAGAAAATGTCAAACCTCTTTCCATATAGTGAGCCAATCTTAGACCGATGGGAAAACTTACACAAATTGATAGTAACAGAAACCTATTTATTTCAACAAAATAATTATTCTCAATTTTTATTTCAATAATTTATTTTATTTTAAGGAAAATTTATAGGTTAATTCTACCAACAGAAGTTTAAGCATTGCTCTTGCCTTTAGCTAATGTATTTTATTTCTTAATAGAAAAAAATATACGCCATGATGTAAATATTTATCACGCCCGTACAGTATATCTAATATGGCTGTGTTGACAACATAGGCCCACGGTGCATACATTATTATAGATAATAGCATTATCCCTTCGTCTCGGCGCTTTGTATGAGCGAAGACTTCGTCGATATTACCCTCAAAGGCTTGCTCTGTGATAGGATTACCGACGCCTCTATTGCTGGCTAAATAACTCACGCTGGGGGAAATAGTATAACCAAGGGTTCAGGTAAAAATAGATCGCCAACACTTGGAGGTTAAATCCAGCTCGAAATAGACGGCTGGGGATGGATTCTTAAATTGATTCAAAGTTTTATCGACGTAAGAAATTCTTTCAGGGATCGTTTCAAGTATTTATATTTAGTCATTTACAATGGAATAAACATGTTCTTTACGTATCTATTTCCAAATATCCAGTCTAATAATGAATAATTAATTTGCAGTCAAATTCTTTACTTAAAATTTAGAATCGAATACAGTAGAAAACAATATTTGCGAACGATTAATTTGAAAAATCGATTAACTTAAAAAAAATACTACTCTGGTTCAGACAACAATCAAAATTATTCATTTTATTGTATTTTTAATTTAAGCTGAGAATTTGTTTCCGTACACACTTGGGCCTTTTATAACACGGTTTTATACAACACGCTTTATATTTTTATAGAAAATGATCCTATAATGGAAAGAAGTTCGAAGTTCAAGAGGGAATTACAACAGATCTTGGCCCCTTATTACGAAATATGTAAAGATTTATGCGATAAAGAAAAACAATCACTTATTACAGAATTTCTAAAGCCTTAATCCAAAAACACCTCCTCCTCTTCAGTCCTCCGATAATGAAAGCTCACAACCGATCTCGAACCGAACCGAAAAAGTTGAGCATAAATAGAATTGTAAGTGACAGCGATGATGAATAAATGATCTATTATAATATTATGTTACTAAAGTTTTTTTCAATACATACGTAAGTGTATATTTTTTCGATTGTTTATTAAAAAAAATAAAGGATATTAACAAACGATATTTGTTTGGAACAGATACCATAATTTTGTATGAACTTCAATCCTCATATAACACGAATTTGTATAACACGACGTTTTTGTGCATTTTAATGAATACATGTCAGTAGATCAAAAATACATGATGCGGCTTCCTCACCATAACCACCTTCTGATAAAGACTGATTGGAAAGAGACCATTAAAGATTTTTTAAAACACCTTGTTATTTCAGGTTAAAATCTTAGCATGGTCAATATTAAATGTTCACTTGTAGATATAATAATAATATTATGTATTTGAGATATAGGGCGTTGTTTTATGTTTTTCTTCTTTAAATGTTTTAAAAATATTTGAACTGCGATGCATTTTTTTCATTCCAAATATAAACAAAATATTACTTTGATTGATCCTATTTCGGCAAAAAGATGTGTTATATAGATTGTAATTATGGTAGAAGAAAAATATCAACTATTATTGTTAAAAAACCTTCGATTAATATTTACATTATTTTTCATCTGTTTCAATTCAATATAAGTATCGTAAATATAATGACTGAAGATAATATCTTCTGTCATATTGTTCATATTATTAGGCAGGTCAAAAAACCTTTTTTAAAGATAATTGACGTCAATTCCGTCATCATTTTTCGATCATATTTCGATATTAAAAAAGGTTAAGTTACTTATGCTTTTTTGCAACGAATAACTTTCAATGGAATCGACTCAACGCATATTTCTTCAAAGTACGTAAAAATACATAATATACGGGTGAGCTCGTTTTTTCCGATTTTATATCTGTCTTCATAAATAAAAACAATCTATTTTTTACTTAACGCCTTCGCCACTTCGACGGTAAATTCTATTATGAATATCTAAAAAAATGTAATTTTCTTTATATGTTTAGTATCATTTTTGTGAAATAACATTCTTTACCTGATAATAAATATTGAGTATGAAATAACGCAGCAACAGAATGCGAAATATGTTCAAATTGAAATAAAAATTCGTTCCACATATAACGTGCCTAAAAGCAAATACCGGTAAGTCTACATTGTTTCAAAATGTGACGAAAAATACGTCCGTAATATAATGTATGAAACAGTTCAATGGTGTTTGGTGTGACCCAGCAGTGAACTGTGCCCTGAATTAGATTCAAATCATCTCTCACCGAGACAATCATCAAGGAAAATAGGTTGTAAAATCGTTACTTTACTTTGAAAAGGATCTAATTATGCTTGACCCTGTTTTGAGATACGAGTATTTGAAGTTTTAACTGATCATTTTTTGTATTTTGAAGGAAAAAACATATTTTTAATTAGTGAGTTAGCATATTTATAAATATTTTACTTGTTTTGAATATAATTTATTTTAACCAAAAGCTTTATTTTATAAAATGATCAGTATCTAAAGCTTTAATTAGAACTGACAACAATAGATTGTTTGAAAAGTTTTTATCGGATATTTCAGTTTTATCAAACAAAACGTTCTGATTTTTGAGATATTTATTAATATTATATATTATCAAGACTTCTTGAACCATATAAACTAACAGTAATATTATAATAGAGCAAAATAATAATACATATATACTTTGAATGTTTGAACGAACTTAGCTAACCTTCGTCAATGACCACATTGATAGGACAATAGAAGTAAAAAGTAAAACACACGCCAACCATCGAGTTAAAGATGTTCAACATGACGTTAAAGCCTTTTAAAAATAACTTTGATTTGTGTGTTTTTTCTGTGAGATGATAATAATTATTTTTATCGATTCATAGAACCGTATAAAACAAATTTATGAAAAAAAAATTGTGAATAGAACTCCGAAATACTGCTAACTCCCTCATTGAACAATGTGTGACTCTAAAATCAACGTATGTGGTTGAATGTGACTAATACAACATTTTTCAATCGAAAGGTCATTTTAGGCCAAAATGTCAGTTAGAACCTTTTCAAAGTAAGGTAACGAAATGACAACGGTGCTTAACAATTTGTAAAGTCGTTCATTTCAAATTCAATAATAATAAGAACCCACTTTAGGAGTGTTTCGAAGGCGACCAGTGTATATGGGCCGAGGGAAATTAACCGACCCCCATAAATACTTGGGAGTATTTGTTATGAGCAGGGAAAAAATTGCCTTTTTTGGAATTCTTTGGTACCCGCAATTTGTCCACGAGCACAGCCGATAATAAAGTTTACCATTTGCCCGCTTAAACTAACAGCATAAGAGATAACTTGGGCTGAACTGACGTGTTTTGACTGAAACTGAAAACCTGAGTAATTATTGTCATATCAACTGATATATTTTAGAGCTTATTATACTATCAGAAATTTTACACAAAATGTAATGATACATTACTTGACAAAACTGAAATTACACGAAGAAAATGATGAATTCAATGCCGATATGTTCTATTTTATTACGCTTATATTTATTGTAATTACCGGCTGACTGGCTTATAAAAATATGAATATTATTCTTGATTGGAAATACAATACATGAAAAAAAATATATTTGATCAAACTAATAATTTAAGCGTGAAATACAAAATGTCGCTTTTGCTTTCAGACTCCTCATATGTACAAACGAACGAAGCGACAACAACGGAACGAAGAGTATGTAGGTATAGTACAATATAAGCAAACGATCCTTCAGTTGCGCTCCACAAAGGAAAACTGTTGAGCTAGATCGCAGGGCGTGCGTTAAGCGCAGCGCTACCCGCCAAAACAGGCGAGCGCCTGACATGGGGGAGTCAGGCGACGCGAGATGAGGGGATCGGCCGAGCGGTCCAGGGGGCGCTCCGGTGGTTCGGGTACCAATCGATATATCGGGGGTGCGCGCAACAGTTGACGGGGAAAAGTTTAGTTGCACGCGTTGGAAAACTTTTTAACAGTCAACCGTATACGTCCTAATTGAATCAAAATTGAACCGCCGTAAATCGTTTAATGGCACAACTGGCGCCCTATCTGAGTTGTGTGTAAGCACATAAGCAAAAACGCTACTGTCCATAACAAGTAGAAAATGACATATGAATGCAGAGATATTCTCCATAGTTTTGTGTTATGTATACAACTTAACAGACCAAACGCAATATCTCCGGAAAAGCGTGAAAAATGAATGTATAAATTACGTTTACATGCAAATTGTCAAAACACAGAATACAAAATATTTTTATTCACTCAAAACTCACAATGTTCGTATAAAGTATAATAATTACCATCTCCACGATACGACTTTGAAAATTAGTGACGTTTTTGCTTTTATACAACGCATCTGCTGTATACAAAAGACAATAATTAGTATACTTCAATCATCTGAGAGGTTAACAAAATTCCATGGAACTGAATTTTATTAATCAAATGAATATTCCTAAAATGAAAAAGAATTATTTTTACAATTAGGATAAACAGTTAAATTTAACAAAAAATGTGTAATAATTTAATTACCTTTTCAGTATCACGCTTCGTTAATATGTTCTTTTTTCTTTGAATTTTTTTAAACCATATCCGCTCCCTATTCGAAGCATATGGTCATCACGTGGTTTCTCCAAGCTTCTCTGTCCCCCGCCAGTCTCCTCGCTTCCTCCCAGGTCATCCCAGCGTCTCGTAGCTCCACCGAATACATCCTATGTATGGTCATCAGTGGCCTTCCAGGGTGACGGAATCCATCTGGTTGGTAGAAGAGACAGGCAGAATTCAGGCTCCCTTGGGGCATCCGCAGCACGTGTCCAAGCCAGATCCATAAAACAACACCGTCAGGATGCATGCGTTGAATAAGTGGCACTTGGTTCTGACCGAGTACAACTGTGAATCCCAGAATATGTTCTTTAATATAATGAAACTCTACCAAATCAAGAACAATAATTAAATCAGCTGTTTTCTGATAAATTGATTGTCACAGACGCGTTTAACTTTTAATACAAATTAATAATATTATTATGTTTCTAACACATTTTGAAGAATTATAGAAACACTTTGAAAGAAAAAGCATTTCTGTTACTTTATATTAAAAAAAGTCTGTATGAGTGCAAAAATTTGTAGACACGTTTTAAATTTCAAATTTTGAACACGGAATTTTATTTCGTGGCAAATGAATCGGAATTTCCGTCTACTGATTGTGTTTGTACGAAATATGAATAAAAATTTCCCATGAAAACTGGGAATATAAGAGTCATTTGATTATTTTAAACTTGCGTTCGGGCTTTTATGATGTTGAGAAATAAAATTTGTATAGAAAACTAATTTTGGTCTGAACCGTTGAACTACAGAAGACAGGAGCATATAAAATAATTCTTATTGTACATTCTATTTTTATCGCCGTACATTTAAATTTGAACAACTCTCGATAATATTAATAAACCATAAATTAAATTTTTTCGTATTCTTTGATTGATAGAGAGGATTTGTTTTATTATCAATAAATATGCTTAGTGCGATATTAGTTGTTTATGATGGTTCATTTTGGTAACATCATTTGATATCCTGGATATTGGTCGAAGGATGACGGACAGGACGGGTGAGTGCCGCTCAGGTGAATATCTTAGACAGCGAATAAGCATAGAAATCCAACGTGGCAATGCTGTCGCCGGCGATTAATAAACATTAAAAATTACTATAAAAAAAAATTAATATTATGTTATTTTAGTAAATTGTATTTTTATTGTTTTGAAAATAAATTGGCTTGATATTTATATGAATTGAAAATGTCATTTGTTACGAGTTGATTTGAAGCGAATTTCATATAGTCGTCGTATATTAAGAATGAGGAATTTATTCATTTTTAAATATTTACAATACGTAGTAATAGTTTAATTTTTAATATAAATTTTAGTACGGTCAATATGGGTAACTTTGGCCCAGTTCTGAGGGCCTTTTTTTATGGTTTGCCATTGCATTTATGTGTGGTATTGTTCTACATAGAAACGTACTAATGTCTTAAGATGAAATTTAATTAACGTACATAGATGTATTGTTAAAATAAGGTAGGCCAAAGTTTGCATCGAAATCGTTAACTTTAACCCACGATACAAATAATTACTATAAATTCAGTGATTTTTTTATGCTTTCATATATTCTATACATAATTGAGATGAGAAAAAACATGCAGAATTTAGTTTATAGATTAGTAATACAAACTGAAAATATGGTTAATACAATCAATTTCAAGATGAGTTTTTAAATTTTGTTTTATCATTCTATAGGGACAGCTTACAAATTTAACAATAAAACAAATTATGTTTAACATTTATTCGAACTTTTACCACCAGGGTCTACTCAATACTTTTGTTTGATTAAAAAATATTCATGTCATTAGTATTATCATGGTATTATAACAACATAATGTCAAACTTTTTTCCATGTAGTGAGTGGGCCAATCATAGACCGATGGACAAACTTACTCAAATCGATTGACAGTTTTTTAAGCGCAAATATTAATCAAAAATGTGTCAGAAATTTTGTTTACTAATTGAATTATTTTTTAAATGTTGATTTATATTAAAAGTCTTTTTTTGATAAATAATAAAATTTTGTTACCAAGTAAAAATTTCGTATGCCAAAGTTGGAGACCACTTTGAAAGTTTCAAATATTAGAAATTCAATAAAAAAATATATTTTCAAAGAATAGTTGTTAATAACAAATATGTCATTATGTCATAAATTTCGTCTACAAAATGTAATAATGCGAATAAAGATTGATTTTGAAGACATCTGATTCGAGTTGCGGTATGCATTCGTTTTTTCTTTGGGTGTGACCTTTGGGAAAAAATCTAACAAAACCAATTTCAGTCTTTTTGCGTTTCTCTTTTAGCCAATTTGAATTGACAACGGGGCGTGCTTTCTCGTATATATCAAAAAACGAAACGATTTTTTTATTGTATCCTATACTAAAAGTATATAAATAAATTTCGTCAGAAATTTTGTTTCTATAATAAAAACTTTTTATTTCTCACTATGAACATAAATACGATTATTATTTTAGATATCATTTAAAGTTTTTTCGATATCATTTAAAGTGTCGTTTTTCTGAGAACATTCAAAGAGTAGAGGGAATTATTTTTTGTTGATTCTTTAGTAAAACTTAATCGGCATGGAGATAGAGACAATGTTTATCTCTATTTATGGTGAAAGGTAAGGAACCTTTAGTTTTCTAGTTACTCAAGTGCAGCAATCCTCCAGTAGTTCTCATTTTGAATGAATTCATATTATTATTTTCATTCATGTATCAAGTTGTTATGTATATTTAATTCCGCCTTCCAAGAATGATATATTTCTGATTTCGATGAAAATAATATTCCATCATACTTTAACTTATAATTATTCAATGGGCTTACTCTGTAAAGAAATCAATAAATAGTATTTTAAAAATTAAAGTTAGTTATTCCACTGACTGTGTTACTAAAAAAGGTTTTTCGCTTCTTTAAGCAGTATTTCCCGACAAACTATATCGCAAGGTTATTTATTTTTAATGTAAACAATAATTTTAATCTTCAACTTAAAAATGATAGCTGGCGTGGAACTATTTCCTACTACTTGACGTAGGGTGATGAGAGGAGGGTAAAACACAAATGATAAAAGTACTAATTACCATGACACTACTTTAATGAATTTTCACAATTTAATTGACTTATATTCTATTTTGTGTTAGTAAAAAGGCTTCTATTGTATGTCAATCAAATAGTTGTTCAAATGATTATTATGCAATATGTTTTTTTAACCATGTTTGCTGTAAATGAAAGATATATGGATTACCAATGTATCATTTCGGTAGAATAAGAACAGGAATTAGTTAAAATCATAAGCTTGATTCACCTATTTATGAAATGTTACAATATAAGGAATGAGTGAAGAATCAATATTTAAAGCTAGCCGTTCACTCTTCTCCCGGTTTTCATAATCGGTTGGTTGGACGGTTAATAGTAAAAACATTACATATAGATCATAACTATAAATAAAATACTAAATAATTAGTGTAGAAAATTTATGATTTTCTTTTTAATCAATTTAAGTAACTAAATAATTTTAGATACCTGCTGTAAATCCAAAACGTTTGCGGTTCGATCACCAGCTAATTATAAATATAAAATGCTAGAATCGTAAGACATTATTTCAAATATATTTTTTAATTAAATACAGTTTGATTTGTACCACATCCAAATTGTTTTATGTCACTCAGGACCAGTTTCACTAATTGTAAAATTATCAAATGATATGCAAAAAAAAAATGTTTTAATTATTTGGAAATATTACATTTTGTTCATGTTTCAATTTTACGTTGAATACATTTTATTTTATGGCAATTAAAAATTACTGATGTACTGTATTTGTAGTGGTATCTTTATGGCCACATACGTATAGTTTAATTAAAACTTAGCCATAGTAGTTTTAACACAACAAAGAGAAGGAAAGAAAGTTTTGCAAAAATTTTAATTTAAAAAAATAATCTACTCTCCGGAAATTTTCAACGTAAAAATATTGTAGAAAAAGTAATTAAAAAATGTGTGAAAATTTTCACGAAAAAACACCCGCGACAATTTTAATTAACCTGCTTTCTCACGATACATTTTTTTGAAGGAATTATTATTATAATTCATCTAAGTTACAAAAACTAAGATATAATCCTTTCAACGACTTGTTGAGCGTATCTGTGTGTTCTAATATTTACATTATATTCCAAGATTTATTTTGAAGTTCATAAAATAAAGAATAACTTCTGTCGAATAAAGTGAATCTTTTCATAGATTCTTTATGGGTGCTAAAAAGAAATAAATAATAATGTTGGCAATTTTATCAAGAATTCTGTAATTGAATGATTTATGATGTAAAAGGAAATGAGATATCATTTGAATGGAGAAAGTGAGCTGTCAGTTCAAGATGCTTAAAAATGTTTTTTATTTCGCAAATATTTTAATTACGAAGTCAAAGACATTTTTATTTACTTACTCACTTTTCCTTTCAATTAATTTGAATGGCAAGATACTTTTAAAATTTAACAGTAAATTTTCAGTAAAACAGGGGTTCACAAACTTTTTCGTCAAATGGAAAATTTTGAAATAAAAAAAAAAAATTCTAAAAATTTTCTGTTTCTGTCATTGTGCAAACTTATATTTTAACTAAATATACATTACTATTATTCTTTTTGATATAATGAAAACAAAATTTTCACCGTGTGATTTATCCAATGTTTGTTTGAAACTAAATCCTGTAATTTAGGCTCAAATTTTGTGGTGTCAATACGCAAAATAGATGCGATATGGTTTCTCTGTTGATCTGTTTATTTTGATTTATTGATGCTCATTTTAGAAAATGTTTTTTCACAAATATAGGTATTTCCAAATAAAGAAGCCATATGATGAGTATGTTTAACTGTATTTGGATATACCTCAAGTAAAAGTCCTTTGTATAATTCAATTAAATTCGTATCACGATAAAATGATTTTGCTTCCATATTTTTTAACAAATCTATTAATTCAAAATGCATATTTACGGGAACAGTGTCCGAGTTACATGAAAAAATATTAATATTCATTTCATGTTTCTTAAAATTCATGTACATAAATTTCGCGGGATACATCAAAAAGTCACACGGAACACATTTTGTGAATCCCTGAATTAAATTACCTGATTTATTTTCAAATTGAGCTACATGAATGAGGATATTTAATGATATCATAAATTCGTATACGTTTATTGAATATTTAATTAAACACCTTTATTTAAAACATTTTAAATCAACTTAATTATTTTTCAAAAGTATTGGTTACCGATTTTGGTTTTTTAAATATAATATAGTCATGACTGTGAAGAATTTAGAATAAGTCCTGGAGTACTATTTTCAGATTTATTAGTGTCTAGAATAGGGGACTATTCGTCATTATTAACTATTCGGATATCAAATAGTAAAATGAAAATATTATAATAGTTTCTGATGTATGAAAATATTATTAAAAATTCGATTTGAATAATTAATAACATAACATTATATCGTCGTCGTCTGGAAGAAGACACTAACTGAAAAATACTAGTTTTGAGTAATACTACTTTAAGATTTGTTAAATGTTTGAAATGTTTGAAATGCCTTTTTCATTTTGCTTGTTTGTAGAAAACTGTTTTTAAGTAAAAGTATAATTTATAGACGAATGAACTCAAACTGAGTCAGTTCATTCATATACTCGAATATCTGAAAATGCGGAAAAGGCAAAACCCGGGTTTGAGTTTATATAAAGCGATTTTAAATTATTATATTATCTAATGCGTTGGTAATACTCTGTTAAGCCTTATACATTTTATTCAAATATTTGAATAATTGTCAGAAGTCGGGTATTTGAAATTTACAAAAAGTATGAAATATAAAAATGACGTCTGATATGAAGAAAAATTTATGAATAATGAGAAAATTGATCGATGAGTTTATGCATGCATCAATTTCCTCCACGTCAATGCCTTTCGACAACGCTTTCGCTGTCAAAATTGTATTATGAAAACCTTTTGTGTGTAGAATCATACAGCGATACAGTAAAATCATAGTTTTACCCGATATGTTTCCAAAGAGAAAAACATAGTTGATAAAGACGATATATCGTTATAACTGCCGTCGTATACTGTTTTAGATGTAAAAACGACCAATGTGAAATTTTTTATTTTAAAAATTGCCATAATATTCAAAAAACTTTTACGATTGTCCTATATTGTTAGGTTTATTTTGTCTCTGTATATAAGCGTCACATGTTATTAATTAACTGATATAACAGTAAATACTTCTAGCTGTGTTGTTCAGTATAAAAATATCAAAGAACGATAATATTTTGCTAATATTAACATGCATTACGATATATATATACTATATTCCAATCGCCATGAAATATAACTTTAGAAAAAGCTAATACATCAAAAGTTTTTGGCTGTAAATAGGCTAACAATTAAATCCACTTTTATTTAAATCAAATTCACTTTCATAAAAATAGTTTTCACTTATAACAAATTATTTTTGTCCCATGTCCGCTCCCAGCGTGGAGCATATGTTTTCCTAATGGAGGTATCTTAACAGAATCTTTCTACGAGAACTGCTTGTTATTCAGTTTCTCAAACTCTCTTTCGAAGAGAGTAGGGATAGAATGATAGGGATAGTACAGGACTATTGGTTAGCTAATCGCGCTTGCTACGCTTCGTGAGGATGAAATGGGTGAAAAGGAGGACTCAGACTACGAACAGAAATCCATTAATCGATTGGATCAATCTATGAAAACCATCCGCACCGGGAATTGAACCCGAGACATCCGTAACCGTAGCCAGCGACGCTACCAACTGCGCCACGGACGCCTACGGCGTCCGTATAACAAATATATTCTACAAAAAACAAATTCTTTCACTAAAAATAAAATGATCCCACATAATAAAATATATGTTAACATTGAAGGAATATATTACACTTACGAAAAAATATTTTCAAATAGATAAAATAGTTTTCACTCAATATAAATACGCACACTTTGAAATCGATAGTTGCCCGAAGCTGTAAAAAAATATCACTTATTCTTCTACTCTATATTAGGCCGCCTATATTGTCTTTTCTCCATGCATTAGAATACATTACACAAACCAAACCAATCTACTACAACTTAACTCACTTTGTTAAAAGAATCCGTGACTAAGTGGAAACTATTAAAATCAAAGTTTGATTGTACTAAGTTAATACTATCTAATCCAAAGTTCAAACCATCGAAATAAAAGTTCAAGTGGACCGAGTGAATACTATCCAACACAAAGTGCAATTATTTATAACCACTATAAATATACGGGAAATTTAATTGAATATATCTATTTTATTTTTAGAAGCATTCGGCAATCATTTTGTGGAAATTAATTTTCAATATAAAATTAAAATTGATTAGATTTCTATTTAACCTACATGGGTTGTATACGAGGCAGCCTAGTGAGTTTTGTAATCATCTTGATTATTTTTTTAATCAATGGTATATAATGCAAAATGAAATGTTGAAGTATGTTTTATAAGGTGGTACGTTTATGAAACCACATAGCATCAATATGTATATACGAAAACGATTTGAAAGTGGTATAAAAATGAAATCACTGTTATGTCCCTTGATGAGTGATGGTATTTGAAGGTCTTAACAGGATTAATAATAAATAGATGTTTGCTATTTCGTTACCTTACTTTGGAAAGGTTCTAACTGTCATTTTGATGTATAATGATCTATGGATTGGAAAATGATTTTATTAGCCACATTCTACTATATACGTTGATTTCAGGGTCATATATTGTTTAATGAGAGAGTTACCACAAAAAAAAAATGTATACGGTTCTATGAAACGATATAACTAATTAATATTATCTCACATAAAAACATACACATCACAGTTTTTTTAAAAGGTTTCAACGTCATATCGAACATTATTCGCTTGATGGTTGGTGTGTGTTTAACCCTTTACGTATATTGTTCTATCGATGTGGTCATTGATGAAATTTAGCTGAGTTCGCTCAAACATTCAAAGTATATATGTATTATTATTCTGTTGTATTATGATATTGTTGATAGCTTATATGGTTCAACAAGCCATGATAATTTATAATATTAGTAAATAACTCAAAAATCAGAACATTTTCTTTGATAAAATTGAAATATCCGATAAAACCTTTTCAAACAAACTATTGTTGTCAGTTTTAAGTAAAGCTTTAGATACTTATAATTTTTTAAAGGCTTTGGTTAAAATAAACTATATGAAAAAACAAGTAAAATATATAAATATATGTTAATTCACTCCTTAAAGATACATTTTTTCCTTCAAAATACAAAGTATGATCAGTCAAAAGTTAAATCTCTCGTATTGCATATCTCGTAAGGTGCAATTAGAAGCTTTTTAAAGTAAGGTAACGATTTATTAAGATGATAAAGTCAACAGACTTCTGTTTGTTAAGTATACTCAGTAATCATGTCAGGTTGAAGACTGGTTACAATTTTGTTCGGGAGAATGCAGGTGATTTGTATAGAATTACAATAGTTATGATTTATTTTAACTGTTTATTATTCAATTGACATATGAAACACAGAGACAATGTCTTTATGTGTTATTCGTTTAGCTGAGAACAAATAAGTGATACAAATATCGTGTTAGTAACAGTTTTTGTCATACTGATTTAATGGGTTTATTTCTCTATAAATTCGATCTTATTTGCCCTAGTTCAAAAAATACATTTTGGAGAGTTAGTCGTTATGCCATTAATGGCTTGTTTGCTTAGATAAGATGCAGTTTATAGATGGAAATATCTAGTTAGCTATTAAGAAGTTACATGATAAACGTTATTCTACAAGAATAAATCCAACACAGGGTGTTTCAACACTTAACACCACGAAGCTTGTAAAGATTAAAACACCACGTATTTCATTTTTATAAGCATTATTATTTTCAGAAGAAATTTATTTATGTTGTTTCATTAATTATTGAATTCACTATAATATAAACGATTAAGTGACAGAGTGACCAGAGATAGAGAAATGAGAGGTGAAAGATTCAGCTATTCAGCAGGCTTACATTCAATATACGAATGGAGAGATCGTTGTATTTAAAACACTATTAACTACTATTCAGACCCTTACTTAAAACTTACCCCAGACTTAAAAAAAACAATTGAGTTCGAGTAAAGAATCATTTCAAATATTTGCAAACCTTCTGTCATAACATAATATATCTGAAAAAAGAGAAGGAACAAGTCACTTATAATTATTTTTTTCAAAATACATACTTAATAAAATTGGCATTGTTGAGATTTTGTACATTTCCATGTAATTTAAGACATCGACTGAGGGTGCTTGATGGAATTTCAATATCAAATTTGAATTATTGGTGATTCTCGACATTTTAACTCAGGTATCAGTGTGGATCCTAGACGTATAATATTTTATCTTGTAAATAATATTTGTCGTATTTGTATCTTCTACATAAACTTTAGACACTGTTTACTGTCTGTCAGTTTGAATCCATTCGTACGCTCGAATGCCCGAAGATGCCGAAAGGCGAAACCCGGGTCGTTAGTGACAAAATACATGGAAGTGTACAAAATATCACTAATTTAAATTTGACATTTCCATGTATTTCGTCACTGACGACCCGGGTTTCGCCTTTCGGCTTCTTCAGCCATTCGAGCACACGAATGAACTCGAACCGACAGACAGTAAATAGTTAATATCGTTTATCTATAAGATAGAATATGACAAATTATTATCACTAAGTCTAGGAACTATATTGACAACTGTATTGATCTCAACAATGTCCCTTAATCTTAGTTGGGAAAACAAAAGCATTATGGGTGGAATGGAGGGTTTTAAAATGTAATTGAGTTCATTAGTGACGAAATACATGGAAATGTACAAAATCTCAACAATACAAATTTGATATTGAAATTCCATCAAGCACCCTCAGTCGATATCTTAAATTAATGTTGGAAAGCTGAAATGACGTAAATGTTTTATAATACATTTTCAATTGTATCACATAATTACGTCTTTACTGATTTAAAAAACTTATGTAATTTTGTTTTATAAATCTTCACTACGCTTTTAATGCTCTGTTGCTCATTTTAAAAGGTAATTATTTTATTTATATGGCATAATAATAATATTGCCTTCGTTAAAAGGTAAAATTACTTCGCAATCAAACCTTGAATGAGTTGTAAAATACTAATAAACATCGTGGCATAATATACTCCCCCGCATTTTGAATTCCATTCACAATTTATATTTGTACACAATGGCCTGGTGTTGACATGTTTTCCCGGGAAATCGTCTATCTTTCCCATCACTGCAGTGGCGCCCGCGTCACTCAAAAATAAAAAAATAAAATGCATCACCTATTCAACTTCAGAATACAAACTTTTTTGGCGACCGGCACATGGCGGAAAATTTCATTCTAAAAAGCGTTGACTTTTCTCATTCCTAGCTTCTGGAATTCTTCATCGCTATTTTTGTGAAATTCAGTTTTAGCAATTGGCGCTTACATTCATATCGCAATATTTATTTACCGTCGTCGTTCTGTCAAAGAGTATATTTAAGGTTCACTCAAAGAAATGATAAATGCGAGAAAGTCTCCAAGCCAACGATGAATGCGGAAAAATGGTAGATCGGAGTTCCATTGTTTCATGAAAACAATACAGGTTGAGCAAAGAATACGTTAAAATTTAGATACAAAATTCTTATCACTTGTAAGGTGTTAACTGTCAATTATTGGGGGAAATGCATTATAATATGAGTACCTTGGTATCAAAGTCGGACAAACGCCACATCCCACGAAAGTAATTTTTTTATTGTTTGTGGTAATGCAAGTGATGATCTTTTCAAAAAACTCATTAAAAATATCAGATTCAACGGTTTCATATAGATTTTTGGGTTTAAAGTTCGTAAATAGTTTCAAAAGAAAATCCATTTTCGCGAAATCAGTGAAAAACAGAGCTAGAATTTACTTTAAAATGTTATGGCTGCCGGGCTTGATGAAGTGTGGAATACATATAAAATGAAAAATCACCTCTGCTGTACATTTTCATAAATGGCTTATGTACATCTTTGATACCAATGTTTTCATATAATATATTATTTAAATAAAACACAATTTGTTTGTACTACTTCCACATTATTTAATGATCAGGACCAATTTTACTCATCCCGAGCATTATCAACTGATAAAATTATAATAATAACAAGGCTTTATATATAAAATTGAACGATTTTCATCTTTGAAATTAAAAGATGAAAATTAAGTTAATTTCATTTATATATATAATTTGATGGTAGATAAATTCTTGAACCCACTGTTTGATATACCTTAATTTTAGCATTCAAACAACGTTTTTCCATATAATATGACTAAAAACACGACTCATTCAACGTAACATTTTTTACCAAAACTAGTACAGAGTCATTTCGATTCGTGACTGATTCCATGAGTTTACAAATAAAATAGATACCCAAAAATAGACACGTGTTTGTCTTTTGCAAGTTATGAATTATATTTTATTTATTTGTCAACCATTTTAAGCCGCCTTTACCAATCATGTGAAAAGACCTGAATCGAAGAGAGGCGGATGATCGGTTATTGGCGTACTGGCAGGGCTGAGAACTCAAAAAAACACCATTTCAAATCCGGTTCAACTCTTTTTTATTTTTAATCGAAGATGCAGTGGTTTAAAATACACAAAAATATTCTTAACACATATAATTGAGTCTACATTTACTTAACACATGAGTTTACTTTTAGTTATAATGCAAGTGACACGACAAACGACTTTAAATTAAGTCCAATTCAAAACAAACACAAATAATTCACAACGTCACCTGTGCCGGCCACGGCCGGTGGCTAGCCCGGCTCGAAAGCTGGCAACGATGACTGACACATAAAATCAAAAGGACTCCCGCATTGTCGGAGCCACCCCTTTCCGTAAAAAATGGACTCGTCTTGTGAACGTGTTTGCAGACGATGGCCGAGCGCCCCTCATTGTCATTAACGCTGTGCGTTTTCAGTTATGGACCCTAATAAAATTTAAACTTATCAAAAAAACCAGGTTGTGTCACATGTTGAAAACATTTTGCAGAAATCGATTGACTAACAGCTTGTTTTTCCTAATTGAATCCTTATTAAGCAAAGAAATATGTTGAACTACTGATTCACTACTAGTTTTCGCTTAACTCATTAAGAGTCAAGTTACTAAACATTGCTTAAAAAATATATTATAATATTGAAACATCATTAAGCAACGTTTACATCATAGAAACCTGATTAAAAACACCCATAATAAGCTCATAATTATATGCATTATTGAGTGTGTTCTCACTATCAAAATTAAAACAATAAAAAGATTTTTTTTCCTTTTCAAATTATATTTCTGACAACACCAATGCTTACTCCCACTTCCTGTTACTTACGAGGTGACGTTTACGGAACGTTTGTTAGCCTACTTCTTATTCATTCTTATCGACTGTAGAAAAATTCAGCGCCAACAAATCACCCCCGGCAGTCTATATAACATTTTACATGTCTAAGATATGAGTTTCAAAATGTTTTTATTTTATTTCATAAAAGTTTTATTGTTACAGAACAATCACAAAAATAAATTTGTTTTCCCGTAGCATGTGATGGATATTTTTGTGAAAACTTTTTCATCCGTATTAAATCTGGTCCACCAATCCAGTGGCTGCTAACCTTTCGGACCTCTCTGACCACTAAGCTAACAATTTTGAATCTCACGGACCATTAATATGATTTTATTTAAAAAACTGCTTATACTACTTTATGGCATTGAAGCTATATGCGTTATTTATAATGTAAAACCATGTTATTAGTAATTCTATTATTTTATATTGAAAATTCGAATAATGTGAAAGTGAATTATCTGACATGGCATAGAAAATAGTTGGCATAGCAATTAGTTACAGATACTGCTGTTATATCATGGCGTGAATATATTAACGACTCGCCCTAATATTTGTTTGCAAATAGTATGCGCTGTTACATTATTCATCCTGCAAATAATTGAACGTTCTTCTTTAGTCATATTTCTCAGCCTATCGCAACAGCTCCTTTGATGGTCCTTCGCCACTCGCTCCGGTACTCTGCTGCTCTAAGGGCAATCGGTAAGGAGAGACCTGTGGTGTCCATCACTTGGTCACTCCAGCAAGTTGGTGCCCTTCCAAACCCTCTTCTACCTTCGACATTTCCTGTGACGACGAGTCTCTTAAAACTGTCGGTAGGCTTGCGGGTGATGTGGCCAAAAAAGCTAAGTAGTCGTCTTCTATAAAGAGCTGAGAGTCTATCTTGAATTTGTAGCTCGTTCAGCATATATTTGAGTTTGGTCGTCCATGATATACCGAGCATCTTTCTTCAGCACCACATTTTAAATTGAAAATATCCTATGTGAATATTTGAACAATTGAGGCGTATAGTATCAAAAATAGAATTATCCCATATTTTTCAAAATTGAGCTAATGCTGCCACACTATTCTACCGGTCATAGTGTATTCTAAAAATTAAATTTTGGTATCAAAATCATGTACACGTGGTATAAAAACGTAAAAAAATCATATTTGCTACCAAAATCAGAACGATGAACAGTTTTGAAAACAGAAGTGAACGGTTTGGTAAATCATACTTTCAACCAATCACAGAGTTACCCTAAGTAATATCACAATATGTCCGCTCATACAAATTTAAAACATTAAAAAACTCAAAAACGCCAACAAAACGTTTTTTGTGTTTATCTCGAAACTTCAAATAGTGAGTAATTCTACTATTGATACTTTACGACTCAATTCTAGAATTTGTATACAAACAATGAATGAATTAATGTATGTCGATTTATCAACATATTCACGCAATGTAATAAAAATAACTATTGTCAAACAGTAATTGAAAAATTTTCACCTACACTTTCAAATAATGATAAATGTAAAATTGTTATAACACTTTTTTGATTATGAGTTTTTGAAATATTTTTATGTCCTCTCGGCTCTATTGAGGTTACTGCAACAACTCCGTGGAATACCGGTTGGCAGCCACTGTACCAACCTACCCGAGTGTATTAAGTATATTATAAGAACGGACTTTGAACCGGCAATCGTTTATTTATTTTGTGTCATGTTCTGAGGTTGAGATTATATTGAATATTTACTCATATTTCTTATTTTGTGTGAAATAATCGAGATTTAAAAAAAAACTGAGACAATTCATAATAGTTTCTACTAAAAATAATTTATGCAAGCATCATTGTCCCAAAAATATTAGCCACAGCTAAAGCAGCTGCCTTTTGTTAGCTATCAAATACTAGTTAATATTTGCAACAATACTGAGTTTTCAACTCAAAAATAAGACAATTTGTTTTGTATATCTTCCACGTTTTTTTTATAATGTTCATGACCGATTCACTCATTATAAAAAAAAAGAAGTAGTAAAAAGAAACTGTGTTTCATTTTTAAAATATAATACATTTCCAACAAAAATAGATAATACCCTTCAACTGAATTTCGCGAAATCAGGTATCTATAAGTATTTTGTAAATTTAATATTTTAATTGTAAATCCATGGAAACAAAATACGGTACAACGTACATTAAAATCACATATTTTTCTATGATTTTCTTATAAATATCTTTTTACATTCTCTGTGATATTATGAAAAGAAGTTACTACAGCGAATTATCACAAACGGCGCTCTCCTAAAGTTGCTCAAAAAAATGAACGCGCAAACATAATATATAATGGTCTTATTCTTTTCTCTCTCCGGTGCATTTTAAAAATTACAACAATGTATCCCGCCTTCTACGATATGTAGTTGACAATTTTCATTATCCCGTATTTGAAAAAATCTCTATTAATTGTTTTATGTTAGGAGGAATTTCATTCTTGTACGATTTCTATCTGTGATAACATTTTCTTGACCATATCCGCTCCTTACACGGAGTATTATAGCGATGTCTCCAATATTCTCTCTCCTCCGTCAGTCTGCTTCCTCATAGGTCATCCCAGCTTCCCGTAGCTATTTTCAGGGTGCCGGACTCCATCTTGTTCCTAGGAGGTACAAGTAGGATTCAGTATTCCCTGGGGCATTCACAAAGCATACAAAAACCAAGTCTATTGTCTGTGATAACTACAAATTCATTAATATTGACGTCCAACTCAGTTTGCAGATGTTTCTCAATAAGAAATTTTATTCATCACAACGAGATAAATATAATTTTTAAACGTACAGAACTTACATTTCCATTAAATTATATCTCATTCGTGTAATTATTTTTTATATATTTACTAGTATTTTTTACTAGGTTTCGCCCAAAATAGAGGACGCTTATATTAGGTCATTTAGACATTGGCTAGGTAATATCAAAATTTGGTTGAAAGTTGAAAATATCACCGTTGGCTGTATCTATTGTATCTCCCACAAAATGTAGTCGATCACTTAATAATAATGTTAATTGAAAATAACAATAATAAAAGATAAAAATTCTCACACCTTAACTCTTGATGAGTGCCTCGTTGAAGAAGCAATCGGTATAGTTCAAGGCAACGTGAGGATTCTCTCAACTCAAGATATTCAAAATAATGTTTCTTCAGACATGCAGTCCTTATTATTCTCCCAAAGCATTTTTGGGTTGGAACATTCACAAAATGAGAGGATTACTGCGAAGAGTGTTAATTTTTTCAAACGATGAATCTCAACTTGCAGCTTTGTTCTATTGATTGTCATTGTCGAGTAATCCTAGTAAGCACGTTTTACGATACATGTCATATTCAATTCCATCAACGGATCGGAGACCTTCGAAACTCGTTGAATCTTTGAATCTTGAATTGGACAACATTCGCAGATAATGACAATTAATGTTTCTAAAATGCACAGTGTAGACACAGCATTGAACATTGATGTGGGCATTAAAACTCTTCGGAAGCAAAGGATTGCAAGGAACGATCCACCGATTAATTTTCATTTTACCAGTTGAGCGTATGTATTGGTATCATTTACAATCACATTTTTCATGTATATATTCATCGACACGCAACGTTTTTCGATTCATTTTTGAAAAACAATAATC
Organism: Himalopsyche phryganea; assembly: GCA_022494535.1. Taxonomy (NCBI): domain Eukaryota; kingdom Metazoa; phylum Arthropoda; class Insecta; order Trichoptera; family Rhyacophilidae; genus Himalopsyche; species Himalopsyche phryganea. The sequence goes on along the minus strand of JAGVSL010000001.1, from coordinate 13,036,464 downwards.
GCTCCGTCTCGATTTATTTTGGCAATCGTGTTCACCAAATATTGATACAAAATTGCCTTTAATTCAGCAAACGGTTCTTCAAATCTGCGTATTTCCATGACAATATCATGAATCTTAATTTCATTTCCAGCAAAGATGATGGAAACTTCATTTACACAGGTGCGCTAAAAACACGAAATGGCGATGTCACTAATTTTAAGTTTTATTTTAAATGATGGATATTTTTCCGCTCATTATTTTGATTTTTTACAAATTTTACGATTCAAACAAGAAAAAATATTATTTGTGACGTCTATACTATACAATATTTACAGTTGCTTAGTAACAGGACGTTGACAATCACGGAATATTTGGTACGGAGCGGTCGCTAGGCGATCAGCGTTTGTTGATTTTTTTAATCCTCATTGAAACGTCAAGCATAATATATAGCTTTTTCAGTTATTGGTTAAAAGTTAAATGTTGAGAGTTGAAGGTTGAAAATAGCACAGTTGGACTAACAATTTCAGTTAAAATGACGAGTGAAAATTTCCCGTCTCTAATTTACGCCGTTTGGGAGGAGTTGTTGTGGCCGACAGACATACAAACATACAGATTTCTACATTTATTTTGCGCTATATAGTAGAGATTTATTTTTAATGAAAAATTCAGTGTAGATAAATCACGTTCAGTCATAATATAAATACCGTGCCATAATACTATTTTAATTAACGGAAATTCCATTTGAATGATTTTATTCTAAAAAGAATAAAGTGCATGCATCATTTAATGTGCAACATTTATAACAAGAAATCTAGTGTTTAATTAAAATAGCTCGCGTACAACTCTTGAATTTCTTTTGTTCTTTGAATACTCTCATACAAATCATTTTCCATCTGTAAGGCAATAACTATTCTAATCACAACATTATTTAGGATTATTTCAGGTCAACATAGGATTAAAATTAGACTATTTTAAACTTGAAAAAATCAACGAGTATACAATAAAACATTCAATAAACGTTATTTTTTTATTTAGTTCACTTCCGTTACGTGTCAATAATAAAACAAAATTATTTAAAATAGCATTAAAACATAAGTGCTTATCAAACTAGGTCTTTCCGGTTTTTCACTGAACATAATTAATACTGTTTTTCTAATCAAACATCCTTTTACATAAAATAAGCAATTAACAGCAGTTCAGTTGTTCATTTTATCTACTTCAATGGTGGGCAATATTTCAATAAAACGAATAAAAATAAGTATTGGTTAACTTTTGTAAATTCGTATATATTAAGATTGTAGACAGTTTGTTAATTTATAACTACACCCAGTCCTATTTTTAGACCTTAACATTCCGTTTTTTTTTTTACGCGATCATTTCTTCTAAGAATTTAATTTGAAGAAGTCCTGACCCTGTACAAAATCATGTGATATGGTTACTCTGCTACAAATTCTTAGTAAAATACAGGGAGTGACGTAGATTAAATTTGTATGTTTACACGACAATGAAAATGTGTCATGTAATATAGACCATATAGAGTACATGAAAATTCGCAATATATTTGAACCTCTATAACTTTGTTAAAGTCAAAAACTGTTAATTCGATTGTAATTGATTAAAAAACCAATTTATGAAACTGTCCTTACTGGAATTTGAGGCTGTGAACACCGTAACCAAAGCAAACGACCTTGACTACTTCATCAAGGACACGGTAAGCATTATATTTAAAAAAGCACAATTTTGTCGTACGTTTCTGTTCAAATATATCTCATCCGTTAAAAATGCTCACAATCAGCTAATCCAGTCATGATCATTATAAAAAATATGGTATTAGTTTAAAGATGTATTTTGATTCAATGAAACAATAAATATAGGTATTTAAATTGATATTTTTTATTATCGAACAATCAAATAATATGAAAAAGACAAATAGGTACCCACCGGTAATGATTTATTCGTCCAGTGTTTTGTTTCCATTATTGTTATTATTTTTTTGCTAATTTTATATTCTTTTCTAATATCGGTATTAGTGTTTTCAAAACCAGTATTTAATCATAAATAAATATGAGGAACTAATCAAGACGGATGGAAACCCAGACGAAATATCAAAACAGGAACAGAAGCAAAAGCTGCACTACTTTACACACGGATGGACTACAATATTGTCTCACTGGCCGTGTTCCGCACAGATTAGCAGCCACTCAATTCTTAAATAATAATAAAAATTAACAACTCTATTCCTAAATAAAACACTGAAATATTCATAAGAGCATGATGTCATATTATATTTTTTCAGTATTGCAATCCTAATATTCAAGTCAAAATGTCTATTATTTCTTTTCAATAAAACACATTCTATTAAATTTAAAACGTGTTTCTAACGGATGAAATATTATATGTTACATCGCTAAGCAAGTTAGTTTACAGTCAAATGTAGAACAATAGAATCTCAGAGCTGGAAAATTTTAGTATAGAAGGCGCCTCGGGTGACTAGGTAATGCGTTGCATACAAATAATAAATGAAACGCAAAACGGACAGAGAAATGTACTTCTATTGTATGCAAAACAAATACGTAATGTTCATAGAATTAATAATTACTGACTGTCTTATATTCTCCGCTATTTCCAAAGAATTGATACCCAGGAAAATACAAACCAAAATATTTGCTTTTTTACAATACTGGTCATATTTAAGATTCTAGAAAACTCCCTACGATTTAATGGTTTAGAAATTCAAAAAATAAAGGAAAAGTAAACGAAAAGTTTTGGTAATTGAACCGCCGCTACGGCAGCAATGTTTGTTATCAATCAGATGTTACATCTCTGAACTTGGAAATACATTTTCCTTACGTTCATTCCTGCATGATACACATTACATAGTATAATTAGTGAGTTAAATATTTTAATTTAAAATTAATGTTATGATGATGGAATAAGCGAGACGATATAATATATTGTCTATCACTTCTAAGCAGTATAAATCGCCAAAAAATACGAAAATGTTTTAATTATTGGATCTCATTTCAAAGACGACAGAGCAAGAAGGGAAACATCATTTAAATTGGTTTTAGATTTAAAAAATTCGAACAAGGCCATTTGATGTAAGCGTCTATTATATCGACACTTCCTACGTATAGTCCCGTATTTGCAAACATGAGGATTTACAGTAGTGCATTTCAAAGATTCATAACGCAACTCACCATATAATGTTTTCGATAAAAACAGTTTTTACTCTCTACTGAACAATTTCAATTTTGAGAGTTACATAAATTGGCCAATCCACCGTCTAACTATATTTATCATTTTCAGCCGGGGTCGATCCACTGCTGAATGAAGGCCTCCCCCAGCTCCTTTCACTCTTCTCGGTTCCTAGCTTTACGCTGCCACGTACTTCCATCGAACCTGACAAGTTCGTCAATCCAGCGGGTTTTGGGACGCCCCTGAGACCGCTTGGTGCCCTTCGGGTACCACTGAATGGCTGCATATGTCCAACGGTGGCCCATTCGCCGTGTGACATGTCGAACTATATTATTGAAATCAAATCAAGACGTTCTAACGATGGCGTTAAGCCGAAGTAGCTATCAACTAACTAATGAATTTTGTAGAACTAAATACTTTGATATGTTATCGTATTATAAATTCGTTATTATTCGTTAGTGAAGGGTAACATTATTTATTTAATTCTAATACATAACCATCTTCTACCTACGTTTCAGAAAAAGGGTCAGTTAAATTATTTCATGAGGTTTGTTTATATATAAACCAAATCTAATTTTTCTATAGTATGCACCTATTTAAACGGAGAATTTATTGTTTTTATTTGTAAGACTTTTCAAAAGGTCAGAGAGATATTATTGTGTAACAAGTATTTAAGGGGCTTATGAATTCTGAAACATATATTATTACCCTTTCATGTTTACACGAAATATATTTATCCTACTCAGAATTGAGTTAATTATTTAAATAATTTTGTAGATTATATCCCACATATTTTTCGGAGAGAAAATAAAAGACCATTTGATTTATTAGACAGCTTACTTAACCCACTGTGAACACCTGTAGTCAAAATAATAAATGATAGATTGTTCGCTTTTAAGATGCTAACTATCAATTCGTGATGGAAAGACACTGTTTTATAAACAATTCTATGTCTACTATTTTCTAATTTATTGACTAGTATAAGCGTACCCGTCATAGATGACGGTGGAATTGAAATACTGAATTTCTAAAGTAACTAGTACGTCGGAACTGTGTGTCCATTTCAAAACATTTTATTTTCTATTATACAGTGCGAACCGCGACGTTTAGGTCATGAGAAAAATTCATACCTACATGTGATAATATTAAGTGTTCGGCCATATGCTTTTGCAATGTCCGTAGTTAATGCGCAGGGACTGGAAGTTCGCGCGTCTTGTCTTGAGCGGTTTTGCATTTCAGTTTCAAACGCTGCACCCGCCCCGCCGTCTCGCGTTGACTCTGGCCAAGCACTAAAGCGTTTACAGAGTTCTTTGGGCTATTATATACAAAATGAGTCTGGTCATGATCGTTGCAAAAAATGTAGATGTATTACAAATCATTTGTGTTTAATTTTAAATTTTCAAAAAGTGGTTCAAACATCTTTGATTTGATTTGGACTTAGTAAACAAAACGACTTTCGTATTTACGACTGCTTAAAATGAAATGATAGTTTAAATTTTTGGAATTCACACGTCGTGTCATCGGGATATACAATAGTATGACGAGCACAACACAAACAAGGCACAATAATCAATAGTCTCAGATTTGATTTTAATAATTTATCGACCTGATGTTGTAGCGAGTTAAAATTGTCGCTGGAGTTGGTTTCGAATGTTTTCGTCATTCAAAACAAATTCTATAAATATTTTTAGCATTTGATTTTCTATTGCCCTCAATTTAATATCACTGTCGTAATCACAATCATGGCTAACTCTGAGGCTTCCAGTAGATTTGAAGCATGATTAATTGTTAGGAAAAACCGTACTTTAAATTCTACCACTATCACTGAAACATAACTGAACTTAAACTAAGTGAGTTTTTTTTAAAACCAAAAGTGAATGGTTCCAGGATCACTACTTTATCGAGCCAAAATCGTGAGAGATAAATTCATACCTTAATCCCTTAAGCCGTTTACGTACGGATTTATTTTCAGTCAATTGATCTGTTAAATCACTCACTATGGCTAAAAATAGATCAATTTCAATAAAAAAAAATAGAGAATTATGTGAAATATATAATAGTTATCGCAAACACATCAAGAAGTGAAAAATAAACTCGTCGCATTCTCTCTAAAATAAATCAAAGAGTATGAAAAAGCTGGAAGACATTTAATCTACGACTTTGGAAGCAAATTGGCTGCGGCCAGTCTTATATATACACCTCCAACACGTACAGAAGCAAGCGCGTAGCCACGTAAGTATGTGTAATACATAGGGCTGACGATTAATAATGTGTATCAGCAGTTCAAAGCTGAAATTCGAAAAACTGAATATAGAAAGCTGTTTTCAAAAATATATTTCTTTGTGTTCTACTCGAAATTTTCATGATCTGTTTTAAAGCGTGTTTGCACAAGTATTCTCTTCTAGTATGGCCAGAAATACGAGATAAAGTCTTGGACATGTAAAAATGTCCAGCGCGTTCATCGGTTTAATAACCATTGCTCTATGAAACGAGACCGTGAAATTAGCGTCGGCAAAGACATAACGAGCGGTGATGTGACAACCAACTTTTATTAATAACGCGGAATGTATGGGAGAGCAATTCGTAGAATTAAATAGAAAATAAAGACAGGATATCGTCAGCTTTGAAGTATCATAAACTCTCTACAAAGGGTGTGAGGGTAGCTCAGTAAGCATACAGACGATATAGATGGATAACAAGATCACAAGAGATGTAGAAAGGTTGAGTGATGGTCAGAAGCTTGAATAAATGTAAATGAAATTTGCTTAATCGAAACCACTCGATTTTCGGTATTCTTGCAAATATCCTCTGTAGGATAGAATATATTTGCGAGTAATTATTCTATATTTGTACAATTGTAAAAGCAATTCTTTTCAGCGTGTAATCTATATATATATAGCGTTCCTTTACCATTCGTCCAATTTCGATCAAACTTTGGTTAGTTGTTGTGGGCACACACGTGAAGGTTTCTGAAGAAAAGAATTTTAAATCTAAAATCTAAGAAAGCGAATCAAAGACCTACAACTAGCGACATCTCTGACCCAGACGGAAAAAAATATTGTGTATCCAAAATAGATGTCTTCACGGGACTGGGCTTGGCCCCGCCCGGCCCGTGGGCTGGGCTCCGGAAAAATAATTACATATCGTATTATTTGAAAAGTATAAACGAATTAAAAATAAATCTGGGCTTCGGGTCGGGTTCGGGTAACAAGTATGATATTGAGACTCGGACTCGCGTTGGGCCGGGCCTGAAGATGACGGGTTCAGACCGTGTAACTTTATGAAATTTCGGCCCCTGCAGACCTCTAAGCCAAAAGCACTTCAATAAACAGAATTAAAACACAAACCATTTCTTTCTTTTAGTGGCATTGCAACGTATGCCGGGTACTCACTAGTAATAATATAAAGGTTACTTCAAATTATTTAAAAAAAAAAACCAATAGACAAGCGTCTTCTATATGAGTATTTCCTGTGGGTGTTTTTGTTTCGTTATTTTTGTGTGATAGCTTACATTTTTTATACGGATTTCCGGAGTTACATAAAGATGAAAGGATAAGACGCTAGTGCCAATGATTGACGTCCACAAATTGACAGCTAAGATGAATGCGAGGGAAAGGGTAAAGAGTGCGCATTATTTATAGCACACTTATTATGTTTTCTATTAAAAAAGATCCATTGAGCAAGTAAAATAAACGAACAAAAATAGCATTTTATATGGCAGTGAATTTGATCGTTAAATTTTTGAAAGAATTACACAACATGAAAAATACAGAACATTACGAAACATAACAGGAAAAAAGAGAAAATGAAAAAACAAAACGATTTGAACATAGTATTTTTGTCGTATCTATTATTTATTGAACAAATAAGAAATAAATAATATATGTAATCACTGCATAAGATTATTATAAAATTTCTCTAAATTCATTTTAAAAAGATCTTGGATCAGCAATCGAGATTCATCCAATTTAAATTTATGATTATAGACATGAGACATGAGTGCATTCTCATCAAGTTAATCTCGTATAATTTTCTGATTATCAAAACTTTTGGCGGATCAGATGTTTTTTCCAAATAAATTTTAAAATATTTAAAAAAAATGCAATAAACACATTCTAATTGTATATTAGAGTTTATTACACTTTTTTGTTCTTATAAATTACGAAACTTTAATATATATTGAACCGTTGTATCGAACAGATTATTATAAATGTATAAAAATGTATGACATTTAAAATTCTTGTTCAAAATCAGATAGAACGACAAATCAAATTGTTCTGTTTTATCGTATTCTGTATTTTTCCGTGCTGTTTAGTCCGGTTACCGAAAAATACAACCGCTCAGTTGAAAATGGTGTTTATTCATTGCACATGACTTAAGTCTTTTATCTAATGAATAAAGGTACCTTACGTAGCCTCTAAGATTCTACAATATGGTAGTTTTCCAGCGTTTACTTTACATTAACCTTTGGTATAATTTTTAAAATTAAATATTATATCGACTATTTGAGAAGAATAATTCTGTTGAATTAAAATAACAGTTCACCGTTTAAGAACACTACTGACGATCTATCATCCATATAAATATACAAAACGGTTAGTAGAATAGTACTAACAAGAAAACATTAATCGAATTTGACGTCTTTAAATTGCTAGATGTGATCAATTGCACAAATGTTTCCAAACAAATATTTACCTTTTTTGTCACAATAAATATCACTGTTACAGAATCTTTCGTCGCGTAACCCCTAAAGAAAATATAAGAAAGAAGAGTATAGATAGTCTATCCAGATAGGCCATATAGTTAGAATGTTGATATTATCTCTTGTTTCATCCGTATATAGAGTGACCACCGCCTAGCGAGTGACTTTAATTTACATCTAGAGTAGAATATTTCGTCTTACATACCAATACCTCAAATTTGACTTTTGTAACATCATTTCAGTGGGGTCAGCAGAATTAACGTGGGGTCGGACCAAGACTGGACAAACAGGCAATAAAGTGTTTTTTTTTATTTGATCATAAGAATGGATGTACATTTTTTATTTTTCCATATTTACATAAAGCAAAAGTGTGACAATCTATTTAATTTTGATAAATAAAACGAGGTAACGATGTTAATGATACGTTGGATTCATCATTTAAAACCATAAACATGTAAATCTATGTTTAAAATAGAAAACCAATTTTTACATACATATTGAGAAAGCCAGGCTGAAGGGGGCGAGAGACTGAAAATCGTAATTCAGAATCTCAGTACAAACGCCACTTCGCTCCGGCTAATTTCTTTTATTAGATTCAGTGTTTTATTAAAATTTGAGTTCAAATTTATTTTTCACTTTAAAAACAATTATTAATTAAACAATTTAAAACAACAAACATGGTTAAGAAGAGAAGCGTTTGCAAAACGAATTTAAAAGAGGCAACCCTGGCCTTGAGTTTGCTGAAACGACTGGAAAACTAATAAGAAATATAGACAATTAATATCTAGAAATATTTTATGCAGCCCCCTTCTACTTGTCAATGGTCTGGAATGTGGCTGACTGGGGAAGGGGGGTAATAAGTCCTCGTCGGTTGACGTTCTCAATGACCAATTCTTTCTTAGAAATACGCCTTGTGCGATGTCCCGCGAAAGAAGAACAATACAAATTAAATTTTTATTTGTTTCTTTATTTATTTTTATGTGTTTGTAAATTTAAAAAATAAATACATGGCATTACAGCTGACGCCAATGCACAATAATAATAATAACAACAATAATGATAATACAAACATTTTTTAAATTAAAAAACTAGAAAAGGAACAAGAAATATTAATAACATACAAGAAAATAATATTTATAAAACAATACCCAGAGTTCGTTGCTAAACGTGTCCACCTCTCTAAGCAATGCATTGATCAAACGAACGGCCGTTGCAACTGGTGACTCAAATCACCGACGCGAAGTTTTAATAATAAAAAAAATGGTTATCGTTTCGGGTACGTAAATAAAAATTGGGAGCATGTAAGATTGTAAAAATTCATATAAAATTGTCTCGCGGAAGCTGATTGATGGCTGTTTAGTTACCTTTCAAGGCCTAGGGTCACCCGACAAGATTGGGCCGTGTCAATGTATATTTCTATTTTTATTTGAATCAATTGAATTCGTCCTCAGCACAAACACAATAAAATAATTGTGTATTTAATAATGGTTATTTCATACTTTTATAATATTCGTATCAAATGTATTGGAATTCAAAATGTACTCAACATGAAATGTTATAATATAGTAAGAATATTAACCTTTTCCAGTTTGTGCTAGAAAAATCACGTTACCAGTCGTTGTTGACTCAGGCACACTTGGACTTGATCATGTAATTGAGTATTTTAAAACTAATTGATCGCTTCAAAATGGTAATTCTGTTTTTAAATATCATATGGTTATCGTTATACACTTTATTTTGTGTCTAGAGCTTGCAATTAACATTTTTTCATGTAATATAATCGACAACATGGAAAAAGCACGTTACATAAGCTGCAGGCATGTCTCGCTTCTACCTTATACAGTCTGTTGCAAATGTAAACTTGATGAGTTGACTCAAATAACAAACACACGCAAGCGCGTGACGTACCGTTCTCTCTTTCTCGCTCAATCCCATGTAAAGTGAAGGGTGCGAGTGAGATAAAAGGTCTTGCGGGCGTACGTTCTTATATCCTACTTGCTCATATACAAGTGGGGTTGTGCAATAGAGATAGTAACTCCACCACATGCAGTTTAATAAAAAATAAATACAAGCGATGAAACATCTGGTCCTTTCTCCCTCTAACTAATACTATTTCTCGCTTTGTCTCAACTTAGCATAATATCGCGCGTCATTCTTGCATATAATATTTCATATATCGCTATCACTTTCATTAGGCGTCCAGTCCTCTCTCCCTCTAACTAATGCCATTTCTTGCATTGTCTCAACTTAACAAATATATATCGTGCGTCACTCTTGTGTATAGAATTTTATATATACTATCACTTTCATTAAGTTCGGAATAAAATTGTCATCAGAGTTTTGTGCTTTTATTAATTTAATGATGAAAACATTGAACCGAACAAATTATTTATTTTAATTTTAATACATAACTATTATATCTACAAATATCTAAAATCCTAAATTTATATAAAACCTAATAAGCGGGATATTAATGTTTTCAACTCGTTTGGCAATCTTGGTGCACCTATAGTAACGGGAAGGTTAAGCCATCTTTGCTTTTATTTGTAATAATATCGTATTGTATTATGCAGAACATAATATTACGATAAAGGATTTAAGGATTAAATTGTGTACGAGCAGTAATTATATGCATCTAGATTATTGTATTGATTTTCGAGTATAGATAATTAAATATTTAATTTCCCGCATACAAAAATGCATGGTCATAGATACTGGTTATCCGTATTATTTAAAATGGCACGCAACATGCTTTATGATATGTAATGTATATTCGCAATAGATTTTTTAAATGTAGAATTTAATTTTAATGGAAACGTTATAAAAAGTTAAATTTAACATTGTTCGCGATTTACCTAAGCGAATGCTCATAATTGTTGATTGTTGATGCAAAAATAGAAGATCGCTTATCAATTTATTTACTTAAGAAAATTTTAAATGCGGCCAAGAAAAGGCTGCAATGCTATGATAAAACAAAAGAGACGAAGGCTACAAGAAAAAAAACCATCGTTGCTTATTTTGAAATTACCGAAAGACTTATTTCAAGAAAGTAAATTTCCTTCATTCATAGTTTATATTATATAGAAAAATCAATCGTAACAACATGCGTAGTGTGTTGTTGTTATTACACTTGAAATATTTTAGAACAGTATTTAACATAATAATTGAAATGTGTTTTGGCCAATTGATGTAACCCTAAAAAAATACGATAATCACATAGATGACCGAGCAGATCTCCGCCAAATGGTGTAAATTAGAAAAATAAATTGACCACTTTTTGGAAGGGAAACATCATTTTACATTTTACATCCCGCCACTTGATGTAAACCATTATTATATCGACACCCCCTTCGTATAATCCCGTATCTGTAAACATGAGAATTTATATGAATGCATTTTAAAAATTCATAACGCAAATCATCATATAATGTTTTCGGTAAAAACAGTTTTTACTCTATCCTGAATAATTCCAATTTTGATAGTTACATCAATTGACCAAAACACCGTCGATATGTTGTTTATCTAATTTCACCTTGGTTGGTAATTGGCACGGTATCGTGCAGTACTTAACCAACCAACAGGTGAAGGGGGCGCGATTTCCAATTTCACGGACCATTTTCTCAGCGAAAATTATAAATCACTCGTCACGTTTGACGACAGGGTCGTTACAGTAAATTTTCGTTGGGTAATGGATACGCAAAGTGAAATGCGTAACAATTTTAACAAAGTTTTCACTCTTCTTCATACATTTTTTGGAGCATATAATATTATAAAGTTCCTTTTAAATTAGAGATTTTTAATGGGGATTGAGTCATTCAGTCGATATATATATTTTTAAAGCAAATTTAGGGTCAGACCTTGGAAGAATGTTGAAATTAGTAAGAAGATTTTTTAACCATGTCCTCTCTTAAATTTAAGCATATGGACTCTTAATGCAGTTTATCTCAACAGAAAATTTTCTACGAAAGCCGCTTTTTATTCAGTTGCCCAACGTTTATTTTTTTCAAGAGAGTACGGCCAAAAGAATAAAGCTAGCACAGAACTATTGGTTAGATTCGACAGTACCAAAAAAAGAATTTATTTTTAGTTTAAAGTTTAAATTGAGAATCGTGTAATTTCATTTGTTATAGAAATAATAAGTGTGCCAAGTGTTTTGTACCTAAAAATGTACCTACAGTAAATTTATCTTACGTGTTTATTTCAATCGCTAAATTTCTATTCCGATCAATAAATGAAAGAATTAATACAATCAACAAATACGAAATAAAAATCATAAAATATTAATTGCTTTGATAGCATAACTTAAGATATGGAAGAAAAAGAAGACATGTAAATGATCCCCATCTGCTATTATGTTTCATGAATGACACATTAGTCATTCATAAAAATTGAATGGAATTTTTAATGTAGCTTTATTTTTGATTTCAGTATATAACAAATACATATATATATTTCATTATTTTTAAATGGTTCACTAATTTCGTTTAAAAATTTCCCAATCTGCTGTTCGTAATGAATTTACGCATTAATTAAAGTAGTTCATCAAATTTTGCTCACGTAATAGATTTTTAATATTAAGATTTTTATTTTGATTTCTGATTAGTATTTCTTGATTCATAAGAGGTCCTTTTAATTGTAGACTATTTAATTTCGTTTATATATTTACAATTTGTTTGATCTGTAAATTCTTATCTTAGTTCATTAACCAACTGTTTTATATTTTTTTTCCTGTCCGCTCGCAATGTGAAGCATATGGTCTCCTAACGGAGGTATTTTAACAGAATTTTTCTATGAGAACTGCTTGTTACTCAGTTGCTCAACTTCTCTTTTTCAAAGAGAGTAGGGATAAAAGGATAGGGCTAGGACAGGACTAGTGGTTAGCTAATCGCTCCCGCTACGCCTCGTGAGGATCGGATGGGTGTGGGGGTGGACGAACAAAAATCCATAAATCGATTGAAAGATCAATCTATAAAACCTTCCGCACCGAGAATTGAACGCGAGATATCCGTAACCGTAGCCAGGACTCTACCAACTGCGCCACGGACGCTGACTGTTTTATATACCTTGTGATTATTAACATTCAATTTTGTATAAGTAGCTCTGTTTTCATTGTATTTTTATCAGTTGATAATGCTGATGATAAGAAAAACTGGTTCTGATCATTAAAAACATGTGGAAGTAGTACACACAAATTATGTTTTGTTTTTAAAACATGTAAATAAACTAAACTGTAGTTTGAGATTGTTTCTAAGTCCATAGTACAGGACTTTAATATGTATATTAATATTTTATATCAAAGAAAGACTTAATAAGCTTTAGTGGAACATTGATTAGAAAGCAGTGACTAAAGATAATTCAATAACAAAGTTGTTGCTCTATCTACGGAAGTGTCCGAGTCTCCACTGCATTTAATTTCTACCTACCACGTGTATATTGTTGTCTAGCTAAACTGATTGGATTTGATAAGCCAAAGGGGGATTTGTTTTGATGGCTGAAAGCGACTAGCAACCACTGTGACACGTCATCGACTGATAGAAAATCAATACACGTATTGTATCTAATAAAATTACTCGCAACTGCTAAGTGCTTCCGCGCCTATGAGAATACAGAGGAAATGAAAAATTATACGGCGCCATTACTCCGTTTTAAACGTCATCCCAATACCAATTTTACTGTTATGTCAATGGTAGCTCTACAACAACGATGCCTACATTTTTAAAGCTTAGGGCGACATGCTACTAAAAAATATAATCCACATACATAAAAATAAATGGCTGTTTGTCCTTTATGCGTTCCTATACCATTCATCCGATTTCGATGAAACTTTGGTGAATTGTTGTGCGCACACCTGTGAAAGTGCCAGAAAAAAATTTGGATGAAAATATACAAAAAAAACTATTTAATATTTTTTTGATTATTTTTCCTGTAATCACACCTATCCATTGAATATAAATGTATATGTATTTTTTTGAAGTAGAACATCATGCATTTAAGGGTTAAACGATTTCCACTCTCAATGTGAAGCATATGGACTAAAGATTTCAACTATTCAAAAGTATAAAAAAACCACTAATAATTCGATTTCAATAATTAATAAATTTACATTACAATACCGTTTCATCTTGGAGATGTGTAGGATTATTACAACGGTATTTCGTCAATTACTGAAATTACAGCATGTTTAAAGGGTTTTTTTTTATTTCCGAATCATTCGTCAAACTTAAGTATTATGGCAAAAATAACCACTTGTTTCGTCGGTTTTGAAAAATATTTCATTAAAAATTATAACGAATACTATTCGAATAGTTTCCCAAATATTCGAAAATCAAATAGTTAAAAAAGGGTCCAATATTTTCGGATATCAAATATTCAAATATTCGAGTTGTAATCCCTTGTATATACATCTAATGGAGTTTATCTCAATTGAGAACTGCTTGTTACACAGTTACTTAAACTTTCTTTTTCGAATAGAATATGGATGGACGGATATGGCTAGGAAAATACTAGTGGCAAGCTATTCGCTCTTTACTCTCTGTATTAGTATCAGATGGGTGGTAGGAATTTTAGACATCAAAGGCATCCATGCCTTTGAACAGTTGAGGACTCTAATATCATCACTCGAACCTTCGTCAAAGCTTTTTTTTTGGAAAATCAAGAAAACCCGTTTTCATGGTACAGTTACAAATGCATAGTTTGATACAAATAAAACTGTGGAAGAGTCGCTTATAACATGATATGCTAAAAAACACTGGTGACCATGACACTACAATGCTGAACTCTCATTCAAAACTATTTTTTTTGCATATGCTGGAGATTATATACTTATGATACTAGACCCCTCAGTTATTCATAAATAAATCTATGAATCTTTCCGTATTGGGATTCGAGCCCGTTAACACAGTCAGTAAAATCTATTCCCGCCCCCCGAAAAGAAAAACATTATCCAGGCTTTTTCACAATCGTTTTTCTCTTGCTTATTGAATGATGTACCTACCGCTGCCTGATGCGACTTAGCACTCTTATTACAGGGTGTATTCCATAGCATAACAACTCTATTCACGTTTAAAATTGTCGCCAGAAATGTACGAGGAAAATTCAATTAATCAAAAATCTCAATGCTTGGTTGTATGCACTGTAATGTGCAAAAGGATCATTTTCTAGAGATAATCTCAGCTAGCAGTCTCAACGACATAATACTACGTCTGGCTGATGAAATTATGTATCACTCTAAGACAGGCTTTTTCTTTCGCGCTGACAGGAAATTGACTTTATCCTCTTCGATATGTTATGTACCGCGACGTATGGTGGTAGGTTGGAGGTCTTCAAAACAGGATTAATTAATAACTGGATGTTTTGCTATCTAATAAGAATTAAAATCGACAGACTTTTACTTCTTAATTAAATTTCGGTAATTATGTTAGTATAATTATTAACTTTCAGACGTTCAGTAGAGCAGATGATGTGTGATATTATAGTAATCGTGATTTATTAAACTGTTTTATTCAATTGAGAATAATTTTTATTACAGAGACAATATTTTGTATATTATTCGGTAGGATGATACAAAATAAGTGATAGGGAAAAACACATTTATGTGCTTCTATTATAGATATTTTAATGATTTTGTTACCCTATGATTTTGATCTATATTACCTGACGCAACAGTTGTATTTAGGTATATAATTGTAATGCCATCAACAGCTCGGTTTTTTAAATATGATGTACTTTTGTAAAATAGAAATATCTGGTTAACTATTACAAGGTTAAAGTTAACTCATTTAGGTGATAAACGTTTAGTGAGAATGAATCCAATGCAGGATGGTTTGGCACTTAACAGATCTTTAATGTGAACGAATACAACTAAGTTTTTGTTCTCGAAAGAATTATCTTGCTTGGGACAACGTATGAAAAAGGCTAGTGCGTTTTAAACAAGTCAAAATAGTGCTGTAATTGCATTTATTTTTAATTTTCGGTGTTTTCTTTTTACTTCTAATGTGTTAGATTATACAATCACTACTCGTTCAATTATGTCACCAAGCTATTGGTTTTCCAATACTCTTAATTAGTTACTTCTTTTTACCCTATCCCGTTACGTTCTCAAATATGAAAGCCTAAGTAATTAAATGATATATTATCGTTACCAGCACACAACGTAAGTACATCGAAATAATTTAAATAAAATAGTTATTTACTAAAACTTGCTGAAGATATTATAAACCTGGCTGATACTAAAAAGTCGTCTTAACAATCGGAATATTTCTGACAATTTTAGTATCAAATATTAGTTTTTCTCGATCTAAGTATTTTCTCCTCGAGTGATTAAAAATTTAAGAACATTATTTTACACATTGGCAATTAGTTGTAATACTGAATCGATGATTTTCTGTTTTTTGAATCGATGATGTCTAAACGTATGCAATTTAACGCTCTATGTAGTAGTTAAACGCATGAAGTCATAGGATATAATGGCTATGAAAAAAAGACAGCTTTAAGTCGTATTGCTGTTTTTTTATTCTGGCAAAAAGCATGATATAACTGTAACTCATCGATATCAAATCTTATGATTTGTATGCCAAAATGATTATTCTTTTTAATGGTATCAAACATCTTTTTAAAAAACAAACAATTGTACTTGGGAAAGAGAGTATTTTGAAAAAGAAATAATGATTTAAATGCGAATAACCTCGAAATGATGTCCAGTTAAAAGTAATAAATATTTCAACATACCTATCACATTCACTGACAATAAATCTAAATAGAAAAAAGTGACTTATGTTTTTTTCGCATGGCAATAATTAATTATAAAAAATATATTACGTGTATAAACGCAATCAAATTATTGCGAACACAGCCCGCATGTTTTTCGTCTTAACATTATGTCAGAGTGTGACCATTATTTTTTTTTTAAATGACACCCATTAACTCTTTCAAATGCCATATGAGCCCCGAATTTTTTTAATCACATCACATGAATCAGAACGCAGGGCTAGGACGTGATAATTAATCAAATCGGACTTTCTTTCGGAACACTTCATCAGTATACAATGTTCCAGAGTCGCGGCTTGAATTTCCGATTTATGTATGGGCCGCCATGTCGACGCTTTATTGAATAAAAAAAATGCGTTCGGTAAACTTTTCAACCTTTGACATTAGTCTGTCGGCTCTCCGGTTTTCGACAAAATATGGAGGGAATTTTTCTCGCGCATAATTCATCCAGCTATCGCTTGTTCGAAACAAAAAATACCACGAATACTGGCATATACAAAAGCTTCATTAGTTGTTTTAACACCGTGAATTTATTAGTTTTCTCTTATATCACCATCAAGGTGTTGCGAAGTAATAAAGCAAGTTAAACTTAATATTGGATTTTCGTCTTTGAATATTGTTAAATAAATAACAGAACCCGATGTTTTCTGCTTTACTAGTTATTTATCGATAGTAGTAAAATTGTCAGCTGAGTATTTGATTGTTCTTATAGCATTCTGTAATTATTTTCATGTTGTTCAATTTTTAGTAAGTTCAGCGTTAAATTTTTCTAGCCATACATGCCATTCAAGTATATTATGACTAAACAAAGTTCTACTCACAAAATTAGAGGTTACGGGAATGGGACACTATACAAATACAAAGTACCAAAACTTTATTTTTATAAATATATTAAATTGTTGATAGAACAATCAAGCACTTGCTCAACAAAATCCTTAATTAATACTTTTTCGTAGTATTGTTCCATTGAATTATCAAAATTCATATATCACATATCCGTTTTCTGAACGTATAGTCACCAAACGGTATCAAATTGGGATTCTGTCTTCCGTCAATCTCTTAGATTCCTCATCGTGTCATGATAGTGTTACGGTCGTCAACCGATAGCATATATTTTAAACATTTAATTAAGTTCAGTTCAGTTAATGGACTTTTAATGTAACGTTATTTTTGAAAAGTATTTATTGATTTGTAAAAAGTCGGCAGCATTTTAATTGTAGACGGTTTAATTTCGTTTATATATAATTTGTTTGGTGATCTGTAAATTCTTATCTTAGTTCATGAACTAACTGTTTCTTATATTTTTTCCATGTCCGCTCCCAACGTGGATTATATGGCCTCCTAATGAAGGTATCTGAACAGAATTTTTCTATAAGAACTGTTTATTACTCAATTGTTCAACCTCTCTTTATCGAAGAGAGTAGGGATAGAAGGATAGGGCTAAGACAGGACTAGTGTTTAGCTAATTGTTCTCACTGCACAAACACTCATACTATGAACATAAATCCATAAATCGACTGAAATATCAATTTAAGAAAACTGTCCTCAACGGGAATTGAACCCGAGACATCCGTAGCCGTAGCCCACGACGCTACCAACTGTGCCACGGACGCCGATCACCTTGTTATTATTAACATTTAATTTTATATAAATATGCCTATTTTGATTGTATTTTTCTCAGTTGATAATTCTCGTGATGAGTGAAACTGGTCCTGACCATTACATACAAGTGGAAGTTTTACAAACAAATAATGGTTATTTTTAAAATATAATTCCTTCCCACCAAGAGTTCACAGTTATCACCTTAAAAGCCAATAGTATCTAATCTAAGAAAGTAAGTCACGTGGAACTAAAGTTATGCTGGGGCATCTATAAGAAGTTCTCAGGCAGGGCTAATTGTATTTTTATATTCTTAAATGCTGCTTAGTCTCATGTCTTATCTCGTTTTGCCCACCAATAATTGTGACTAGTAAAAAACTGTTAATTAAAATTATTGTAGTGTAAAAAATATAGAACACGCTTTTTGGAGTCCGCGTTTAAGAATGTAACTAGGTAACGACCGTGATAATTACATGTGCTAACTGTGGCTGTATGCTACCTAACACGTTGAGTATCGCAGCCGTGTTTTCACGTGATACAACAACCATCGCTTGAGTCCCGGAACTTTCTGGAGACGATATTAAGGTGACAACGAGTTAACTCCGAGCTAGAGTTTTGCAAGATCTA
The DNA here is from genome assembly GCA_022494535.1 of Himalopsyche phryganea. NCBI lineage: Eukaryota > Metazoa > Arthropoda > Insecta > Trichoptera > Rhyacophilidae > Himalopsyche > Himalopsyche phryganea. The sequence goes on along the minus strand of JAGVSL010000001.1, from coordinate 13,017,593 downwards.
CACGACAGGATATCGGGGGATATGTCTAAGCACATATTGATACCGATACCATCAACAGAAAAAAAAGCTCTGTAGAATATGTAAGGGAAATGTTGGCAAATTTTACTATACAAAAAATTAAATAATATTATATTAACTATTCCAAAAAGTTTCATTTGATTTCATTCAGTATTTCCACAGTTTTAGTAAACGCTTAATAAAAATGATATTTCTTCAAAAATTAGCCGGGCACAGGGGTTGATTTACCTGATTTTGGCCGGAGCTGATGGAGTTAATAGCATCGCGTAGATTAAGAATTATTTGTGTCACTTAGAATAGTAATGGTGTAACTCCAAAATTACGAAAAATGAGTTGATACCTCAAACACGTTCAAAAGATGTTATTCTATTAGTTTAATAATAGTGCACCTCCATATATACTCCTAATTTCGTTGAAAAACTCTTGTTTTTAGTTTTTATATTCCCATATTTAACGATATTTTTCAGAATAATAGTGAAGTACCTGCAATATCAGAATAAGAGTGAAGTATCCGGACAGACTTCACTACTACACTAACGTTTAAGTTCTTGAGTTGATTGACAAACAGTTATTAATGGTTGTTATTTGATCCTAAGAACATTTTTTCAAAACCTTGATTTTCTCAAAACTTCAAAACTGGAGTTCCACCATTACTATTCTAAGTGACACATTTATTATTGACCACGCAATTTAATTCTCCACTAGATAATAGATTTATTTTTCAGTCAGGTTAAGTCACAAAAAAATAACAACACTCTGATTGTTGATAAAAATATTCTAATACAATATAAGCAATCAACTATTTTAAATATTAAAACTCACGAAATGCAACTGTGACTAGGGTTACCATCAGGTCTCTTTTTCAACACAATTCTTTCGTTCTCTATCTTTTTTATATTATACCCAGAATGTCCTCTTTTTCAATTTTTAAAATTTCCACTGTGCGGGCTATTTTGAGCGTAGTATATAATTAGCAAAATATTTCATATTTAGAATTTTATACATAAATAAAAGAAAATAAGAAACTTTTGCACCAAATTAGCTGTGTAGATAAATAAAGCAACAGAGATGACGAAATTAAGAATAAGAATGAATATGATTAAATTCAACAGTTGAATTTTAAGCGCACTATTCATTTTCATAACTATTATTATGAACGTTTGTATGTGCCGGTTATTATGAAAACGGAATAAGTCATATAATATTTCGTTTGAGATAATTGGACTATATTGGACTAAAAAATATGTTGATACCACATAAAAATATATCTATAAATTATGATTCTTAGCCTTATAGATAAAATCTTTCCTGTACAGGTGAAATTTTACAATTCCCTTGTAAAATGGTGGTATTTTTGGTACCTTAAATGACTTATTCCACTTTAATAATGACCGGCACAATTATAAAGAAAATTGTACAAAATAAACATTTTTTTCACTTTTAAGGTGTTAATTTCTTCTTATTCTTGGTGAAAAGGCGCTATATTTAAAAAAATAAAACACAACCGGTTACGCTTAGCATTATCAACTGATAATTCTCGTGAAGAGCGAAACCGGTCCTGATCATTATAATTATGTGGAATTAGTACAAATGAATTGTTTTATTTAAAAAAAAAAATGTTAATTGTTCTCATTTTTTGGCCATAACACTTGACAACCCTATCTATGACTATCTTCAAATTATTTATTATTCCATCTTACCGGAAGAAATTTAAAAGATAAAGTCGTATTATTATATCGTCAGTAAAATCCGCCCATCGAACCGTGAAAAAGGATTCTCTATAAAACGTGATCAATTGCAGGAGCTAAATGAGAAAGGTTTTAGGATTATCCTCGGATTTAAGATCCGGTGAGCCCATTGAATGCAGTATTTACATCCGATTAGCGGGATTATAGGATATTGCGCCGGATGGCTGGCTTTATTGTAGGATAGGACAAGAGAAAAGTCGAAAAATAGGTACCGACCTAAGAGCGAACGCTGCTTTGCCCGACCTATAAAATGTGTGCATAGATACGTGCATGGGAAAACGGATCCCTTGTGGGGTTGGTCCCGCTGCTGGCTTCAGTATTGATTGTACGTATATAATATAATAACATTACTCGGCGTTTTATTTGATTTTTATAAAATAATTTTCATTTATCATTTTAAAGTTATAAACTGTCAATTCTTGGTTTAAAGGCATTACATTTTTAAAATAAAACAAAATTTCTTTCTACCACTTCCACATGTTTATCAGGATTGGTTTCACTCATCACAAGCATTATTAACTGATAAAAATATAATTGTAATAGGGCTTTCGTTTAAAATTGAATGTTAACAATTACAAGGTATATAAAATAGATGTATCGTGAACTAAGACAAAAATTTACAGATAATCAAACAAATCACATTTAAACGAAATTAAACAATCTACAATTAAAATGTTAAGGACCTCTTACAAATCAATAAATACCAATCTTAAATCAAAAATAAAGTTACATGAAAAATCCATTACTTGAGCAAAATTTTATGACTTTAAACGAATGCGTATATATTCATTAAACAAAATATCAGATTGGTGAAATTTTTAAGAGAAGCTAGTGAACCAATTAAAAAACAATTAAATATGTAATACATATTCCATAGCTGCTCTGCTTTCTCCACTGAAGATGGCTGTTTATTATTCATATTAATTACATACTTAATATTTGATTATTTTAAATGGTTCACTAATTTTATCTTATAATTTTCCTGATTCATTATTGTATATTACATTAGTAACGTCATTAAAAAATTTGTTTAGCTAAATGGACTTTTAATGTAGCTATATTTGTGATTTCAGATTAGTATTTAATGATTTGCAAGAGGTCTATAACATTTTAATTGTAGACTCTTTTATTTGATTTATGTATAATTTGTTTGCTAATCAGTATTTTCTTGTCTCAGTTCATGAACCATCAGTTTTATATACCTTCATTTTTACACTCAATTTTATATAAATAAGCCTGTTATGTTTGTATTTTTATCAGTTGATAATGCTCGTGATGAGCAAAACCGGTCCTGATCATTATAAATATGTGGAAATAGTACAAATGAATTGTGTTTTATTTTTTAAAATATAATGTCTTTCCACCAAGAATTGACAGTTAACACCTTAAAAGTGACATATAAATGCATTTAATTTTTTGTTATTAAAATTACTGAACACTACCAACTCGTTGTACAAGATCAGCTGAGTTATTATAAATCAAAAAATAATACTTTTATCCCTCGTACGCCCTACTGTATTACTAATTAATACTTTCTTACATAAATCCTGATCTGTCATATGGTGTACAAAAATGGATTTACCTTATTGTATAAGTCTGTGCTGGCATCGTCGTACAACACATATACATCAGCGTTGTTTCGGTTAGTAAAAATGTGTTGTTGTAGCATATATTAATAATTCTGATAATGATATAAGAAGGGAAGAATGAATCTGAAGAACCCAGTCTATATAATAAAGGACGGTCAATAGTATGCCTCTCTGGAAATACTAGAATCGCTTAATATTTCGACTGTGTTTTAGCCAATTGAAGTGACGCTCAAAATACATAAAAATGAACTAATGATTGAAACTCATTTTAAAAACGACAGAGCAGGTCTCGGCCAAATGATTTAAATTAGAAAAATAAATTGACCGCTTTTTTGAATAGGAAACATCATTTTACATTAGTTTTAGGTTAAAAAATTCTGACCAGGAAACTTGATTTAAGCCAGACTTATAACGCAACTCACCATATATTATGTTTTCAATAAAAGCAGTCTTTGCTCTCTCCTGAACAAGTTCAATTTTGAGGATTACATCACTTGTCGCACTAAAAATGACAATTCGAATTTTGACTTATATTTTTTATAACCATAAAAAAGTGAGTTCATCAATACTATCATCTAAATCTCTTTCAATATAACAATAATAAATCTTCTCCAAAGTTTCATCGGGCACTTTAAATATTTGAGGTATACATAAAGTTATATTTTATTTGTTAACTAAAAAAAGCAAGTGCTAACAAAAACCGCAAAATTTCCCATCATTCTTTTTAATTTTGGATCAGCGAAAATATTTTAAAAATAGCGAAATTAAATGCCACGTGTAACATATATTATTCTACTTTACTTGCGATAAAAATAAATGTTAATTTGGAATTTAAAACTATTTTATTGTAAGTAAATTTCAAAATACAACACATAAATGGCGGGAAAACTAGTCTAAGGATTCAAAATAAGATATTTATAAAATAAATAAAAGGTGCACTGAAGCACGTATTCAATAATTCGGCTATTTGAAAGTTTCATTCATAACATTAATGCAGTTGGCAAGCATATATTATATTCAAGACTTTATTACGCCTTTAGAACGTACAATGAATATACATTAAAAAAATATGTATTCTATATCGCAATGGATTATATTCCGCGAAAAATCTACCGGTGTCAGTCTATGAAATGGTGGCAATGCGAAGACGGAAAGGGGTGGGAAACTCCGAGGCGGGGGAGGGGGAGTGCGATCAGGCGGCCCGGGGCCCGGGCGCCGCTCGCACGCACTTCGCTCTCGACCTCCGCCCGAAGTGCAAGCAACGCGCCGCGACGCTGCGTTTATTTACCACAAACCGAACGCAACCGCGCACTCGCAAAACTAACTTCTTTCCCAAAACGATTTAGTTTCAAATTAAGATCGCAATTCCTCGCAGCTTAAAATCTTGGATTCCCAATTCAAATTCTGAATACAGGATATTTTGTTTCTGGCGTGAATAGTAAACTTACGAAAAAAAGTTATTTAGTACGAAATATATATTCAATATACCTTTCTAAAGTTAAATATAAACAAATTTGCCGTTATTGTAACGACTGACTATGATGTATTGAATATAAAAATATTTCAAAATGGAATCAAACAGTAGTTAAAATTGTTTCATGTAAAGTTTAAAAAAACTTTATTATTATCTTGGTGCAACACAACATTTCATCTTTTCCATATCTACATGCAATTAAGTACTGGTAAGTATTAAGAAATAATATAAAATTTAAGCTTCAACGTATTTGACGGTGTTTTGGCTAATTATTGATGCAACCCTCAAAATTGAAATTGTTCAGAAGACACTAAAAACTATTTTTATCGAAAACATTATATATTATGGTAAGTTGCTTTATGAATCTTTGAAATGCACTCCTGTTAATTCTAATGTTTGTAGATACGGGATTATACAAAGGGAGTGTTGATATAGTATTGGCTTACATCAATTGGCCAGGTCGGAATTTTTAAACCTAAAACCAAAGTAAAATGACGTTTCCCTCCCAAAAAGTGGTCAATTTATTTTTCTTATTTACATCATTTGGCCGAGACTTTAAAATGAGATCCAATCGTTAACTCATTTCTCTGTTATATCTAACTGATTGACTGAAAGTTAGTCCTGTTTGCATAAATTTTCTTAAAAAATCTCTATAGCTTCCATAATATACTTTTCATTATGAATTTAGATAATATATAAATATACATTTTGTATTTTTTTTACAATGTCGATATCAATTGGCCAAAACACCGTCGATATATTCTTTAATATTAACAGTAAATAGTAGTTTGAAACCATGTTCATTCTTGCATACACAAATTTACTGCAAATAACTATATGCGTGTAGAATATAAACGAATTTATATCAAATCTTAACTAAGATACAGGTCTTTTTTTTAATAATGCTTGCGATGGGCAAAACCGGTCCTGTTCATTGATGTATTTTTTTAAATATAGCGTCTTTCCACGAAGAATTGACAGTTAACACCTTAAAAGTGACAGAAATCTTAATTAAAAACAAATCATTTGCTTTAACGAAGTGAATTTGTTTTAAATAAAGATTTTTGGATAATACTTATTGCTTAATAACCATATGTAGTGGTTGAGAAAATATATTTACAATTTTATAAATTTATTGCTTGTAATAAATTAGTAATATCTAAGGTTGAAACGTTTTGAAAATATATTTTTTAATCAGAATATAATTTCACATATAAATACATTACACGATGGATATAAAATGCACATAATTATTATGTTAAAATAAATGAGCTATACTATTTAAACTCATACCCGATAAAAGTATATTGCTGGTTTTAATACAAGTTATATTTTGTTAATCTATCTGAAAGGCTTAATGTTTTATTTCGCTTAATAATGATGATAAAAGCTTTTTATTGAAATCCATTATTAGATTTATATAATTAATGTAATTACTACGATTTTTTATAAATACATTATGTTGGTACTGTAAAAAAAATGTAAGTTGAACGATAATACACAATGAAACGTTGTATTAAAAAAACAAGTCAATTTAACCGTGCGGATGTCGTGAATTGTTTGCTTTGAAATGCAATCACAGGAAGAGATTTGGTTTCTTCTACGATTGCTCTCTTGGTACTCTCGTTCCTTGCTACCCATGTCTAGTATACAAGCTTTCTGTCTTCTTCCAATAAATTGATCCACCTCTTCTTTAACTTACCTTTCGATTTATTCTTCTGCGTTTACACGATATCATAAAGTTTGCTGTATGTTTGTATGACATTCATTTCCAATATTCCTAATTCGCAGACTTTAAATCTGCGAAAATCGTCGTTAATTCATTTCGTTACTAGTTTCATTTTGTGTATTATAGATTATCCACTGCATGTACGTGGTAAGATTGTTTTATAATTCAGCCCTTAGACGTCAATTATTATCACAGGTTTGACACTAATATTATTACAATTTTGTAAACAACGCATTAACAGAGTGGTGAATTGCCGCTTTCCAGCTAATATTAGAATTACCAGTGATTTTACAATTATAATAGCATTGTGGGTTTCGACGGGATGCAATTTGACGAAAGGATAAATATATACAACCATTTCACATTTAGTGGCTTTTGTTAGGTGTTTCAACGTATATGATACAGCAACGGGGAGTTTGGAAGGTTCAGCTGTTTGTAAGTGTACAAAATCTCAATAATTCAAATTTGATATTGAAATTCCATCAAGTACCCTCAGTCAATATCTTAAATTATATTGATAAGAATTTGTTAAAATTCTCGTTCGGCTTGTACCAAGAGGATTTATTAAAATAACATGTTTTCTAAATATCGTATTTCTACAATCAATTAATAATTGATTCAATATCGTATTTCTTTCGAGGGATATGAACTAAACTTTATTTGTTTTCATATGCAAATCTATAAATTACACGCTGATTAAATTCGCCGAGAAGTCGAAAATAAAAACAAACTCCTACGCAGACTAATGCGTCCTGGATTTGTAACCTTTTCGCGACGCGTGACTTACTTGGCAGGCCGCCAGGTGCAACTTTCTGGTGCCACATCTAATCGATATTCTAATACCACTTCGCGTTATCCTCAAAGTCCCATTACACACAATCCAAATTTATCATGTTTATTTTGAAAATATTCAACAAAAATTTCCGTAATATTTATATTGATAATTTAATGATTACATATAGAATAAATTAAATATTTTATCAACACAACTTAAGAAGGTAATCCTGTTATGGCAGAAGCTAATATGTCAGCTTTACCTTAGCTTACAGAGAAAAGAACATTGATAAATTATCAAAAATTTAAATTAAATGTATAATACACTTATTCAATGGATCTTCTTCATCGCTAATGACTACCATACTGAATTTTGCCACCACGTACTGAAAAATATTTTATAGTTAGACTATTTAACGTAACCATCAAATTTTTCCATATCGCCACAGAACTATATAAGAATAAATTTTATCTTTTGACAATTTTCTCATTTTAATGTAAGTACTATCTTTTATCTATCAGATAATACATCCTAAAGTTGTTTTGAATCCAAATACTTTGCTATTTTTAATTTTTTATAATGAAGTACTACCAAGTAAATTTCAAATCATTTGCAAGTTCAAGATTATTCAGAAAAAATAAATTTTATCTACAGTTAATAATTATTATCGTATTAGTCAATTTTTCAAATGGAAAATGTATTTGTTGTTACAATAGATTATAGAATAACTATTTGAATGAGAAATGAATGAATTATTTTCCTTACGTAATTTAATTTAAATGAAGACGAAATCGAATAAATAGTTATATACCTATTAAAATTATCAGCATATTAATTAAAGAACAAGTAGATGGTTTATTTTTCACTAATAAATATATTGTATAATATATTTTTTACGTTACTTTTAATATTTTGAAATTGGAATAGATCATCAACCAAAGAGGTGTTTATTGATTTTATGTTTTATTTGAATAATATGTAATTTGTAAAAAACTCAAAGTTGATTTTGGTACAAAATTAGGGCATCCAATCCTGAACCCTTTTTATGATCCCGCGATTTCAGGATTCAAATTTTTCAATCCAGGTATATTGTCATTAAGCGTAATTCTATATGGTGTGCATTATTACTTCAATTCGAATACATATATATTTTTTGAGCATAAGAATGATTGTTTTAGTTATAGAGAATCGGACAGTCACTACAAAAGAGTTTCATATCTTATTGTAATTATTACAGTTATGTTAAGCTAGATTTTACCAAATTGTATCCAAAAAGAGGACATATCTTCCATTTCAATTTAAATTCTTCCCTCATCCATTTTAGCGGTCTTCCGTTGCCCTCTATTTCAAACTGGTGAAAAAGCGTACCTTTGATATTTATAATTTTGGTGTGTCGCATATTTTCAACAAGGAATGTGATTTTTCCATGTTGATATCACTAATATCCACATCTGAAAATCCATTTGAATTATCTCGTTTCCCTATAAATGCAAAATAAGACTATATTTCATTTATACCTTAAATAACAAATAAATCTCAGAAAAATAATATTATAAAGATATGTCTAATTTTTTTCAATGTGTTGTGATAAATACCAAAATTTGTTACATATTGATTTTTAAAAACTCATCGTGTATAAACATACTTTTTGGCGTGCTGTACGTAAAGTATATTATTTTTCAAATTATTTTTTTATGAAAATAATACGAAAAAAACAGTTGAAATTGTCAGTTTCTGTCTAAAGAGGGAGACCACAATACATAAATTAATTATGTTGGTATAAAAAGTATGTACATAAGCAAACCGAGGTGCATGTTTTAGTTAATGAAGAAGAACGTAATTTTAAACATAAATTACTTTTTAAAATTTACACCAAATCTTACAATCCGGGATTTTCTTGTTATCAATTGGAGTCCCTAGTACTGTCTATGTTTTATAATGTAATATTTTACAAAACTAAAAACATTGTAAATAATATATTGAAAATAACGCCTTTGAATTACTGCATTTAAATAAAAAAAAAACAGCATAAATTCGTGTCATCTTCTTTGTATAAACCACCTGTTGGAATACATTATACTCTCAACAAACAAACAAATCTCGGGCTTCAAATCTTTTTCCATAAGAATGCGATGAACTTCAACTGTCATATTTTGGGACTATTTATGGAACATAAAAAATGGGAGATATGTTGGCCTTCTGAATGCTTACATATTTATCTTCACAAAAAACAATAATGTCTGACGCAAAAAACAGATTATTTCGCAAACAATGGATGGTTGTTTTTTGAGTATCTTGTTCCACAATTGTGTTTATTATATACATCATGCTGGCGGTTTGAAGGTTAAAATGTTAAAATATATAACGGGAAGATTAACCATGAGAAGAGTAGAAATCCGTGTCGACTTACTATGCTAATATCTATTGTCTTAATAAATTTTAGTAATTAATTATTAATCCGTTGGAAACTAAATACTAAGCTTATTCGCAATCTTCTCTATTTATGTACTATAATATAAATTTTTTAAAAGATTTGGTAGTACATCTTACAGCCAATGCAACAAATATTTCAAAATTTCTAAATGGCTTGCGATAATCTCAAATGAGTTTATTTTTAAATCACTCTCAATCAAATCTACTATAAAAGTTTAAATCGCCAGCACACATTTCCCTGATATGTGAACAAGGGATTCAGAGTCTACATGATCGCCAGGGTAAAGTTCTTACAACTAGACCACAGAAGCCGACTAATATAACTATAAATTACCAGATGTCGATTATATTTATCAAAATTCTTGGATTTGATTTGGTTGTGGAACATAATTATTTTAATTAAAATCAAATTTTGACTTTATTAATACATATTTAATTTTTTTTTGCCGATAATATAATTTAAGTTTTACACTCAGAGATATGAGTAAACTTACTAAAAGATGAGTGTGCCAATAAAAAAAAATTTCAGACTCTTATGATAAAAAATTGTAATTAAACTATTTTTGGTCTTGTCATCTTTTTTTCAATTCGTATTTTCATTAGCTCTCAATTTCACTCTCGGAAATTTAAAACCGTATACCAACTAAAATTTACAATATGTGAGATTTTAAACAGCTGACCCTCAACTATGTTCTTCTCGAAAACTTATGACACTTCATTCTGGATTCATTTACGTCCAGAATTGGAATCAGACATTTTTTTCTTCGAATGATAAACGTACAAATATAAATACATAAAAGAAAAATATTGACGTATATAAGTTGTTTTAATATTTCAATTTTTTTAGAAACTAGATCATACCTACATAAAATGTTCTTTCTAAGAGTACAAAATAAGATTACTAAAAGTAAAGAATTACTGTTTAAAAAAATAAAAAATACGTTTTATGGTTTTATTGGTTATTTCATAAATATTATACTTTATTTAACACCATTAGTATCCACAGAACAGTACTCTATAAAAAAAAGTATGAAATGATATTATTCCTAACGATATTTTAACCATGGGAATTGAAACAAAGCCAAATACGACACATTAGTTGGTAGATTTAAAATAAAAATGCGATATTTGAAATAAATATATCATACTGATAACATCATTCATAATTATAAATTTGTTACATATCTTTGGTCTGACATGTTTTTACGGTTTAATTGACAATATATTGGTTTTAGAAATAAAAATGACAATAATACTCTGCGTAAGAGATATTAACAAATTCATCGCTTTGCTGCTTTAGTATTTAAAAAGTTGTGTTATTTTAAAAATACACAACTTGAAATACATGTTTTACTTCATTGTAAAATATGTATTTTCTGTAACCCACATACAAAAAATATTGTGTATAGCCTAAGCAAAACGTTTATATTGTATATTTAAATGTAGTGTATTAGCACGTTTTTTGTGAGTTATAAACAATATTCTTTGGTGTGGGTTACGTCCTTTTTACTTTCCACAGTCTATATCGAAACGCTTAACAAATGGTACTTAAATATTTGTGTACAATTCCATATTTGCTCTTTGGAATATTATGATTTTTTTTCCGAAAATCATATATTTATATTAATTATATTATGGCGAATATATATAATCCAGACGCGTGCTGTGTCTTTATCTCTTTCTCGCTCAATCACATGAAAAATGAAGGTGCACCCGAGATGCAAGTGCATGCTCTTGTATCCTTCTTGATCATACCTAAATTAGGTTGTGCGATAGAGATAGTGATACGTCCACCGCACGCCGATGATATATTCATATTATGATGTAATCATCCCTTCCTCAGCTTTAAAATCTTTATAATAGAACACAGAGAAATTCACTAGCTTACAATCTTTTCTAGTTTTATTTTTAATCCACTTTCAATAGTATTATCAACATTACTTTGCCGCAGTCGAATTTTGAACTAGAATTGTGAGTCTAGAATAAATTTCTCTAATTATCATTCTATGCAAAATAATACTCTAAAATATCAGCTTCGGAATTTATTAAAATTTTAGTTCTAGTTGAGTATGGCAACATTATTAACGTGACGGTGGCACCATCACTAGCGGCCAAGTTAAATTGGTACATCTATAAGAATACTGTTTTTAAATGTTACAATAAGATTTCGAAATCCAAAAATAATACACTGTATTCTAACGGTAACAGTTCTGCTTAGCGATTAATTCCTGGTAACGTCAATATCAAATCAGTAGCGTTATGGCAGTATCTGATCAATCTTACCTTAGCTTGCAGGAGAAGAAAGTGATGTATTTTTTCCTCGAGTTAATCTCAACGGATTAGTTAAAATTAACTAAGAGAATATTAAAATTTAATTGTTGAGATCTTGCAAATTTTCGTTTATTTCGCCTTTCCGCATCTTCAGGCATTCGACTACACGAATGGACTTGAATTGACAGACAGTAAATAGTATCTAATGTTTATAATTTATAAGATAAAAATACGAAAAAATATTATTTCTATGACCCACACTGATACCTGAGTTAATCCGAAAAAAAATAATAAAAAAATAAACCCGAAAATAACCTTAATCCTTATTGGGAAAACAAACGCATTAACAAAGTAAAATTTGAATTGAATTTAATTAAAATTTGATATTGAAATTCCATCAAGCACTCTCATTGGATGTCTTAAATTACACTAACAAAGTAAAGGACAAAATCGAACAAATGTTAAAATTACCAGTGATTTTACACTAGCATTGTGGGTTTTAAAATGCAATTCGAAGAAAGGATTAAAATCCATCAAGTACCCTCAGTCGATGTCTTAAATTATATAAAAGTATATTATTTTATGATAAAAAAAATTCTAATTAAATTAAAAGACTTATTATTCCATTCAACTTTTTGTAAAATCTAAGTTTAAAATCAAAAAACTATAATAATTTTGATTTAAAACTCTCTCTGTGTTAAAAGACATTATTTTTAAAGTAAAAGATCCTATTGGAAGTAAACATGGTTCAAATGAATGACAGAGTACTTGATATTACAAAATTGACCAAAGGTTTCATAAGTGCTATTTCTGATCAAATAATCGAATTTCCCAACCCCCGTTCGAAATAATTTATTGTTCGACACGGCTGTGCTTTTATTTTAGGTGTATCGCCATCTCATATTACTAAAAACCAATGTACCGTGTTGATTCAACACATTGAAATGATTTTCCGTGCGAGGAAACACCAGAGCCTTGTGCACTTGAGCATAAGGCCGAGCTTCAAAAAAGGTTTCGGAATCAATCATGCGCGATAGGTTCCCGAAAGGAGACACGTAGACACTTTTTAAGAGAGAGGCCTTTTACTCGGATGATATAAAAACTACCCGCATGATTTTTTACTCTGCGGAATTGTTCTCTCTGGGATGAAACGGTTAGTGTAATTGGTTTTTATTTCGACTCCAATCGAGCAACTGTTGCTTTTTTAGGCGATTCTCAACAAAAGAAAACTGTTGATTTAAAACCAGTCGTATAAAATGTTCTAATGTAACGATATAAAAAATCTTTTCTTTTCATAATAAATTCTGTAACCACGCAAAAGGTTTATTTTAAATATAATAACCATTCAAAAAATATACAGCTTTATTATACATTCGTGTTTTTTTTTAATAAAATAGTTAGATTCTAATTCATTCTTCTGTATAAATCTCCTTTTTATCAAAGGCGTTTAATTCAATACTATTCAAAATTCTAACGGGTCGCAATTCTATTTGAGTTTAATTATTCGTATTATGGTTTCATAAAATCAAACCACGTTTACAAAATGTACAATGTATTTAAGATAGGAACCGTGCTTATAGATGAGCAAAAACGAACTGGAGTGAAAATTACTTCAAATGATTAATAGTTCTTATAATAAGCATTGAAAAATGCTTCTAATTGACAGTATCACTAGTAACTACGGAATATTTTACACGTTATCCTTAGAATGATTAAATTGAATTCATTATTTATAAATAAAACAAAATAACAGAAGTCAATAATTTTTATTTCTACAGATCATTAGTATTTTAAGAATTTTGCAGTGATTGTTTAAATACAAAATTAATGCTTTACTCCAAAATATATTAATTTATTTGTAATGCTATTACCCCACCGAGTTGAAATAAAATATCTTTAATTTTATAAAATCCAATAAGATTTGTTTTGCAATTGTATCTTTAGATTTTTTGAGCTTGGAGTAATTTTCCTGGTTCCTTGACCCCTGCATTACATTAAATAAATTAAATGTAATTATCAGCGCTACAAAAAATATTTATTTCATTTTAAAAGATAAATTACGTGAAACATGTTAAAAATCAATTCTTGATGAAAGGATATTATATTGAATTTATTTGGTTATATATAGCACTAACTTCACGTTTCCTGAAGATATATCAACTCTTAATTGAAAACTAATTGGAAATAATACACTGTCATGAGTATTCATTACATCGTATAGTCATTACATAAAAGATTAACACACAAAAATATTAACTTTACATATATATTCATTTTTTACCATGTCGGCTCCCAATATTTAGCATTAGGACTTATAATGGAGGTATCTCAACTGAAATTTTTCTACGAGAACTTCTTGTTACTCAGTTGCGTAACCTTTCTTTTTCTAAGAGAATAGGGCTAGGAAAGGACTAGTGGTTATCTAATCGGTCTCTCTACCACCGTTTTTAGAATCGGATAGGTAGAGTTTTCAAATTTTAACGTTTGTTTTCTTTATGCCGAAGTGAAATAACGAAATATTTCATTACTAAATTGAGGAAAACACAAATGGAAAATAGTAGTGACATTTTAAATCACCATTCTACAGTTTGGTTATATGTCATTCTTATTCCAGCGTACGACGCTTTCATGTTGTCGATAGATTTACTAGTATCCCGTTTCAGGCTGGCAATATAAATATATCAGGAAAAAAAAAAATCTTACGAAATTGAAAACGGATAGCTGAGTAAATAATCCTATATTGTTTCCAGGAAAACGTAATTTTTTTCTAGATTTATTCCTTTAAATAAGCATTCACTCGTTCATTGATTTTCTAAATATCATGACAACATAATGAAAGGTCAAATACGTGTATGATCGATATTTTATTTAAAAAAAATGATTCTCCTTCAGTACAGTTTATTTTTGTGCATTTATATTGTAACATCTTCGCTTGCGGCTATTTTTCATTAGTAAAGTACAACTTTTACGGAATACAATATTTTCAAGAAGAAAACAATTTTACAGTTTATCCAATAATATTTACAAAAAAATGACGTATTTTTCGTACAATGACATTTAAGGAAATTTGAGTTCAAAATGTTTTTTACACAAATCCAATAAGGCAAAAAAATGATTTGTGTCTATTAGTGTTATTACAATAAATAAATTTTGTAACGTCAAATTTGGGTTTCAAGAATTTAATTTAACCGGTCCCACAGAGGATAATGCAGGTTATAAAATATTTTTTAAAATCGTTGCCCACGCGTAAGAAAACAAAACATAGCAAATGAAGCACTACCATAGATACACCAATTTAATTTGGTCGCTACTGTCGCTAGTGAGGGTGCCATCGCCACGTTAGAAATGTTGCCATACTCAAACAGAACTGAAATTTCAATAAATACCACAGCTGATATTTTAGCGACGGTTATTAAAAGTATACAAGATATTTATTTTTCATGAAATGGCAATTGGAGAAATTTATTCAAAACTGACAATTCTAGTTTCAAATTCGGCAGCGACCAAGTAATGTTGCTAATACTCTAGATGGCAGTTTAACTCAATTTTAAATTGAAATGGAGTCGCACAATATAACTCAATTCGAATCAAATATTACTAAAACAATAATTCACGTTTAACCAAACTAACTATATGTATTTCTATAAATTAATAAATTTAAAAAATGACACTTGAAATAGCGAAAAAAACAATAAGTACCATCAATTTGGGTAAGTTTGCCCATCGGTCTAAGATTAACCCGCTGCATGGAAAAAGGTGCCATGATAATACTAATGCCATATGAATATTTTTTAGTTAAGCAGAGGTATTCAGTAGGCTCTGGTGGTAACAATACGAATTAATGTGTAAAATAATCGGTTTTATTGTTGAATTTGTAAGCTGTCAGCTTGGAATGATAAAACACAATTTAAAAACATATCTTGAAATAAATTGGATTAGCCATATTTTCAGTTTGTATTACTAATCTGTAAACCAAATGCTGTATAGTTTTTCTCATCCTAATTATGTCTAGAATATATAAAAGCACAAAAAAAGTAATGAAGACTTTAAAATCACTTTATTTATAGTAATTACAGCGATTATTTGTATCGTGGGCCAAAGTCACTCGAATTGGATGAAAATTTTGCCCACCTTGTTTTATCTATATTTGTATTTCAATTATAACAATAAATCTGTTTATATTGATTAAATTTCATCTTAATACATTAGTTTATTTGTATGTAGAACAATACCACACATAAATGCAATGGCGAACCATAAAAATACAAAAACCCTCCGAACTGACTCAAAGTTACCCATATTGACTGTAATTAGAAAGTTGTGGGGTTTATGTACGTTTTTGATAATTGCGACTTTGTATGAAGAGCAGCTATCAATTTTTGTATTGATTAATGAACGTTTAAGTTGTATGATTAAACCGTCTTTGATGAACGTATTAATTGCAGTAGATGGTGCAACGACAAAGCATATAAATGAAACGATCGCACCGGCTTTGCTACGTGCAGTCTACGACATCGTAGAAGACATGACTGGTATAGCCTAGTACAGCTTCATAGATTGGTGCGGGAGTACTTTTAGCGGATTAGCGGCTTTTCAGCTCTCTCTCCCTCCGTCGTATTAAGTGGAATATTCTATTGAAATTTTCCGCTTACGGCTTGAATATTTAAATTAAAATCATACTGTCGTAAGCGTATTGAACAATTTAATGTAGAAATGTTGCTTACATAGATATTCAATTCTAGGTGCTTTGGTAAACCAAACTGTATTTATCTTATACAAATAATTCGTCATATATAATGTTATTCAGACTAAAACTAACACTATGAAATGGAAGCGCATTCATGATGTAGGATTAAATCATCAATCAATATTTATATTCTAGTCAGAATTTTAATTCAGTTTCGGTCATAATTTTTAATACATTGGTCAGAGTTTATATATTAAATGGTCATAATATATCGATCAGAATTACAGAGGGCAGAATAAGTAATATATATTCAGTATTTCGAACCTAACCTTACCTTTTATTCTGACAGTATAAGTTTTATTCAGACCGTTCATATTTTCATTCTGACCGAAAATTGATTTAAATGCCGACGATTCAATTTGTTGCCTTTTTATTTTATGAAAATTTACGTACATAGTTAAAGCAAGAGGCTTAACTATAACATACACGCATGGAAAATTTTCTTAAAAAAAAAACAAAAAAAAATATTATTTTATTAAAATCGATTTTTCTCCAAAATAAATTGCATCATTCAAAAATTTATATTCAAGATATTTAGAAGAAATACTAAATTATACGAAAACTACATCTATTGATCTATAGCCTCAAGTCTTTGTACATAAATTTTCTTGCCGAGATACTAAGATGAAAACTATTATTTGATGAGCGAAACCATGCCTATAAAAATATAAAATTATGGAATACGTAAATTAACCGTAATTCACAGCGATGAAGCTGAAAAACTTATTAAAATTTTATATGGGAAATTATTAAACAAACAATTTGGCTCAATGTCAAAAGACACTACATATCTAAAAAAGTGTAACTTTACAGGAGAGCCAAAACACGTTTTTTAGTTTCTTGTGACTCAACAAAGCAGATGGTAAAAACTGATTTTCATAATTCATAATTTATTGTATATATTAAACGCTAACAGCTTTACAATCTTTTGATATTAAACATGGGCAACTTTATGAAGTAAACTTTAAACTTTACTGACAATTGAAGAAACTATAAAATATCAACATAACATTGTTTGACTATCATGCAGTCAAGAATGTAAAATAACAATAACAAAAAAAACATGTTTTTGTCGATATCATTGTTTGATTTTAGCCTCTTGAATTATATGTATACATAGCAACTTTGGAAAGGCAAAAGGACGTAACCCACACAAAACGTGTATTAAATTGTATGCATTGTGATTATCGAGAAAAAAAGACAGAAGGCTACGTCTTTCTGCCTTTCTACAGTCGATATATTATGTGTATGTATATATAAGTGTATTAAAAAGTTTTGTGTGATTTATAAACAACACTTTTTGGCGTGAGTTACGTTCTTTTGCCTTTCGAAAGTCAACATGTAAAATTTAATTAAATGCATCTTAAGCTCCATTTCAAATTCAATGCATTTGTAAGGAAAGTTTAAAAGTTGTGAGAATGGAAAATTTATCACGATTAATAGACGTAAATTTTCTATGTATATATATATATATATATTATACAGTTAACAATTTAGGGAAAATCTTATTCAACAATAAAGATCGAATAGAATCATTATCACAGTGTGGAATATACCGCCTCTCTTGTGAAGACTGTCAAGCTTCCTATGTAGGACAGACAGGGAGAAGCTTTAATATTAGAGTAAATGAACTTATAAGATGTCTCAAAAGTAATAATTTTTCAGAGTTTGTGAATCATTTAATTGAAAATGATCATAATTTTAATAAAAATATTAACGTAGAAATACTCCATTGTGAAAGTAAAAAAGGCATTAAAATGAATAGCTTAGAGTTTCTAGAAATCAATAAAACCATTAAAAGTAATGGAGGATTAGTAAATAACATTTTAAACATAACAGGCGGCTCGCCATTATTAATTTTTTTTCGCTTGGGTTTCCAAGTTCCAGTAATTTATTTGTAAATAGTGTAACAGTTTTTATACCTTACCCCCCTCTGCACGTCTAGTAGAATGGAATAAAACCCACCCTCACTCTTTATTTAATGTAAGCACTACAATCATTAATAATATTTGTCAACTTTTGGAAACGCACGAATTTTTTAAATATAATTCTACCCACACAAAAATCATTGTCCTAGTTTATAAAAAATGTTGCAATATTTTCCTCACATAAAACTGACCCTAGGTGGTGAAACACACTAACCGTATACATAAAGTGGGGAGGTTTACTTATAATTTATGAATGAATAAATTATTAAGGATGAGCACTTGTCTACGGCAGACACTTTTTAGCCAACCATGCTACCCTTCAGATGATGAAGTTGGTTGGTAATATATTTGAAAAGTTACCCAACACAAAGCGCTTCGGTGACAAGATTTAACTTTACCACAGTCACGAGATTATTTTTTGTTGAAAGATGTATATTATTTTGGAAGACAATGCGTTGACATTTAACAGAAATTACATTTGAAAAATTGTGTCAGATGTCAAGGAAAAAGTCATCAAGTTGTTAGTACGTTGCGAGTTGCGAGATTTCGGGATTCAGAATATCTCAATCCCGAAATTCAGGGATTGGTCATTAAGTGTAATTTCATGTTTTAAATTGTACATTTAAAATTTAATTTGTGTTCATTATTGCTTTAATTGGAATTTATATATGATTAAATATTTTTTTGGTCATTGGAATGTTTTTTTTTGTTGATTTAATCAATCATTTACAAAAAAAAAAATTAATTTTATTTATTGCCCTCCATTAATTTAAGAAGCGGTCCTAATTTGTCCTCCATTTCAAATTGATTCAGAATAGCTCTTAGGAAATACGACAAGGAGAAAGAATAAAATAAATTTATATTAAAAGGTATTATAAAAAAACATATATACATGAACAAACCGAAGTACATGTTATAGCTAATCAGGAGGTGTTAATTTGATATATGAATTATTTTTAAGCATTTAGCATAAATCCCGGGATTGTCTGAACATCAATCTCGGGATTACGGGATTGAATAATTGACCGGGATCATGGGATTGGAAGCCCTAGTAGCGTGTTATATTTGTTGAGATTCGGCTAATATTATATACAATATGTAAATTTTTTAACTGTTCCATCAAATACTTCTTTCTTTCTTTAATAATATATATTTTTGCGAGGTTCATTTTAATATTAAGTAAGATTTCAACACTTAAACTTTTTTTTACGTTTATTTTTTGCATCCATACTGCAACGAAGTGGACAAAGTTTAGACATCTTTTATTGTTTAAAGCAAGCTACTCCTCTATACAGCAATAACTCGCCCAATTATGGTGTACGCTACTCCGGTATGGGCTTATGCTCTCCACAATCATCTGAAGGCTCTTCAGATTATTCAAAATAAATAATTGCGACAAATATGTAACGCCCCGTGGTACGTACGTAACTTCCTACTACACAGAGACTTAAAAGTACCTACAGTAAGTTCGTTCGCGATATGTCTCAAAAGTTTCACAGTGATGTAGGCAAACATTATAACCCAACGATCTCTTACCTACAAAATTACGATGAGACAATACTTAAGAATCGGTTTAGACCGAGAGCAGTTCTGCTCAATGACCCCCCATAGATGTAAACAGGGATTTTCTTTGTTTAAATTAAATAAACACACCCCTTTTAATAGAAAATGACTCTCCTCTGGATGCTTCCTTGCGTATTGCATGTGCATGTGTGTATGCGTTTGTATATATATGTATATCTGTGTAGGTGCGGTATGCGGGGACGTATATTTATATAAATGCAATTGGTACCCACGTGAATTGGCTTCATTGTGGATTGCTTAGCTCCGCAGAGATCACGCCCTTCCATCTGCAACGATGGAAGTGGAAAAAAAATAAAATTAACATTAAAGATGAAGGAGACTCAAAGAACTATGACGCTAACGCTCCTTAGAACTTAATGCTCCATCAAATTGATATCCAAAGAGAAAAAAATCATTTTTTGTATTCCATATTTTTAATATTTTTTCCTCTCAAGTCGAAGATGTATTGAGCTTCACTACCATATTATATTTGAATAAATTTCCAGTTAATTTGTTGACTCCATGGTGCAGTGGTTATCCTCGTTGGCTACAGTTACGGATTTCTCGAGTTCAAGTCCAGGTACGGACAGTTTTATAAATAGATTTATGAATTTCTGCTCATAGGCATGAATTTTTGTGATGTACAAAATTCCCTCCCACCTATCAAATTTTAAAAATGGAGCATAGCGAGAACGTTTAGCTATCCACTAGTACAATTTTATTCATCTATACATACTCTCTTCGAAAAAGAGAGGTTGAACAACTGAGTAAGAAGCAGTTCTTGTAGAAAACTTCTGTTGAGATACCTCCATTAGGTGGCCATATGCTCCACATTAAGAGCGGATATGGTATAAAAATATTAATTTAACGGTGTGTAAAAACTGTAATTTCGTTTGGAAAAAAACGATTTATTTTTAATTTTCAATTATATGTAGAACTATTTTATTTACAAATAACAAAATTTTTAACTTTTTGTACGACCTATTTTACGGATAATTTATTATATTCTTCTAATATTAAGATATTAAAAAAAATACTTGATCGAATAAACGAAACACTAAGCCGATCACTTGCACTAAGATATTAAGTAGACTATTAATGACGTGGAACGCAAGTTGAAAGAAGATTACAATCTTTACTTAGTAATACATAGACAAATAATAAGCATGATGATATGAAAAAATTACTAGTGACCAAATATTTCTTCTTTACCCTATTATTGCAGGATAAAAAAAGGTTTCTTAGAAATTTTCGAGTTTGATTAGAGCTGTCACTATTTTTCATTTTCTTGACACTTTTTCCTCATTGTAAAAATGTCAGCTTATAACGTAATAAAAAAGAACAACACTACAAAAAGGGATGTACTTATCAAGGGAATTTATTTTTCACCAGCCTTTAATAAAGGTTCATAAAATATTTTGAGCTTAGGTTCAAGATCAAACGAATAAGTTTATATTCTAGAATGCGTAAATAGTTCAAAAGTACTCAAGGAGCTAATGTATTCCCGAGTACAACCACACAACATTTTATATACATACATATTTAATTTTCAACCCCGTATATTATACTTTCATTTTTCTCCGCGAGACAATAAAATTTCTATCATCATCATTTTTGTCCCGAAAAATGTGTGCACTTTCTAGCCTAATTCAAAAATATTTTTACATCCATCTGTCTTGCTTCAATCAGTGTTGAATGAGTCTAACTACTGAATCATATATCTGTCTTGGTTCTAACTATAATATATAACACTTATTTTTTTATAAACATATCCGCTCTCTTTTCGGAACATATGGTCATCACACGGTTCCTTCAAGATTTTTTGTCCCCCTCTAGTCTTTTTGTTCCCTCCCAGGTCATCGCAGCGTCGCGTAGGTTTGATAAGTACATCGTATAGATGGTCATCAACGGTCTTCGAAGGTGACGAAACCCATCCGGTTGGTAGAAGACACAGGCAGGATTTAGACTCTCCTAGTGCATCCGCAGGACATTTTTTTTTATTTTGGACGTAATAAGAGGTTGGCCCGTTCTGTCTCTTACTTGCGACAAAGTCAAACCAACGGTTAACCTGTGCTTAAATGAATTATGACTTGCGACCGTAAATCAACACCGTCAGAATGCATGCGTTGAATAGGTGGCAGTACAACCGTGAGTCCCAGATAATCCGTATCAAGTTGAAGGTTGCTCCAGCTATTCCCAATCGGATTGCGAGCTATTTACGTGGATTTCCATCTGCGTGATGTGTACTCCCAGCAGTTGACACTCTCGATGTCTTGCTTTGCGCTCGTCAGAAGGTAGTCTGGGTCCGGACAGAAACTGTTACGATACGAGTTGCTTTTGCAGCCTGTCCATTGTTCCACACTGGCGTCTTTAGCCATACATAGTTATCCAATCAGAATCTTCCGACTTTGTTAAATATTATAATTCAGTCATTTAATTTTTTTAAATTATTTTTTAATACTAGATACGCAGTTTGAAGAATGCTTGCAATACTAACACCGAAGCAATTCCTTTTATGGCAAGAGAAGATTTTCTTCTGAAACAAAAATAAAAGAACTGAAGACTTTTTAAGAAGAGAGATGAACGGGTCTGTGAAATGAAAGTCTTCTTTGTAGATAGATAACTGATTGGCATTCATCTTTTCATTCAAGTTTTCAATGCTCTGCGAATAATTCCCTACTCATACAAAATAAATACCTAGCGAGATTTATACAAAAAGCTTACAAAGAAATATGTAGGTTCTAAGTACACAAATTATAATAATACCTCAATATTGTAATGATAGTTTTTCTACATAAGTAAATGTAAGCTTTGATGATTAAACTCAAATGTAGACACTTCACAATATTAAAGTATTTATTTCTACTAGAATTGTTAATTGTTAAAGTTGGCACTACACCATTGTCAGATAGACAAAAATTCAATTTATAGCCATCACATATTTAGTTTTATTCAACTGTAATTATTTATTATTGTTTCTGTTTCATTCAATATAGTCAGAAGAAATGTTAATAAATATTTTGTTTATGCACCAATTTATTCCTATAGAAAGTTTTTGATGAAAAGAGTTTTATACTGTTTATAAATCTATGTAATTATTTTATTATAAACTAGTGAGTAACCGGTATGCGTTGCATTGCCACTCAAAGAAAAAAAGGGTTTGTGTTTTAATTCTGTTTATTGAATTGCTTTTGGATATACAATATTTTTTGTTTTCCGTCTGGTGAGTACACGAATAAATCCGAATGTTTTTCCGAGATTTCGTTGTTTGTACGTATTTGATTCTTTGTTTTAGATTTTTCTAGAAACCTTCACGGGTGTGCACACAACAACTCTCCAAAGTTTAATAGAAATCAGATGAATGGTATAGGAACGCATAAGGGACAAAAAAACAAACAAACATTCATTTATATATATATAGCAAAACAGAGTGTACAACCATAAGTGTTTTAAATAGAAATATTTTATTCTTTTTTGGTTTCTAGATATTATATACCACTATAATATTACCATATTTTCAATACATTAATGAAAAATCTTTAAACAGCCACCCATACAATTTTCATTATATAAAAAACATTTTTTTAAAAAAAGTTAACTGATTAAATTCTTGTTTACTTTTTAAAACGATGTTGATGTCACGGAAATTTAATAAAACTGTCAACGAAATTTTTTCACTGAAAAATAAATAGCCGTCTGGCTTGGCGGAAAAAAATGGTCACACTTCTCAAAGCTTATATTTTTTTTATGTTCATTTACAAATCAATTACAAAATGATTAATAAAATAATTGGCTCTCAACTAATTCAAAATTAATTAAATAATGAGAGTAAGCTTAAGGGTGAGAGAGAAGATTAAATTAATGCAACAGTGACATCTATTAATGGGGAAAAATAGTGATAGAATTTTTTACAAATATATATATAATTCTATGTAATATCAAATTAAACGCGATAATCTGTATTGAAGATTATATCTAATATTAACGAATACAAATAACTTAAGGCTACGGTCTAGTTTTTCTTATTTTGACAAAGCTCACCGAGTGAAGATACCTGCCAATGGTGATGCCCCTGCGAACAGCTTTCAAACAGTTCAACGATATTGCTTTATCGCGTAGATGCTAGTGAATTCAGAAAATTACTGGTTTATATATACCGTACTGGACCGACTATAGGGTGACCCTTATACAAGCCCCATTTTATTAATCCACTTTTAGGGGGGAAATGCCCGATTATAAGGCGATTACCATTTAAAAAGAAAGAAAATTTAAATATTGAACAATATTTATTACTATCTATTTGAATACATATATATATTATTTATATAATGTAGGTATTTATTGTCAATATAACTAATTGGTTTTGATATTCTCAACTCAAAAAAATTTTAGTTATTTATTTTATGAAAAAGAAGTAAAGGTTAAACACTGTCAGAACCTGTAATACGCCGGTAATTTGTAAGCAATGCTATCTGTTTAATGCACTCATTAAAATAAACTGTGATGGAAGTAATAATATAGTAATCTCGCTCATCGCGAGGCAGTGAATTTATTGTTCGTTTGTTTGAGACTTGAATATAAGGCGATCCACCTATTTTTGTGACGCATTTTTAAATAAAAATCTCGCGCTATAGTCAGGCTAATACGGTAATTATTTTTAAAATAGGTTTTATCGGAACTTACTCAATATTATCATTATGTATACGTGTTCACATTGAAAATATATTATAATAATTATTAATAAACTATATATTTTATGTTTTTAATAACTTATAAATAAAAGATAACAAACAAAAAGATAAATTGTATATTTTTTTTAGTATTGGAATCTTTAATACGCGATAGAATTGGTTTTATTGACCGTAAAACGGCAGCAAAGCCAAATATTTACGCACAACAATTTTCCTTTGACACCCAAGTACGATTGTACATTTTATCTTGAAATAATATTATTGGTCGTTTGGTTTACTAACTCGGATTTCATTTCTGCTTATTCAAAGATTTAATATAAATAAATACGCCTTTGACACAATACGATACTTTGAAATACATTAAGTAAAACATTTATTTATTGAAGTAATATTATTTTAACTTAAGTACTGTCAGATACAAACAAATATTGTTAAATATGCTTCATTATTATCGTTAGCTGTTCAAATAGTGTGCAAGTAATTGCTACTAAATTCTGTAGAGATATGTATAATATTTCGCTGCTGTTGCTATTATGACGAATTTCATTGTCGAAACGAGTATCTGCTACATTTATAGGTGACACAATTCAAACTGTCATATTTATTTTATTTCAATTTTGACATACCTTCAATAATAGATCTACAGCGTTCTGTGATCGTTTTTTACAATTAAAAATTCACTTTTTAGTGTACTTTATTTAAATAATCTAATTTGAAGTAAACATTAAAAAAACATATATAAGTTAGCTGTTTCTTGCTATTTGTTCCTATTTTAGTTTCAATCCCTTTGAGGAGTATGGCCGCATACGTGCGTCCTAGTGTTGTGTTGTCTATTATTCTTTATTGGCTTACAATTAAATGCACTTGTGTTTAGATCATATTCACTTTCATAAAAATAGTTTTCACTTTTAAAAATTACATTCCACAAAAAAACAAATTCTTTCACTAAAAATAAAGTGATGATTAACATTGAATATTTTCACATAAATAAAATAGTTTTCACTCAATATAAATACTCACAAAGCTGTAATGAAATGTCACTTATTCTTCTACCCTATATTAGGCGGCCTATATTTTTGCTCCACGTATTAGAATACATAACACAAATCAAACCAGACCAACCCTAACATAACCTACTACAACTTAACTCACTTTCTTAAAAGAATCCGTGACTAAGTGGAAACTATTAAAATTAAAGTCTGAGTGTACTAAGTTAATACTATCTAATCCAAGGTCCACACTATCGAAATGAACATTCAAGTGTACCACGTGAATATTATCTAACACAAAGTGCAATTATTTATAACCGTTTTTTATTCAATTATTATTATATCTTCAGATATGGATACTGCACATATTTATCAGTGATTTTTGGTACCTAGTTACATTTTTTTTTGTTTGTTTCAAATTAATAAAAGCGTTTTGTAAAAAGTTAATATTTGGAAACAAATTTGTTGCCATATAATATGGAGCGTAAAATTTCATGTCAGTTCGAACGACCCCACCCCCCCCCCCTTCATGGAATCAGCAGTAATAGAGAACCACGTGCGCACAAAACGTAATAAAAATCTACACTCAAATAGGAAGTAATTGCTTCTTCAGAATTAGTTAAAAGTTATAATGAATTAATTAATTAACATTTTTAACTGCGTTTCAAAATTCTAAAAAAAATATTTACTTCTTAATAAAACAAGTAATATTCATCACAGATTTGTTTTTGTGAGTGGTAATAGTAAAAGTTATCAAAACATACGAAAAAATTAATAAAAATAACTCACCCTTAATTATCTTTAAATAATAAACCGGTTAAAACCAATTAAATTAAAAACATCGATCGTCCAGCTTATTATTTAGACAACTCAAAAAAATTGAGTTAAATCTGCAGTTATATATGTAAAATTTTGCGCTCTATCTGTCTCAGTACTCAGAAAATTCAAAAATGCCACTGAAAAATACTAAGGCAGATAACCGCACAAAGAATTAAACAAGATATTGATATTTCTAAGTCATTAAAAGAATATTTTTAAATTTCCATCTACTGACTATACTCGAGAAGTACCATGTGACCATTTGAATATCCCTTTTCCATTTCTCAGTATGGGTTATCTGGAGATGTCGGAGTAATGAATTGGAGTATCGAAATATCCACTTAAAAAATAATGCTTATTTTTTCATCAAAATATTTCATAAAAACATTGGAAAGCAATTCGCTCAAGTGTAGTAAAATAGTGTCAGAAAAAATAGCTCTATCATTAAAATGTCACGCAATTCTACTTGTGACCAGCGGGTTAAGACTAATTGCAACGAACCCTTGTGGTAATTAGTTTTGCCTTAGAATTACTTAAGTGTTTTCTGAAATAGTGCTCTATCGGTTGTATGTAATAGATGATACATTTCTGAGGAATAGTAAAGCGAATGCCTTTTGTATAAAATACGTTAACAAGAGATTTTTCCTTTATCTTTACAATGCCTCATATACACCATGTTTGTGTGTATTGCTATTTTAAACAGAAAACAAGCATTCTAGCTATGAATTCCTACTATTCAGATATCAAATAGTTTCTGAAGTATGAAAATAATATCAAAAATTCGATGTGAATAAGTAATAACATTATATTTACCAAAATAATAAATTAATAGTTTATTAAAATATGTAAGAAAAATAGCTAATTTTTAATGATAATTGCGTTTATTCAAATTTTAAATCACTGTATAATATTTTAATAATGATACGACACCTACATCTTATAATAGTTTACTAATTATTATACCATTTCTGTCAAATCCCAGATAGAGACAATATAAATACACATTATTTTGTATTACAACAAAATGTGCAGCTGTGTCGGATTACTCCAATGGTATTTCTTCAATTACGGCATGCTTAAGTGATTTTTTGTAGACATTTCATTTGTCAAAACTCAAGTATTGTGATTTAAGATAATGTACTGAAAGCGCTTGAGTTGGGTGGAGAAAACCACCTCTTATTCATTATTGTTTTTGAAATCTGGAGAAACTGTTATGTAATATTTCCTTGATTTTGTAAAATAGTTCATTTAAAATTATTACGAATAGTGTTTGAATAGTATTCGAATATCAAATAGTTAAAAAAGACTGAATATATTCGGATATTGATTCGAATATTTAAGTTGGACTCCCTAATTCTAACCCATTATAATTAAAAACAGGAATTAATTTTAAACTTTGCATTGACAACAGATATGTTTTATTTAAAAAAATACTTTTTGTATTACTCTGTTGATTCAAAGTACGGGTGTTATACTTATGTTTTAAGGAGAATTGTGCATATATTATATCTTATCAAACTTAAAAGTCAATCAAACAAAAATGCGAAATGATTCCTTGTGTCTATAGATTAAAGACATGTAGTCATTAAAATTTATCTAAAAAATCTTTTAAAAGTATTTTTTTTCAAGCAGATTGCACGACTTAGTTGAAAAAGGGCCCATATCCATTTTCAAATTATTGTTTACGAGCCACAGTGATAAAAGTGGTTTTACGATGCAATTTAACTGTATTTTTGTGTTATAAATACCGTGTCAGTTATAACTGCTGAATATGTTTTTATTATTTGAAAATATATCACTTTTTTACATAACGTACGAAAAAAAAGATTTTATTTACATATTTAGACGGCGGGGAAACCTTTCTTAAATCTTTTTTGTTTGTAATTAGACATCACCGTTTGATTAACCAAAAAATAAAATACAATATTTTATATAAAATTAATAACAGAAACACAAAGTTTCAGCCAACTATACGTATTGTTTTTTTTTTTTAACAAACTATTAATTTACATTTTTAAATAATACGTACGCACTAATAAAATCACCTTTGGGAGTAAGTCACTCAAAATCGAATGAGCAAAACCACCATGTTTGTTTTTTTTGTGAATTGATGATTTATAATAATATATTATTTTGAGGTTATGTCAAAATCAGAGTAACACAGAGGCATCGTACATTATTTCACATTATATTTCTGTTCTGAGTATTTCGAATTTGACTAATCTCCCGGGAGACGAATGCCAAGCGGGCAAACAACACGACGCATCGAAAAGAACGAAAAGTCGACAAAGAAGATCTGACCTGTGACCCTTCTATATACATGTATTCGCCCGTTTTTGGGCTTTCATAACATGGGAGAGGTTTCACGCGGTCGTGTTCTATCTACATCGGCGCCATTTTTCACGATCGCAGTCACTGCCGTGTTTCTTTCGCTGGCCGCTGAAAGCTCTTATAATACACGTACATGCGTATTTACATAACTGTTTTTATTTCACTGAAAAGCTTTGACATTTTATCCACACATTTTTCATAAGTAAAAAAAACACGGTGAAAGCATTTTTTGTTTTGAGATTGAATTGGCATTTACTTGATAGAACTCCATTATAATGTGATAAAAGAACAAAGTATTTAGTTACACAAAATTTTATTAAATAGTTGATAGCTATTTCAGCCTAACTCCATCGTCAGAACTATCGCCACTGGCGTTAAGCCGAAACAGCCATCAACCACCGAATAAAACTTTTTAGAATCAAAGACTTTGCTATTCCATCCCATTACGATTTTTGGCAGTCATTGTCTCTAAATCAGGGGCTCGCAATTAGTTTTTGATCAGGAGCACAATTATAATTAACATTAAAGTGACGGACGCACTTTTCACATCAACAGTCGAAAGGAAAAAGGAAGATACCCACACAAGAAAAATGTGTATAACTAGCACAAAACATGCTAATACACTATATTTATATATAAATATATCGACTTTAAAAAGGCAAAAGGACTTATCCCTTCGTCTTTTCAAAATATTTCTTCAGTAATCACAATGTATACAATTTAATAAACGTTTTTTTTGGCTATACACTTTGGTCTAGAAAAGTCAATGAGCAAAACCCATCGTCAGTGACAAAACGTACAGAAATGTTCGAAATTTGAATGATTAAAATTTGAGATTAACAAATTCCATCAACTACCCTAAGTCGATATCTGAAATTATAATATATTGATTCAATTGACATTTGCTTGTGGAGTTCCGCTGTAGTGGGATAGAATAGCAGAGTGTTTAGTTCTACAAAGTTTTATTCGGCGGTTGATGGTTGTAGAACTAAATATTTTATACTATCATTTTTTATAATTTAAGACATCGACTGAGGGTGCTTAATGGAATTTCAATATCAAATTTGGATTATTGAGATTTTGTACACTTCCATGTATTTTGTCACTAACGACCTGGTTTTCTCCTTTCGGTATCTTCAGGCATTCGAGCACACGAATGCCTGAAGATGCCGAAAGGCGAAACCCGGGTCGTTAGTGACAAAATACATGGAAGTGTACACAATCTCAATAATCCAAACTATCGTTTTTTGTTTCATATCTTAATAATTAATATAATGAAAATCGAATATTGTTATACCAACTACGCTTATCAACGATATAATTGAATTATTTCGTGGTTATTGTGGTATAACCGAGTAGGAAGAATGTCTTAGATCGCTACATGGCTACGGTACCGCTAATAAATTGTTGGTTACAATAACATGTTTTATGGTCGTTAAGTTGTATGGTAAACGTTTTTGGCTTTCGATGATTTACTTAAAAACCACGGGTAGAGAACACGCCGTATAACTTCGCTCTCCGGCTCTCGTATTTAGTATCACGTGATTTATATACGGCTCTAGGATCCATACTGGTACATACACTGGATCCATATACTGCTCAAAGATCCATACATACTAATACACTGACACGCTCTGTGTGGTATCAGTGTAGTAAAAAGAGCAAAGTAACGCAGCGTATACTCTACGAGTCATTGAATGGATACTTTAATACATTTATGTTTTAACCAATTTACCGTTTTTTACCAAAGGCATCGTATCTGAGCTGTTTTAAGCCCTCTTCACCCACCCCGCATCCAGACCTGAAAATGGGACCCATAAATGGTAGAATAAACCTGAACCTTTTTAACCCTAAGTATTCTTCCATAATTCAGTATTCAGGTGTCAAAACCTGATGTGTACTTTTGCTAATTATGCAAGAGAGCTGATTGAAATGAAAAGATTGTTTGAGTTCACTTGCTTCATTTTGGATGTGGACACGATTTTTTTCTTGAAGCAATAATTGAACAGTAGTGTTTTACAACTCTTTCAAATCACGCACAATCTGATATTTTAGTTTTCCTTTTATTTTTATTTAGATACAAAACAATAAAATTCTTATCTGATAGATGACATTTCCGTTATTTCTGTAAACGTCGGCGTCCGTGGCGCAGTTGGTAGCGTCGCTGGCTACGGTTACGGATGTCTCGGGTTCAATTTCCGGTGCGGACGGTTTTCATAGATTGATATTTCAATCGATTTATGGATTTCTGTTTGTAGTCTGAGTCCTCTCTCCCACCCATCCTATCCTCACGGGGCGTAGCGAGAGCGATAAGCTAACCACTATTCCTATCATAGCCCTTTCCTTCTATCCCTACTCTCTTCGAAAAAAAAAACTGGTTGAGCAACTGAGTAACAAACAGTCCTCGTACAAAAAAAAACTATTTTGATACCTCCATTAGGAGACCATATGCTCCACATTGGGAGCGGAGATGGAATTTTTTTTTTAATCTTGCCGTTGTCAAATTTATTCGTTTTATCTATATATATATATATAAATGAATGATTGTTTATCTCTTATGCATTCCTATACCATTCATCTGATTTCGATGAAACTTTGGTGAGCGGTTGTGTACATACCCGTCAAGGTTTCTAAAAAAATCTAAAAAAAATAATCAAATCAAACAACGACATCTCGGAAAACCTTCGGACTTATTTGTGTACTCACCAGACGGAGAACCAAAATTAATTTGTATCCAAAATCACTCCAATAAACGGAATCAAAACGTAAACACTATCTTTCTTTTAGTGGCATTGCAACGCATGCGCGGGTACTTGATAAAAACAGAGATCTTAATATTAATGTTTTTTAAATGTTTATTTTTTCTTCGCACAGTACAGTACCTTGTTAACATGTGAAATGTCAATAGCAGAAAGCAATCAGTAGACATCAAAAATTTATTTAACTACCTCAACTTCTAGCAAGCGAATGTTGATGAATGGTATTGAAGAAACTTGTAGGGACGTGCCCTTCGCGGAGTGCCACCTACCTACATCAAAGAGAAAAAAAAACTTTGAACTCAAGTTACTGATGAGATAGCTGCTGAAGTGGGTATGGTTCCAAGGTTTATTACACCAATTTCGCTTTGAGCAAAACTCAGATGGAAACTTTTTTCCTCAACCCTACATGAAAATAAGTACACTGTCAACACACGCAACAAAAAATTCGTGGAACGTTCCATGTGGATTTTAGAGTCACTGAAAAACACTCGATTTAAAAAACTTATTACCTAATATATATTTATTATTCCATACCAACGATTTGGGTAAGTTTTCCCATCGGTTTAAGATTGACCCACTACATGGAAAAAGGATTTGTTGTAATAGCATGATAATACATTAGTATAACCATATGAATATTTTTTAGTTAAGCAAAGGTATTGAGAATACCTTTGCTTAACTAAAAAATATTCATGGTGGTAAAAACACGAATTAATGTACAACATGATTTGTTTTATGTTGAATTAGTAATCTGGAATGATAAAGCACAATTTTAAAACTTCTCTTGAAATAAATTGGATTAGCCATATCTTCAATTTGTATTTCTTATCTCTAAACCAAATGCTGCATACTTTTCCCCCCATCTCAATTATACAGAATATATGAAAGCATAAAGAAAAGTTGCAACGACTTTAAAATCACTGAATTTATAGTAATTACAGTGATTATTTGTATCGTGGGCCAAAGTTACCCGATTTGGATGCCAACTTTGACCCAACTTGTTTTATCTATATTTATATGTCAATTATAACAATAAATCTATTTATTTTAATTAAATTTCATCTTAATACATTAGTTCATTTCTATGTAGAACAATACCACACATAAATGCAATGGCGAACTATAAAAATACAAAAACCCTCAGAACTGGACCAAGGTTAGCCAGATTGACCGTACTGAAAATCATTTGATTCCACCAACTTTCTAATGAATTTGAAAAAAACTTAATTAATAAATAAAGTGAGGGTTTCGAAACTTTCAGTAACACATTAAAAACATTTAAACTAGATATAAACTCGACTTAATATGTTGTTTCAATCGTTTTAAAGCATATTTAGGTATACAAAAACAGAAAGTCAAAATTTCAACTGTCAAAATTTAGCAAGATTTTGTTTTCCAGGAGACAAAGTTTTCATACAGACAACAAAAGAATGCTAATTTTCTTATTCTTTATTCAAATAACGACAGTATCAGCTGAATTTATTACTCTAGAATTACTTGGCCGCCGCCGAATTTGGAATTAAAATTGAAGTCCAGGATAAATTTTCCCAATTGCCATTTTATGCAAAATAAATATCTTTCGACAATTCATGTCTACTTTTGATAACCGTCGCTCAAATATCAGAGTACTGTTTCTACTTTAAGATGGTGTACTAAAATATCAATTATAAGTATGAAAAAATATTTTTTAAATAGTATTTAAAACTGTATTTCCGTTTAATTATAAAAATGTATTATTTACATAAAAAAAAATTTTCATTTTTGAATAAACAAATAATTTTGGTTGAATATGGCAAAATTCCTAAAACGACAGTGGCGCCTTCACTAGCGGCTAAGTTAAATTGGTACATCTATATCATAAATCGACATTAAATCGACAAGTGGGAGGGTCAGAATTTTTAAACCTAAAACCAATGTAAAATTATGCTTCCCTTCCAAAAAGTGGTCAATTTATTTTTCTAATTTACATCATTTGACTGAGACCTGCTCTGCGGTCTTTAAAATGATATCCAATAATTAGCTCATTTTCGTATTTTTGAGGGTTACATCAATTTGAGAGTTAAATCAGTTTTCATCACATTTAATAAATGTAGAATAAATACAACAAATTGTATTTTAATAAATAAAGGGAATAGCCTCTTATGCCAAATGGAATTTATTAACTATAGTAATAATAATTATTATAATAAATATTTCATACAATATTATTTGAAACTAAATATTGTATTGATTAAATTGGCATTGAGATGGCCTTTCACCAACATTGGACATGCGTCACACAGATACAATATCAATATGCGCTTCTTTTTCGAGAAATTTAGATATGTTAAGACATTATTAAATTAATTGAACTGCCATTGGTTTGGTAGACCTCTATTATATCGAAAATATACTGTAAACTAAACCCAATATAAAATTATGTTTCCCTTCTAAAAAGTGGTCAATTTATTATAGATCTGCTCTGTCGTCTTTAAAATGAGATCCAATCATTATCTCATTTTTGTATTTTTTGAGGGTTATATCAATTTGACCAAAACACAAAAAGTGAATTACTCAAATAAAATCACTGTTCAGTTTTATTGTATCTGCTTAAAATACTTGATACGGAAAACCGGTAACGATAATATTGTTAAATTGGGGAAAAGTTACAAAAAAATATATTTTATTATTGTAAATACGATGAACTTTTGGCAGTTCACACTATTTACGCCATTAGTATATGGAAAAATGTATGTACATTCCTTACATTGTTCTGTCTATAAAAAATTGGTAATAAGGTCATTTGTTCTCTTCACCATTTCACGTTTGTTTTTGAATTAAGAAAAAAATAGCTTTTGTAGACTTTTAAATACAAAGATAAACTCATCAATGTGTGTGAGTGCGTACTTACAAATTTTATATTCATTCATTTTTTCGAGTTTTAAAGGTTCTTTTCAGGAAAAAAGAATTGAAGCTAGATGAGCATAATCTTCTTATACATTGCTTCGCTCTTTACACTTACAAAGGTAAATTTAATCCGGCTGTCTTAATGCTTTTTAAAAATTTCGCTCAAGAATTTGTTAGTATGAGTTTTCCGTAAAGCAGATATTCGTTTGCTGAAAGTATTTACTTGTTTGCTGAATTAAATGTTTCGTTTTTTAATTACCTCCAAGACCAGACAGCTTATAAATACTTCTCCGACCATTTCTCTTATCTTCTGTCGGAGGATGATACTATTTTCTAATTTGTTTTACAAAACTGAAAAGATTGATAGCCACTCGGGATGCTCATACAATTTGAAACACCCACGAGCACATCAGTTAAATTTTTAATAACCTAGTGTTTTTTTCGTACATTTGGGTATGTTTTATACAAAGTAAGTTCCGTAAAATAAGTGTAACGCTCTCAGGCTCATGGCCAATTCAATTGTATGACCGATATATCTCGACCAATCTCCAGCAAACAGAGAGTGGGTGACCAAAGACGAGACACCAATGGGGCAATGCACGAAAAATATTATCAGTATCACGCTGGCTGAGTGTCGAGATGGGCGTAGAAAATATGGTTGCAGAAGGTTTGTTCCTCAAGAAGCAAGAAAAATAAATATTAGGTACTCATACTTCCAAACCTCTTCCCGCTGGGTTTTTCATTTTGCGATTAGAATATTCTACAGATGATACGTCCCAGATTGACCTTCTCCTTTCTATCTATATTAAAAATCTTTCTGTATAAAAATAGATAGCTTTTTAATGAAGAAAATGAAAATATGTGAACGATACCAATGTCAAATCTGAACGCAAACTGCTTGTGCAGTACGGAACGCGTGATAAGAAGCAAGTTATCTTATTGGTTGGTCTCCACTCTGATCGCCCTAAGAGTTTGTTCTTGTTTCCTTGACCTCCGACAACCGGGATGGTTACCACAAACACGTGCGTAAACTCTAATTTCCTTTTTTCTGCCTTGTGGTTGCTGGAGACCGGTCGACAATGCGTATCTAAGGGTTCAATTTTCTGAATACATTTTCAAACCATCTATGACGTTTCCTTCAAATGAATGGATGCTTAGGAATCGCGTTTCTACTTTTGCTGAGATTTAATTTAAAAATAGATTACAGGGATGTAATTTAAAAATAGAGCAACCGTCGACCTGCCGCGAGCCGATAGCCAGTAAAACAATATTTATTCAATCCGTGTGTAAGGTAGTACAGTTTCTGCCCGCGTCTTCAATTTTGTTCCACTATTGCCAACTGTATTGCTTCGTTTCCCACAGAGGTCCTTAATGTTTTCATCCTGCCTTAACCCCGATATCTTAATTCCATTGCGGGTGAAAAGGGAGGACGATTTCGCACTTACTATTTATTTCTGTATTCCACCATTTTATCTTTACCCTTTCTGAAAAGAACTTAAGCAACGGACCTATTTCAAGTTACAATTAAAAACCGTCTGTTAAAATTAGGTCCATATTAAAAGTGGCCAATAAATATTGTATGCAATGCTTGAGCTAGCTTTATGATTGGAAAATATCGACCGTTGAGGCAATGTTTTGCAAATTCCGGATGTTTGGTATAATGTTTTACATGATGTGTTTTTACAGCAACACATCTTTATTGTATTATATTATACTATACCAGGGTTGGCAAACCTATGGCACACGTGCCACCTCTGGCACCTACAAAAATTTTACTGACACGTGAGCATTTTACTCTTTCAGTTTTTTGCAGAAGAAAAACCAAATACAAATTTTAAAGCTTTCTTTAAAATGTAATCAAGACTGATAAATTAATTTTTAATCCAAATTGGTGACATATGTAACATAAATATAAAGCATTTGGGATACAAAGAACAAATTTATAATGCATATTATTTGAATTCATTTTTAGTGCATTTATATGCAATCTTATTGTAAGCTTTATATTATTGAGCCGTATATATAGCTTTTTCATTTATTGATAAATAATTTTATTATTTATTCGCACGCGCAAGAGAAAAGGTTCACCACTGCTGTACTATACGTATAACAGCGGAACAAAAAATCACAGCTATAACTAGCATGAAAGAAATCAAAAACTACACAACCAATCAATAGTGACTTTTTTTACCATGTCCGTTCCTAATGTGGAGGCTTCCAAATAGAGGTATATCAACAGAAGTTTCCTACAAGAGCTGCTTGTGACTCAGTTGCTCAACCAATCTTTTTCGAAGAGAGTAGGGATAGAAAGACAGGATAGAATAAATGGTTATCTCATCGCTCATCTTACGCTCCGTTTTTAGTATCGGATGGGTGGAAGGGAATTTTAGACATTCGTGCCTACCAACAGAAATCCATAAATCGATTGAAAAATCAATTTATTGGCTTGATCGGGACTTGAATCTGAAACATTCGTAACCTTAACCTACGAAGTTAACCACTGTAACACGGAGCACTGCACTGATTTACCGTCTTCCGCCACTATGCAGAAGATGTATCTATCGTTTTTATTGGTATAATATCTTAAAGTCTTTTTAATATTATTATTCTAATTGTACAATTAAAATTACTTTTAATTTTTAAACATTATTTTATAGTGACAGATAAAGTTCTCAGTACCACTCGCTTAATTTGTTTTAACAGTTATTTGATGATTAAAAAAACATTAATTTTATGAAGTTATGCTTTTGGTATAGGCCATATGGTTTATATGGCTATGATATACGCAGTAACAATCCCTATTCACTTTTACTGGTGTCATTATGCTGAGAGTAACGATTTGATTCTAATGGTGTCGTAAATTCTTTACGTATCTTAATGTTATTTTTATTAAAAATAATGGAAAATAAAAAATGCACGTAAGCAAAAGTAGTCGCATAAAATTTTTTACAGTTTTAATAATTGTACAAAAACATTACAACAATACTCTTTGTATAGAGCAGTGCTTCCCAAACTTTTTCATTCCACACCCCACAAAAATTTCAAAAAAACTAAATTAAATTAATTTAGTTAATCAATAGCTTAATATCAGTGGTGGACAACCTATTTGAAAAAAGGGCCAGTATATCCATTTTCTAATTTTTTACGGGCCGCATAGGGTAAAAGTATTGGAAAATATACCATACGAGATATCCATTTTATTATTTTTAATTTAACAGTTACATAATTTTAATACATATAATTTGTTATTTTGGGCTGCAAAATATATAATTTTGGACCACAGTTTGTCCATACGTGGTTTATATACATATTATATAGTTACACACACGACTGCATTCTACAACTTTTTAAAAGACAAACTTTTAATAAAATCATGAATGGTGTATTCATATATAAAGTATATGTACACATTTAAAAGGAAGAAGGCATAATTCAACAATCAGTTGATAATGCTCGTTATCATTGTAAACATTGTGAACACCTTAAAAGTGCATAATTGAACACTTGTAATTGTTTAAATAATAGCTCTTTTGGACAATTTTACGTCCCTCCCAGAATTCCACGGCCTGTTTAGTTTTAGTTTAAACTGTTCACAGCTTAGGAAGCACAGAGTATAGAGTAAAAAAAAATTAATGCCGCAATGATGATATATTTGTTATAGTAAATTGTTTTTACGTATTACATCTACGAAAATTATTTTTAAGCTCTTATACAGAAAAGCTATAACACAGTAACTATTCAGAATACTATTATTTTATTCACAGACTTAAAAAGCCTTTTATTATAATTATTTTTAAATGTAGAGAAACGATGAGTGTCCTGTAACTTCATTAATTTAATTGTACCCAGGTATGTGATGGTAGTGATGGTGGCTATTCATTACTTTTACCAGTGAATTTTAAGAGCAACAATATAGGCCCGCGATTGACGCTCTGCCCATCCCTGATACAGATCATCGAAAATCAGGAAAAATCTTAAATAATTGCTCAAAGAATAGATACACAAATGAGCTTAAAGGTTTTAATATAAAGTAAACAGTTTTGCTTATCATAAAATTATATAATATATATGACAGTTCATTTTTATCTCTAATCACGTAACCAAAAAAAATCAACCAAGTGTCCTAACAAAATATATCTGTGTAGTGCTTAATATATTTCCGAATGAATCCAGTTTTGGGCTGATAAAAGTTCAGTCATTGTGATAACTGGAATTAGGAGATAAAATATTATTTATAATAATAGATTCGAAATTATAAATCAGAAAAAATTGACGCATTCTATTCTGACAGAAAAGATTTCGTAAAAAAAGGGGCCAAGTAAGAAGAATGTTTTATTTTTTTTTCAACAATTGGTCCAACACGCTTGTAATATTCACCATTTTAAATTTCCAAATTAAAATGCTGCATGTACTTTTTGTGGTTATAATGGTTACAAGCCAAACTCCTTTCGAAATATGTATTCTACTTGACACAATATTTAAATTGTATGGAATATTGTTTTCACTTTTAGCAAAATTATCTTTGAAGTATGCTCTGCCACGCTCGCATGCTTCAAAACGCCACGGGATATTTAATTGCGTTTTATTTTATGTTGATATTACTATTTATCAATTTATTGGAAAAAAATAAAATATATATTAATCGAAGTATATTTTACATTACCTTATAAAATGCACTTTGAATTCTGTCTTGCACACTCACGAGCTTCTATTACATTTTTGTATGTGTATATAATACATAACATGTTGTGTTATTTTGACATATCGTCGGTTTAACTAGCAAACTGAGGAAAATTTTCAGGAGAGGTTTAAAACTCAATAAATTTAGTTTAACCAATGTTATTTTTAAATTTCACATAATGTATTCACGTATGTTAAACCTTCCGTACTCATGGTGTAACAATGAGTTATGTTGTCTGTGAAATACGTCATACAAAAAAATTGAATATTTTGCTATTTGTTAAAAATTAAAAATATCTTTACGTCTTCTTTGTACAATTAATCATAATTTGAAAACCTCGTCATTTTTACCATCTAAAAATATAAAAGTATAGTATTATAACAATTAGAATAGCATAGTAACAATCCAAGATGCATGACGTACTGAATGCAACCATTTTTTTTTCAAACGGCAGTGAGATACGTCTCTAGTTTGTTCTGCTATGAACAATTTCGATTATTGTATTTTTTGATAATTTAGCATAGTTTTTATTTCAGGTTTTCCATACAAAATATGATGTTAAATAATTATTTAATACTACATAAAACCATATTTCACTTCGCTTTATAAATGCGTGTATATGACAAAAATCACAATGTAACGAAATTTGACTGCATGAGTTCCGAAGCATTTTTTTTAGCATGAAAACGGAAAGGTTAAGCTCGTAAAATAGCATAAGTTGAAACAGAGTTTATTGAGTTTTAAAATTCTCCTTTGCTG
This sequence comes from Himalopsyche phryganea, assembly GCA_022494535.1. Lineage (NCBI taxonomy): Eukaryota > Metazoa > Arthropoda > Insecta > Trichoptera > Rhyacophilidae > Himalopsyche > Himalopsyche phryganea. The sequence goes on along the minus strand of JAGVSL010000001.1, from coordinate 12,977,403 downwards.
AAATGTAGCTTTGCAGTCAGTTAGTTAAGAGGACAATAAAATTTTGTATTGACATTCTGGCAAAATGTCTTTTAATCAACACGATTTATAAATAAACATATTTACTTTTCTGAAATGCATGTATTGCTTAATTGGTTTAATTGGCTCAAAACTTACTGTGCATACATTTATATGTATATCAATATTATATTCAGCGTTTTTATAATAATAGAATTTATTAGCTGTGGTATTATTTATATCGTAAATTGCTCCATTTCTACCGATGCCGCGTCAATTCTCATTTTATCAAAACACAATTTGCGATTAATCAATAAATATATCTTATCTCGATTGATACAACACTAAACAATATTATATTGAGCCTGACACTATATTTTTCCAAATTATATTACAAACTATACCTGCTAAGATTTAATATTTGACGTTCCAAAATTATTTTTCCGCAAAATAATATCGCATGGTATTGTACTATTACTTAGCGGAATTTCCGTATGAATAATTCCACCAATGGCATGATAATGATGGATTAATAGATTGTATTATACTAGACACATACGTAGCTAAGGGAACTGTTTCAGCATTATCGGTTAACCTAGTAACACATTCAAAATTTGCATCAAAATGTAGTACTAGACTGTACATCTAGGCAGAAATAAAAACTAAAGAAACGCGCAACGTGAAAAAATGATTTCCGGATCCGAAAAAAACTAATTTATTTTATATACACGCCATTTTCTTTTACCAAGAAACAAAAAAAAAACATTTTTCGATGCATTTAGGGTGACGAATTTACATTATTTTATACTCATAATTTAGTGGTGAAATTATTTTATTTCTTCCTACAAAAGGCATCTTTATTTCATCAAACAGTCTTATTTGTGAATTTGATAATTGGAACAGCTAGCAATATTATACAGGTTTTTTTAATGGAAACTTTTCAAAAAATTTCAATGTGATAAATATGAAAAAATCATTTAAATTCTATTGGGTATCTATCAGGGATTTCGGTATTCACAATAAACGTTTCAAAAAATATTCATATTTCAAATTAAATGCTTTCTGATGAACTACAACAATGTATTGTCTTGTTTTTTTTTTATTATTTTACTAAAAAAACAATTTCCCATTCCAATTGAATCAATAATGAACACTTAATATACAATTTAAATTATGAAATTACGCTTAATGACCGATTCCGGGATCCCAGGATTGAAATACTGTAAATCCCGAAATCCCGGGCTCATAAAAAGGATCCGGAACTGGATACCCTGGTGGATATTTATTTATTGTTTTTAAATTACTCAAATTCCTAATTATTTATATTTAAAAACACGTGCAGTTTTATTTAGTTCTGGTTTTGACAAACTGACTTGAACTTACATGAAACCCACCATGGTTTTTAATATTAATTAGTTTTTTAGTATAAGAAATATCCAATGTATTTATTCACCAATATCACTTTACTAAAATTTGAGGATAATCAATATCACCTTTATTTTCATTTTAGCATACACAATTATTCCGTCTTATCGTGTTGAGCGAGAAATTAAATATAAACTGTATCGCTTTACGGTGTGTGATTTCTAGTAATTTAGGGTTTCTTTTACTCTTCAACTTTAGTTAATTTATACGTTTACCATGCCATATGAAATAATGCTTCAAAGATTTTCATATTATTTATGGTATGTTGTGTTAACATACCATCGACTATATTATTTGCTAATTAATATTCAAAGTTTGAGTAAGGAAATGATTTGGCTCAATGTAACACTGTATAATTAGATAAAAATAGCTAAATATTATTAATTTTACAGTAGTTATATAATATAGCTCGACATCAAACCATCATCAGAACTTTAAAAAGTAGCTGTTTTCTTCTTTCTTGATGGGTTATAAATAATTTTACTTTGTGTTAGATAGTATTCATTTGGTACACTAAAACTTTGATTTTAATAGTGTCCACTTAGTCACGGATTCTTTTAACAAAGTGAATTAAGTTGTAGTAGGTTATGTTAGGGTTGGTCTGGTTTGGTTTGTGTAATGTATTCTAATGCGTGGAGCAAAGACAATATAGGCGGCAAAATATAGGTAAAAGAATAAGTGAGAGTTTAATTTTAATGGTTACATCAATTGACCAAAACAACATTGATATAGATCAAATACAATGAATTTTTTTTTTCAAATATAGTTATGTATTTTTCAAATCAAACCGACGACATACATAGCGTAAAGGCGTTGATAATATAATAATGTACAAAATATTTTCTTTATTCGCAGATTACAGAACATATTTCTACTTAAAAATATTACTTGAGTGAACAAAGTACCTCACAATACATTTTAAGCTATATTAGAAAGCTGTGGGCGGTTTTTGCGCGACAGATGGGCGATACTTTATTTACTCTAAAGGTTAGCACTGCTGCCAGCGTACCGATAAAAGTAAAAAGAAAATTGGTTTTGGCTTATCTGTATTGAAATGCTCCGAAAGCCTCAAATTCAACTCCTCTGTATTTTTTTTGCCATGGCAAATAAACATCATAATTTTTTTACCTACCCTTGTCAGGCATGATACAATTATTATTTTTCTACGAAAATCGGTAACATGATGTCATCCTTTTATTGTCATCATTTAAATTTCCCAGTAAAAGTGAAATATTTAAAATAAAAAATACGAAAAATTTCATTACATTATTTCGTACATCCGTTTCAAATATAAATAAAGTAGACATTTTATTGATTGAAAATGTAAAGAAAAAAAACACAAAAGAACACGTTTATCTCAGAAGAAGTTGTTCTACAAGAATTTCTTGTTATTCTGTTGAACCTCTTTTTATCGGAGAGGGAAGTAATGTTAAGGATCGGGCTAGTACAGGACTAGTACTAGACGAATCGCTCTTGCGGAGCTCCGTTTTTAGAGTCTGATGGGTTGGATGAATTCTTAGGCGTTCATGATTTCACACAAATCCATAAATCGATTAAACAATAAATTTATTTATGAAAGTTCCCGTACTGAGATTTGAACCAGTGGAAACTGCAGCAGACGAGCTCGGCGTCGACCACTTGTCTACAGGTCTTGCCCACTATGTAATACGTATAAGTACATGGATTTTTGTAAAATATGTGACGTCACTTAATTTTTTTTCGCAATGGAAACGACGAAATTATATAATAAACAACAATCCAACTCATCTGTACTTCTTACATCATGGATTTAGCCCACACTTTGGAAACTGCATTATTTGAAACAATAATATTGAAACTTTGACTGAAAGTTAAAAGAATACTGAAAATATTAGCAATTGCCTCGTTTATGCGTTGGCGGGTTTTTGATGTTTTCCAGGCGAAACCCTAAAACAGGGGTGGTTTACCTAGAGTACGCGTGCCAGAGATGGCAAGTTCAACAATTTAACAAAAAAATTGCATAGATAACTCATGAATAAATTCGTCGGCGTCCGTGGCGCAGTTGGTTTCGTCGCTGGCTACGGTTACGGATGTCTCGGGTTCAATTCCCGGTGCGGACGGTTTTCATAGATTGATCTTTCAATCGATTTATGGATTTCTGTTCGTAGTCTGAGTTCTCCCTCCCACCATTCCCATCCTCACGGGGCGTAACGAGAGCGATTAGCTAACCACTAGTGCTGACATAGCCCTATCCTTCTATCCCTACTCTCTTCGAAAAAGAAAAGAGAGGTTGAGCAACTGAGTGACAAGCAGTTCTCGTAAAAAAAATCTGTCAAGATACCTCCATTAGGAGACCATATGCTCCACATTGGGAGCGGACATGGAAAAAAATTATCAGGATTTTATTTATAAAATGTAGTACAAGAAGTAGTTTGACCGACAAATCCACTGGTGTACATTTTAGTAAAAGTGACGACATATGAACTGGATATAAAGTATTTGTCATCAAGAATACAAGTAAAGCAACAAGGATCTCATTAATACTTATAACTTATAGAGTATTTTTTTAATAATGTTTTGAAAAACTCTTTTTTCTTTAATTTTTTCCATATTAAAAATTGCTTTGAAGGGTGAATGAACCTATACTACATTATCGGACTATGCTTTTAAATGATGATGTGGCTTATGTAAAAAAATAATTACGGCAAAATTGGTAATTGTAATTATTCAAATAAATAAATTTACAAAAAACCGTTCGGCACTTCAGACAGTCGTCATATATTATTTGAGGATTTTTGGCACGCGCATGTAAAAAGGTTCACCATCTCTACCCAGAAAGGTTTGGTCAAATAGTTTAAATTCATAATTACATACGTTTGAATGAGGCTGTGATGGTAGGTTGCTGAAAATATTTAAATTAACTCCCTTTCACTCACAAAGCATCCAGTATAAAGGTCTTGAGTGGATATAAAAGAATTTAAATGGGGATGCAAATTAACTGGCGTGCAAATATTTTCCTCGAATTCAACTAACAAACTCTTGCAACGGTATGCTTACTAGCCAAAGTTATTTCTAGTTTATTTGAGTTGAATTTATCGAAATAGTTCGACTGAAAAAATGAATAAAAATATCCTGGAATGGAAAATTAAGGCGTAGTCGTACTATTAATAAACCCACTGGGAATATGTGTATAAATAGGAGGCAAATATGTTTATTCTTTTCCGTGATTCTAAAAATATTTTGAAATCAATTTTTGCATACAGTTTAATAATATTTCCGTACGGTATTTTTCATTTTATAATGTTGATAAAAAAATCCCTATCATCCAGTGATTCCCAAAATGGTTTCTATGGACGCCAAGGGATCTTTGTGATAGCTGAGGGGGTCTATGGCAGATTAAAAATAATTTTGGGGTTTGAGGACAATGTTGGGGGTCCGCGAAATGCTTAATATAAAAAAATATTTTGAAGACATTTTCATTATTATGAAAGTTAACACTTTTCCAAGCAGACCCACAAACTCAGATGAATCCATACTAAAACAGAAGCAATTTAATAAAAAATTTAAATTGATAACGTTATTCCACTTGGTTTATCACAAACGTGACGCGTTTCGCCTCTTTAAGAAGCATCTTCAGACTAACCATATCGCAAGGTTATTATTTCTAAGGTAAACAATGGTAAGATAAATAATCTAAGGTAAAAAATCTTCACTATGGAAAGTATCATTGCATGCTCATCAAGCAAAACCTTAAAATATTTTAGCAGTATTAAATAGCGTTATATTAACGTTTGCGTGCATTTTATTTATTCAGCCGATTGTCTTTTTTCTTGAAAAATGTCATCGATAAATTATTAGATAGGCTTCAACAGCCAAAAATCACGTCAAACTCTCGCTATTTGTATACAAAATTTCTGGCTTGATTTATTCAAAGGGATCTCGCATTGAAGACTCGTTAATATAATATACATTATTGTCAATGTACTGATTTATATGCTGCGGTTTTCTTATTGAAATGAACTAAATTTAACACGCCGTGTGCGTACGACACCATATAAACATTGCAGTAGCGCGTTAGACCACACTTGGCGTGTTCACTTTGTTTTTAACATGTATGAGATCGAAAAAATTTCAGAGGGGCCACAAAACGTGACATGATCCGCGTGACTAAACACACTTTAGTTTACATCGATAACTCCTGTTGATCGGTCGTATGTAGCGTATTTCATAATATGCTCAAATAGAGGCTCGTTTACACACGTGTAAACATAATTCGTATAGTGAATGAATTATTATTTTTGGAAAAAAAACATTTATTTCGGCTGCAAAACAAAACATAAATCGACAAAAGGTAAGGAAATAATATTTTGTTAAAAATAAATATTTATAAATGCAAATTAAGCGTACAGTTTGAATGTGCCTTTAGTGAGTTCGGCATGGAATGTTGTGATGTTGTGATGTTGTGAATTGTGACGATACATGGCTAAAGTCATGTTTTCTTAGGAATGGAAGAAATAAGCTAGTCTAAGGAGATTAAATTGATAATAATTTTCGCTTTTAAACAAAGTTATAGGGGTTCAAATATTCGCGAATTTTCAGCTAATTTGTACTACATGCGATATTTTATACGCAGTGAATGTGTCAAAATCCGCTATGTTGAAATTAATTTCTACTTCGCCGATTAGACTAGACATTAAAAAAATTACACATGGCCAATGCATCTGCTACAATGTATGAAATTGCAATACGCTTAGCCAGAAGCTGAAAAACTATGAAAAGCACATTTTCTGCATCGTAAAATATATACAGTTTTATCTCTGTCACCAACCATCCGCATAAATTCACTTTTATTTGGAAATTTTTGCATTCATACTTATATCGCAAAATGTTCTTTTTTGATAAAAAAAAAAATAAAACACACGTTTTAGTAAGTTCTGTTCTCCGCAATGCATAAAATGAAAACACAAAATTGAACGGAGATTTGTGTTTAAATAATCCGTCTATAATGTTTTTTAAAAGCTTAAATTTTATACATAATCCAGATTCACTTTTAAGGTGTTAACTGTCAATTCTTGGTGGAAAGACATTATATTTTAAAAAATAAAACACAATTCATTTGTACTACTTCCACATATTTATAATGATCAGGACCGGTTTCGCTCATCACGAGCATTATAAACTGATTCAGTTGATCCCTGATCATTATAAATATGTGGAAGTAGTACAAATGAATTGTGTTTTATTTTAAAAAAAAATCCAGATTATATTGGTCCTGGAATTGGCCCTAATCGTACTTTAAAGTTGTGAAATAAATTCCATGAATCTTGTTCCATTTTATAAAAGTATTTTTTTCCATGAAAAATTGACGATTTACCATTCAAGTGGATCGATATTTTGCTATCGTATTAAACTGTTTTGATAAGCAAATGTTAAGTAGAGAATTAATTTCATCTTTAGCACTCAAAAAAGAACTTATTTCTTTCCAATACTGAATTTCAAAATGTTCAAAACAAAACAACAATTCCTTCTTATAAAACCTTCCTACGCACAGTAGACTGGTATAAAAATGAGGCGTGGGAAAAACCTATGTAAACGACAGATATGATCGACAGCTTTGAGGCGAATTTATCTTTGTGAGAATCAGAATGCATTAATTTTTATGCCAAAAAAATATGAAATAGTTATAACAAACGAGTGTTAACACTACTTTTATCCATCAAGCAGACAAACACGTCAATCATTATCAATCTAAAACTATATAGTGTGCGCAAAGCTGACAATCTGTTGTTGTAATAATGCTGCAGGATAAAATAATCTTCAGTGAAGTTTTAAAAATGGTGTGAAGAAGATAAACACAAATCAGACAAACTCACCAGATCAATGAAAAATGCCATAAGGTTTTTCATTCTAAATATCAGTACTGTTGAAAAATATGGAACCGGCTTGTGATGTGAATCCAATTTGTCATAAATCTTGCAATCGCTATTTGTATAAATTGAAACAATTAAATTATATTCTAAAAATAAAACACAATTCGTTTTGTACTACTTCCAAGCGTATATAATGATCCGACAGGTATAATGCCTTTCCACCAAGAATTTACAGTCAACACCCTAAAAGTGAGCAATTATATTGAATTTAAGAACTATCAAGCGTCGTGAATAGTTTTCGAAAGATAAGTTTCGTATTTATATCATCGAATTGAAGTTTTCTATAAGAAATGTTCTTTTGTCATATATATTCGTACTTTAATTGTTAATATTTTGAAAACATTAAACGTTAAATAAAATTGTACAATGCTTCTGGAATGATCTTTCTTTCACTCTGAGAGTTCTTAATCTAGTTAAGAGTATATGCGCTTCGCTAGAGCGTTGGTTAAGTTGTCATCAGGAATGGCAAACCATGGAAAACGATATTTAATTCACTGTATGATTAATGACACGAATTGTCGGAAATAAAAACTTATTTTACAATTGAATTTTTGTGTTATTTTAAGGACGTAGTAAAATAAGTTTTTTTTTTCTATCACCATATTTTCCTTTAAATACAACTTTATCTGCAAAAAATATTGGCAGAATTACTACAGAATGAAAGAAATGGACTGTTAAATCCTTTCAAATATATCTCAGTATACGTAATGGTAAAAATACGTTTTATATCATTGCAACAAACGAAAATGATGAAGACTTTGAATCAAATTTAGTCTTAAAATTCTTTTTTTAAATTTCTTATTTTTAAAAAAAAAAGATAATAGTTTTGACCATGATGTGATGCCGAAATACCTATCAATTATATTTTCTAATTCTTTCGGAACTTAATACGGAAGTAAAAATAAGTCAGTCTGAAGATGCTTCTCAAAGAAGTGAAACAAGTGTCACAATTAGTAACACAGCCAGAGGAATAACAATCATCAGTTACCAATTTTAATTTTATGTTATAAATGAATTCGCACAAATTTACCCCCGAATCCTACAAAAATATTAAACTTAACACTTATTTTAACTTGCTGAAATATTAATTATCCGATGTAAACACTAAGAAGTACTCGATACTTCTTCAAGGGGTTATAAAAAAACCACTGGTCCTCAAACCAATATTAAAAATATACACAACTTTAACCTCATCATACTTATTATTTTTATATATACATTAAATCATGGTCAGCTATTTTGCAAAGAAATAACGACATATATCTCATAAGCATATCTTAAAGAGCTTATAAAACATTGGTTATTAAGGTTGCCAACAGGTCTTTTTTTCAAGAGAACATGTACTCTTTTTTAACACAATATTTTTGTTATCTATCTTTTTTATATTATACCTAAAATTTCCACTGTTCGGGGATTTTGATCGTAGTATATATTTACAAAAATATTTAGAATTTTATGAAGAAATAAAAGAAAATAAGAAACTTTTTCACCAAATAGCTGCGTAGATAAATATAGTAACAGAGATGATGAAATTGAGGATAACAATGAAGATTAAATTCAACAATCAACTTTTAAGGGCAGTTTTCATATTTATAACTATTATTGTGTACATATGAATGCGTCGGTTATTATGAAAGTGGAATAAGTCATTTAATATTTCGTTTGAGATAACTGGACTCTTGCGTAAATTTGTTTTAAAAAATATTTTGATACTTCATTCAAATATGTCTATACGTCATGATTCTTAGTATTATATAATTATAATCTTTCCTGTACTTGTGGAATTTTAGGATTACTTTGAAAAATAATGGTATTTTTTCTACTTTAAATGACTTATTCCACTTTAATAATAACCGGCACAATTATAAAGAAAATTGCACAAAATAAACATTTTTTTGTTAAATGTTCTCTTTTTTGTCCATAACACTTGACAACCCTATGTGTTATACTGTCATATTTAATATTAATTACGAGTATCAAGAAATGCCACAGTCGTGGGTGTTTTGAAGTAGGGAGCATACAAAAGCTGTCTAAATACTAAAAGGTTGTGGTTTCATACCGAAAATAATTTCAATTCTGATAAATATTAACTAGCCTTAAGCTTATACGAAAATTTTACTTGGACATTACTTATTTTATTTTTAATAAATAAATAATATAATATCACATTATTCATAAATATTTAAAAAAAAAATTAAAATTATCTTTTCTTAAGTATTTTTTCATTTCTCTGATGTATTTGACAACTCCTTTGTTCGTTGAGATAGTTTTAAATTCAGTTTAAAAGTAATTAGCTTGTAGCATGGATGAAACAGAGTTTTATAAACAAACTAAAATTTGAAAGTTTTTCTTAAAACTTTCACTAATAATTAAAAGATAGTTATTTGAAAGTATTCCTTAATATTTATATCATAATTTAATAGTATCTCTTACAACGTTTCATAATAATACTTTATATTCTAAACTAACTTCGCCTTACGATTTTGCACAATAAACGTTTTAAATAATCCATTTTTTTTCACACATTGATTTTTCAAATCAATTTATGAATATATAATATATTATACCATAAGATCTTCTACTGAACAAATACCGTATTGGTGACGCTAATAATAAAGCAACCGTCATTGTTTTAATCAGACTTCTGAGCAAAAAAGATTTCCCGATTATAAGGCGTATCACCATTTTTATAAAAGAAAGAAAATATGAAGACTGATAAATATGGATTGATAAATATTTATTTCAATACATATTTATATAAGTATACACTAATTAATTTTCATATTTGTAAGTAAAGGTTAAATAACTGTCAGAAACTGCAGTGCCCGGATAATTTGTAAACACTGCCATCTGTTGAACACACTCATTAAAAAATATTGTGATGGAAGTAATATAGTCATCTCGCTCATCGCAAGGCAGGGAATTTATTGTTCATTTGTTTGAGACTCGAATATAAGAAAAAATGAGTATATTATTCATTCTTTAATAATATGAAATGATTATATTGATATGTTTTCTGAGGCAAATTCCACATTTTATTTGATAAATTGACTAAACATTAATTAAGATAAATATTTTTATTCTCTTATTATCTTAAGAGTATTTTTTATTTACCGGTATAAAAATTTTTTATGTTTCATACTTCCTTAGTTGAATTTTCTGCTATAATCCACGGTCAACTTTTTTTTCTCATATCTTTATGTAAATTGAAGCTTAGAATGATCGGCTAACAAGTACACCTAATAAATTCATCATTCTACTTCTCTAAATATACTAATTAACTTGAAAAAAGTGAACTCTTAGAATTGAATTATTTTATATCCATTTTTCAGTATACGTCTAGGGACTTTAATACTGGAATCCCGGTCAATTATTCAATCCCATAATCCTGAGAATGTCTAAATACCAATACCGTGATTTTGGTATTCATTTTAAATGCTAAAAAATAATTCATACATCAAATTAAACCTTCCTGATTAACTGCAATGTCTACTTTGGTTTGTTCACGTGCATAGTTTTTAATAATACTTTTTGAAGTAGTATAAATATATTGTAGTCTCCCGATCCTTCTCATATTTCGTAACAGCCGTAATTAAAAAAATTGAAATGGAAGAAAAATGAGGACCGCTTTAATAATTACCACTACATTAATAATGCAATAAATAAATTGAAATATAAAACTATTTTGATCATTATGTTTTTTTAATCGTTTTTGGAAAATGAATATCTTATTTTCAATCAATGAAAAAACTATTCCAATACCAACGAAAATATCAAATCATTATATACACTCCAATCGAAATAATAATGGATACAAATTAAATTTTAATGTAGACATGAAATTACTCACTTTTAACGTTTTAACTGTTAATTATTGGTGGAAAGGCATTATTTTTTAATAATAAAACACATTTTGCTTGTACTACTTCCACATGTTTAAACACAACATTTGAAACATTTGAAAGTTGTAAAATTGTTTTTTATTTTTAAAACATGGAATTACATTTATTTACCAATTCCGTGATACCGGGATTGAGAAATTCTGAATACTAAAATTTGGGGATCATTAAAAGTGTCCAAGATTGAATGCCCTATAAGTGTTTTATTATTATCTTACAATTATGGATGTATTAATTTGTATATTCGTTACAATACTAACTTAAAATAAAATGAATACAATACATGCTTATCCATTTATATCAATCACATGTTTAAGGATTATTTAAGTAACGAAATTTGGCCAAAACACACGCACACAATTTGATTTGTACGCGTATTCATTCTAAATCTGAAGAAATATTTCCATTTTCAGAGATAAGACGCGCCGCATAAAGTAATTTCACATACCAACGGGTAAATTATATATCAAAGCAAATTGAGGAAACCTTATTCTGTGAAGTAAATTATCTTTTTTCGTTTAGCTATGTTATTTTTGTGATATTACCATAGGTTATTCGGACTGAATGTTATTTGATTTATAAAAATAAAAAATATAAAAATAACTACACTACCATGTTGGCATTAGCATAGTGGTAAATAAGTAAAGGATTCCGCACTGTATACCAGAGCTCGACTTCCCAAATCCATATTAAAAATTCAACTGATTTTACAAGTTTGAAAGTTAAGAATTAATAATCAATTCCAGTAAATATATTAGTCTTGAATTCTTTACCAAAGTCTCAATCTATCTGAACTTTATTTAGCCCTAAATAATTATCAAACATCAATAAATATACTATAACTGTAGAAGAACTATTATGAGACGTATTGAAAACTGCGCTATTTAATTATCACTTTAAACAACATATATATATATTTTAAAAAATAAAACACAATTCATTTGTACTACTTCCACATATTTATAATGATCAGGACCGGTTTCGCTCATCACGATCATTATCAACTGAATATTATCAGTTGATAAGTGATTTAGTGAAGTACCATGACTTGCTTGCGATGAATATGGCACTTGGTTCTTATCGAGTACAATGCCATTTTGTAATTTCATGAAAATAGAGGAAATATAAACGCCGAATGATTTCAAATTACATCGCCATTTATACACACAGTTCACAGTTAAAAACTTGTAAAATGTTAGTGTTCCGAATTTTTTCATTCGTAAAAACCATCGATATATCGAAATTCAAATCAAATATAAGTATACAGTTAATCAAATAGTCCTTGAAAATAGCATTTCATAAAACTGATGACTTACATTGCTTCATAATTAATTAATCATTTCACCGACTATAAAAGTAGCTAAATATAACGTTTAATTGTAATAATAGAACGCCTACTAACAGCTGCTGTGTGTGTTACATATTGTCGCTTAAGCTATTAAACATAGCGTACATTTAGGCGATTATTATTATTTTTCTATGGGTACGGAGAAATCGCGCGAAACCTTTCCCAGTAGAAAATATTACATGGAACAAACACCTAATACCCATTAAGCCAACATTTTACAGTAAAAATCACTTAGCCTCACTACTAGGTCGATAGATTTTTTCCATTAGCGAAACACGCGAATTCTGTTATAGCTAAAAGGAATATATTGATTAGCAGGCAAAAAAATTTAATATTTGTGTATATTTTACAATAAACCGTTCTCAAGCTTGTTGACAGATTATTAAAATCACGCAATTATATAATGAATAAAACTTCAGACATATTCTTATTCCTTTATTACCTTATCTGATCACCCTAATCTTGGTAATCACCTGAGAGAGCTCATCTCGATCTTAATCTTTCCGAAACAGCAAAATACATACTTTTACAAAAAACAAGATTGCTACGATGCAAAATCTTGGTCTTAGCCAACAGGTCAACGTGGTTGTCTTCGGTAGCGTTATTCACGGACATTTTCATAGATTGATTTTTTTGGACGTCTAAAACTCTTTCTCACTCATCCGGTCCTAAAAACGGGGCGTAGCGAGAGCGATCAGCTAACCACTAGTCCTGTCTTAGCTCGATTATTTTATCCTTAACATTTTAATTACTGAGTAATTTATGTTAAGGGAGGAAAGCCTCCTTAGAAAACCATAATGTTCCACATTGGAAGTGGACAAAACAATGATAAAAAAACATCAATTTCCTTTCAATACCCTTTCAATAAGCATCATGCATCGATATAGCATAAAAAATAACGAGCAAAATTAAACGTTTATTAATAATAAAAAAATATACATTGGCCTAAAATAGATGTATTCTTCAAACCTGATTTGTTTATCCAAAGACGCAATTATTCATTATCACAGAGTTGATGGTTCAATCAATAATTTTTCATACCATTAATGTAATGTCTTTCCTACACGTAATGAGTTTTCTTTTGTTTTTTTTTTTAAACTTCTTAGGTTACGTTTGTGTATGTTCAATCTATTTGCGTATATTTAATATTCAATTTTTATTTATGTTGTGTGCATGGCCATACACTTCTGTTTTTCTTTTTTAAACATGTCGACTATTAATTCTGTTATTTGTACAAATAAAACATGTATCAAGAAATTATTTCGTTCAATTCCGTAATGTGAAATCCTGGATTAAACAACCTGAAGCTTATAGTATCACGACTACATGGTGATTAGTATACCGTATAGTTCTTTTAGAATTATTTATACATATTTAAATATTGAGTTACGTAACATACGGTATCAAAATGGAAAACTTATTTTTGGTGAATAACAAGTTCATGATCAAAACTTGATTGTATTATTTGATGGAATGTTAGATGTTTTATAATAATTGTATCGTCTATACGAATAGACGTTTTCATATCAACTGTAATTTAGGAAATATATTTAGTTCAAATTATCACGAGTAAATCATTTCATATTTAGTTGACTGATTCATAAAAACATACTTCAAATTACGATTATTAGTTCGATAAATATTGCCAGATAACCAATTCACATTATCACTCATCAACATTATTTTTATTATCTTGCAAAACGTAAAAAAAATCATTAGGTAAATTATTTAATTTAAATCTTTATTTTACTTTGAAAAGGTTCTAACTGACATTTTGGCCTAAAATGACCTTTTGATTGGAAAATGTTGTATTAGCCACACTCTACCATATACGTTGATTTCAGAGTCATATATTATTCAGCAGTATTCCGGAGTTCTATTCAAACGTTTTTTTTCATAAATTGATTTTATATGGTTCTATGAATCGATATAACTGCTTATTATCATCTCTCAGAAAAAACATACACATCACAGTTTTTTTGAAAAATTTTGAATGTCATGTAGAACATTCTTTGCTCTATGGTTGTGTGGCGTGTGTTTTACCCTTCACTTCCATCGTTCTATCGATGTGGTCAACGACGAAAGTTAGCTGAGTTCGTTCAAACATTCACAGTATATATGTATTATTATTCTGATGTATTATAATATTATTGTTAGCTTATATGGTTTAGCATGACATGATAATATATAATATCAATAAATATCTCAAAAATCAGAACATTTTGTTTGATAAAATTGAAATATTCGATAAAACCTTTTCAAACAAAGTATTATTGTCAGTTCTAATTAAAGCTATAGATACTCATTTTTTTGTAATATAAAGGCTTCGGTTGTAATAATAAATTACAAAAAAAAACAAGTAAAATATATAAATATATAAAGCTCACTAATAAATATATATTTTTTCCTTCAAAATACAAATTATGATCAGTCAACATTTCAAACGCTCGTATCTCAGAACATGGTCAAGTGCTTTATATTTTAAAAAATAAAACACAATTCATTTATACTACTTCCACATATTTACAATGATCAGGACCGGAAATTGGTCCTGATCATTATTAATATGTGGAAGTAGTACAAATGAATTGTGTTTTAGTTTTTAAAATATAATGTCTTTCCACCAAGAATTGACAGTTGACACCTTAAAAGTGATGGTCAAGTGCAATTAGAACCTTTTCAAAGTAAGGTAACGATAATATTTTCACGTGCTAAGTGTGTTTTTCAACGTAAAAAGATGGACCCTATTTTAACAAGGTCCCGCATGGTTTAGAATATTAGGTGTCTCCATCCCGACGTATCTTGTAAATTATTGCTGACATCTTCTGTCAATTTTGCCAAGTGACAGCAGCCACCCACTACCTTTAAAGTTTTCATGAGTCACGACGCAAAGTACGGAAAGTAATTTTCTACTTTAAATGAAATAGATTTTGTTTCAAAGTATATGATTAGTTTACTTTCGATAATATTTAATACAGGGTTAAACGTTCATTATTCAAGTATAAGTTAAATCTTATTATTTTACATATTATATTGGAGTTGGTGTTTATATGTGATATGAGTGACAATTTAAAAAGGCTTTTGCTATTTGACATATGTACAGGCAGCACAATTTTTTCATAGATTTGTGTATTGTAGAGCTTGTAGAGCTTTATTTATATATCAAACAAAGTCGTCGTTTTTCTTCCGCATTTTCATATAAATTTAATCAGTACCCACCCACTCGCTTAGACACAATTTCGTTAATTCACGGGATGTCGAACCTTTTTCCATGTAAACGAATTGGACCAATGCATGAAAGCGTTTACCACCCGGCTACAGGATCATTAAAAGTCATTTATGTTTAATATACAACATTTTAACATTGTTCAACATCTCCATTCTAATAAATGTAATACCTTTGATAATCTAATTATTTTAGTTAGCAAAAACACAAATAAATTTGTCTACAAATAAACCTAACACAGTTATCAATTTATTGTACCCGATGAGAATAGAAAATATTTAAATGGTTTTATCGGATTTTCTCTTCCGGAAAAATGTCGCTGAAAACGCTTACTCTAAATATAGAAGTAGTATTTTTATTGCCTGTTTTTTACTGAAATTTAAAAAATGTTGAAATGTAAATAAAAATGTTGAGTTTGAAAAAATGTGAGCTATTTTTGGAACCCTATTCAAAAGAAGACGTGGACTAATGGCTGTCTGTGAATTTTCATGTCAGAAATAATGATATATGAGTATGTATCTACCGCAAAAAAATGTATCTATACTTTTCCAACAGATGTCTCAATTCTTTGCAGAGACACGATATTACTGAAGAATGAAATACTAACCATGTATTCTTTCGAGAGTATCTTGTAAAATAAAGCTTTATATACCAATAATTTTGGGTAGGAAACGTTTTGTTTATTTATTTTAGTATTTTCTCACTAAAGCTCAGAAATAAAGCAAAACTAAATAAAGATCTTTCGTTGGTGAACGAAAAAATCAAATAAATGAAGTGTTTATCAGACACATTTATATTGAGTAAATCAGGTATTTCCAACCTCGTGCCCGCGGGCACCATGGCAACCGCTGATAGATTTTTGCGCACTCACCACTATTCGATAGCGACTTTTTTTAAATTCAAATAATAGTTTCTAAAATACTATATGTAGTTATAACACATTTTTCTGTATGAAGTCAACATGTTTATGTTGTCTGGCTTTTCTACTAGAGCACTGAATCGGAGGAAAACAACTTGAGCTAGACATTTTTAATCTTTAGAATGGTAGGATTTTCTGGAATATAGTGGAAGAAAAATTTCATTCCTAAAAATGCGACATATAAGTTACAATATTTTTTCTGTTCCACATACCTTTACAAATAATTGTTTTCAAACATGAATTTAATAAATTCAAAATATAGCTCTTGACTCACCGATGAATATCTTTGTGATTGTTTACAGTAGTAATATCGGCACACTGTTCTAATTAGCAATCAAACTGATCTTTAAATTGATAATATAATTTTGTATGAACAATAATTTTTGCATTTTAAAATTATTTTTCTGTTTAACTTTGACGACCTGTCATAGATGGCACCTGCTACCTTATCGATATTTTAGAATGTGCTCTAGGGTAAAAAGGGTTGAGAACCCCTGGACTAGATAATAAAAAGTAAGTAACACAGTGAAACCGAGTGTTATTTATATCCATAATAAAATTGTTCAAGGTGTTAAGCTATAGACATACTTTTATCAGGCGAACCATGTACAGTTTTTGTCACCGCTACTGTCACTTTACGTGGGTGATATTATGACTTAATATTACGTGTGATCTCTCACCAATCCATAGTTATACTACCTTTTCACTAGTCTCGCCTACGCAACGATAGAAGGTAAAGTGGTTTTGTTTGCTCTATTCCTTACCCTGCCCTATCCATTTCACTATCGTGTCAATTAATCCCACACAGAATAACGCCTTTTTTCACTTCTTCAAATCGTTTACTTAAGACATAAAAAATATTTTTCATTTATATTCATTTCATATTCACTCGAAGGCAAAAACCACAAATACATATCACTAAGATGTTAACTTTCAATTGTGTCACTTAGAATAGTAATGGTGTAACTCCAAAATTACGAAAAAAGAATATATACCTCAAACACGTTCAAAAGATCTTATTTTATTATTTTAATAATGGTGCACTTCCGTGTATACTCTTAATTTCTTTAAAAAACAGTTTTTTGTTTTTATATTCCAATATTTCACTAGATTTTTCAGAATAATAGTGAAGTACCTGCAATATCAGAATAATAGTGAAGTATCCGGACAGACTTCACTACTACACTAACGTGTAAGTTCTTCAGTTGATAGACAAACAGCTATTAATGGTTGTTATTTGATCCTGAGAACATTTTACAAAACCTTGATTTTCTCAAAACTTTAAAACTGGAGTTACAACATTACTATTCTAAGTGACAAAATTCTTGATGGAAAGGCATTATATTTTAAAAAATAAAACACTTTTTTCGGTTTCGCTAATCACGAGCATCATCGTCTGATAAAAATAAAATCATGACAGGGTTATTTTATTTTATTTTAATTTTGTATAAATATCCCTGTAATGATTTTATTTTTATCAGTTTATAATGCTCGTAATGAGAGAAAATCAGTTTTGGTCATTATAAACTTGGAAGTTCTACAAAAACGTTCTGTCTTATTTTTTTAAGCACGAATACATATAGCAAGAATGATCTGTCTACAAAAACGATATAATTATTACCTTGCCAGTAACTGAAACTTCTGATTCCCAGGTGGATCTCTTACCGTGAAGCTATATAACTTGACAAATAAGAAATATCTGCCTCATATTGTTTTCTTTATAAAATACTGAATAGTATGTACTTAAAATAAACTCAAAAATGATGAACAGACGAAAACTATCACAATAAACACTTAGTACTGAAGATCGCTATCTTAACAAAGGGTTTCTGAGATAATTATTATTGAATGTGAGAACACTTAGAGATATTCGTGAAGTGAGAACTTATTTTTAAGTCTGCATACTATTCAGTTACACGGCTCATGCTTTAGTACTAGTCCATCGTACCGATAAAGATACCGGTAAAAATTCTCGTCGTTTTTCCATCGTCTTTCCGATCCACACGGTCAAAGAACTGATGAGTTCGTATCGGCCAATTAGTTAGCAACTAACCGATAATTGTCTCACAAATCTGAATAATATAAACCTATTAATCAAACTATTTGTAATCTATCTAAATATGTATATCTTTATGTTTCAGGTCACTAAATATCTACAATCGAAAATAACAACTTTATCCAGTGCAAGTATGGGTTTTAGTTTTATCTAACGAAAATATCGACATCAAGGAGAATATTTTCAATCTCTCCAGATTGTTTTTTGAAGTATACTAGACGAAATTCCAAAAGTGTGAAGTGGGGAATATCAAAGACAGTGGTGTTTAAAGTGATCGCAGTGTTTATCGGATTTTTTTCTAGAGTTAAACGTCACAGGGTGTTTTGAAGTAAAGTCTTTCTTCGGTGGGTGGTTTAAGCCGGGGAGAAACGTCCTGCATGTCACCGGCGCACACTTCCGCATCCGGCATGAAGGGCAGGCATCAGTTCCGGCGCCGTTTCAGCCTGCAGCCTTCCTTCCTCAAGGAAGAGCCTGAAGATGACAGGCGAACCGCTCACAAGTCAGTTATTCATTCTTTTTCGTTTTAAGTCATTCATTCTAAATGTTCTTCACTATAGTACACCTACACAATATATTTCTTTGAACCTGTCATCTCGACGTTTATTTCATTTTTAATAACTTAAGCATTCTTTTGATATATATATTAGCTTAACTAACATAAATATTCGTAATGAATAAAAATGAAAGTCACAATGAGCTCCAATTTCAAAAATAAATAAACGTGCATTCTAAAAAAGCATTTTTTACAACATGGCACTCTATTAAAGATAATAGTAATAGTAAAGGATTTTTAATAGTAGCATGTATCGATGAGAAAATTTTTCAATCGAAATTTGCATGGTTGTTTAGAACTGTCGTGTAGAACATACTATTTTTGACGATTGCATGATGTTGAAATAGCAATCAACAATAAAACACAAATCTTGTAACTAATTCAATCCCTCATTTTCCTAAATTCAGGTTCGTATATTATAACCTTTAACATAACAATGAATTAAAATTAAAAACACTTTCGGTGGTTATAAAATTCAAATAATCGAGAATTTTTTTTTAATTTTGACTATATTAAAATTCAAATACTGAAAAATAGATTTATAATTCATAATATATTATATTGTGCATTATAAAAATATTCAATTCAACTAGGGAAATTTCAATCAAATCAAATCTTCAATAGAAAAACATTACAGTGTGTAGGAACATTTTTTGATTATTAAATAAAGGAATAAATTCTACACTATTTTTCTAATCATTATCCCTAATTATAATTAATCTTCTAAACGTTGATACATTTCTTATTATAATTAATATTATTTCTATTTTCTAAACTATTAGGTATATTAAAATTTTAACAGGTATGTTGTGGTATATGTAACGTCAAGCATGTTATTTCTTATTTTCTCTTCGAGGTTTTGACCGTTTAAGTGTTTTTATTTAAAAATAATTGCTTTATTTTCCGCTCTATTTTTTCAGTTGAACAACTATATTATGACCGCAAAAATTTACTATTTTATTATTTTTGACATTTACATAATTGCTTATTTGGGTTTGCTATGATAAGAATCGACAACGAGACGACTTCAAAAAACTTTATTTGCAATGATAACATCACAGATATCAGATAATGTCACTTAAGGGCATGTGTAATCGGGTTATATTCTTTATTAAATATGAATCAAGCCCCAGTCATCTAACAGTGATCTCCAAATCAGTACTGTACAGTAGAGAGCAGCGACTTGAGTTTGAGTTGTTATGATGAGATAGTATTACAAATGTCATATTTAATAACTTCAGAACATGTTCACTGAAATACAGCTACGAGTATTATTATTTTCCTGGTGGTTTTACTTATGTAAATCAGCCTACAGTCACCTGGAAGTGATCTCCAAGTCCATTCCCAAATTTTATAGTTTCGAGATTGACTGTGATTAGCAAAAACATACGAATAGCTGTACGAGGTGATAGGGAACAGTACCGGCAGCAAATATGAATATCATTATTTGATTTTTAGCAGGCTTCGAGTCGAAGTCGTGGAGTCACGCTGTTTTGACTGGAGTCGGAGTCGTTAAAAAACGAACGACTCCAACTGCTTTTTCTGTAAAGTTAATTTTTGCAATTCTTCGTGAATTAATGTACTTGTTCCATTTATATTTATGCCTATAACATCTTTTTGTTAAATATACATATATACGTGTAAATTATATGTATAATATGAAAAATTCGGCTATTTACCGGATTGGTTGTACAGTGTTTAATTTTAAGACTGTGGTGCTGTTAACAAAGTTACAATTTTTACACTTGGAACCAACGGTATAGGTTAATAAAAACCTTTATTAGAACGTTGACAAATAAATACAGCAACTAACACAAAAAAGACAATTTATATAAGAAAATTAAACTTTGATTTATTGTTAATATTTATTTTTTAATTCAACAGGTCTGATAGAACGGAAGACACAGTTTCCAGCAGCGGAAACCTATCATCAAATAACGTCAGGCATAAGATAGTCGTCATGGGTGCTGCAAAAGTCGGCAAATCTTCCATCATCACTCAGTTCCTATATAGCACGTTCTCTCCAAAGTACAAGAGGACGGTAGAGGAAATGCACCATGGGGATTTCTCTGTACAAGGAGTACATTTGACCCTAGATATCTTGGACACCTCCGGAGCTTTTGAATTCCCAGCTATGAGAGCGCTTTCAATATCGTCTGCGGACGCTTTTATTCTTGTTTATGATGTGAATGACGCTTCCACTTTCGAGGAAGTCAGGATGATAAGGGATCAAATTCATGAGACTAAGGCCAGCACAGCTGTTCCAATTGTGGTTGTTGGGAACAAAGTCGACCTGGCAGATACTTCCAGAGAGGTTAGTATTAATAATAATACGTGTATATTTTGCATAAAATTTTAGCCGCACATATAGACTGATATTACCTAACCCTACAGCATATTAATTTATGTTACATAACAAATTAACGAAATCAAATATAATTGTCAAAATTAAACATTACCAAGCTTCTAATTTTTTTTTATATCATTTTAACAATTACACAGATATACCACAAAACTAATAAAGTACTCTACTACACTTTATCATTCTTAATTACTATTAATTTAATTTTCGTATGTAAATCGCGGAAATAATGATGAAGAATCACTTTTTTCTATTCAAAGTATTTTATGAGTGAAACAAATCTCGTTACGCAATATAAAGAAGGACTAAAAACTTTAAAAAACAAATATAATCATAGAACAAAAGATCATATTTTTCGGATACTTGAGTTTTAAGTTCATTTTAACGTAAGCATTAAACAACGATCTCGATCAGTATAGCATTTATCTAAATACAAATATATAGCAGGCGCGTGCGGTGTCTTTATTTCTCTCTCGCTCAATCACATGTAAAGTGATGGTGCAAGCGACATTCAAAGGCATGCGGCGCATGCTCTTATATCTTTCTTGCTCATACCCAAATTAGGTTGTGCGATAGAGATAGTAATAAGTCCACCGCACGCCGATGATATATATATAAATGAATGTTTGTTTATTTGTCCCCTATGTTTTCCTTTCGTATTCATACTGGTGAGTTGTCGTGCGAATATACTTGAAGGTTTCTGAAAAGAAAATCTAAAAACAATAATCAAATACATACAAACAGAGACAACTCGGAAAACCTTTTGATTTATTCGTGTACGCATCAGACGGTAACAAAAAATATTCTGTATCCAAAAGCACTTCAATAAACAGAATTAAAACACAAACACTATCTTTGAGTGGCATTGTAACGCATGTAAGGTACTCAATAGTAAGTAATAAAACTATGACACGGCTATTATTATAATTATTGTGGTTTTCTGTTGCCATCTGACATTTCAAAGACGCAGTCTTTTAATTGACACAACGTTGTATGTATTTTTTTAGTTTTGAGTTCAGCCAATATAATATTATAATATCATCAACTTAAACCAGTATCGATAGGGCCACTAATGTATTATGTAGCAGTTAATGTACACTCTACGGACTTATTCAGGGAGCAACTGAGAGTCTATTTGTGAACTTTAAATCGCCACACCATTCCCTGTGAATATGTTAGGTCAAGTGGTTCATTAGTCTGAGAAAGGGTATTGATTCTCCCAAAACCATACACGGATCCATTACGTAATACTTAGCAGGTGTACACGAAATTCTGTTAAAGACCTGTCACAAATAAAATATAAACACATCGACAAGCAGTGTGTAAAGAATTATTGTAGTTCCCAGAATAAATCATTGCAAATTCCCAATCAATATCCGTAGTATTTTACCTAAACAGGAATATCTCGTGTTGCAACGGTTTCGGCTATGAGTATATATTGACACGCCCTGCGGAATAATCCTGTATCTGCAAATTATTTCAAAGATTCATAACGCAATTGAAAATTAACGACTGTATGTCTCTTCTTCAAAATTGGGACAATGCTACTATTATAAATCTAGTCTTCCCTATTGTTTGATATCTACCCATACAACTTAGTGCCGATATAATGAAAATTCTAAAGACATGTAATCATGTATTTGGGACTTACTTTATTATGCATTGGTAGTGTCGGTATGTGATTTTTTTATCGCTAAGCCTTGTGTTTTGATTTCATAAGTCGGTTTCCGATATATATTTGTGTCACTTAGAATAGTTATGGTGTAACTCAAAAATTATGAAAAATGAGTTTATACCTCAAACACGAGCAAACAATGTTAATCTATTAGTTTAATAATGGTTTACCTCCATATTTACTCCTAATTTCTTTAAAAAAAAAATGTTTTTATATTTCCATATTTAACGATATTTTTCAGAATAATAGTGAAGTACCTGCAATATCAGAATAAGTGTTCGGACATACTTCACTACTACACTAATGTTTAAGTTCTTCAGTTGATTGACAAACTGTTATTAATGGTTGTTATTTGATCCTAAGAACATTTTACAAAACCCTGATTTTCTCAAAACTTCAAAACTGGAGTTACACTATTACAATTCTAAATGACACATTTACTTATAGATTGAAATAAGAAAAATATTTAACGTATTTATCACCGTACAAATAAATTTCCCAAATATATCTGCAATACTAATTACTCGTTTTTCATAATTGTAATTTCGTATGGTATTAAATATCGCTATGCTATCATATTACAATTTGCTATATAAGACAACTCCAGTAAGTTATGAATGCTGTGGAAAGTGTGTGTTAATAATATAACATTACTTAGAAGGATACTGAGACAGTTTCTAAATTAGATTATAACCACAGTATTAGAAATACATAAAGAGATACATTGTTAATCCGCAGAGTCTCAAATTTACCACGGCTGTATCATTAAGATTGTTAATTAAAACCACGTATGGTGATTAGTGAGACCCTTTGTCTCCATCGGGAGCGGAAAGGCGAATTTTGTTAAATAATATCTTCAAAGCACGAAATAATACACATGACCAAGTGAGACATCTTTGTAATTTAATCGTGTAGTACGCAAAATATGACTCGCTTGAGGTTAGACCTGTAATAATCAACCAGATACTTATATTGCGCGACTGCGCACTAAAACCGTTTTCTAATTAAGTAAAAAAACTTTCTTTAAATTGTAATCAAATAGTCAGCATTAGAGCATCCAATATCGAACCTTTTTTACGATCCCGGGATCCCGGCATTAGTTATTAATTGTAATTTTGTGTATTAAATTGTACATTTGAAATTTAATTTCTATCCATTATTGCTCAATTGGAATGTTTATGTCTTTTATAAAAAAGAAAGATATTTAAAAATAAAACTTCTTAATAATTCTATATTTTATTTTTTGCATTATTATGATAAGTTTTACCAAATGGTATTCAAGAGGACATGTCTTTCAATCAATAAATTTACATTAATTTTACAGTGAATCCCGAAATCCTGGGACTGTCTTAATATCAGTCCCGGAACTACGGGATTGAATAATTGACCAGGATCCCGGCATTGGAAACCCTAATCACCATATAATACAAAAATCACAAAGTTATTCCATAAGCTATAACTTTAAAACAATGCTTTAATACCTAATTATTTAATTTTGACATTTATTTGAAATTTGTTGGTGTATGAAAGTAATACATTGAAGTTTATTTCTACATTTCTAAAAATAAATATTTTACTTTTAGAGATTATATGAGAAAAAGTAGTTTTCTATGTGCCACTTAAATATAATTACCCATATTAGGGAGTTTGCACTTTTTTATAGATGTTCAAGGATAGACGATTCCTACCCGCATAATATCCTTCATTATGTTAAATCAATACTTACATTTTTCATTTCATACTCAAGAGGACTCTTAACCAGTGCTCCTTGTACGCTTAGTAACAAAAGTTTTAACAAATAATTAATTAAATAACAAAAAACGTTTTTACAACGTGAAATATCTTTAATTCAGGTACATAATTTCTATTGAAACATGTCTTAGAGGAACATTGCTCTTAACTTTTATTTTAAATTACTTAAAATACTGAAAACCTCAAATTTTATGACGAACTGTCATTCTCAATTGAAATTTGAACAAGCGGACGGCTTCAATATTTTAATAGTTGAGACAATCTTGACTTGCCTTTATTTAATTTGATTAATAAATATAAAAGTCTTCAAGTAACAACGTGAATACTGATTTATTGGAAATTTTTAATGGATTCAAAATGGTTACGAATCACTGCGTAACGACCGCGCAATCCTATAATATACCTTATATATATATATCAACACAAACAGACGATCAGAGCATTTTTTTTAAAGCCGAGGGGTGAGATTCCGTTTGAAAACTTCTATCTGTGGCATTCTCTTATTGGAATAATATACAAACGATTTAAAAAAGTCTTTTCAATATATTCACAGGTAGCAGATAGTTGAAAAATCTGGAATTATTTTGAATTTATTTTTTATGGACCGTACAAATTCAAATGTGCTTTTATTCGTATATCCAGAATCCTTATCAGTGGAGATAAAATATAACTTTAACTGTCAGACCTATTTCAAAAGTAAAATTTTATCGACGACTTTAAATATATTTTCTCTAATATTATTTATTTTATAAAGTATCTCGATACACATTATATTTTTCTAAACATGTCCCTCGTCAAAGCTGAGAATAATTGTTATCAGACATCCTCGATCCACTGGTCTTCCAATTGACACCCAAGATCTGCTTTTCATTTAAATACACCACACACTGTTGCAAATCTTAATAAGCTCATCAAATCTACAAACTTTTGGGTGGATATTTTCTATACATGTATTCCAACTGTAAACAGCACATATGAACAGAATTAATAGTAAATCTACAATATATCTCAACTCACAGCCTTTAGTCTTATTTTAATTAACACTAGAAATACTGTATAATTATTATTTTGAAAAACACAGTATAGTATTATTATTGTATAAGGTTTTTAAAAAATTATTTGTGGTAAGGCTGTGGAGTTTTCGATTTCATTATAAAAACCGTAAAATTTTTTCATTTTAATTTATAAATTCACCCAACATCGTCTTCTAAAAATAACAAGTTTTTGAATGCGTAAAAACTGAAGAGTACCGCTAAATAGACAATCAATTCACGTAATTTTTCAATATTCAGGAGAAAACACAAACAACTATGATTTAAAATATCAATTACCACAATTTATACACATAAAATTTTGCTTACGATTTTAACTACCACTATATTGCAGAGACATTGTGATTAGTAGTATTATCCAAAATAGATTTTCCATTTGATGTATGAATTACAATTTAAAGATGTAAGATCTTTTTCCAACTGTTATTAGTCTAACTACCAATTTATAAAGTGATTGATTCAATAGCAGAGATTTCCCCCAAAAAAACTTTATTGATTAAATTGGCATTTACTTGATAGAACTCCGTCATAATGACACAAAGTACGAAAGTATTTAAGTTCTACAAATTTTTTTAGGTAGTTGGCCATTTCGGCTTGACGCCGTCGTCAGGACTATACTTAAACTTATTTTAGCTTAGCTATATTATATACTATTTAGAAGAGATTTACAATATTATGTCATCTCACGTATCCATACACCATAACCATTATTTAAAGTTAAAATATTTGACGTACTAATCGTGTTTTTGGAACAGATTCTCAATTTGCGAACCACCTCTTAAAAGAATCACACAACATAACTTATAATTCACCCCCGATATGCCTACATTCGTATGATAAGAGCCTTAGGCTGAATTTCTGGAAATTAATGGAAAATTAATTCATCATCATTACTCAAACTATTATAAGAATATCATGTAATTACGCATGATTAATAAAATTTCTATGCATTTACTTTAACGATTAATTATTAATAACAACACGTAAGCTCATTTTCCAAAAACACAATTAGTAAGTTAAATATTTTAATTTTAAATAAATGTTTTGATGTTGGAATCCGTGTGATGACATAGCATTGTCTATCTCTTCTAAACAGTATATAATATAGCTAATTTAATACATCGACTGAAGGTGCTTAATGGAATTTCAATATCAAATTTGAATTGTTGAGATGTATTTCATCACTAACAACCCGGGTTTTGCACACGAGTGAACTCGAACTTACACAGATAAACAGTTTATAAAGATTATATACAAAATATAATAGGGCAAATCTTATCACTGTGTCTAAGAAGTTAACATCTGGACTAGTCACCACCTTACGAGTGACAAACTCCCCTCTATTGTTTACGTGAGATGAGTCAGTAAAATTAAAGATAAATTAACAATCAAAGTAAAGAATTTCCCATATTAATACATCAGTCCATGGTCACCCTGACAGTGCCCATTAGTTGAAATTGTGTGGGTAGTTCTTCGAATTGCATTTAAAAACCCCCTCTGTTCACTCGTAAGGTGGTGACTGGTCTAGATGAAAATTTCTTAGACAAAAGGATAAGATTTGTGCTATTTTATTTTGTATTTATTCGTTATAAACTGTCTATTTGCGTGAGAAACTAGGAGCCCGCCTCACGGACTCCACATAATAGTTTCAGCAGGAAAATAGAGGTAGGAAAAAAAACTATTTTTCGCTAGTTCGAGTTCACTCGTGTGCTCGAATCCCTGAAGATGCCGAAAGGCGAAACCCAGGTCGTTAGTGACGAAATACATGGAAATGAAAAAATCTCAACAATTCAAATTTAATATAGCTAAGTTTAAGTATTGTTCTGACGACGGCGTTAATCAGAAATAGTTATCAACTACCAAATAATTTTTTATAGAACTAAATACTTTGATATTTTATCCTATTAAAATGCTTATTACCAAGTCTATTTACTTTGAATTCACTGACAGATATTGTTAACGACAAAGATACAATTTGTTCAGTACAACGAAATCATGACGTCACGTTTGATATTTGACTGTTTTCTAATAGTTAACAAAATAATTTAAAATGATAGTAAATAAAATCCACACAAGCTGAATAAGTTTTGAGACATTCACTGAAATAAATCTATGAAATATTCATGATCCGAAAAGTTTCCCCGCAAATTCACCATCTAATATCGAGAAATGGGTGCCGTTTACGCAAAAGTTTAGTTTAATAATACAGTCCGCACTTTCAAACCGATTCATTCACTAATGTAAATACCAACATGGCAATTACACACCACTACAGCAAAACAAAATTATACTTAGAGAAAATTTGACTTCAGCACAAACTAAATTAATAAACTTGAACAACTGCTTTTGATTAAACTTTAACATTTAATTTATTAAAATGGCTGGAAAATTTAATGCTTAAAAACAACTCAAACAAATTATTGTTATTTTCGAAAATATTTTACAAGATTTAATGAATTATTTAATTCACAGGATAGTTCGAAGAAAATTTGATTGTGTCTACATTGAAATTAAAGTTAAATAAATAACAATTGTTTATATCTATTGTATAAAAGATATTTTATAATTTGTTTTTAATCGCCATGAATCATGTTTTATTTATCAGTGTAAAGTGTAAGACTTTTAACTTGTGGAATTAAAAATTAAAATTCATTGTTATCGGACATTTTTATTGTAATACTAGTGATATAGATTTTGGATTTTTTTTTTAGAACCTTCACGGGTTTCATCGAAATCGGATGAATGGTAACGGAACGCGTAGAGTACAAACAAACATTCATATATATATAGAATGCATTGTTTATCTTTTTAAACGGCTTCATTTAAATCAGATCTGTTTAATTTGCATAAATATCCGTTTACTTGATTAAGCTTTATCACTATAAGGTCAAAAAATAGTTTCAAATAGATTCTACCTTTTAATCCTCTAATTTAATCTATGATATTTCTTTTTCCACAGGTGGAGTACGACACAACAGAATCAGTAGTAACAGTCGACTGGGAAAATGGATTTGTGGAAGCTTCGGCAAAAGACAACACGAACGTCACACAAGTTTTCAAAGAACTCCTCACGCAAGCAAAGGTCAAGTACAACTTAAGCCCTGCGCTCAGAAGACGTCGGAGACAGTCCCTTCCTCCAGTCCAGGCAGGTCACAGTGCTGCCACTCCAGTCATAGCGGCGGCTCCCATTCCTTCTCCGGCGCAGCTTGCTCATCTCCAACAGATCAGGGAAAGGCATTCTGGAGCCAAGAGAAACTCTTGTATCATATCATAAGTGCAAACACATTGTGTTTTTTTTTCAATTTTGTGACAGGCGAAGACTGCCGATGGACTATTTAAAATATTAGTTTAACTCTAAAGCACTCATGCACTTTTAGTAATACAAAAACATCTTACGCTCGAATATTTTCTAAATTCATTATTAATATAAAAAAAACTAACAGTAACTAATCCCCTCCTCGCGTTTAGTAAAAAGAAATAATCCCACACAACTCTTCATTTTTGTAATTTATAAATTTATGAATAAAAATCATTGTGTTCAAACACGTATCACAGTTAGTATCTCAACAAGTGGAATAACAAAGAATAATTAACAATTTTAATTCTGTATAACTTATACTCGTATCATAATAAAACTTTAACGTCATCTCTCAGAATTAATTGTTCCAATAAACGTTCTCAAAGTGTGAACATTAAATGTTCTTACTTTGAAACTATGTCTTACATATCAGTTACAGGCTTACATCGTTTCGTAAATGATTATATTCCATGAACTAAGTTAGAAGGTTTACCATATGAGAATTTCATACATAAACAAAGTTTCGAAAATGTATCCAACACTAACCATATATTGAAAAACAAACATAATAAATATAATGCCATACAATTACAATATCAACATTTACATGTCAAGATTTTGAGATCTACGAAGACGTTAAATGACGTATTTTTTTTTAATTTACTGTTCTAATATCCAGTAATTTTAAATTATTCTAAAATTTGAATCAATTCGCTGTGTGTTTTGTTTTAATATGTACCCTCCAGAAGTGTGTGCGTGCTTTCGGGATAATGGATGAAGTAAATGTTTTTTACTCTTAACTTAGCTTTCGCGATAATATCGCATGTTTGTGTATTTTTTCCTAATGCCAATCGAAGGAATTTAAAACGCACATTTGTGACGCGTTGTATTTTTATCGTGTGTCTTCACACACTGTATAATGGTATCTTATATTATTTAAATGTGTCTATAGTTTGTATAACAACAAAATAATCTTTCAAAATAACTCTTATTCTTTATTGGAAATTGTATCTTCGTATCACGTTATAGTCGATTTGCGATTCTATTCTCAGATTCATTTGTATCCCGACATTTGTATCCAATATTGTAATAATGAAAGGAGGTCAGTGGTCACATGATTTTCACATGATAGATAGATGAGTAACAACATTTTTTACTCACTAGACATTAATCAATCAAAAATATTAGCATGAACCTTTCTGACCGGGCACTGCTAGTATCGGGACACAAATAAATTTGATAATAAGACTGCTAGCTTTTCAATAAGTAGTCATGATAAATGTTCTATCATTCTTTATTATTTAATATGTACGAAACAATTTCAAGGTTGGAAATTACAAAGGTGTTAAGTGTTTTGAACATAATACAGTAAAAACTGTTTATTGAAACCACCACCATTTTAAGGAAAACAGTAGTGTCAACTAGCACCGGTGACAACTTGAGTAAGAAGTTAGTTAGAACTACAATTTAAATTAAATTTACTTAATACCTTTGGACATTTATTAGTATTTATGTTAAACGCTGAATGGGAACAAAAACTTATTTTTTTAATTTTGATACTTAATACCTTTGTATTTTCTAGCATTCAATTATAGAAATCGCAGTATTGTAAATCATTTTGAATTCTCAATTGATAACACAAAATTTATACACCTCAAAGAAATCGAATAGTTTCTTTTGAGTATGATTGTTTTTAATTTGTATCAAACAATATTTTTAAAATATTTTAAAGAGTATTTTTGTTTATAATAGATAAGATATATTTTTTTTAGTTTATTCTGATATGTTGAAATACCAAAAACAAGTACGGTTAATTTAAAAAAAATACGGGTATACAATGTTGTATATTTTATAAAGGTTGGGGACAAAGGGAATACGGCATCTCCGCTTAATGATCTATCATATAATATATAATTTGACATAAAATATATAGTTATAAAAGCATCCCAAACTGTTTAAAATTATTTGACATTATCGTCTAATAATTGAGTTGGCACAAATCAATCACAGGTACTACAAAAAATTTAAAGTGTGATATTTTTATTGTTATCAGTTGAAAAATAACTATTTACTTCCCTTTTTTCATTATTGAATATAATGTAATGAAAATTCATTAATTTCTTTATATAAATAATATTTCATAGTAACTCAAACCCTTCACATTACTAATCGATCACACAATTGAACTTTACGTTAATCAGTTTTCGTTTTTACACATGTTTTCGTCACTACTTGATTTTTTTCCGTATGTATCTTTTCCAAATATTTTGATATGAATTTAATATATAATATTATATCGTCAGTATAGTGGCAGAAAGCGTGAAATCAAAAAACTTCATTCTGAGATAATCGACTTTTAAGAAAATCATTAAATTGAAGTCTTTCTCTTTACATATCTTAAGCATTATTTATTAAACTAATTGCTTTATGAGACCTGTTAATCATTTACGAATTCGATTTAATTATTAATAATTGTTTTTAAAGTAATATTCATTATAATTGTTTGCCACTAATAACTATGAACGAAGTTGACTTGATTTATATTGTTTTTTTTTCAAATTACGTAAAAAATACACAACTATTGCTGAGCTTGTTTTTTTCAGACGATAGACTGTCGTAAAACCTACTGTACTGCATTCACAACTCAAAACAGCCGATTTTTGACTTAACGCCTTCTGCCGGATTGGCATAGTTTATTATTTATTCATGGATATATCATAATACCATACAAACATTATAAAAAAAACAAATTCATTTACAATTTTAAAATTAAACGAAATTCGAGGGTAATTTTAATGATAGTGTTGAAGTCGTTACAAGCAAGAATTTACTAAATATTTTGGGGTCCAAGAAAGAAGGAAAGTTTTTCTTCCATTCTTTACAAATGTATGAATATATTATTTTATCCGAAAATATTGACATGTCTACTATTGTATTTATTATTTGAAAGATCTTGATTGTCTTGCTATTGTAGTTTTGGTGTAAATCTCAAACCATTCTTGGCCACAGTATACAAAAATATGGATGTTGGAATATTCACCTGCGACAATTCACTGCAGAAAATTCACTTACGACAATTTACGACTCGAAAAATTCGCCACACAGACAATTCATCGCGGCAATACAAATATCATTTGTATTATTAGAACAGTGAAAAACAGAGTAACAGTATTAAGACATTTTTAAGTCTCTTTTCTACAGCGGATATACAAAAAAGTAAATATACAAAGTAATGTTTGTATGTAGTTGTATACACTATACTTTTCATACCTACATGTGATATGTGATAATAATAAAAACTTCTACAGAGCGGTCTAGGCTTATTATATCTATGAATGGTAGGTGTGGCGAATTTTCGGGAAAAGAATGGTCTCAGTTGAATTGATCACGGTGAATTGTCGACGGGAATTTAATGTTCCAGATGCCACAAAATATATAGTTTCTTACGTATGCTTAGATCAATGAATGTATTTTAATGTTAAGATTCGAGTGAAGCAATAGAAGTTAAACGATTCATTATATGCGTTCATCGTTGACGAAATGAAAGTGTTTGTTTTGGGAGTGGAAAACTATTTAGGATTGACAATCGACGATAATACATACTTGAATGCAATGACGACTGATGCTATCTATGAATAAAAACGCCAAGAGTCCGATGTAAATAATATAAGTATAGTTAAATCGCCAAAAGCTATATTATAAATGTATCTTATATATAAAACATAAAAGATTTACCTATAACCAAATCCATTCCATGTTAAGATCATTCCAATATTAACTTTTCTTAACTCCATGGTGTTATCTTAAATATAATAAAGTTTGAGATCACAGCTATCTCGTTTTTTCTGCACTGCATTATTGTAAAAATGCGAGACTTATTTATAATTTCCAATATGATGTTTGAACTTTCCAAAATTTCTTTCATTAATGTTAAACAATTATTTCTCTTTATATAACCGTATTTCTATGATATGTAATATAATAAATTGTTCAAAAATACTACATAAACGAAAATACTAAATACAATTTTGGTGAAGACTTCTCGATATTTATGTTGTGTTTGATAAATTAATTTTAATGAAGCCATTTTTTTAATCATATTTATTAAACTATAAATTAATAGAAGTTTTTGATTTCAAATATACGTAAAGAAACTATTTTCCCTTAAAGTTTTGTTCTGTGTATTGTATTAAATAAATATATGTGGAGTGTATTAAATAAATATACTTTTTTATGAAAACTTTTTATAATTTTATTTTTAATTAAATAATAATATCACATTGTTTAAATTTTTGTATATTGACAAAATTCGTTCAGTATTAGTCAAAAGTAATCCATAAAAAATACATTTTGACGCCAAAATTCTTCTATTCTACAAAGAATTTTATATTTCATAATAGATGTGGCAAAAAGGAAAAAGATATTTTAATTTTGTTTTCGTCTGATACATAAACTGAACTAACATGGTCACATGCTGCGGATGACTCCAAAGACCATCAACAATATTTGCATCCTATAGGATAGTACTAGATACTATATTTATGTCTATAAAATGTACTTCATGTTATTCATGATGCTATCATGTTATTGGAGGTAGCAAAGAAACTGGTTGATAACAAGGAATCTTGGAGATATCGCATGATCGCATGATGGTGGCACATAGGGAGAGAATATAATTGAAGCGATACGTATCACAATTTTTTTTTATATCGTCATCCATAAATATATTTATCATCAAAATATTTCATTTGAAATAATTCTTGAAAATTTAAACTATAAATCAATACACACAAATTTAAAAAAATATTTTCATAAGACACTAATTCATTGAAAAAAAAAAAAATATTTATAGAATTTGTGTTAAAGTGTTTATAAGATATGTGGCAGTAGTATTATAGTATTTTAAATATATTTACGTTTAATGCTTGTAGATACGATATTGTAATTAATAATTTCTATGCAAACTCAAAATATTTTTTCATTGGCAAATAGTCAAAATATGTAATTGACATTAATACTAAATAAATGTACGATATATTATATTCATGTTTTTCGTAGTGTACTATGAAAAATAAATTTTAAATATATTTTTCAATGGGTACGCCATTTTCATTCTGACTGACACTATTGTATCAACTCCAAGTAAAATATTTTTCATGACTGATTTTTTTTAAACCCATAAATGTATTTATGTATAAAAAATTAAACGCTTAAAAAATTTATATAGTTTATTAATAATTTATTTATTAAATTTATACCATTTATTTATAATGTTGGTAAAAATATTTTATTCAAAATTTATTTTGTAAATAGAAAAAATTATATTTATTTTATAAATAATAAAGAAATTATACTATCCAATTTATTATACAACAATGAAATTTATTACTTTAAACATTTTATCTTACTGCAATGCTTATAAAAGCTATCTTTATGGTAACAAACTAAGTATTCGATGATGTACATTTATACTAAAAATAAACTATATTAATATCTAAGTATACACATTAACAGTTTGTATATCTAAAATATTTACATTCCTACAACTAAATGAATATATTGTCAACATTTGATGTAATAAAAATGGCGTAAAATAAACTATAATAAAACACAATTTTGTTTTTATTATTCAGCTGTTTCTTATATTTCATAGAAAATTTCTTTGATAATCAAATCCATCTAGCTCACTAAGATCAGTTTTCCGATTTATTATAAATCATCAACTAGTGGTCGACAGTATAAGGTAGATAAAACAACAGTAATATTCTTAAATTGTTACCAATTGTTTTATCTATATAAAATCTCTACTCAATTTCGAACATCAAGGAAGACAAAACTCCAAATATGACTCGTTTTTATTCATTTCTATCCTTCAACTAGTGAGTACTCGGCGTGCGTTGCAATTCCAATGAAAGAAAGAAAAGGCTTTTGTTTTAATTCTGTTTATTGAAGTGCTTTTGGATTAGAGGCCTGCACGGGCCGAAATTTTATAAAATTACCCCGTCCGAGCTAGTCATCGTCAGGCCCCGCCCAGCCCGAGTCCGAGACTCAATATCACACTTGTTACGTGAAGCCCAGATTTATTTTTCTCATCCCGAAAAAACCCCGATTTATCTTTTAATATACCAATTCATTTATATTTTATACCCGGGCCCGGCCTGTGCCCAATTCTGAATCGTCTTTACCATTTTGTAAAGGTCCGCGGGTCAAGCCTGGCCCCGTGCAGACCTCTATTTTGGATATACAATGTTTTTATTTTTCCGTCTGGTTCAGAGTTGTCGCTAGTTGTACGTATTTGATTCTTTTTCTTAGGTATATTTTTTTTCTTCAGAAACCTTCAAGGGTGTGCGCGCAACAACTCACCAAAATTTGATCGAAATCAGATTAATAGTAAAGGAATGCATAGAGGATAAACAAACAAACAAACAAACAAATCTTCATATATATATATATATATATATGTGTGTATATATATAATAAATTCCTAGCATAAAGAATTTGACAAAAGGACCACTTTACTTTTGAAAGAGCTTCGTAAAATTAAAAATAAGAGGAATTTTAAGCTATAATTATTCTTTTTATCTTAATGTTTTACCTCGATTTGTGCCTTCAAAAAATCTATCATAAAATATATTATGACACTAAATATCGTTTTAATCATCCATCAAATTTCTATAAAAGTTGATTATGGCCATAAGAATACTTACACTAATTCAAGTATCAATAAACTGCATCAACCATTATTAATTATCAATTACTCAACCGATTATGTCGGGCAAAAAAATAGAAGATATAAAATAAAATTGTCAAATCATTGAAATTATCAATCAAGTAAATAATGAAGATTTGAAAATGTATAGCTTAGTTTAAATCAATTCTGAATGAATAAAATTTTAAACAAGATAGGTAGCTCCCTTCTTTCAAATGTATTTCCAACAGAATTGCCCTACAAGAATCTTAATACTGATTTGTATTTATTATTTACGTCTGCTCTCTCTCCGCGCCCAGAAAAAAAAATTAAACTTAATATATAATATGGTATGGTATATAGAACAATTTATTCGTACCTACAAATCAAGCGATAAAGTAAGTCTGAAAATGCTTCTTAAATAGGCGAAACACGTGTCATACCGAGCCACACAACCAGACGATTATCAAATTTACTTCATCTATCTACATCTGACAGATATCGCTGGCACTGATGATAAATGTTCACATCAATTTCATTTATAAGTAAGTCTTCATTTAATAATGAATTATAATATACTGAGTGCTATAAAACCTTTAAAATATGCATTAAAATATTCAATGGTGCTCCAAGGTTCAATTTGTCAGAGGTACCGGAGAAGACGAATGACAAACGCGATCTTCAAAAATTCAATTTATATTCATAGAAATGCGCATACGAAGTCTAATTTTATTGTATTCCAATAAAAGATTTTACTATTGAAGATGCCAGACGCTTATAAAACCTTTTTATGTATTATTTCGATTCAAACTGTCTACTCAGGTTTATTTATTTTAGATAGGTAAAATTAAGCCTTTTCAGTGCAAAGCAAAATGATAAATGTTTGTTGTAACTTTGTACCTATTTATTATTCTTAAAATATTGACTTTTAAACGCGTATCTCGTTGTACAATATTTGATTGGTTGTCATACGAACACACTTTTATTTTTATTAGAATATTTATTATGGATACTGGCCTTTTAACGTTAATGCTAATGTTTATTTTTGTCAGTGAATTATTCAACATTTGTACATTTTTTTAACAAGGTTAATTATGGCTTATCAGAAGATACATATTTCAGTTTTTTTCACGTTTACGAAATGTAGAACTACAAATTGTATTTAATTAAACACATAAACTCATAGAATAGAATGGCTATGAAAAAAAGAAGCATTAAATCATATAACATTTTTTTATTCTGGCAAAAAGCATAATATGACTTTGACTCATCGATACCAAATCTTATGATTTACATGCTAAAAAGATTATTCTTTATAATTTAAAGAAAATCTTTTTAAAAAACAAATAATTATACTTCGGAGAGAGAAAACTTTGATAAAAAAATAATGCTTTAAATGCGATTATATCAAAACATTTTTTATGACTCCTGTCAGTATACTCTCGAAATTTGAATAATAATTAATAGTGACATTTTTGTCTTTAAAGATAAAACTTAACACCACCAAGAATGGACAGCTTAAAAGTGAAATTTTCATTGCTACAGGAAATGTTTTATAAAGTTGATTGCTATTTTGGTTGTACGCGTCGGTGTTGCTTACAATTTAAATTCTTTATTTTAACAATTATTAAAAAACCTGCGCAGTATGAAAAATGTTCTTGATTTTGCTGTAATGTGTTTGTTGACTTGATTTAATTACAGATATTTTAACATTTTGAAATAGATTCGCCACCAAACATTACGGTTGACAGTGTCGAGAGATTATTGTTGCCTTTTTCCGTTCGTGGGGTAGGTGCAGCTTCTATGACGGGCGATCGCGTTCTCACATCCGCCCGCTATGGTGTCGGTATCCGCGTAATGTACGTATCTTAAGTTCTGTTCAGTGTTGATCGTCGTATTTATTCGTTTTTCCGCAAATCAATTTACAATATTTATTATTGTAAATTACGGAGACATCAAACGCTATAAATATTGATAGATAAATCTTCTAATGACTATTTTCGTAATATGTACATAGTAAAACATACATCAAATAAAACCTTAAAACGCTATAAATAGAAGCTAAATACAATTATCTATTCTGAGGCAAAACCAGCTCGGTTAATGACAAATAGCAGACGGCTAAAGGCGAGACGTGATTCGAGATACGTGATTTGTGTTTTGGTGGTAAATTCTCTTTATCGTACTTATTGATTTATTTTCTTTAGAAATGTATTGCCTCTGAATGAAGTAATATATTTAGTATTTATCGACTTTGTCTACACAATCGCTGTTCATACACATATAGATATATTGATAATGTGGTAAAGTACCTAATTCATTGCGGAAAGATTATGCTTAATCACTGGCAGTGAATATATTTTCTAAATACTTGTGAAAATACAGTTGGCCATCAATATACCCAAGTACATTATTTAGTAAGTAAGTTCTAATACAACTAATATCATTTTTTTAACCATTCATGCAATATATTAAAATTGTAAGGGGTATTTCATGGTATATTT
Source organism: Himalopsyche phryganea (assembly GCA_022494535.1). NCBI lineage: Eukaryota > Metazoa > Arthropoda > Insecta > Trichoptera > Rhyacophilidae > Himalopsyche > Himalopsyche phryganea. The sequence continues at coordinate 12,938,740 of JAGVSL010000001.1, read as the reverse complement.
AACATCACACATACTATTTCTTATTTTCTCCATGAGTATGAGGTATTGCCCGTTTTAAGTGTTTTTATTTCTAAATGATTTGTTATTTTTGACTCTTTATTTTGAGTTGAGTAACAATTTTTATTATTTTTGACATTTACGTAAATGTTTATTTCAGGTTGCTATGATAACAATTGACATGCGACAACAGTGCAACATAAAAATAAATTTCGTTGTTATGATAACATCACAGATGTCAGATAATGTAACTTAAGAGCGTGTGCGCTAGGATAAGAATATGGGTAATATAAATTTAATATTGATATCCGGTGATCCCTTAAGGAGCAGTACCGGGTAGCTAGTTTTATATTAAAACGATACGTCTGATGTCGGGTTGACGGAGAGAACTACAGATAAGTTTAATAATTGATTAAAAATAATGAGAAAAATATTTAAGAAAAGAAGAAATAATAATATCATCATTTGGTTGAAATAATGACGAAATACTCAGTCACACAATTAATAACACACATTTTAAAATAAGTGTCTTAGAATCTATTGAAATTATTAATAGCCTTATTTGAAATCCATTAACAATAATATTGTTTAAGCAATATTGATAACTTTCCTTTATTTATATTATTCATGTCCTATTAGATATTCTTCCACACACAAGTAATTATTATTCATATTGTTTGTATCTTCGGTAAAATCTGTTTTTATGTTATAATTTAAAAAGTTATTACTAGCCTGAAAGTGCTTCTCAAAAATCCTTCCTCAAAAACACTTTCTGTGTACATACAAATTTATATTCTACATGTGTGAACTCCTGTTTTAAAGAGTACTCCCATCTTTATTACTAAAGACCCCGAATGAATAATTTTTACTGAAACCCCTATAATAACAAAACCATTGTTCATTGATTTATGACTGGCAGTAAAACAGACCGTGACACATTCGATCTGTAATAAATCTTTACATAGCGGACTGATGCGGTAAAGAAGTTGTCCGATAAAGGCGAAGTCCATTACATATTAAAATAAAGTAGAAACTTATCCATATCTTAATTCAAATGTGTAACAAGTCAAAAGTTTTCAATTTAAGTTAAATATTATCAGGAAATGCTTAGAATGAAACAAGTGGTAATCTGTGGTTGTTTTAGAATGTGAGAAGACCCGAATCGAAGAGAGGCGGATGGCTGGTTATCGAACGTCCTGGAAGGGCTGGGATCTCAAACAAACACCATTTCAAATCCGGTTCAACACTTATTTATGTTTAATCGAAGATGCAGTGGTTTACAATACACAAATATAATCTTAACACCTAAAATTGATTCTACGTTTACATTTACTTAACACATAAATTTACTTTAAGTTATAATGCAAGTGACATGACAAACGGTTTTAAATTAAGTCCAATTCAAAACAAAAACAAACAATTCACAACTTCACTGGTGCGGCCATGGCCGGCGGTTTGACTATTGACACATAAAATCATAAAGGACTTCCGCATCGTCGGAGCTACCCCTTTCCGACAAAAATGGACTCGTCCAGCGAATGTGCCCGCCGGTTATTGAACGAGCGCCCTTCGCGACAAGAGTCGGGCCAATTTCTAAGAATCATTGTCGTTAACACTGTGCGTTTTCAGTTACGGACCCTAATAAAACTTAAACTCAACAAAAAAACCAGGGTGTGTCAAATGATAGTGATTATTATTACTTTAGATTCAAACTGTAACTACTACAAAAATCCTGTGAAAACGGCTGAAAACCCCTAGTATTACAAATAAAAAATAAATTATTAGTTTATAATAATTATAAACATATATAAAAATAGTTTTAAGATAATCCTAGCATTTCATTAAAATCTACAAAAATCAGATTTAAGATTAAAGCTGCCCAAAATCTTGTTAATAATTATCTCATAATTATACTTTTTATGAGATACTAGTGAATACCTGGCATGCGTTGCAATGCCACTCAAAGAAAGAAAGTGTTTGTGCTTTAATTTTGGACACACAATATTTCTTGTTTTCTATCTGGTGCGTACACGAATAAATCAGTAGGTTTTCCAAGATGTCGCTATCTGTACGAATTTGATTCTTTATTTTAGATTTTTTTTAGATTCTACATAAATCTCGATTGTGAGATTGATTTTTATATATAAAATAAGACCTACTGTAAGATAAAAATTAAAAAGTTGAGAGTCGGACTCGGGCCGGACCAGACCTAATTGTACTATGCCTATGTTATTTGCGCAAGTGCAAGGAATAACTTGACAAAGTTTTATCGGAATTGGATGTACGGTGTGGCAGTGCATAAGATACAATCAAACCCACATTGTTTTTTATATATTATATGAACTCATTCTCGCATTGTGCAGAATATTGTTTACGGACGGTGACTTATGAATTTAAACATGTATGACCTTGTCAGGTGCTTTATGAATTTTCTCTATTGAACAAATTGTTATCTGTTATATTGAGGTTTTACTGTACTTCTTAGTCACCAGTGTTTAGATAAAGCAAAATAGTTTTTGTTTCCGTATACTTTACGTCACTAACAGTAGCTGTAATGTTACAAGTTATCAAATAAATCACAAGATATACAGTAAATAAATACGTAAAAATGAAAATATCGTAGAATTTGTGAAATATACGAAAGAATGACATAGAGCCATTCTATAAACGATAGTATAAAACCGCATTCTAAAACTAACACTAAAACAACCGTAAAATAGCGTTTATATTCGCTCTTTATCCAGGATATGCAAATCGTAAAATTTTCTCCGTTGAACCTTCGTATTTTTTGCTTTTTAAAGCGCGAATAGTTTGCGCTGCGCGACATCCTACGTGACGTGACTATGGTCCAATGCTTGCGAAGACTCTGTAGATAGGGATTGCGATTAGGGCTTCCAATCCCGTAATCCCGGAATTTTGAGATTCTCTGTAAATGATAAAAATTAATTCATATATCAAATTAAAACTTTCTAATTCACTATATATTTTAAATGAATCGCTGAGTCGCTAAACACGCCCTTGGTGATTTCTCAGTAAATAAATTTTTAATGTACGTATGTGGTCCATCAATATATCTATAAATTTTTCCAGTTGCAAGTCTAAAATTTCTCCGTTTCATTCCCTGTCTGAAATTCAAAATTTTTCCAAACTGAAAAATGTCGTTTTTTTACATTATTTCGATCCTCGTTTTACACGGCCGACGCCTTTCGAAAAAACGACAGTGTAAAAAAATATTTTACTTTTGTTTATATACCGAAAGACCCAAAATTATTTTTAAAACTATCATACTGCCCACAATAGTTTTTCGTGATTTACTCAAAACTCGAAAAACCTTCGGGAGCGTGTTTATCGACCCAGCGACTCAAATGTATTGTGGTCCTGCCTTCTCATATTTTGTAACAGCCGTTCTTAACCAATTTGAAATGGAGGACAAATTAGAACCGCTTTTTAAGTGGATGGAGTACAATATTTTAAGGTCGAATTGAAGGACATGACCTCGATGGTAAAACCTACCTTAATAATGCATTGAATAAAATAAATTATCCAACTATTTGATCATTATGTTTTTTTCTTTTTACTTTTTTTTGTGAATGACAAATGAAATACAAAATCAATAAAAAACCATTTCAATGCCCAAAAAATATCAAATCATATATACATTTCAATTGAATCAATAATGGACAAAAATTAAATTTAAAATATACAATTTTACAGATGAAATTATACTTAATGATGAATCCCAGGATCATAAAAAAGGTCCGGGATTGGCTGCCCTAATTGCGATACAAGTATTACCGAAACAAGAGTCCTGAAATTTTGGCTGCTTCTTCAATACCTAAATACCGACTTAGATAATGCAAAATACCGGTATTTCTGTTCTGTCAAATGATCGATATGTTAATATAACTGATTTTGTATGCCTTGCTCAGTCACTGTTCAGTCATACATTGATCTTTGATAAGCCGCATACATCATCAAATTCGCAATCACACTACTTGTAATCTTTCTGATTAAATATTTTGATTATTTATTAAATTTGTTATATGTCGCTCATCTTATATTGAAGAATTTAATGTAATGTATAATCGACAGGTATTGTCTGTACAATTAGCCGTCATTAATGTTAATATCTTTACTCTTTTTTATTTACCATTGCATTTAAGTATGATATTGTTAGAAATGAACTAATGTCTTAAAGATGAAATATAATTAACGTAAATAGATTTATTACTATAATTGATATACAAATATAAATAAAACAAGATGCATAAAATTTTCATCCTATTCGGGTAACTTTGGCCCATGATACATATAATCACTGTAATTACCATAAATTCAGTGATTTTAAGTCTTGAGTTATGTGAGTCTTGGCAACTTTATACAGCATTATATTTATAGATTTATAATACAAATTGAAAATAAGACTAGTTCAATTTATTAAAAAAGAAGTTTTTAAATTGTATTGTATCATTCCAAGCTGATAGCTCACAAATTCAACAATAAAACACATTATGTTGCACATTTATTCATATTTTTACCACCAAAGGCTACTCAATACCTTTTCTTAACTAAAAAATATTCATATGGCATTATTATTATCACGGTATTATAACAGCACCTTTTTTCATGTAGTGGGCCAATTTTAGACTGATGGGCAAACTTTCCCAAATTAATGGTACCGGTATTAATTTAAAATACCGATTCTCACTTGATATCGCAAACCCTATGCTAAGAGAATATTTTCATCTACCTGCAGAATATATGACTGAAACGTGTCCAAATGATTGTAGATTTCGAAATAAAAATTGTGATCTCTAGTACAATGGTTGTCAAGCTTTATTTTCTGTGACCCCATTTTTGCATAAAAATAAAATTCGAGACCTGAATTTTCCAAATCTAGCTCCTGGTATGATGGCTCAGACCATCAGCAACATAGTTTAAAGTAAAGATATATTTCTTAATGAAGTCTATTAAAAACAAAATTAATCTTTTCTTCTATGCAATGATTGACTGTTTGATTATTCTTTATTTCGGATTAAGAAATAATTCAAAAATATATATAAAGAGTTTTATAATATGTAGATGACAATCTGTTTGACGGATATCATATCTTTTAAGAAAATTGTTAACATTTAAAAATAAAACAAAATCAGATATATGTGACTAAAGTTTTGGATATATTATATTATATTGGGCCGCTTATTTTTCAGTATTAAATCTTTTGTTCACCAGAAATTAAAGCAGCGAAAACTTTGAAAAACTTGTTTTAAACACCACAGTTCGTAATCAAAAATATGACTTTAATGCCTCATTAACTTGTTGTCAAACGTTAATTAACTATTTTATGTCCGCTCCCGATGTGGAGACGTTTTCTACAAGAACTTCTTGTTACTTAGTTGCTCAACCTCTCTTTTACGAAGATAGTATGGATATAAGGATATCTCGCTACGACCAGACTAATGGGTAGCTAATCGCTCTCACTAAGCCCCGCTTTTTAGGATCGTGAAGATGGGAATTTAAGACATCACAAACATCCATACGAACAAATAGAAATCTATAAATCGATTAAAAAAAAACAATTTATGAAACTGTCCGAATCGGGACTTGAACCCGAGACATCCGAACCGTAGCCAACGACGTTGACCACTGCACCATGGAGCCGACAAATTAAGTTTACATAAATAAATCATAAATCAAGCTGGTTATTTTTCAAGCTATTTTCGCATTTAATGAACATGGCATTATTAATATAAATACGTGAGAACAAGGTTAGGAAACTGTACAATATGAAAATTCGAAAGCTGTAGTAATATTTTCATTATTTATAAATACATAATCTAATATTTTCTATTAAGACTATACTAAACTACCATGATTAGTGTTTAAATTTCTAAGAACTTTGAGGGTAACCTCAGACGAAATTAATCGCTGTGTCTATGATTATTATATTTTGTTTTCTTCAATTGAATAGTTAAGAGATGAAGTGAGCTTATCCACACAATGTAAATTTTGAGATATTGTCGATATTGCTTATCTAAATCTGGGTATTATCCGTAGATATACCTTAAATGTTGAAATATACAATTCAAAATAAAGATATTTTATATTATTTGTATTCAAGATAGAAAGAGGGAACTGCTTTTGGAATTTTGATTTATTCCGTACACTGCTGTATAGCAGAAAAAATGTATTAGCATGCATGTTTCGTTTGAGCCACAGGTGTTCCACATAGTTCAACGTTTTAAAAAATGAATTTAACCTGCTTTGGATTATGTCAGTCAACTTCACTACATTATTGTCGTCATAATTTTATATGTAAATAATCGTGAAGCTATGTTCCAGTAAAGTTTTTGAAACATTTTACCAACTAGCGAATGGTGAATACTTTTAAATTAACAGAGCATTATACTGGTTGCTCCCTCCTCCTTCTCCCACTATAGCAGTGCTCCGCAACCGGTGTACCGCGAGACGATCCCAGGTGTGTCACGGCGCAGTTCGTCCAAAATGAGAAAAAATCATATATTTTATATCAGACAAAAATTAAATTATTCTCGCCGAAACAAATATCGAATTATTAAAATAATTATGGAATTATTGTATTAGTGTTCGCACTGATAGTGGAACTGCAAAGATGAGAAATAAAATGCGGTTTGTCTCGTGTATAAAAAACAAAAATCCTAAGAAATTACATATGACTGTATTAATTGAGAAGCAATACAATACAAATTATCAAATCCCTTAAATATGCATTTTTATTTCTTTGCGTGTTAAATATTACATCAATTTTGAAATGTGAAAAATTTTAATTGGCTTTTATTAAAAAATTTATGTTACTATTTCAAATTTATCAAATAAAAATAAATTATTGAATATTATGTTTTGTTTATTAAATTTACATATTTTAGCTTATGATATTCCACGAAAGATTAATGAGTGCTTAGTTGTACCATGGGTGAGAAAACGTTGCAAACCACTGCATTATAGCATGCTCCCTATGACAACATAATTGACAGTATATAATTGGGTATCCTACAGTACGTTCTCTCCGGATTACACGATTTCATTTATATAATTTTCACGTTTTTCATTAGTCATTTAAACGTTATATGTTTTATTTGTTCATTGAAGTCTTTGTAAAGAAACCTTTTCCGTATTTTATATCTCAATAATAAGTATTTTCAAATATGTCCTTATGAAAATGAATGAAAGTCCAAATTTTAATACAGAACAGTGTGTATTTATTGGAAGCTTTTGCCTTCGGCGGACAATAATCTTCGATCTTTTCATCTGAAAGCGTTTACTTTTCCCGCTTATAGGTCACTCTTTTCCAATAAAAATATTCCTTCCTCAGGAAAAAGTCGGTACATATGTATTGAAAGTGGTTTCTCTGATATCCATCTCACCGGGGGCTAATGGTAGTTGGAAAACGTCGCTTTGAAAGAAATATCTAAACATATTATACTTACGTATTTACGAGCGTCGTATTTATATATTGTATGAACGTATGGCAGAATCCACTCACTTAAAAAAATAAGCCTTACAAATTTAAATCTCGAATATCTTAGATTTTATACATTTCCTTTTATTGTCAGATTTACAGTTTATCGTGCCGTCCCGGTCTTCACTTGTCGAATTTAAGTATACGAACGCATTCTAAATTAGTACAGTAGTCGCTTGCATCATTTCGTCATACTTTTTTTTATTTTTTGATTAAAAATTTACAACTATTTTCGAAATTTATGTTCAAAATTAGAAATTGATAATGGAACAACCTTGAAATTAAAAAAATCGCCGAATTAAGCACAGTATTATAAAATTTTATGAATATTTATTTATTTAACCATTTCCGCTCTCACGGTGGATCATATTGACTCCATTAGTTAATCAACAGAGGTTTTCCTACGAACACTTCTTGTAACTCAGTTGTTAAAATGCCTTTTTTCGAAGAGGTTAAGGATAATTGTAATCTAATCGTTGCCGCTTAGCACCTTTTTAGAATTGGATGGGTAGAAGAGAATTATAAACATCACAGATACTCATGTCTTTGAACACAAATCCATTAATTAATTAATAAAACTGTCCGTACTAGAATTTGAACTCGTGATCACAATTACCGAAACCAACGTCGTTGACTACGTTGCTAAGCGTCTGGTATGGTAAATATAATACTAAAATAATCTTTAAGTTTTTGATTGCAAGGTTAGGTAAAAATATTGTCTTAGTAAAATATCGTAATCAAATAATGCAACATCGACTACTTTAATTGTATGATTTTTATTTTAGTTTAGGGGCATCCATTCTTAACCCACCCGTCACCATAGGTGCACCAAGATTGCCATACGAGTTGAAAACATTAATATCTCGCTTATTAGGTTTTATGTAAATTTAGGATTTTAGCTATTTGTAGATAAAATTAAATAAGTAGATAAAAATTACAAAACTCTGATGACAATATTATTCCGAACTCAATGAAAGTGATAGCGATATATAAAATTCTATGCGCAAGAGTGACGCACGATATATATTGTTAAGTTGAGACAAAGCGAGAAATGGTATTAGTTAGAGGGGGAAAAGGACCGGATGCATCTTTGCTTGTAGTTATTTTTTATGCAACGGCATATGGTGGAGTTACTATCTCTATAGCACAACCTCACTTGTATAAGAGCGTACGCCCGCAAGCCCTTGTATCTCACTCGCACCCTTCATTTTACATGGGATTGAGCGAGAAAAAGAGAACGGCACGTCACTCGCTTGCTTGTTTTTGTTATAATATGAGTCAACTCAAGTTTACATTTCAAACGGACTGTATAAGGCAGAAACGAGTCATGTCTGCACCTTATGTAACGTGTTTTTTCATTGTCGTCCATATCTCGATTATATTACATGAAAATATGTAAATTGCAAGCTCTAGACACAAAATAAAGTGTAAAACGATAACAATATGATATTTAAAAACATAATAACCCTTTTAAAGCGATCAATTAGCTTTAAAAATGCTCAATACATGAACAAGTCCAAGTGCCTGTGTCGAACACGGCTGATAACGTGATTTTTTTAGCACGGACTGGAAAAGGTTAACTCGTTTTTGCTTTGCATATATAATAGGTGTACCATATCAAGAAATTTATATTTCAAAGACACCAATTGTGAACCACTACACTAGTGTTTAATTAAAATTTTAATAGCACTATCAGTAGATTATATTAGTGTGCGTGATTAGTTTCATACCGGCGTAACTACAAAATATATATGTAATAGTATCAAATGATAAAAGTATATTTCAATATTACCGAGAAGTATATTGCTTCAGAAAATTAATTTATTCTATTGTTAGACAATAATTCTACGGTTTAGATAACGGACAACAAATAATATTATTTTACGATATGTAATATGATAATTTGGCACTCATTCGATCCTAAAAACGAGGGTAGATAATACAAAAAAAAATTCCACCTGTGACTCAGCTATTTCACAACAGTGATGTCTTATTTTTTGAAAATAGTTAGATATTGAAAGCATCTGGTATGAATCAATAAGAATATAATACTCTGCTACGTAACACAAGCTTTCCTCAAAGGTATGGACGTAAAGCGAGAGTCAATTTCGGATATATACCTAGATCAAATCAAACATTCAGCAAATAACAATATTTGTTTTGAGAGAAACTTCCTCATTAATATGAAACTCAAAGGAAGTTCGAAAGATTAAAAAGCTCCCATTTCGTTTGATATCGCAGCGGAATTTTTCATTTGGATTCAGTACGACTCGCGATAAATTTTAAAGTTTCAATTTTGAATTTTTCGCCGTATTTTACAGGTGAACTTTTTCAATAACATTACGTGGGTGTCAGACGTTTATTTTAAAGACATTTATTTCTTAGGTTTGTGTGGTATATGGTATTTCATTTGTTATATTAAAAAAATATATCAAATGTAATACAATGTGACCATTTTTTAAATATAACACAATATAAAAGCAGGAAAATATCTTTGAAATGTATCTTTTTATTTATAGTAATAAAACAGCGTTAATTGTAAACAGTAAAAGACAGTATCCATAATGTCGGGTTCGTGGTGCAGTGAACAACGTCGTTGGCTACGGTTACGGATACCTTGGGTTCATGCGCTGGTACGGAAAGTTTCATAAATTGTTTTTTCAAATCGATTTACGTATTTTTATTCATAGGCATGGCTGTTTGTGATGTCTAAAATTCCGATATGATGCTAAAAACGTGGCGTAGTGCTAGCAATTAGCTAAACGCTAGTTATGTCCTAGCCCTATCCCTCTACCTCTATTCTCTTAAAAAAAAGAGGTTGAGCATCTGAGTAACAAGCAGCTCTTCTAGAAAACTTCTGTTAAGATACTTCAATTAGGAGTCCATATGCCCCCTATTGGGAGCGGACATGTAAAAAAATAGACAGTGTTGTCTTAATTTAATTATTTGTTTTTCATTTTTCCCAGACCTTTTATGATTACATGTATATTATTATATTTGAACAATATTTAAAACTGTATATCTCCGTAAGCTAACTTATAATAATAATTTCTTATTGTATAATATATGCCACTATTCAAGTAAATACGTTTAACTCCGAATTTATATTTGACTAAACTTTAATTAAATTTACATGATACACTTCATTTTTTTGTTTTTTTTTTATTTAATTTTAAAAAACATATCTGGAATTACGGATGACAGCCAATGCGCCAAATATTTTCGAAAATTAGAGCATCATACAAGATAAACTCGATGAGAATTTTTAGAAGTCATTCATGCCAAAGATCACACACAAATTTAAATTGAAAAAACCTAAATCTGATATTGACCTTGCTGAGAATTGAACCAGGACCCACCTGATCGCTAGGGCAAACACTTACCACTAGACCACAGACGCCGTTTTTGACTGAGAGTTATACTAAAACGTTGAAAATCGTATATGAAAAATATTAAAAACTTGTAAACTTAAGACATCGACTGAGGGTGCTTGATGGAATTTCAATATTAAATTTGGATTATTGAGATTTTGTACACTTCCATGTATTTAAAATACATGGAAGTGTACAAAATCTCAATAATCCAAATTTAAACTTGTAAACGTTTATCATTGCTTCCGACTGTACACTTTTATAAATAACAATATTTATAAGAAACAAATAATAAAATATTTTTTTAAAATCTTTCATGTTATTTTTAATTGATGGATTGGGCGTGCGGTAACTTTGTGGAAATTAATTATTATTATAAAAATTAAAATTGATAACCGTGTTATTCCACCAGCTGTGTTACTAATGTAACGCGTTTCGCTTCTTTACGAAGCATCTTCAAACTAGCTATAGCGCAAGGCTATTTATTACTCAAAAGTAATAATTTATCAGAGTTGGAACGTTGAAATACGAGCGAAACGTGTTAGATTATTAATACAGCCAGTTGAATAATTAAGTTATCAATTTCATATTTACTATATCGATAATATTCTTCTGTGTTTTTTAATTGTTATTCTTCTTCTAGTCTGACGCTCCTGGGTGAATCTTGGCGTCCTTAATCAGTCCCTTCCACTCAGTTTCGACTTCCTACGATAATCGCTGACTTTCAACAAGCGTTGATATATCTCGTGAAACCCCATCCAGTGAAGTTGTCATGTTCCAACGCTACGTTATTTGAATCAAAATTATTACCTCTATTTTTTCGCTATCTCTTTAAAATGTTTCGTGATAAACTAAAAATATTTGATGAACTAATGGCAGTTTGAATCGCCTACCAGTAAAAATCACTCGTCTTAATAAAGCTTGAAATGGCTTTAATTCTTGCCCTAAATTCACACATAAAGTGTGCTATCATCATTTGCGATCTATATCAAAAGTACTGCACGTATTGCGAAATACACAGCGATAAAGCCGTCATCTTTTTTCTGCTGAAATATTTTTACAGCTTCGCAGCTAAAAGCAGAGAGGCATAAAACCTAGTGGCCTCAAAAAAAAGCTTTTACTGACTTTAATGCCGTAATAATAATATGTCAAAATATATTAAAATTGTATTGGTAAAATTTATTTTTTGGACGTCTCTATAGTATTTAATAACGTTAGTTCGTTCATCTGCAACTAAATTTTAAAAACATCGAAACGATATTAAACAACAATGCGTAAAGTTTAGACCAGTGGTTGACAACCCTTTGAGAGTAAAAAATATCAATTTTTAAAAATTTGGTTAGTTGGTAAAAGTTTAAAACAATCTGTTGTTATTTTTATAATTACCTATATATACATATATACGTGTAAATACTCATTTATTTCATAAAAAAGTACATTTAATATAATATTTTTATTCGTGGCTTCCTTAGTATTGATTTTTACAATATTTGGCAAATATATAGTGTACCAAGTCGACCTAATAGGAATCAAGACTATTTCGCAAAGTATTCTGGACAGATTTCATTTGAGGAAATGATTGCTCACAAGAATATGTTGAAGCAAATGCTAATAATAGAGCAAATGCCATTTTTTAAGCATGAAAAATTTTGTGGTAATGACTCCCATCATGATGATATTGTATTCATGTGATCGTGTTTTGTATTTTCACAATGCTGGCGAAGATCTTTAAATTTCTTGGTGGGTAACTCAAAATGTTGTAGTTTGTAAATCAATTACTCGCGGGTAATAGGTTGCTAACCACTGGCTTAGACATTAATTTGTAACAATTACTTAATAAATATATTTCTGAGAATGTATTTTACAGATTGTCTTGTTTTTAATTCTTAAATTATTCAAAAAATATTTGTTAACTATATAACTAAATATCCTAAATATAAGCCAGTTGCTCGAACTTCAGTTTTTCTATTGAAAGAACAATATAAAATGGCGTGGAGAAATAATCTCAGAGTCTAGAATGCGTGGGTCTTTGCCAGCCAAGAGGGCCAACAGAGATTATTTGAAAATATCATTTGTATGGTGCTTATTGTCCATTCTTGGTGGAATAACAGATTTCTGACAGTATACAGTTGATAATCTCTACGCTTAATGCTGTATCTGCAAACATGAGATTTTACAGGAAAGCATTTCAAAAATTCATAACCCAATTGCAAAGTAACGACTACATGTATAATCTTCAAAATTGGAACAGTGCTACTGTTTTAAATTTAATTTTCCCTGTTGTTTGATGCTTACACATATAACTGAGTGCGTAGACAACGAAAATGCAAAAGGTAAATAATCACATATTTTTCAATTACGTGATTATACGTAGGAAGTGTTGCAGTATACTGTTGAGTATTTTTGCGATAAAAGAAACTGGTCCTGATTATTTAATTACAATTGTGAAATCATTACAAAAGTTTTTCTTTATTTTAAATAAAAAAAAGGATTCAATTGATGAAGTTTGTTTTCTCTTTCTTTAATAATTTATATTGCTGTTAATTTCACCGAATCATAATCTATTGCTTTTCTGGCTAACGCAACATTTTATTTATTTCATTCGTGCTCAATCATATATTCAAGCAATAAGTACTATTTCCAACATCTATTTATATAAAATTAAATGTCTGTTTGTTAGTTTATCTTGTATGCGTTCTTATACTATTCATCTGATTGTGATGAAAAGTTGTTGTGCGCACACCCGCAAAGGTTTCTGAAACAAAAACGAAAAAAATAAAATAAAAAAATGATCAAATAGGTACAAACAGCGACATTGCAGTTCGTGTGTGACATAAAAAATGATGTTAATTGTTAAATTCCAATTTCCGGTCTTAAATATAAAATTTAAAGGAGAAAATGTACTGTTTTCATGCTTCCCAATGATTCCGATAGTCCAATTCAAACATCTACAGTTTCCGGTGCGACTTGCATTTGCAATGACCGTCAACATAGTAATGGGGCAATCGCTACAAGTGTGTGGACAAAATTTGTAAAATCCATGATTCATACTAGAACCGCTGTATGTGGCCTTCTCACGCGTGGGAAAACCTTACGATTTATTTGTGTGCACACCAGACAAAAAAACAAAAATTGTGTATCAAAACATTTCTTTCAGTGACATTGTAACCCATGCCGGGTACTCACTAGTGATTAATATAAAAGGCATCCTCTATTATACTATATTCATCGGCGTAAATAAAAATTGTATCACTTTTTCATTTCAAGACTTTTAAATAATAATGAAATATTTGTAACTTTATTGACTTAATCGTCTGGTTTTTCACATTATTTTATTGCTTTGATACATTATGGATTCCGGACGATTAAGTTTAGTAAATAAATTAAATAAACGAGAATTATAGCGTGGAGAGGTCGTTAGCCGTAAACCACTATTGATGGGATTTCACTTTAATCCGTTCACTTTTTTCCGTCGAATTTATTGCTAAGCAATTATTAATTCCCTCAAATAAATCAGACTGGAGAAAATCATTTATTCTTGGCGGGTGAACGACCTATATTGGAAGATTTGGAAGCTGTATTATTATTTAATTTACCACAAGACAATTTTGCAAATGCCAAAAACTTTTTTCGTGCTTAATCTGTGTTTTTAATTAAGATCAGCTAATTTGTTAAAAATAACTCGTTTTGACGAAACTGTCATTTTAAGCGTGAGCTGACGTGTTAATTTAATGAAAAGTCTATGTTTCGAATTGTGCATAGTTAAAGTTATAATATTACCCATAAAATATGAGGTTTTTAATTGCTACAATTTCTACGATTTTCTCTCACGCATTCGATGCTAAAAACGGGACGTAGCGAGATCGATTAGCTAACCGTTAGTTATGTCGTAGTCTTACCTTTATATCCTAACTTTCTTCGGAAAAAAGAGATTCAGCAACTGAGTAAGAAACCTTTCCCGTAGGATAACGTCTGTGTTTTATATCGACGACGTTTTGGCCAATTGATGTAACCCTTAAAATTGAAATTGTTCAGGAGAGAGTAAAAACTGTTCTTGTCGAAAACATTATATGGCGAGTTGCGTTATGAATCTTTGAAATGAACTGTAAATTTTCATGTCTGCAGATACGGTATTATAAGAAGGTAGTGTCGATATAATATTGGCTTACATCAAGTAGTTGAGTGAGAACTTTTAAACCTAAAACCAACGTAAAATGATGTTTCCCTTCCCAAAAATTTATTTTTCCAATTTTCATCATTTTGCCGGGACCTGCTCTCTCATCTTTAAAATGAGATCCAATCATTAACTCACTATCGCATTTTTTGAGGGTTACATCGATTGGCAACACTATCGATATGTTCTACATTGGGATTTGACATGGTAAAATAAAACATATATTTATTATTTACTTTCATTACATGAACTTGTTCAAAAGACGTATAAAATTTCTCCTCTTATATATACTTTATATGTGTAGTTTTTGGGATGCCACTTTCAGTTAAAAGAGATTCTGTTTCATCCTTATAACATAATACAGCTTTTTCCTTTTTCTCTTATTCACGATAGCAACCCACTCAGAAAATTTGTGGGACTCTGTGCTTATTTAATCAGAAACATCTCTTATTAACTAAGTGTTCAAGGAACAAACACGAAGGTTTTCTATCTAATGGGTTAAGTTGGGCCATCGCCTTTTTTGCCAGATTGAAATTCAACGAGATAAAATAAATAACGTGAGGGTTGGCTTACTTCAAAATTGCTTCCACTCTTGTTGTTTATTTCAATCGTTGTTTTACAACCCCTAATAAAAAACATAACCTTTACTCTACGATCTTTGTTAAACGGATAAATAATACCAATCTAAATTATTTAAATCTGACTAGAGATTGCAGTACCGAAATTCTGATATTTCAGCTGTTTTTTCAACACCGAAATATTTATTATGTAAATGCATAATATCAGTGTTTAACATGACAAAATACAACACAACAATACATGTTTTTTTTTCAATATATATGGCTAAATATTTAAAAATCGGAAAATCATTCGAGATAAACTCGATGAGAATATTTATAAGTCTCTCATGTCCAAGATCACTTTTTTAAATTTGATGTCGACCTGATCGCTAGGATAAAGCTCTTACTATAGAATTTAATCAACTAATTTTTTCATAATTCTTGATGCTTTTTTTGAACCAATATATCAAATTATATAGAAATAATGTATTTTTTAAACGTCAATTTCTGTAACCAATGTATCGCATAAATAAAGGATTGTGATGTTTTTATTCCTTCCCATAAAAACCTACTTGATTCTAAAAACAGGTTGGTAAAAGAACGATTAGTTTACTGCTTACTACTAATCATTTTCTAAACGTCTTTATTTTATTCTTACACCTTCTTTTAAAATGGACTCCAACCATATATTATGATAGACAATAAGAACGTCACTTTATTTCAATATTCATTTTTCGCTGTTTAGCCCTTACAGCGCGAGCAGTCTTCGCACAAATTTATTTTCAGTCAATTGATCTGTTAAAACGCTCACTATGGCTAAAAAAAAATCAATTTTAACAGTAAAAAATGGATAACTATGTGAAAAATATATCAGCTATCATAAATACATCAAGAAGTAAACTAAATTCATCGCAATCTCGTCCATTCTTCATATACACCGCCAACACTCACACAAGTAAGCGCGTAGCCGCATAAGTATGTGTAATACATAAGGTCCAAAGCTGAAATTCGACAGACTGAATATCGAGAGCTATTTTCAAAAATATATTTTCTTCTGTTCTACTTGACATTTTCATGATCTGTTGATTTATTTCTCTACCTAAAGGCTTTAACTATTTTTTAAAGCATATATCCACAAGTGTTCCTTCTAGTTTGGCCAGAAACCCGAGATAAATTCCTGTACATGTAAACATGTTCAACGCGTTCATCTGGTGGAAGGATGAAATCTGATAACTGTATTTTATTTTTATGAGTATTCAGGATCATATGAAAACCGTTCTATTAAAGATTAAGCATTTTATAATAACTAACTATTTTGAATGCAGTTTGATATGTAATACATCTTTATATAACCATAGACATGACTCTAAACAAACAATAAGTAACTGTATCGAAACGAATTCGATCATAAAATAGTCACGAAGGGAACATTTGGTTATTTTTATGTGTGTGAAAATAATAATTAGTTTTCTTGCTGCGTTATTGTGGCGATGAAATTTTATTAATATTTTTATTTTCTTTTTCGGAGAACACAGTTTCGGGTCGTAATTAAAAATAACATCACAAAGACAAAGGCTCAAAGTTACTACAAACAAAAGCAAACAATCCTGCCACGCGTAATTTCATATCTCGTTTTATTTGCGTGAATTAGCCCGGTCAATTGAAAATGTTTTTTAAAAGCGGGCGCCCCTAGGGGGACGGGAATCCGCAAAGGGGTGGATTTTTTTTGGTGATGAAATGGATTTCTCTGCGCCTTAACAGTTAACTGAGAGGAATTGTCGAATAGCTTTAGCTGTAGGAAAATAAATCTATATACGTGTGTGCGAAAGAAACATCTTTATTGTGGGACTGTTTTCTCACAGATACATGAAAGGTGATCTTTACACCTTTGAACATAATTCTTTTAATGAAACTATTTTCTTTTTGCTTTGATAAAAATCTTCAAACGAATTTGTTCATATATATTCTTTTAAATTAAGCAGCCACTATGTCAATGGTTCTATTTTTAGATAGTTACAATTGGGATAGTTTTTCTAAGGGTATTGTTTTTTTTCACCATGTCCGCTCTCAATGTGGAGCATGTGAACTCCTAATGGACCTTATCTCAAGAGGAGTTTTTCTGCGAAAATTATTTGTTACTTAATTTCGCAACCTGTCTTTCTTAAAAGAGTAGGAATATGCAAATAGGCAGCTAGGACATGAATGGGGCATTCTTAATCGGTTTCGATACACCCGTTATTCTATTCTTATGAAATAAAAAAATACAGTAATTAAATATATCGCTAAATTTATTGAAGATTTTCAAATACATTCATGGCATTTTGGCATGAATGTATTTGAAAATCTGTCAGTAAATTCTGATAAAAAAGTACAAAAGATAACTAACCTGTTGAAATATAATAAAAATAAAATAATTTTTGTAACGCCTTAAATCAAAATTGTAAAAACAACACAATATTGAATATTTATTTACCACTAGTGGGACGTTCGTCATATATGATGGTATTGAAATTGAAATACTAAATGTCTGAAGTAGCTAGTAATAAATAAATGTATTGTTGTGTGTTGTGTGTGCGCATTCCACAACATACTACATGTGATAATAGTAAAACTTCTACAGATCGGTCTGGGCTATTATATACTAAATGCAAATTTATAATGAAAAGCATGTTATGGACCCTATGGAGATTTTTTAAGAAAACTTACGCAAATAGGGCTAGCTTTCAGTCAATCAGTTGCATATACGAGAGAAATGTATGCATACCTACGGCAATAATAACAATAGTAATGAAATGCCACACTGTCGTGCTAAGCTTTATTTGATTACATAAATATTAAATTAGTGTTGAATATACACTTATGTGTATATTCAACACTAATTCGACGATGTTTTGGCCAATTATGTAACCCTCAAAAAATACGAAAATGAGTTAATGATTGGATTTAAAGAAGACAGCGAGTCTCGGTCAAATGATGTAAATTAAAAAAATAAATTGACCACTTTTTGGATGGAAAACATCATTTTACATTGGTTTTTAAACTCTGACCCGGCCACTTGATGTAAGCCAATAATATATTGACAGTCCTTATGTATAATGAGAATTTACAGTAGTGCATTTCAAAGATTCATAACGCAACTCACCATAATATAACAATTTTAATTTTGAGGGTCACATCAATTGGCCAAAACATCGTCAAATTATATTCAACACTAGTATTCCCAAACCAACAGTTTTCAATATATATTGTATTAAAGGCACAATATTTTGAAAGTCTTTTTCATAATAACATTTTATTTAATTCAATGAACTCATTTTAATGTCAAGTTTCCTGTTTATAATGTACTTGCATGATAATTCAATTCATCTGTGGAACTGTTACGAGTATTTGAGGAACGTTTAGCGGGTAAATACAAAAATAAGCTCCACATGGTTTTATACACAGTTAAGGGTGAAGCGGCTCACCTTTTAACTCTGAATCAAGTACAGTAGTTACTTTATCTAATACGCCTGTGTTAATACTGTAAAGCTTATTCAGAAGCTGTTGTTTAATGAAGAACCTCAAGCGACTTTATTTTTGAAAACAATGTAAAGTAAGACGTTTTCTCTATATCAGTATGTCTCACAATACAGACTGTTCCACTGAGTTGAGACACTAGTAAGGATTACAACTCGAATATTCGATATCCGAATAATGTAATATTTTACAAAATCAACGAAAGATCACATCACGATTTTTCCAGATTTCAAGAAACAATAATGAATACCCCAGGAAGTGATTTTCTTGTCTTCACCCAACTCGGGCGCTTTCAGTATCTTATCATAAATCATAATACTTGAGTTTGGCGAATTATTCTGGACTAAAAAACCTTTTGAAAATGCCGTCATTTTAGTAATTGAAATAATACCGTATGAGTAATACGACACAGCTGAAAATTTTAAATATTATTATAAAATGGATCGGTATTTGAATGTCGGCGTCCGTGGCGCAGTAGGCAGCGTCGTTGGCTACGGTTACGGATGTCTCTGGTTCAATTCCCGGTGAGGACGGTTTTAACAGATTGACTTTTCAATCGATTTATGGATTTCTGTTCGTAGTCTGAGTCCTCCCTTCCACCCATCCCATCCTCACGGGGCGTATCGAGAGTGATTATCTAACCACTAGTCCTGTCCTAGCCCTATCCTTCTATCCCTACACTCTTCGAAAAAAGAGAGGTTGAGCAACTGAGTAACAAGCAGTTCTCGTAGAAAAATTCTGTTAAGATACCTCCATTAGGAGACTATATGCTCCATATTGGGAGAGGACAAGGAGAAAAAAAATCTTATACTTGAAAATATTATTTGTATATCAATGATTTAAAATTTGAATAAATGTGATTTTGAGCTTGTTTTCTTACAAAATTTAATGTAAAATAGTAGCTTTATAATATGTGAGTACATTGGTATCAAAGACGAACATAAACCATGTATGAAAATGTACAGCAGAGGTGATTTTTCATTTCATATATATTCCACATTTCATCAAGCCGGGCAGCCATGACACTTTAAAGTAAATTCTAGCTCTGTGATTAGTCAATGTGTGGATCGAAATCAGTATACATATGTCCTCTGATTTCGTGAAAATGGATGTTTAGTGTCCGCTTTTGAAACTATTTACGAACTTTAAACTCAAAAATCTATATGAAACCGTAGGATTCTGATATTTTTAACGAGTTTTTTGAAAAGCTCATCACTTGCACTACCTCAAACAATAAAAACATGACTTTCGTGGGATGTGGCGTTTGTCCGATTTTGATACCAAGATACTCATATAATGCTACGTTATTAACTATCCAAATTAAATTTTTAATATTATTTTCATACTTCAGAAACTATTCAAATATATTCAAGTGGTCAACGTCGTTGGCTTCGGATCTCACGGGCTCGATTCCCAGTGCGGATTTATGTTCGTAGGAATGGATTTTTGTTTAATATTCCCTTCCACCCATCCGATCCAAAAAACAGATCGTAGCAAGAGCTAACCACCAGTTCTGTCCTAGACTTTTTCTTCTATCCCACTCCCTTCGAAAAAAAAAGAGACGTTGAACAACTGAGTAAAAAGCCTTTCTCGTAAAAAAACTTCTGTTGAGATACCTCCATTACGAGTCCATATGCCCCTGATTGGAAGTGGACATGAGTGGACATGTTATATATCGACTATGGAAAGGCAAAAGAACGTACAAAAAATATTGTGAATAGTCCACACAAAACGTGTATTAAATTGTATACATTGTGATAATCGAAAAAAAATATTTTGAAAATACGGAGAGATACGTCCTTTTGCCTTTTTAAAGTCGATGTATGTAAATATAGTGTATTAACACGTTTTGTGTGAGTTAAGCACAATATTTTTTGGTGTGGCTTACGTCATCGCTCGATTATAAATATAAAAGGTGTCAACTATGGAAAAATAAGCCATTATAAAAAAGGAAAAGGAAGCCATTATAATAAATCCAACAGACAGTACGTTCATTCGTCTGACCAAATAACGCAAATATTTCCAATCTAAAAATGTATAAATGAATCAGGCGGTTCGTTCGTCATCCTACGCGTTTCATCCAAAACGCATTTATTGTTTTTTAATGCCACTCCATTCCGCGGCGTTACAGCGCCAGATGAGTTCTTCAATATAAAATAACCGAAACCGTCCATTTAACATTTTAGAGATTGCGACTGAAACAACCACGCCCTGTGTTTTCATACCATTGTAAATGCCACTTTCCACTAACAAAAAACACAAAAATAATTACATAGTTAGCTTATAGGGCGCCGGGTGTGACAGCTGTCCGAATTGTATTACCATAACTTACGAGAGATAGATTATTTTGTAAATATTTAATATTTT
Source organism: Himalopsyche phryganea (assembly GCA_022494535.1). Classification (NCBI taxonomy): domain Eukaryota; kingdom Metazoa; phylum Arthropoda; class Insecta; order Trichoptera; family Rhyacophilidae; genus Himalopsyche; species Himalopsyche phryganea. The sequence goes on along the minus strand of JAGVSL010000001.1, from coordinate 12,917,257 downwards.
GTTGTCTGGTATCATAAGTGGTCAAATCCATATATATCTTTTTTCAAGTGAGTATGTAGTGTGAAACTCTGGTACATCATCAACAGAAATAATTTAACACACTTGAAAAAATCTAACAGTTAAATATATTTTTTTCAAATTTAGTCAAATCTCAATCAGCCAACCATATTCACCAACAGTGTTACATTACCTAAGCTTAGTTTATAGTAATCATCAGTAATGTCTGACTTGTAGTGGGCGAGTAAAAACTTTTTATAAAAGGTAAACAAATCTTCATGATTTTGTTTCAAAAGTGGTCAAATTGTCCATTCCATATCAGAAATGGTCAAATCCAAAATTAAATCATTGATAATACAAAAAGTACGTAATATTAATTCGTTTCACGTCTAAATAATAGTTGATTTACTTAAAATGTTGAAGACGAAATACATAACCAAAACTTCTCTAAAAACTTGTATCAATTCATAAAACGTGTTTTTCTGTTTGTCTAATATTATATAAAAACGGATTTGACCGCTTTTAATACCAGACAACACTTTATGCGTGTACTATCATACAGAAAATATTTCGGAGTCTGCAAAGTGTTGTCTTAGTTTCCCGACTATTTTTATTGTTAGGATGATTACTATTTAAGTCTTTATATTCCATGTATAGTAATTCACAATTGCAGTATAAATTGTTAATCTACTGTCCATAGTCAGTTAGTTCCATTAAATAATATTGTTAAAATTGATCGCTTAATTATTCCACTGGCTATGTTACTAAATGTAAAGCGTTTCGCTTCTTTAAGAAGCATCTCAGTCAGATAATTCCCTCAGTGCTCTCGCACTGTCATCAAATGTATCCCGTTAACGTTATGGCCACACTTTTTTTAGCATTAAAAAATACCTCACTAACTGAATTCCTTTAATCTAACTGTTTAAATAGTCCATTTTTTACAGCAGACTACATACTAAAACTAAGTAAATCGCTTTTCAATTAAAACATCAAATGCGTTTAAAAAATGTGAAATTTACATGATTCGTGAAATAAAGCGTCGTTGAAAGATGTAAACGAGCGGCGGTGATAGAAGGGGAGTAACTGGGGAGATAAATCCAATCTCCTGCCCCGCCGTTCGAATGTCCGCTCCGGAAAATATTTATTTACTTGTTTTGCATAATAATTTATTTTTCCTCGGCGGGCCGCTGTTTCAATTTCCCGACTGATTCCCGCTGGTTTGCGACGTTTCCTTAGTTTATTATAAGCTGGTTGAGCCAGCTTTGACTGACAGATCAGGCTTACGTTTTTCTGGATGAAAATCAATGGCATTATTGTCAGTTTCCGACAATTTGCTACCAGAACTCCATTCAAAATGCGGTTCCACAAACGTTTTGTCTCTTAACTTAATTTTATATTTATACATTACATTAGATAATTCACAGATTGTTAATTTGATTACAACAATGTATGAGTCAGATTATTTGAATGTTAATATACTGATTATAAAAATAAATTACTGTTCGAGTCCGTGGCGCATTTGGTAGCGTCGTTGGCTACGGCTACAGATGCCTCGGGTTCAATTCCAGGTGCGGACAGTTTTGTAAATTAATCTTTCAATCGATTTATGGATTTCTATTCGTAGTCTGAGTATTTGTGATGTCTAAAATTACCTCCCACCCACCCATCCGATCATCACAGAGTGTAGCGAGAGCGATTAGCTAACTATTAGTTCTGTCCTGGCCTTATCCTTCTATCCCTACTCTTTTCGGAAAAAAAACAAGATAAGTTGAGCAACTGAGTAATAAACAGTTCTCATAGAAAAATTCTGTTGAGATACATCCATTAGGAGACCATATTCTCCATACTAGAGTGAACGTGGAAAAAATATATATTTTCTATACAAGTAGTCAATTGTAATTATTACTTATATTGCTTATATCTCCGCGTCTAGCAAAAAGAAGTTAAAAATTTAAATCAATGTTAAAGTTGACATTGTAAATAAAAATCTTACGATAGAGTAATTCGGAAGATGATTTTCAAAGAAGCGAAACACGCGTCACACAACTATCAACTAAGGGTGCTTGATGGAATTTCAATGTCTATGATTAAGGCTATTTACGAGTTTTTTCGGAATTAATTCAGGTATCAGTGTGGGTCCTAGACTTAAAATATTGTGAAGTATATTTATCTTATATATAAACGCTAGACACTATTCACATTCGTGTACTCGAATTCCTGAAAATGCCGAAAGGCGAAACCCGGGTCGTTAGTGACAAAATACATGGAAATGTATAAAATCTCAACAATTCAAATTTCAAACCACCATTTGAATAAAAATAATGAATTTACACAAAGCTAATGACAACACAAATTTAATTTCAAAAAGGATAATCCCTATGTTATTACAACCTAAAATCGTTTAATTTAGTTCTACCAAAAAATACCTGCGGTCTCTATGTAATAGAAAATTATTTGCAGATCCTTGTTAGTTGAAGTCTAAATACTCGGGCTATTTACTCTCCACCTAGTATTATAAACTCTTTCCCAACGTTTACTTTCATCTCGTTTTATGAAGTTACCACTCAACGTGGGTTCGCGGGAAATGAGTCGGTCACCCTGCGGCGAGGCTAGATAATTGAAAAAAACTAATTTTAAAGAAAAACATCGTCGGTTTGCCGAGAGATCCGACCGACTGCATTATTATATCAATTCTAGATTTGACGCCTTGGCTGTTTAGCAAATTTCATTATGCCGCTCTGAAATTTTTATCATTTTTTAAACAAGTTACGTACTTAATTAGCTGTTTATTAATATTTTTAAGTCGAATTAGTGGACATCGTCAAGATAGACTTACAAGATTAGCTTTATCGTGCCGTAAGAACTTCGAAACTTATTACAGCTACGAATGCATCTATAAAAATTATGCACGTAGAACCGCATGTACACCAGTAGCTTTTGGCGCCTTGAAAGCATTCGTGAATTTGGCAAATTTTCTTAGAGTAATTATCTCACATTCTTTTTAATTAATAGAAATTATGTTAGAAAATATCATCCCTTTAGAGCAGCTTCTAACATTGAAAATAGCCAAGATCTTAATCAGGTGAATAAGAAAGATGTCAGTATTGGTATCTATCTCTTCTATACAGCACAAAATACATGTAGAAATCTATATGTTTGTATGTCTGTCGGTCACAAAAATACACCTCCCAAACGACGTACATTAGCGACGAGAAATTTTCACACATCATTTTGGCTGAAATTTTTAGTTCAACTGCTCTATTTTCAACTTTCAACTCTCAAATTTTTAACTTTTAACGTAAAACCGAAAACGCTATATTTTTGACGTTTCAATGTGGGATAAACAATGTAATAACAATAGTCGCTTAGCGATATCTCAATACTAATGCATTCCGCAAGTGACAGTTGAGATAGTAACACGAACGTAGATATTTGTGTTAAATATTGAGTTTCATATTTATCATTTGGTAGAAAGCGAGTGGTAAATTCGTCATCGAGAATTAGCGTATGACTCTGATCGTATGTTTAATTTGTGGCGCTGCAGGAGCCATTGTTAAATGCAGATCAACAAGCTGTCTATCGGGAAGTTCTGCGGCGCCGTAACAAGAGAACTGGTGGCAAAATTTTCATCTTTTATTGTTTTCAACTTTTAACGTTATTATTAATTAGTGGACTGTGTTTTGTGGATGTAACAAAATAGGTACGGTTGACGGTGATATATTCAAATTTCAAATTAGCTAGCCAACGTCTAAATTTAATAACCTAATTTAAGCGTTGACGGGTAAGAAATACTAGTATATATATATATATATGTTACGCTGAATGTGTGAAATCGCTTATTCCATGAAATTAAGAAAAAAATTTCTCTAATTTATAAAAAAGTGCAAGCCCATTGCCTCATCCATGAATCGATATATGAAAGATTTCATTCTGGAATTCAAACTCACTGACTATTCGATTACCGTAGTTTACTGAGTATATAATCATTAAAAGTATATTTTAATTTTTGTAAAATTCTGGTATTTTATTGAGCAACATTCATTTAAATATAGTCCCTACAATAGCGTGTTGTCGAGAACGTATTTCGCTAGAACGACGATAACATAAAAGCTCGGCAGTAAGAATTTTTCTTTTTTGAAAAGTTTTGATATTTTTTCCTTGTGTTTAAAGAACTTCGATTATTCAATATTCATTCTTGTAACATAAATCGCAGAATTTTCGTTACATTTTTTTTGTAAGGTGAAATCTTTTCTTTCATAAAAAAGGAAGCTTTGTAAAGAAACAAAATTGATCAATGTGTCTGTTGTTCGCTCTTAACTTTTTCAAAGATTTTTTTAATATATCATACAGTATTGCGGCTTAAGCTCCCGTCGTTTGGTTACAATGGTTTATTTTTTATTATTGATACAAAATATTTTGTGAAATTTTAATGAAAATTCGTAACAATAAATTCTTTAAAATGAAAGTCGCTTACTCGCCAAGTGAAACCGGTTCTCTATGTATTCAGTGGTATCTTTGTGGAAGTTCATTTTTAATATAAAATTTAATTAAAAATTGATAACTTAGTTATTCCACTTGGTTTATCACTAACGGATCTTCAGACTAACCGAATCGTAAGGTAATTTATTTCTAAGGTTAACGATGATTTTATTCTTAAAAGGGTGAGGGTGGGTTTCATTACATTCTACTGGACGTGTGGAAGGGGGTAAGCTATAAGCACTATTTTACTATAAACAAATCAATTACTGGCACCTGGATGTGAAAAACCCAAGGGGGATAAATTTAATAATGGCGAGCCGCCTGTTCTGTTTAAAATGTTATTTACTAATCCTTCATTACTGTTAATGGTTTTATTGATTTCTAAAAATTCTAGACTATTCATTTGTAATATCTTTTTCATCGTTTCAAAATCATCGTTTACCTTAGAAATAAATAACCTTACGATATGGTTAGTCTGAAGATGCTTCTTAAAGAGGCGAAACGCGTCACGTTAGTGATAAACCAAGCGGAATAACTAAGTTATTAATTTTTAATTAGATATATATATAGAATAGTGCGATAACACTCGGGTAAAAAACGGACCAATTGTTCGTACTTTTTTTCTTCATCAAAGAATGTGCTGATATATCGGTTATGTGCAGCGATAGATCGGCGCTCGAAGTCTAAATTGGTTTAGAATAGCGTAGATGTATATCATTTGTTGTTGTTTTTAACTAATACAATTTATTCGTCAGTTTGTTTTAGTTTATGTCTGGCTTAATTTAAGACTCATATAACTTGGCATTAAACACACCATTTCCAGTGGAGAGAACATAAGCTTTTTTCACTTTTACTTTAATAAATCCTTTTGAATCTAACGGTCGAAGAAATGAGCGATCGACTACAACTGGTTTCCCAAGAAATAAGTTATATATTTCAGCTCTTCTCTGGATTTCTAAACCTAGAGGAATTCAGGAATCGTTTATAATGTAACTGTGTTATTATAAAGATTTAATTGAAGGATAGATCTGCTGCCAACCTACCGCGATCAACAGCCAATGAAGTAATATTGTTGTCCGTGTTGTCCAACGGTATGGCGCGCTCTAGCGGTGTCTCTTCTAGTGTTGGTAGCTCGTCTGTGTTGCCAATCATATTTATTCGTTCCCCAAAGGAACATATTTATTATTGAACGAAAACACTTACGAAATGCTGCGTTGGAGTAAAATCATTAAAAGTACGCATATTTAGGATCTAAAATTACTTACGCGAAATCCACGCACTCTCAACATTGATGTTTAACGTTTCGCGTTTACAGGAGCGATCTTCCAATTTGTAAAGTGTTGTTTTACCCTTCTACAAAAAAGGGATTCAACCGGAGCTTCCACATCCCGCGTACGGTAAAAAAATGTTGACTTATACAGCGGTTCTCAATTGTAATAGATACAAAAAGAATATTATTTTTTTCACCATAAAGACTTTGTATAAATTGGTCGCTCAATCATCCTTCCAAAATATGATTAGGAAAAAAAAATATGACTTGTAATTGGCTTATTGATCTGCATCCTTTTTCAGGACCGTTGGTGGCAAGACATAAGCATCGCGGACATTCATGCATTTGGATAAAAATCCATAAACAAATTGAAAAACCAATGGAATATTGTCCATTGTTAGTGATTTGAATAGTATCAAGCTCGCAACCAAATATAATTAAAGTTTTAAAACCTAGATAGGCAACGTGTGCTTAAATTATTTATATCTTATTTCTTTTATGCAACAGCTAATTAAGTAAAAAAATAATTTATTTTTACATAATCTAGCATATTTTTTAGATTGCCTATTATCGTGACCAATAGGAAAAGATCTATGAAAATGTTTCTCGATCTTCTTACACCTGTGGACCACTAAAATAAAGAAGTATTTTGCGGAACACCAACGTAGAATTAAAAAAATATTTTTCACATAGTAGGAGTTGGATTGTCCGGCGTTGCTGGGATATCTACCACAACGTGAAAATTGAAAAAAGGATTTTCAAAAAAGACTTATTTGCAAATTCAAAATAAGAAAAATCTATTTTTTTTTTATTTTTTTAAATATCATAATATAAAACAATATTAAAACAAATTTAAATTGTTCAAATTTTGTGTTGAAATTCCAACGAACACCTTCAGTCGCTATCTTAAATTATATCATTATGAAAACACATAGAGTAAACAATTGAAAAAATATTACACAAAACTCTATTGGTCATTGAAATAATCAGAATATTGGCATTTACTTGTTACAGACTGCAGAAAAAATGTGCTAACTACTGATTGAGAAACACTGACATAAAATACCATTCTAAGATTCGAGATTGAATATCTAATGATGAAACAATACCTTGTTATTTGAAATAATGGTAACATATTTTTTTTCATAATCAATGAATCCAGTGGTAATATGAGTTACTGATTTATATCAATGTCAAGTTGTTTGATTTAATTATAGAGTTTTTACTCATTTATTATTCAACTTTCCACTCAGGTAACACAGGTTGGGGGGTTTTGAGTCTACAACACACGGCGTCATTACAAACTGCGCCATAACAGCTAACGACGTGATTCAAATGTAAATGTGGTAAAAAAAATACGCGCAAAACAAAAACTTTGAGCTTTCCCTTCGACACTTTGGCAAAGAGGCAATAACGTGATGTCACGGTAAGTGTCTGAAACATCTTCTCATATGATACATTATTCTTCCACCATCGAACAAACACGTAGCTCGCTTTTCTATAGCGTATCAACTGACAGTTTTAAAAGGTTCGTTAATAATTATCTAATAAACCATTCGAACTACTAACTTAGAAGAGATGACCATAGGGTCATTTCGCCAGTGGCTGGCCAGTTAAGCGACAGGTGTACTTTTTAAAGGGGATTTTGAGTCAATGAATGATAAATACATATCTTTTCGCTGTGATTCCATTATACAGGGATTAAGTAATATAACCAACTAAAAATAAAATAGTTGATATTGTACAAAGCAATTTAACAATAGATGTTAGCAATAATAGAAATTTACAAAAAAATGCCAATTCTCCCAGTGGTCGGCCCCCAAAATCCAATAGTTGGCCTTTCGTTGCCTAGTGTTCAGCCATCACTATGAAACTTCATAAATATCGCGAACGAATTTATTGCATACAGTACGGTCATGTATCTCGATTCGTTACTATACTATACCTTAATGTTGTCTTTTTCGATAGTAAAATTGACGAGGTTTTCAAATTATGATTAATTATACAAAAAAGATGTCAACTATAATTTATTTTTAATTATATGTTGAACTATTTTATTTACAAATATCAAGATTTTCAATTTTTTATATGATCAATTTCACAAATAATTTAAAGGTTTAAAGGCCAAAGTAACGCAATGCTACACCATGCGTACGAAATGGTTAAAGATTTTCTTCTATACCTGCCTTCCTTCTCTTCGAAATCGAAATGTTGAGCAACTGAGTAAGAAACAGTTCTCGTAGAAAAATTCTGTTGAGATACCTCCATAATAAGGCCATATGATACTCATTGGTAGCGGACATCGTTGGAATATTATATATATATATATATCAGCGGCGTGTGTTTGAGTTATTTCTATCTCTATCGCGCAACCTCATTTGTATATGAGCAAGTAGGATACAAGAGCATGCGCCCGTATGCTCTTGTATCCCACTGGCACCCTTTACTTTACATGTGATTGAGCGAGAACAGCACGGCACGCGCCTGATATATATATATATATATATATAATTGTCAAGGAAGATTCCAGCCTTCAAGCGCGTAACCGAGTGGGATAAAAGAACTTAAGAAGAATTTAGTATTACTCATATTCATAGTTAGTTTATCGAAGACATTTTTTTTTGAAAGTCAAGTGTGAAAACAAATCTCCAATATCTTAAGAATACTTGTTGAGAAAATTCTTCTAAGGTACACTTTTTTAAAATCATAAAACTCATCAAAAAATTTAATATAGTTCTTATTTTAAAGCGATAGTCTCAGTTCGTACCCAAAGTGTTGTTGAAAAGATCCTAGCCCTCGATAATATCTGTACAGCCATATAAAGCCGCTTTTAGAGATAGGAATGAGAAACTGTCTGGGCTTTTATCTTAAATGTTTGATAGTTTTATTGTCGGAGACTTTTGGCACCTTTCAACGAATAATTTAAAATTTGAAAGAACTCTTTGAACGCATCTGATTTATAAAATGTTGTATTGACCCATACCAATGAAGCAACAAAATGGTTGTAATTGTTACTTAAGAAATCGTTACCTTACTTTGAAAAGATTATAATTGCACTTGACCACTTTGACTGATCATATTTTGTATTTTAATCGAAAAAATGTATTTTTAATTAGTGATTTAGATTATAACTACATATATAAATTAGAGGTATGCATGGGCCCGGGGTTGGCCCTTGGACCTTTACCAGGCCCGGCCCGTGGACTGGGCTTGGGTGGGTAAAGACAATTCAGATTCGGACTCGGGCCAGGCCTGGGTCAATTCAAATTTAAGAAAAATATTTCATACTATGTTCGGGTCATGAGTCAGCCATAAGTCAATAGTTTTCATAACTTAAATAATTTATTTCACATATTCGATGAATATCGTCGGAAATACGGAAACAATAACATGTATTGTTTGAAAAGTATAAATGAATTACTATATTAAATAATAAATCGGGCTTTTTTCGGACTGAGAAAAATAAATTTGGGCTTCGGGTCGGGTTTTGGTAAGTGTAATATTGAGACTCGGGCTCGGACCAGGTAATTTTATAAAATTTCGACCCGTGCAGACCATTAATATAAATATATCGCTTGTTTTTTTATATCGTTTATTTTAACTAAAGCCCTTATATTAGAAAGTAATGACTATCTAAAGCTTCAATTAGAACTGATAATAATAGTATGTTTGAAAAGGTTTTATCGGATATTTCAGTTTTATCAAACAAAATATTCTGATATTTAAGATATTTATTAATAATACAATAGAATAATAATACATATATACTTTGAATGATTAAACGAATTCAGCTAATTTTCGTCAATGACCACATCGATAGAACAATAGAAGTAAAGGGTAAAGCACACACTAACCATCGAACAATGAATGTTGGATATGACGTTAAAATCTTTTCAAAAAAACTGTGATGTGTACGTTCTTCTCTGTGAGATGATAATAAGCAGTAAAATCGATTCATAGAACCGTATAAAATAAATGTATTAAAAGGAACTCTGGAATACTGCTAACTCCATTATTGAACAATATATGACTCTAAAATCAACGTATATGGTAGAATGTGGCTAATACAACATTTTCCAATCAAAAGGTCATTTTAGGCGAAATGTCAGTTTTCAAAATAAGGTAACGAAATATGAAATTAATGTTTTAATATGAAATTAACATTGTAAACTTTAAAGATCCACCAGGTTCTTCAATATGTATAACACTTGTTTTAAATCTTTCAGGAACATCTCCAGATTAACTGTATCGTGAGATAGTTAATTGTTACTTAGATATTGATTGTAATGAATTAATTATTAAACACGAGTCAGAGGTCTTCTGGTATAATTCATATCTGTTTTAAGGTTTTGTTATATTTCTTTTCCATCTTTGTCAACAAAAAAAAGTGGTATCTGTAGAGGTCAGCAGTTCAGAATGAATCCAGCTTACAAGATCAACATATATATTATATATAAACACACAGTATATAATATACGAAGTAGTAAGCCGCAGAGTAGTCTGTCTGTCTGTTCGACAAACCTGGCTGACAATTGAGCCAATGTGAAGTGAACTGAACCAACAAATATTTTCAAAACAGTAAATTAATAAAGGCTGCAAAAGTTTTTTTTATTCTGTAAAAATGTTAAATTCGATAAAGTGTAAATTAATCAAAAATCTTTTAATAAACAAGTTTCAGCATTTAACATTTCATCTGATTTACCTCTCGAGTTCTCAATTTGTTTTCTCATGATTGAATGAATCATTGTATGAGATAATCATTTTCACATAAGTGCCACTATTTGAATTAAATCATAAAAGGCAATTTTTCGTCATTTTATTTCAACCTAAAATTCTACTTTTAGTTTCAGTAAGCTTTACTCTTTAAGCTTCGATATAATATATAATACTAGTGAGTACCCGGCATGCGTTGCAATGCCACTCAAACAAAGAAATTTTTTGTGTTTTAATTCTGTTTATTGATGTGCTTTTGGACACACAATATTTTTTTGTTTTTTGTCTGGTGCGTACACGAATAAATCGGAAGGTTTTCCGAGATGTCGCTATTTGTACGAATTCGATTCTATATTTTAGATTTTAGATATATCTGTATTGTGAGATTGATTTTTATATATATAATAAGACCTACTGTAAGTTAAAAATTAAAACATTTAGAGTCGGGCTCGAGCAGAGCCGGGCCTAATTGTACTATGCTTATGTTCTTTGCGCAAGTGCAAGCAATAACTTAACAAAGTTTTATCGGAATCGGATGAACGGTATAGCAGTGAATAAGATACGAACAAACCCACATTGATTTTTATATATTAGATTTAAAAAGCGGGTATCACTGATATATGTGAAACAAAAATATTAATTAATGTAAAGGTCAAAGAATGACAAAATATAAGCTCCGGTTCGTGCTCCGGAAAAATATGTCAAATATGATTAATGAAGGAAAAAAACTTCACGTGAGAAATTTTACAAACATCGACTCATATCATTGCACTATGTTTTATAAGTTGGTATTCGACCACAATAAATATCCAATAATCTATATTATGTTACTTTTTATAAGTATGGGTAGCCATAAACCGCTTACTTCAACCCCACTTGGTATACCCTGAATACAAATTGCTCATCAACTCAAAGATATATGTAAGTTTTTTTTTTCAATTGACTTTCGATGGCTTGATAAAAATGAGTAAAAATGCACATACAAACATAAAGAATGGACCATACCATGAAAGGTCTGAAAAGTTTTGTTTTATTTTAAATCATTTATAGTCTGATTTCTTTACAAACTGCATATCGTTATAATTGAAGACCTTGACATAAAAAGAGGAAATATCACAAAACTCCGATTTTTCAGTAGAAACTAAAACATTATAATCTTGATTTTAAAAGATTTTTTCTGTTTTATACAAATGGTCTGTCCAACATTGCGGTAAAAAAGTGGCATTTTTTGAGAGCTGATTTGAGGGACTCTTAGCTCCGTTGTGTGAAGTCATAGACAGCAAATCGGGAAATGCAATAAAATGAAAATGGACATTTGTTGTTTTTATGCCAAGGTTTTCAATTATTAAATTTGAAATTCGACGTTATGAAGCCCCAGTATTGTTGTGAACCAAGTCATCTTAAGCGATAAACAAGCTCAATCCAGATATTTTTTTTCGATTCAAAATTTTCTCACGTATGTTGATTACTTTTGGTAAAAAGGATGGATGAAAGATTCTTTATTTGAACTTACATCTGAAGTTTATTAATTAATGTTTTCAACTAGGCTTAAATAACATGGCTTCAATCAGTTTTAATGTAATAACTGTCAATTCTTGATGGAAAGGCATTGCATTTTTAAAATAAATCACAATTTGTTTCTAGTACTTCCACATAGTATAAAACAGTTGGTTCGTGAACAATGACAATAATTTACAGCTAATCAAAAATAATATATTTAAATAAAATTAAATAGTCTACAATTAAAATGTTAAGGACCTCTTACAAATCAATAAATACTAATCTGAAAAACAAAATTTAGCCATATTAAAAATTCATTATCTGAGAAAAGTATAATGAAGTTTAAATCATTCGTAAATATTCATTATCGAAAATAGCAAATTGGGAAATTTTAACCATTTTAAAAATAATTAAATATGTTAACACTTAGCAGTCATGATAAACGGGAGAGGAAAATCGGCCAGGAGCATTCAAAATATATCTGAAAAACAAATTTATAGAGACCAGTATCAGAGACATTAATAAATCGGATATAAAAGTGGGTAAGACGCGAAAACAGTTTTCTCATTCAATAAATCTAAATTAGGCAAAAATTTATATATATTATGATTTTATTTTCATCAGTTGACAATGCTTATGATGAGCTAAACTGGTCCTGATCATTATAAACATGTGAAAGTAGTACAAACAAATTATGTTTTATTTAAGTATGGCTTTATATAAAAGTCCGACAATTTGCTCCATAAAAGTGGTATTATTGCACTACAATAAATATTGTAGTGAAATATCAGTCTCAACGTTATATTTGATTTTAAAATGGCCTTTATTCTTGCTGTTATTTAAAATAGAGTTTGTGGACTTCTCAATGATTTTTTTATTTAACAACAGTGTTTACGTAGGTACTAAAAAAATGTATTTCAATTTGAACGAGATTGTTATTTTAATTGCTGATCCCACGCCAAAAAAGTTAATTTTTTATCGAATAAAAAACCAATCACTTTCCCTAATCGCTTGTTATTGGGTAAATGAAAATCTGACAACCTGCCAGAAGACTTCCACGAAAATTCGCTGGCATTAATAGCAAAAAACGAGTCGCGCGAGCTTATCCGATTTGGCTGGTTCATTCATTTTTATCGAGAAATCATCCGGCGACATTATTTATCTTGTGCTGCTCCATTAATAAAAAAGATTATTTCGAATTCAATTACACGAACATGTGTTTTTACAAAAAACAGCTACGTGTTAGCGAAAATTGGAAAACGTTTTTTTTTTCAATTTTGTATTGCTCGATCGACGAAGATTGATATATTGTTACAAATTTCTTTTATGTGGAGAATCTATTTTTTAACAATGTTCACACCCAATGTTGATTACTTATAGAGCAATTCAAAATTAATGTCTAGCGAGACCTGATTGTAAATCAATCGCTCAGCAATTATTTTTTTAGATGGTAAAGAAGGTTGTATGAAGCCATGAACGGAGTAATATTAAGCTAAGCGATGTCTTTATACCTGGATAGATGACATCCATAATTTTAGTTGTAGTTGTAAATCTGGCGAAAATCACTATATGGAATTTCCATTGAGGGATCCGTACCCTTTACCGCGCAAAAGAGTATGGTGAATAAATCACATTAAGAGAAAATATTGAAACTATGTATGGAATAAAAAATATATGTCGATACATGACGCTGCAGATATACGAAACATTATGCTTGTCTATATTTTCTATGGATTCGGCGGTAACTTTGTAGAAGTTCATTTTTAATATTAAATTAAATTAAAAATTGATAACTTCGTTATTCCACTTGGTTTGTCACTAACGTGACGCGTTTCGCCTCTTTAAGAAGCATCTTCAGACTAACCGTATCGCAAAGTTATTTATTTCTATGGTAAACGATTGATTTCAATTCTTAAAAGGTTGGGGGTTGGTTTAAGATATAAACACTGTTACGCTATATACAAATCAATTACTAACTGTGAAAAACCCAAGGGGAATAAATTTAATAATGGCGAGCCGCCTAATAAACTTGTGATACGGTTAGTCGGAAGATGCTTCTTAAAGAGGCGAAACGTGTCACGTTAGTGATAAGCTAAGTGGAATAACTAAGTTATCAATTTGTAATTTAATTTTTACATTCTTATGTTTGTCATTCATTGTCACCAATATAGACGAGGCTGATTTGGCAAATAATATTTTATTTCTTAACGCACTTGAAAATGCAGTCAGCGTAATCATTCCCTGCGACTGGAGGCATCTCTCCTAAACCGCATAATTATCATCATCATCGTCATGTAATACCTACGGTGTAATCGCAATACGCATACAATAATTGAAAATATAATCTTAAAAATACTACGATATCAAAAATATGAATGCAATAAATTTTCCGACTATAAAATTCAACAAATTAGTCATTGATATTACTTTTTATTATTATATTTAAAAATACTGCTATAATATGTACGTTAAAAATTAAATACACAAAATTTCAAAGTAACATTTTATAATACCATGCATTTTCAAATATCAGTGAAATTAAAGGAAATAGATATTTAATTATAGCCTGCATTTATAAAGAATATCTCAATCAGAACTAAACATGGGAGTCGAACAGTAATACTTCTCTATAACTACAACGGAAATTTTGCTGCAAGGGTCTAACAAAGTGCATATTTTACAGAGAGAGAAATATGACGCTATCTCACGCTTTGATAAACGATAATTAAGATTGATTACCCTGCAAAGCTACCATGAAGAATAAGATCTTTGAAATAAGAGAAGTCTCCAAGAAATATGCTCCTTCGCTAATTAGGTGTAAGGGGACATTCTATATTATGTCTTGTGTTAACCAGAATGATATGAAATAAATAGCGTTAAATAAATTTACACATTAATAAATATAAAGTGTGTCAGAATTTCTACAAAAATTTTGGCAACAATAATTTTTTAAAATTGTTTATCAATCACTTCGCATACAATTAGGCAAAATACCTATTGTTAAAATTTCATCAAAATAATAAATGTTGCGCAATAAATAAATGCATCTCAATCTATTTATAAGATTATATAGTTTTGTTTACAATAAAAGGTATTCTGAATTATAATTCAGTCAGTCGGTTTTGATAGTCGTTAGTGGTAAAACGTATGGGAGTGTATAAAAATATTACGATTCAAATTTATATTTATTCTAATTTTTTTGTAGAATTTTAAGAATTTTTGCGTACGTATTGTGTGTGGCATACTTTTTTCTGATGGAATCATTATTTTAATTATGTGTTTTACCAGACAATAAGAACCCTTTGATAAAAATAATTATTCTACGTTTTTATAATAACGAGTGAAATGTGTAAAAAAAATTATTTCAGCTTTAAAATTAATAATTAAAACATCAATAGTTTAGTTTTAAAAAGTTCGAGTGAAAAATCCTGCTTGGACCACCTTCGTATTCATTTCAACAGGTATGTTACTAAAACTATTTTACTATTAAATACTAAGAAAAAATCAGATGCAATTATAAATACTAATTATAAATAATAAATAACAATTGCACACACACGTGGAAATCTGTTTGATACGCATTACAAAAACTTAAAAACAATCCAACACGAATGTCGAATACCGAATTAATCACTAAAGTATTCATTTTATATTTTATTGTCATCTAAAAACGTGGTACTTAAAATTTAAGCGTTCCCTTATTCAGAATGCATTAAAATTTCATACTATGCAATATTAATTTAGTATTTGTCATTATATTACAGTCACTATACGTGAAATGAGTTTTTCATAAGAAACTGTTTCATTTTTAACATTAATAAATATGTTACATTTTCAAAGACGTGAGTTTTTGAAATCAGATTTGAATGATCACCGACCGATTCGAATACAATTGAAAAATATTGTTACATGTTTTGAATCGAAATATTTTCTAGACAATGGAATGGAATCAATCGGTAACCGCGTGTACAATAAATCTTTTATTGTATGAATCGAAAACATGCAGAGAAAAATGCCAATGACCTGGAAATAAAATCCGGCAAACTGCATGAATAACTGCGTGCATTGCTCTATTTGGCAACCGTCCACAAACGCAATATAGTTTTCTTCGTCTTATTTCAAAAGAAAAAGAAATTAAAATACGACTTCCGTCTAGGGAAGCAGTTAATATATTTGTGTCATCTTGGAAATAAGACTTTAATACCTTCTAACTGCTTAAGTCACATTGGCTTTTATGTTGTTATTTTTTTATTAGTGTAGTATCAAATTTTCTTAATAATATTCAATACTTCAGAATTAAATGATGATAGTTGTGTTTTTTTGTGCGCTTCTGACGGCTTGTGAAATATTTTATTATGTTCACTTTACTTAATTTGGTATAGTATGATTCGGTCAAGATTTAAACTAGACAGATGTCAAATGCTGTAACATTTAAACCAGCTTACACATACTCTGAAAATTGTTGTCAAACTAAAAAACATTTTCACAGATACCTTAATCCAGCGGTCGCCAACTGGTGGTCTGCAAGAAAATTTTGATTTCGTAATAAAAAAATTGTTACCTATATAATCAATATATTACAACATTCGCACTGGTTTTTCAAAAACATTTCAGTGATCCGCGGGATTTGATATTGTAGTTTAATGGACCGTGAGGTCTGAAAAGTTTGTGACCGCTGCCTTAGTCCGAAAGGTAGTGTAAATACACGTTTAAGGTTAACAGGTTTTTTTAATATCTTTCTATCAATTTGTGCGTGGTTCATTTTTTATACTTCTATTTATCAACCGAATATATTCTTTAGTGTAATATTAAATAAGAAGTTTAGAATAATACATAGATTAGTTATAGTTACTGAAGACTAGGATAATGTAGAAACTATACGTTTTCTCGTACTCGAGCGCTTACGACATAGAAGTTACGCTTCAGAAATAGAGGTCAAACATTGTCTACCATATTCATACAAAATCAGAACATACGCGTACGGCACAGGAGAATTTTAACTTGTAATCAAGAAGCAGTTGCAAATTTGAATGTAAAACGAGTTTTCCGCAATCGTGTTATCGGAAAGTCTACTGTAACTATATTTACAAAGACAATCAATGCTTGAAAATTATTATAAAATACCTTACCATGATTTAAATCCTTGGAACCTCTGGCGACGTCGTTTCGATGTGCAATGAGTACCAAAGTATATGTATTAAATGTTTACAATGAACAGTCACGTTTAGTTTTATTAAGTCCATTGGGAGATTGTCTATTCAAAAAGCAATTTGTTGGGCTGATTGCGATACAAGTCTGCATGAATCTCTTGTTACCGCGTAATAACAATTTCAATAGTATGCGATGCATCCCTGGTGGTCACAAAATCGATTACATTTGGATTTAGTTTGAGTTCTGTATTTATCATTTTCACGTTCACATGTACGGTATACAATAATTCGTAATTCATATTATTGAAGTTTTAATTACTGGCAAGTGTACTATGGCATTTTATATTATACTTGTCGATGGGTTTTCTAAAATCCATGCCAAGTTTACTAAATTAATCATTATGATATACTTTATATATCATTATACTTTGAAATGGGCTAATTATTTCTTATATTATTAATTTATTGACTTGGTGTTTTTAAATTGATGTCATACAACGACACTCCTTACGTATAATCCTCAATCTGCAAACATGAGATTTTACAGGAGAAAATTTAAAATATTTTATAACGCAATTTGAAAATAACGACTGCATGTATCTTCTTCAAACTTTGAAGTGCTAATATTTAAAATATAATTTTCGCTTGATGCCTTCCCATAGAAATAAGTGCGTTGACCAGTGCTCCGCAACCTCTTCTCATCCACGGCACACTTAAGTACTCATAAATATTTTGCGGCACTCTACAAGCCAAAAGTAAATTTCATTAACAAAACTTACAATTTATTAATATATTTTACAATAAAATTGAATCAAACTTTTTAAACCTATCAAAAAAGTGATGGGACACTTACCAATTAGAAAAAAAAAATTGTAAAAGTTTAACTAAAAAAATAAACTTAACTTCACTACAAAAAAATATTTAACCTAAGTTGAGAGAACAAAAAAAGTATTGCCGATTTTTTTGTTGGTAGCTAAGGGTTGTGCCACCGGGTATTTATTATATACAATTTTTTTATGTATAAATACAATGTCTTGAAAAATATGAACTATATTTTTACAATCCCGACATTTTTACTAACAATTCGCA
Source organism: Himalopsyche phryganea (assembly GCA_022494535.1). Lineage (NCBI taxonomy): Eukaryota > Metazoa > Arthropoda > Insecta > Trichoptera > Rhyacophilidae > Himalopsyche > Himalopsyche phryganea. The sequence continues at coordinate 12,899,059 of JAGVSL010000001.1, read as the reverse complement.
AATAAAAACATTGAATTTAAAAAATATATTTTTCTTAGCTACTCTCTTCGCAAAACCGTCAGCAGCATTATCGTAATTTAAAACTCGTTGTCGATATAATTTTTTTTTATTATTAATTTCAACCTAACCTCAACAAAAGAGGATGCGAAGGTAAAAAAATATTTTTGAATAAATTGCAGAATTTCAATCTTTGCCTTCCTTCCACACATCTGTTTCATTATGTTTAGCCATAATTTAATTTTTAACTCTTCCCAATCATCATCATAATCATCATTTAAACAGAGATTTTAGCAACCAAGTGGTTTTAATTTTTTTCTGATACGAATAAAAATACTCGATTTTTCCTCACTTTAGTAACCCTGCGCCGCGGCACACCAGTTGCGGAGCACTGGCGTAAACAACGAAAAAGACAAATTATCACGTATTTGACACTTACGCGATTATAAGTAGGGAGTGTCGATTCTAAAACGATTTTTTTTTGTATATCCGGTTAATAAAAAACTTTTTAAAAAAAATGCTTTTAACGCAATCTTAAAAAATAAAGCAGCTTCAATAATAAGTATAGTATTGATTGAATTGGAATTTATTTGGTAGAACTCTATTATAATAGAGTAAAAATAATAAATAATTCAATTCTACAATAATTTTATCGTTTTGTTGATAACTAGAAACATAAATTCATCATTCTCACTTAAACAATTACAAAAAACTGACGTAATTACGCATAATCAGTAAAGATTCAAAGCATTAACGATTTATTAATAATACACATGTACGTATATCTTCTTAGAACCACTCAAAAGCACAATTAATATGTAGAATATTGTAACTTTAAATAAGTGTTATGATATAGTATTATATATATCTCTTCTAAAACAGTATTAATAGTTAAGCTTTATTAAGCTTAAATATAGTTCTGATGATGGCAACATTGTAAAGGTTAAATAGCTTTCAAAAAACTGATGAAGTTCTTATAGAATTGAATACTTATTTTTACTTTATTGCACATTATATTGCACAAAGAAAATACCATCGGTTTGCTATTCAATGCTATTAAAAACTGCAAGAGGGCTGAAAATCATGTTGCTTATAAAATCAAAATTGAATATAAATCAGGTTTACCTTTAAATAAAACCTAAATTAAAATCATCGTCTACCTTAAAAAAAACAGCCTTACGATACGGTTAGTCTGAAAATGCTTCTTAAAGAGGCGAAACGCGTCACGTTAGTGATAAACCAAGTGGAATAACTAAGTTATCAATTTTTAATTTAATTTAATATTAAAAATTAACTTCCACAAAGTTACCGCCGAATCCATAGATAAAAAAAAACAATATAATTCAATTTGGTATTCGCTTTAAATTTGATAGAACTCAAGCAAAATTTTCAGTGCAGATAAATATACAACATACTTCCAGACCAATATATCGTCGTTCTTTTAGAAGAAAACACTAAATCGAAAGAATTACATATTCGGTTAGTTATACCAAAATGTTCCTTATTTTAAACTCTACTTAGACAGAACTCGCTTATTTTTATAAATTATAATTTTACTTAAAAACAGTTTTATACAAACAAACAAAATGAAAAATGTATGGCATTTCAAGCATTTGGCAAACTTCAAAGTCTAATTACTCAAAACTAGTATTTTCCAGTTAGTGTCTTCTTCCAGAACAACGACGATATGGCAATGAGCTATGAGAGTAATAGAATAAAATATTTAGTTCTACAAAATTCTACAACTAAATACGTTGATAATTTATCCTATTATAATGCAAGATAGTGGAAATGGAGTAAATGCCAATTCAATCAATAAGCTATGAAATTATGATGACGAGAGGTTTTAAATGCTGATAATATCGATACAATATAAATAATAATGACCAACTGGTTACATCCGTAAATATCAGAGATATAACTCGTGACTATTTTTTTGCTCTTATATATAATAGCCCAGACCGCTCTGCATACGTTTTATTATTATCATCATATATATGTAGGTATGAAATTTTCTCATAACCTAAGCCTTCGCGGCGTTTATATAAAATTGAATGTTATGCAAGGCACACACAGTTCCTGCGTACTAACTACTTTAGGCATTCAGTGATTCAATTTCAGTACCGTCATCTAAGACGGGTACAGTTATACTAGTACATAAATAGATTTCATTAATAATCGTTATTGTAATTGAAAAAAAACATTCAATGATAATCCTGAGCGTTCATTGTTTTCTTTTCAGTTAATTGATATGAACCTATGCGATTAAACAAATGTAATGCAAGTGAGAGGAATGCTTTATGACCCAGACTAACATTTAGTCGTAGCTACCGCGTAGAGCCTCTACGAGTAACGGATGCGTACATCGTGATAAATAGGTTAAAACGAAATGCTTCTGCGGCGAACGAAAATATCATTAATCTACCGCGAGAGACGTACCTTAACATATTCACAAGAGAAATTGTGAGACTAGTTCAGATGCTAAAGAATTCGTTATAAAAATATATATAGGTATACTTTAAAATTATGATTTTTGTTCATATAATATATAGATGTGACATGATAAATTGAGACGTGACATTTTCATTTTTGCGTGATTTTTTGTAAGAAAAAAACTTTTGCCAAGAAAGCATACCATTTTTTTTTGTTATTGTGTTTTTTCTCATCTAAAAATCAAAAAAACAGGTCGTGTCTACGCACTAAAAACATTATTATATCTACCCTGCCGAACAGATTCCAAATTTTTAAGCACGTCCTCTATTAGTGTTAAGCATATTGTCTTTTAATAGTGCAACTCGATATAACTTGGTTTTAGAGACCCGGTTATAAGTGAATCAGTATTATTTTCAGATATATTAAGAAAAGAAGAATGTAAGGACTTATAATCGCCTAGTCACTAATTCTACAATTTATTTGCATTATTATATCTCGAAGTATCAGAAAGTACTTTTAAGTGTTCATTCTTTTAATGGTAGAAATCCCTTTGTCACCCGATTTAAAATGAATAATATAAGAGAAAATCTATAGCGTATGTCAAAATAATATGCCAGAATATTTTACACCAAGGAAACCCCATATTGACATAAGCGATTAAGATTTGGCAACAAATAATGTGAAAGATGATGATATATAGTATTATTGAGAAATACAAAATATCTTTTAATAACCAACTGATTTTTCAATCATCAATTTACCGCATTACGCTCCAAGTATAAATAATTGTGTGATACATACGATAGACCAGAGCTCCGCAACCAGTGTGCCGCGGCGCAGTGCGTCCAAAATGAGAAAAATCGAGTATACTTAAATTTAAAAAAAATTCAAGGTATTCGGTTGCTAAGATCTCCGTTGATATTATTCTCATTGAAACAAATATTGTATTAATTTAAGACATCGACTGAGGGTGCTTGATGGAATTTCAATATCAAATTTGGATTATTGAGATTTTGTACACTTCCATGTATTTTGTCACTAACGACCCGGGTTTTGCCTTTCGGCATCTTCAGACATTCGAGCACACGAATGGACTCGAGCTGACGTCATCGACCGTTAGTGACAAAATACATGGAAGTGTACAAAATCTCAACAATCCAAATTAAATATTGTATTATTTTGATATTTATTGCAATAATTGTATTTGCATTTGCACGAAGAGTGCAACTGCAATGTGAATAAAATGGGATTTATCCCGTGTGTAAAACAAAAAAATCTTATCGTAGAAATTACATATTGCTATATACATTGGGACGCATTGATGATGACTAATAATTTACCAGTGGAATTATTAGAATTAATAGATCAAGTGCCTTAAATTCGCATTTTTTTAGAATATCTATTCACGAATGTTTCACAAAGAAATACTTTGGCCGTTCAGTGGCAAAATTTTGGAAAGATTATTTGAACTTTGCTATGAGGCTTTTTATTTTTACTCTTTCAAAAAAGTGCAGGGGCTTACGTCGTTGCCTTCGGTTACGGTTGTCTCGGGATTAAGTCCTGGTACGCACAAATCTACTGGATGTCTTGTTCTAAATTGAATTACAATTTTTAATTCGTTTTTATGTACAATATTATGTACCTACAAACTAAATAATTAATGTATCGTACAAATTTAAATAGTTTTGTATTAAAATATAAAATGTGTTGAAATGATTTTTACATATTTGAAAAACAAACCTTCGAGACTAAATGACAAAATTGTAAAAATGACAGAATTATAAAAATATACTACATATTTCTCAAGAAATTATATTTATACATAAAAAAAATTTCCGTCGTAATGATTTATGATTAAAAAAATACGAATAGATAATTAAAAATATAGCGATTTTGTACACTCTCATGTATTTTGTCACTAACGGTCGATGACGTCAGCTCGAGTCCATTCGTGTGCTCGAATGTCTGAAGATGCCGAAAGGCAAAACCCGGGTCGTTAGTGACAAAATACATGGAAGTGTACAAAATCTCAATAATCCAAATTTGATATTGAAATTCCATCAAGCACCCTCAGTCGATGTCTTAAATTACATAAGTTATTATTAATTACATTAATAGAGACGCCTCATAGCCATTATTAATGGCAATTTGTTTAATAATGTTTAGTTCGTTTTCAAAATTAAATTTATTTAGAGGTATAGTGACTTATTATGACTTATTAACAATTATTAACAAATTACTTATTAACAATAAAGATAGAGTAAACTTTAAGAACAAATCTGCTATTTATAAATTACAATGCAATGATTGCCAACATTTCTATGTGGGTAAAACCACATGTACATTAGATATAAGGGTATCAGAACATTTAGCTGCCTTTAGATTAAAAAAAGAAACTTCGACATTCGCAAATCACTTGCTAATGGAGAACCATACGTTTAATGCGGATGATGGGGTTAAACTGTTGCATAAAAACATGGGGGATCATAAATTATTTTATCAGGAAATTTTAGAAATTAATAGAGGCCAGTTATACTCCTTACCAATCTTGAATGAGCAGCTGAACCTTCCTAATTCTCCGCTATTATATCCGATACGTTGAAACACCTAACAGATTTCACTAAATGTGGAATGATTGTATATATTTACCCATTCGTCGAATTACATCCCGTCAAAACCCACAATACTATTATAATTGTAAAATCACTGGTATTTCTAAAAGAAGTTGAAAAGCGGCAATTCGCCTTCGGCAATCGCCACTCTGGTAATATGGTGTTTACAAAATAAGGATTAGGACGATTTCCGAAATTTTAACTCAGGTATCGGTGTGGCTCTCAGACGTATAATGTATTGCCTCGTAAATGATATTTGTCGCATTTGTATCTTCTATATAAGCGTTAGACACTGTTTACTGTCTCTCAGTTCGAGTCCATTCGTGTGCTCGAATGCCTGAAGATGCCGAAAGGCGAAACCCGGGTCGTTAGTGACAAAATACATGGAAGTGTACAAAATCTCAATAATCCAAATTTAAAAAAATTATTACTTATGTATTTGCAGGAGCTGTTAAATTAATAGTTTATTTACTTATAACTTTAGCGATTATAGTAAGAAATATTGTATTCGAATCAGCTTTGATCCCTATTAACATAGGAACAATTTTGAAATACGTGAGTAGATTAACCGCGAAATTCGGTAAGTTATCTTAAATGGCTTAACCATATTTTTTATAAAATAAATTACTCGTGGTGGAGTGGTCAACGTCGTTGGCTTTGGTTACGGATCTCACAGATTCGAATACTGGTACGGACAGTTTTATAAATTGATTTTATCAATCGATTTATGAATTTCTGTTCGTAGACATGGATGTTTGTAATGTCTAAAATCTCCTCCCACTCCATTCGTCGTCAACAATGGTTTAGCGTTTAGCCCCATCCTTCTATGGTTACTCACAAGCAGTTTTGTAGAAACTACACTATCCAAAAAAGAGCGGGTTGAACAACTTAATTTCAAGCGTCGCTCGTAAAGCAACTTATTTTGACATACTCAATTAATATGTGACCAACGTTGGGAGCGAACAAGAGCGTTACAATAAAAATCAATTTTTATTGTATTTTTCCATATTTTGTGGACTTAATAAACACTTTGAAAAAATAAAGCACCTTTTACAAACCAAAAACATAATTTTCTCTTATTGAGCAGTTTCAAATAAACATTTCAGTTTAAAGACTCGTTTAAAAATGTAAACTGTGACTATATTTCGCTTGTTATTTACATTAAAATTAATTTTCATTCGCCATTGAGCTGAAAATGTATTCGTTTTTTTTCTTTAATTTACTTCTGTTGCTAAGGCTTGCTCATGGAAGTAGAACATCGAAAAAATATGATAATGACTTCGGGTTCTTTTTTTAAAAAAGTAGGTCAGATGGACAAAACACCATTTCATAAACCTATTATAGAGAGAAAAAAGATGGAGTTAATGTACTTTATATTTCTAACATAATGGTTTGATATTTGTATTCATCTATGATAATTACTATTGTTAATTAGCCAACATAAAGCTTTTATAAACAACCTTCTATTTGACACAAACGTCCATCCGAAAAAATATTGTTTAATACAGTGCTTCCCAAACTTTTTCATTTCTCGTCCCACAAAATCTTCAAAAAATAGTACCCCTTGATAGTCTTAAATTAAAATAGTACTGAAAACCTTTATTTTGCATTATATTATTTAATATAAATGTACATATGACATACACTTGATTTATACAGTCACAATAAAGACAAAATTTTAATAAAATCACAGAATATGTCGCACCCCAGTTTAAAATAGTAGTAAGTGTAAATTTCTACATTTTGATTTTATTACTGATTAGCAATATCTGTATTCCGATTATTTAAGTCTGATAATACACTCCTAAGTTACTTGCATTTTCACTGTAAAACGATATTATTGGAAATACGTTGGATTTTCATTATAAATAACGTCTAGATATTTAGTGCAATAATGTAGTATCTGCGTTATTGTCCTTTTACAATAATAATTTACTGTGGTTTAGTAGAAAATGAGCAAATAATATTTTTTGTTGCCACACTAAAGTCTGTTTATCTCAGAACAATGAAATTTGCAAGTACGATGTATTCTCAAATATATCAAATATACACATACGTAAAAATAATGCCTAAAAATACTTGTTGAATGAAACATTTCAAGGTCTCTCAGGGAGCCGTGACCCATAGTTTAGAAAGCACTGGTATAATATATATACCAAACTAATTTACTTGTTTTTTTGTGTACCTCCAATATACGCTTATTCTCTATTACCATTTTTGACGTTTTCCATTGAAAAACGAAAAATCAAGTTATCACTGTGCGGCAATTGTGTGCTAACATATATCAAATAAATTCTGTAAATAGTTTTTCATGCATCATAATCATATCTTACACACTAATCCTACAATGGTGACAAATGGCGTTCAATAGTAATAATTACTAACATAAAACAGTTCGTAAAGTCAAGGTTATACTTACATTGTAAATTTATTTACTACGCTTTAAGCTGAAACGTAGAATAAAACATGGCAGCCTTAAAAGAAATTTATGAAAGCTACGTGGGCGTTCTTCTTTTATATCGACATTTACGAAAAGTATTGTGTAGTTTAAAACAGCCGGTATCACGCTGAATAGACTATTGAGAATTCTCCATAAAGATAAAAGAAATTGTGGTCAATTGTTAGGAAGTACGAGGAAAGTTTGGAAGCATAATAAAACAACTGATTCCAAAAATTACAACGATATGCTAGATAACTTTCAAAAAACTGACAATTTTGGAAATTAGGTAAATTTTTCAGTTTTTTTATCATTTTTGTCATCAATGGAAATCATTTGTTTATGGATAACCCTATTAAACAATTTTAATGGCATAGTCAAGTTATAGTTATGGCAGTAGAATATGTGACCTATTCTTAAGAGTGAAGATTAAATGGAAAATCGTTACTTTCCTAACCACATTTACATATATTATGATAAATAACATAAATACCATAAATTTTTAAACCATTAATAATGTATCTTAAAATAAATTGCATTCGCCATATTTTCAATTTTTATTACTAATCTGTAAACCAAATATTGTATATTTTTCCCATCTCAATTATGTACAGAATATATGAGAGCATAAATAAAAGTTGCCAAGACTTTAAAATCACTGAATTTATAGTAGTTACAGTGATTATTTGTATCGTAGTCCAAATTTTTTTTTTTCAAATTTGGTTGAAAACTTTATCCACCTTGTTTTATCTATATTTGTATATCAACTATAACAATAAATTAGTACATTTATATGTAGAAAAATAGCACATTTAAATGCAATGGTGAACCATAAAAATACAAAAACCTTCAGAACTGGGCCAAAGTTACCAATATTGATAGTACTGACGACATTTCTAATTTAATGGTCATGAACGAATTTTCCTGTCAGTACTATTTGGACATAGTTTTTAGATATAACTGCCAATTTAATCTAGTTATATTAAAATCATGAATAATTTCTATTGCATCGTTAATGATGAGCCTTGCAGTGCTTATAGTGCAAAGGTCTGTAGTCTGTAGCAAAATAAAAATAATTTAGGGATGCGTGAAAAACGTTTTCGTTATTATGAAAGATAAAATAAACAGCAATAAACAAATCGGTAGCGAATTTTACGTCCTGGGTAAAATACAAGTATAGTACATAAAAAAAACAGATACCAATTTTATATCCTGCATTAAGAACGTGGATTTAGTGCAGTTATGAACCTCATCACGACAAAGGAACCGATTGAAAATTAGTGTTCGTACGAATGTAGAATACAAACATAATGCTGAACATAAACAATCTCATGTCATACCATCAGGTTTACTCATCTCATTGAAAAAAAACGTGTTTTTTTATTTTAAAACAAAAGTTATAATTGCAATAAATACCAAAATTGTCTACTTATATTTTATTTTTACATCACCGTTACCCATTCAAGACATCAAAATTTAATTTTTAATTTTTCTATTATGCAGCTTTGTATAGTTTTTTCATTCGGGGGTTCATGGTTAGGTTTTTGCTTTAAAAAAGGGTCCGTGCAAATTATAAGTTTGGAAACCACTGGCTTAAAGCAATCTCTTATATTTAAGCTTACTCTCGTCATAATAGTTTACTAAATAACATCTGTATAACTGTGAAACCAAAATAAATCAAAATACCGAGACAGTAAGTTCTGTTCATTAAATAAAATAACATTTACAATAGATAAATAACTACGCGTCTTGAACATTACTTAAAAATAAAAAAGCTTACGCTGATAGTACACACGGGTAACTTCGTTGAAATTTAGACCGTATCGTAAGTGCGATTCCGGCACATCCATGAAAACTCTCTAGTAGACCCAAATAGTTACATAAATAGTTTGGTTGACATTAAAAAGAAAAATAAGAGTTTTTAACATATTACCCTAGGTGTATAAAATTTATATGTTAGTAATAAATGGTTATTGTACCTTTAAACATAAAATTATTTAAAAAGAATCAATATAGCAATGCAATAAGAAATATGGTTCACCTTCTTCATTTTGTTTATTATTTTAGAGAACAACTAAACTTTTATATAGATATTACAATAAAAAATAGAAATATATTCATTTCCATAAACATTTTTAAAGTAATGCAATCAATATTACAACATTAAAAAAATTGTTCATCAAATACAGTTCCATGTCAATTTTTACAATAAATTTTTTATGCCTCATTTATACCAGAATACTACTCGGCCGAGTAAGTCTAGAAGAGTCTACAGTGTCTACACCAGTGGTTCTCATGTGCGGCCACCAGAGGATTTTTTTGTGGCCACCAACGGTTCTATAGTAATAAATATTGATATTAAAAAAATGAGTGATATAAAATAAATACGACATTTGTTTATTCTTATTGCGTACCATATGCGGATTTTGTAATTAATGAATATTTTCAGTAAAATAGGGATGCTTTTTTAGATAAAAAAAATAGTCGGAATCAGTACGGTAACCGGTTAATTTGTGCTGCAGTGCATTAAGTAATTCGGTCGTTGTACGAGAACCAACGCTATTCATCTTGCAATCGTGTAATTATCATTGACGAGAGATTTTTCAAATATATAAAGTGTAACAGTGATTATCTTTTGATTTTTTCTATAAATACGGAATCATCTGTATATTACGTTATTCTTTATTTTTTTAATTTTAAAGGGAGTTTTATACAATGCGCAAGTTAAATGGATATTAAATTTGGATTATTGAGATTTTGTACACTTCCATGTATTTTGTCACTAACGACCCGGGTTTCCCCTCAGTTCGAGTCCATTCGTGTGCTCGAATGCCTGAAGATGCCGAAAGGCGAAACCCGGGTCGTTAGTGACAAAATACATGGAAGTGTACAAAATCTCAATAATCCAAATTTAATATTGAAATTCCATCAAGCACCCTCAGTCGATGTCTTAAATTAAATGGATATAATAAAGTATCTATTAACAGTCATACAGAAGGATGAAAGTGTAAAAATCTAACGACTTTTAGACATATTTCGAAAACAAAACTGTAAGACTCCACAATATTTAATATAACATTTGTAAATGACAGGTTTTGGTTAAAATGTAGTACATATTTTTAAAGAAATTATATTGATACATAAAATATTTCTGCCTGCGGCGCAAACTTCTACGTCGTCATGATTTATGGTTAAAAAATAATTCATTTTAGTAAATGCATCGATCATTTTAAATTAAATTAAACGCATTTTAAGTCACGATTGAAAAATTAGATGCAACCACCAGACATTTCCAAAAGACGTCTGATGTTCATTATGCGGCTACGGAGAAATTTTCCGTGAGAACCACTGGTCTACATGCATGTAGGGTTTTAGGCGAGTCAATTCATTTTGACGGGTCTTTCATTCAATTCAACATCGTTCCAACATGAATAGTCTTTGTAAAATGAAAAAACTTTTCAAAGAATTTGTCAATAGAATATTTTCTTAACTTCTTGAGCGCTCTTGCATTTTTAACTACATTGTATGAGGCTTCAAGCATTTGCTTCAATTCTATAAACACACAGCTTTGTCAATAAACTCTCCTTTCGACATCTTCAAATATTTGAGTATACGAATGAACACTCGCCAGTATCTAATTATGTAGGTATTATAAAAAAGTATGTAAATAAACAAACCGAGGTACACGTTGTAGTAAATTAGGAAAAATGAATTATTTTTAACATTCGCAATAACGCCCGGAATTCATATTTTAAGTATTTAAACAATTTCGGGATTACGGTATTTCGGGATTGACTTACTGACCGGAATCCCGGTTCCTAGAATTGGAAGCCCTACTCGTCTGGTGTAAACGAGGCATTAAACATTCTTTCTAAACCAGAGGTGGTGAACCTAAGGCACGCGTGCCAGACATGGCACTTTAGTAATTTAGCTGGCACGTAACAACAAACAAATCTTTTAATAATAAATAACTCATGAATAAGATATCTGTACTTTATTTTATACCTTTTTTCGTAAATACATATATTATTATACTGAAATCATTCTTATTGATATTTGTAATCATTTGAGATGATTTATATTTTTTACTTTGATAGGTGAATGAACCCACTCTATTTTATCAGAACATACTGTTAAATGATGACACGGTCTTCGCGTTATGTTTTTAAGCAAAAAAATAATTATGGCATAATTGCTTATTGTAATCATTAAAATAAATAAATTTACAAAAACTACTTGACACGTCAGATAGTCGATATATATTATTTGGGGATTTTAGGCACGTGCATGTAAAAAATTTCGCCACCCCTGTTATATACTATACAATAATACTCTATAAATTTTAGACTGGAATATGTGTTTTTGAAATGTTTCCGATTGCATCCAATGTACAATTAAAAAAATCATTTAATCAAAATAAATTCCAAATAATAATTTTAGAACTTTATATGAATTATGCCAAGACACGAACAGAGTTTTAATAATTGGCACATCATTAAGCGAGTTTATATCACAATATGAATTTCATCACATTATCCAGATTATGCTATTGAATAGCTTCTTCTAAAAGTCTTGGGGCTGTTTGGCGAACGGGGAGTAGAGTGCTTAGTTCTTATCTGCTCCGGAGGCGTAGGGGGCGGAGTGTAACAGGCCGGAAGTGCGTGCGGACACTCCGCGTCACATTCTTCATCCGGTTCCGAAATTCTGTGCGCAGATGCTGCTCTCGCTCGTTCCAAGTCAGCCTCTATACTCATCGCCTGAAATGAAATTTTAACAAAAATTAAGTAAAATATTTCTCAAGAGTTATGAAATTGGATACTTTTGTAATCTTTGCAGAGAATAGATTTTAACTTCTAATTCTTGATGGAAAGGCCATTGTATATTCTATATATAATAGTCCAGACCGGTCTGTAGGTGTTACATTATTGTCACATGTAGGTATACATTTTGATTATAATCAAAAAATGAAACTAGCTACTTTAGACATTCAGTATTTCAATTTCAATACCAACAGATGAGCAAAACAAATATTGATCAATTAATAAAATTATCGAATTAATACATTTTTTTAAAGTGTTTTAACTGTCAATTCTTGGCAGAAAGGCATTATATTTTAAAAATAAAACACAATTATTTTAGTAATATTTCCACATGTTTAAAATTATTAGGACCGGTTTCGGTTTACGGATACGTCCCTCAGTAAGTCTCACTGAGACACGTTTTTTGTATGGAAATGGGCTATTATCCTCGTTATTGGACTTACTTACGGGGGATTTCGGAATTGTCTTCTGCAGAGTCGTCGGGTCGGATGGGTTCTTCCGGAAAATCGCATTTGGACACCCATCGGGAGGTTGGGAATGTCGGGAAATTCGAACGTGTATTACATTAATTTGATGAATATGCCTGGATTTACAGCCGGCGATTATGCAGTATTTTATTTATGTGAATATAACGGGATATTTATCGGGGATGTTGGTATAATTTAACAGTGGGTTAATAACTACTGAATTTACTATAACTCTATTTATATTATATTAGGTAATCCCGGAATTAATGTCGTTTTTTCAATAGGAAATTTTGGCTCAGTACTTTTGGGTCCGTTGACCAGTAAAGACAGTAAAGACTTTGTCTTTCTTTTTAAACAAAAAATCTCTTCTACCACATCTACAAACAATGGCAGAGACGTGTCCTTCGGAAACACGTTTCAGAAGCTGTACGCTGTTATTAAAAAAAAAACTACGACAGAAACAACGAAATCCATTTGTGACATTTACGGTGATATACTGTACAAAAGAAAGTGCCAACGTTGGTTCAAAAAAATTCGAACAGGCAATCTTGATTTGAAGGACGAGTCTCGTAGTGGACGACTCAGTCTAGTTGATGAAGCAGCTCTAAAAGCGGAAATCGAAGCAAATCCGATCATAACCACTGATGAATTATCGAAGAAGGTCGGCCACATCACGATTGAACACCCAATGCTATCTTGAGAAATTGAGAAAAGAAGGCATCTGGGTTCCTCACGTGTTAATCGATCGTTACAAAGCTCAGCGCTTCAGCATATGCAAAATACCCTCGATTGTGAACAGATGGACAAGTTAAATACGACGTTACAAGAAATTATACCTGATCTTGTGAATATAAGAAGTGTCATTCTTCAACATGATTACGCCCGGACCTTAGCTGGGATGTTTGATTGCATCCACCCCATTCTCCAGACTTGGCACCAAGCGACTTTCACATATTTCGCTCTTTAGAAACCTAATTAAGAAACGAAAATTTCGACGGTATCGAAGAACTGAAATCGGGTCTCTCGGAGTTCTTTGAATCTAAACCAAAAACTTTTTATGAGAGAGGAATTTTAGGTCCAGTAAATTGATGGCAAAGAGTAGTAGATAACACAGGAAATTACTTTTTATATAAAAAAAATAATTACAAAAAAATCAAGTTTAAGTTTAACAACATTATTGACATTCACTGTTTAATTTCCATTCGTAACATTTTACGAATTATAAACCAATATCCAGTAAAGTATCATTCAATAAAATTCTGAATAATTTATTTTATGTATCAGACGAATTGAATAAAAAAAATTAAAGCGTTCTATCAATTCAAACAAATTGGAAAAAGCTAGATTTTATCAGTCCACTAAGCCGTAGTCTGTAATTTGATAAATCGTTCTGTATACAGTTCAATAGAGGCCTACTATTGATTTATTAAATCTATTTGTTTCAATAAAATTACGCTCTAGCTTGACATTCCCAATAGGCGATTTACTTAAATATTTATCTCAGCAATTACTTAACCCTCCAATCGAATGAAAGTCTATTCAATTAAATTAAGTTTTAACTTGTTGTGTTATATTGGTATCACTCGTTTCAAATTCAGACAGCGTGGATCAACACAAAGTTTCACACACTACAAGTGGGAAAATGTTTACGAAACATCCCAGACAATTGAAAACCTTGGGATAAAAACAGCATATGTCTACATTTTTCCATTTCCGTTTAATTGGATTTTTCGATTCCCTGCCTATGACTTCATACAACTATACAAACATATTTTTTATTTAATTCAAAGTCTATCAAATCAGCTCTTTAAAATATGCCGCTTTTGTAAAAACCGCAATAGTCTAGCCTGTTTTGAAGAAAAACAGCAAATGTCCAATAGCTTTGCACTTTTATCACCAGACAGCGACTGATGGATCTAAGTTGATAATGCTCGCGATGCAAAAAAACCAATCCTGATCATTTTTATAATGTTGAAGTAGTATAAAACAAATTGTTTTATTTAAAAGTAGGTAATGATATGTTGAAACCAGTGGTGCACAAAGTATTTGAAACAAGGGGCAGTTTATCCATTTCTTAATCTTTCGCGGGCTGCAGACGGTAAAGTTGTTGGAAAATAATGATATACTATACTAGACAAATCATGCATTTCATTATTTTTAATTTAATAGTTACATCATTTTACTGCTTATTACATGTTAGCTTATTACATGTTATTTTGGGCCGCGTTTGTGCATCACTGATCTAAACCGTATAAAATGTTGTATTATGATTAAAAACTATTAGAAACTAGTGTAAGCGCACCCGTCATAGATGACGGTATTGAATTTTAATTACTGAATGTCTAAAGTAGTTAGTACGTCAAAACTGTGTGTACGTTGCATAACATTTTATTTTATATACACCGCAAACATTTACGTCATGAGAAAATTTCACGCCTGCATGTGATATGTGATAATATTGAAACGTCTACAGAGTGGTCTGGGCTATTTTATATAAAATATCTATTTCTCGTTTTATTTATTAAAAAAATAATCTTATTCATACTATTTGCTGTTCTTTGTTTTTGATTTTGCTTTAAAAACAACAAATGTCTAAGACATTGTATAATAACAGCATATGTCACGTTTATTGTTTTTTAAATATCTATTTAATATAATAAAAATTACAGAGCCACATAGTGTTCCTCCGTGCTTCCTCGTAGTCAAATTAATAATAATGCCTTTTATAACCAAGATATTATGTTTTAATTCTCTCTTGAAAAAAATGAGTTTTATGACATTTGCTGTTTTTAGGCGACGGTTTCAATTGATATCTAGGCGAATTTAATTTAAGATAGCTATATACACGAAACACTGAAGAGTTGTTTTTTTATATATAAAAGCTTTTATTTATTTTGCTGGTTTTTCGAACTAAACGATAAAAACTCTAAATGAGAGCAGATGTTTACTCAATTGTTCAGCATAGAAACGTCTGCATGGTTGTAATAATGCAAATAGATTGATGACAACATATTAAATAACAAATGAAGATAACTTTTGACCAAAAATCTTTGAGGAATACTTTATGGAATAGATCTGGGTCCTAACGCTAGAAGTGTCTATGTCAGTTTTTTATTTAAGTATCATACAGTATTTCTAAATATGTATTCTTTCACTGGTAGAAATTTCTATGTGGGCCAATTTAAAATAAATGAAATAAGAGAAAATCCGTAGTGTGTGTCAAAATAATTTGTCGGCATATATTACACCACGAAGTGTCTATGTTGACATAAGTGATTCAGATTTTGGGATTTTGAGATAAGAAGTGTCTTTGTTCACTTGGGCAGCTCTAGCATAAAAAATCACCAAAGTATTTTGCAAAAGTAATGTAAAAGATAATTGTATACATTGTTATTAAGAAATACACAATCGACTGTACTGAACAATTGATAAATTTGACATAGGCACTTGTAACATTAAACCCCAAAGTTCTATGTAAAGAATTTCATTATTGTACAATTTTTATTTACAGAGAGTCTTTTGAACTGGTTCCGTTTTTTAAATAAAATTGTAAAATATGTACAATGCATAGTTTTACATTTTGACTAGTTATGAATTTTCACCCATGATTAAATACAAACTACAATACATAAAATACTCCTTTTTAATATCTTCAGACCAGCCATTTTCTATTGGTATGTTGATAATTGTTTGGTAAACACTCATTTTATTTTCTTATAGGCTATAAAACTATGCAATATATTGTAATGAAAAATATCTATACAGAACAAGTACAGAACTTTTTTTTACTTGACCTAGATATTTACATATTAATAACGCATCTGAAATAAAGTATCTAGTTTCATAAAACTATGCAATATAGTTAAAAACTATCTATACAGTACAAGTACAGAACTGTTTTGGTTCGTGACATAGATATATACTATATTACGTAACGCATCTGAAACTAAATACTCTACCTTATTAACCTTATTTAAAATTAAAATATCTCATGTGAATTTGTTATAACTGAGATTCTCTAGAGTTATGGAATATACAAGGTATAATTTTGTTAAAATTCCATGGCTTTTGAACATATAATTTTGATTACAAATATTCAGATGTTTTGACCAAAAAAAATGTTAAAAAAAGTTTTTGGTTGTATATTATTTTATCGAGAGACAATCTTTTGCGATGTTCTATTGAAGTATGTGTCACATTGGGATCGGAGACCGTTAAAAATACACTAAAGTACTTAAAAATAGTTAACATGCAAGCTATCAAACTTCTCGAGTAGAACTTTATGTTATGTTGAATAAATGGTTGAACGTTTAATTCATTCCTGAACGTCTCGATCAATGTACACAACTGTAGTCTCATAAAAAATAAAATACAATGCAATAAATTAATGGCCATCGTTTATCTTATGAGACAGCTTTTTACACCCAACAGCATTTTCTAAGAAACAGCCTTTTAGTATGTGTAAGTAATTACGTGGAAAGTTTTAATGGCCGCTATTTATTAACGTTATGGTGGCTTAATTTTTAAATTGTGATAATGTTTATTAAACTATCAAACGTGAATGTTTTTTAAATATAACGCGGCTTGTCTAAAACTACTTTACTAAGCAAAATAATAACAGTTTTTCCAGGATGCCATATTATATTATTTAAGATTTTTACAAAAACAAAACTTCTAAGCTGTAACACAGTAATGTTATAATTATAATTCACATTATTATATTTTGTGTTGTAAAGTTCTTGGAATAACGTTTACTAGCATATTTCCGAGCATATTCTCCAAGCAAAAAGTTACAAATAAATTTCTATTTCAAAATACATGATGAGTTTTCAGAATATTTTGTTAAAACAAAGTATAAATTTCTGTGAAATTGGATAAATTTAGATGTCAGTGATGTGGACGAAAAAACTTATGTTAAATAGTGTAGTCATTCTCGGTAAGAAACAAGCGCCACCTATTCAACACATGCATTCTGACGGTGATGATTTACGTTTGAGAGTCATGGCACATCACTAAAGCGGTAACCGGACTAAACCGAACAGAACATGATTTAAATAAAATATTATAATGTGTTTACTGTAGATATTTAACATAAATATTTGCAAATGACTTTACTTTTTTTTTCATATAATACAAGACACTTTTTTTAATATTTTAAAATTTGTTTCGAAAAAAATATGTGATTCGTCAAAAATTTTGAAAATCGGAAAATCATACAACATAAACTCGATGAGAAGTCACTCATGTCTATAATCATAAATCTAAATTGAAAAAATCTCGATTGCTTATCCAAGATCTTTTTAAAACGAATTTACAGAAATTTTATAATAATCTTATGCAGTGATTAAATATATTATTTATTTATTATATGTTCAATAAATAATCGATACGACAAAAATATTATTTTCAAATTGTCATGGAACCCACTAAAGCATAGGGTATACGTATACTGTACTTCGAAAACAGATGATTGCGACAATGCGGACGGGCCAGTCTCTTATTTTTTCCAAAAAGCGACGATAGATCTTGCTTTGACATGTGCTGCAGATGCCCCAGGAGAGCCTGAATCCTGACTGTCTCTTCTACCAACCAGATGGATTCCGTCACCCTGGAAGGCTGCTGATGATCATCCATAGGGTGTACTTGACGTAGTTACTAGAAGCTGAGATAACCTGGGAGGAAGCAAGAAGACTGGCGGAGGACAGAGAATTTTGGAGGAACCGTGTAGTGGCCATATGCTCCGACTAGGCAGTGGATATATTTCATAAAACATTAGTCTCATTTAAAATGATGTAAATAATGTCGCCAGAATAAATTAATCAATAAATATTACTTTAAAAACGTTAATATAAACGTGAAATAAATCTAAAAATTACGCTTTTATCATCTAACAACCATAAAAATTTTAATTTTTAATTAACCCTATTAATTCATTCATTGATAAATTGCAAAATCAAGAGTCAAAAAATACTCTAGATCTCAAATATTTTCCAGCTCTCTAGCTACTAGCGTATTGTAAAATAATGCTTATAAAGAAAGGTCTTGTTTTATTATAAACTAGCGAATACCCGGCATGCGTTGCAATGCCACTTAAAAAAGAAGGTGTTTGTGTTTTAATTCTGGTTATTGGAGTGCTTTTGGAAACAAAATATTTTTTCCATCCGATGTACACGAATAAATCAGGTTTTCCGACGCGAAAACAGTCAACATACAGCTGTCCATGTGATAAGCATGGGTTTCCAAATTAAGTCCAAACCCTTGTAGCGATTGTCGCTGTGCTTTGTTGATGGCGATTGCAAACTTGAGTCACAGCGGAAACTGCAGACGCTTGAATTCGACTGGCATACCTGTCGAAATCATTGCGATGCGTGGCAACAGTACATATTCCCCTTTAAATTTTCGATTTAAGATCGGCAATCGGAATTTAACAATTAATACCACTTGTGTCACACACGAACTGAAATGATTTGTATCCATTTGATTCATTTTTTTTATTTTAATTTTTGGGGTTATGTGTACAACAACTCACCAAAGTTTCATTGCAATCGGATGAGTAGTATTAAAACGCATACGGAGCAAATATTCATTTATACATATGTAGATTTACAAGACCTGTTTTGACGAAGTTTTGAAAAAACCATTTTGCTAATACGCAAGATCAAATGGTGAAAAATCAATTTTATTATCGGGTTAAATTGCCAAAGTTCATAAAGCACATCTATTATAACTAACTACCTAATCGGTCTTTAAATGATATGAAAACCACTGATGATGGGCGGTAGAAGTTATTTTATGTTTATAATACACCACTTTTAGTGTGAGCACTATCTAAATAAATTAAAATTTATTCATGAATAAAGAGGTTGATTATTCATGAAGTATTATTTTAATCTCCGTGAACAATTTGAAGCAGGTATAATTTCGTTTCGCGATTAAACATTAAAATGCCTCTTTGCAATATTTTCACTAAATGAAATTATTCTCTCGGGGAATGGGCTAATGTTATTATTTTACAATACGAAATTTTCCATGAAATGGGCAGCAAAAAAACAATACCTTACTTCTTTATGAGAGAGCCTCGTTTCTTTTCGGGTAATCTGATTATTAAATAATAATTTGCAATGAAACATTATAACTGACTCAAAAAGAAATGTTCATGTATACGATTAATTTATTCGGAGGGTACTTAACTTTTTAGTCTCTGTTGTAATATGTTTATTTCTTTTGGCCAATGATATAAAAAGTCATGATTTTATAGACGCGAAGTCAGATCCGTGGTGCAGCGGTCAACTTCATTGGATACGGTTACGGATATCTCAGGTTCAAGTCTCGGTACCGACAGTTTCATAAATCGATTTTTAAGTTTTTGTCCGTAGGAATGGAAGTTTATGATGTCTAAAATTACCTCAGACCCACCCATCTGATCGTAAAAACGGGACGTAGTGAGAACGATAAGCTAACCACTAGTCCTGTTCTAGTACTATCCTTATATCTCTACTATCTTCCAAAAAGAGAGGTTGGGAAACTGAATAACTACAGTTCTCGTAGGAAACATCTATTAAGATACCTCCATTAGGAGTCCATATGTTCCACATTAGGAGCGCGTACATGGTAAAAAAAAGTTTATAGTTTTTATACGTATAAATATATTTAATATGTTATAATCGAAATTCTAAAAGCTTCTGATGATATACTAAACCAGAGGTGACAAACCTTTTCTTGTCGGAAGGTCACGTTCATTTATCTTAAAATCAAATAATTCACAAAATGTATGTACATTATTTTGTAAATGAAGGAAAACAATGAAATTTATTTAATTATGTTTTTCTTTATTTCAGTCAGAAGGCCGCACTCGAGACCCTAGAAGGCCGCAGGTTAGTCATCCCTATACTATACCAATAACTTTTGTTTCAATAGTTAAGATACTAACAAATTTATTTGTATTCTACAACACACAAAAGAAAATTACGTCTTACTTAACTTATCCATTAAATATGGAAGTAAAATACAGTAATAATAATATATAGATAAATATTACGATAAGGAAGCATGGATTATAAAGATGGTGTAGGAAAGTTTTCAAAGTTCTCGTGTACCTACAGAGAAACGTGTCTAATAATTTTCATGTTTGCAAAGCAAAATCTTATATATACAGGTTCAAAGAATTGTATGAAAGCTTTTTACCTGAAAAATAAACTCGCATCTTGTGATGCTGGTACTCAATGCATAAAACCAGTAATACAACTGAGGCGCAATACGCATATGGGAGTGGGGCTTATTTAGTTAAAAGCAAATGCAGTTTATTCGTAAACATAAATGGTAATACTACATTAAATTTACTTAAGCAAATAAGCCGGTTTTTTAATAATTTTTTAACCAATAAAATTTAAAATTATATTCAGTGGTCTATAAGTTCATCAAGCTTGTTTCGTAACTGGAGAAATGCATAAAATTCAGTGTATAAGTGTCATTTTTCTGTTGTACTGTTTGTTACACAAGTAACTGTTTGTACTGAATCTACAATTGTATGTAATTATTAAGAACGGTATATTAATTGAAAACGCTCACGATGATTAAAACTGGTCGCGATCATTACACGAAATTGTTGAAATAGTGTAGAAAGTGTTTAATTATTATATAATGCGTTTTCACGAAGAATTCGCAGTTACCACATTAAAAGTGAAATAAAGAATTGATGCATTTCTTTTGAATTCTGATTTTGCAAACCATTTATTTACGCATCCAACGTGGAGGCATATTAACTCTTTGTAGAGTATTTAAATTGAATTCTGTTTAATAGTAAACCATGATTAAAGCTTTTTCTTTTCGGTAATATTTATTACATTTTTCAAAATAATTGTCATTTTAGTTTGGATGAACTTGTGTATGAAGAAATAATGGACACTGCTTATTAGTGACACTGGCACGCTTTCGATTAATATTATGAATGTCTACTTGTATCGTATTAAAAGGAATGTTTTAATCATTTGCAACGATTTCAACATTCTATCTAGATTTATCAAATACACGAATACGCGAATGGCTAAAAATCATTACTATTATCAAAAGATGTCACTGTTACCGTAGCCTCACCCTTCAACATAAAAATAGTTCCTACAATCAGTGTAGAGTGTAGAAGCCATCATCAAATAAAAAACTTCATTCGCAAAAAGCGACCCGTTTCATTTCCGATACAATCTTTCTGACCCAAAGTAACCATTGATTATTAATCCATCATAATATGAGGGTTTTAAAAACGGCCATCTAATTTTTAAAAGTGTCTTATTATATTTGTAGTATTATAATATTTTACTATACGATACTTGACTGAACAAAATATTTATTTTTATATGTGTATAGCAAAGATCCCGAATTTACGAATAAAGAATAATCGCAAATCGACTTACGGTTGAAGTCGTTTTTTTATAGCTGAATTATTTATCTAGCAGATTAACGCGGAGCCATTTCGTTTAGAAAAGAAAAATAAGCAAAGTGCGTTTCGAAATATTATAGACGCTAAATAAGCAATAAAATAAAGTTTTATTATTGTCGGATGTAGTAACATTGTTTTCAAATCCACATCATTTCTTGTAACGACTTTGTATATGTATCTCTAAAGCACAGGATATCATTAATTTATATTTCGATCTTTCTACAAGAGAGCAGAAGATCTATTTCTTTTTCAGTTCATTTTTTAAAACACTTCATTTTTGTGTAATATTCATAAAAACGATTATTATCATTATTTAAGAACCATCAAAAAAAGATATATCTTTTTATTTTAGTATTTTTAAGTAACAAAAATTACAAGAAAAAAATTTAAATTGTTAAAATTTTGTACATTTCTATGTATTTCGTCACCAACGACGCGGGTTTATGATTTACGGAAAATGTACAAAATTTTAACAATTCATATTTGATATTGAAATGCCATCAAACACCCTCAGTCAACGTCTTAAATAATTATAAAATGGACACAGAAAGGTTAATAAGATAATGTTCTATGCTTTTTTACACAGTAAGCATTTAAATACGAATTAGCTTGGTTTTCATTTCTTCCGGTAAAAAATTAAGTAGTCTACTTAAATTCTTTATTTATTATCAGTCGGAAGAAAACGTATTAAATTTTGTTCCATAACCATGTAGGAATAAAAAATATGCAATTTGGTGATGAAGCTGCATCTAGTATTTTTTCTGATTTTTATTTAAAATAAAAACAAATATTTAATATATCACTTATTTCTAAATAAATTATAAAAAATAATAAAAACTACCTATTTATAAATGTGTGATGATTTTTTAAAATAAAAAAATATTCCTGGCTTGTATATCTTTTGTTTGTTTAATCAAGAAGAGCAAATCTTCTTTTTTAAGACGGAAAATTAATATAATTTCTTTTGTGGAGAAAAGCTTTCGGAGGATAAATCTAAATGAATACGTCAAGCGGTTAAATACATTATTCATTTTTCGTTAAAACGCCATTTCAAGAGATAATAATATTATTCAACTTAAAAATACCACCCAAAAGCCACAGAGTAAAGAGAATTTGCTTTCAAAAAGACGTGACTGGTGTCGGTAGTAGAAAATTTATCCATTTTGGTTATTGTTTGAGCTTACGGAATACTCGAAGTTTGCTTTTTGTCAATATCTTCGTATGAATGATAGGAAATGATATTTTACGAAACTTTATCTTCAAGTCATTAAACAGTCAACTTTTCAAGAAGAAGAACACGAGACTTTTAGATTTAATCAAACAATTGACGGTCCCGTAACCGAGTAGTAACACTCTGAAGTCTAGATGTAACTTTGGTTTTAATATCTTCTTATGGTTGGCACGGATATCTGTAATCGTTAAATACCTACCCACAAGAGGCTATGACCCTTCTACTTCCAGGGCTTTTTGACAGCTTTTGCTAAGCTACTTCAAAATAGCATCAATTTTATCTACTTCATTAATCATTTTCAAAATGCTTTATGATCAAGTGTGGTCGGGCCGGACCTATGATGATCTCTTATTATTACATTTGTGTAAATGCACTTTAAACAAAAAAAAAAATTCAACAATGATTCAAAATTAATTTAAAACAGTAACTGACGTATCTTGTCACGCTAATTCAATGCTGCCGGTCAGGTGTAAAAAATAAAGTAATTTTATGTAAAAATGAGAAAAAGAGAGAAGCTTAACAGGGCAGGTGCACTCGTTATATGAATCTCAAAGCACTAAATGAGGCAGAAAATTTATTTCAGAATGAAATCTTTGCGCACGAGAAAGTTGAAAGCAAATTCTTCGAGTGTGACATAAGCACAATGCGTTTTTACTCTGCGCCTTTCTTTATTATACAAATTGATGTGTTATTTCGGCTATCAATGAATGTGACGCTACATGACTGCCATAGTATTTACAAAGTGTCGCTCAAATATGTATATATCATTTTTCTTTAATTTTAAATTATTGTTTTAAAATTTATGTGTTTTACATTTTGCAGTAATAAATTGATTAAAGTCCATGATTTAATTAAAACTGTAATTACCTAAATCATTTTTTTTATTATTTTTGATGTACTGTTTTTTACCCAGCTTCGCCCGAGACAGAGGACGCTTATAATTAGGTCATTTAGACGTTGACTAGATAATATCGAAATTCGGTTGAAAGTTAAAAATATCATCGTGGACTCCTGTATCTCTCATAAAGTAAAGTCAATCAGTTAATAATAACGATAAAAGTTGAAAATAGCAATAATAAAAGATAAAAAACTCTATAGATCTTTAAAACTCGTTGAATCTTTGACTCTGTGCGACAACATTCGTAGGTAAAAACAATTAATATTTCTAAAATACACAGGGTAGACAAAGCATTGAACATTGATGTAGGCATTAAACATCTTCGGAAGCAAGGTATTGTAAGGAACGATCCAACGATTACCATACGACATTATCAGATTTCACTTTCACTTTACTAGTTGAGCGTAAAATTACCAGTTTTCCATGATGAGCTGTATCGGTATCATTTACAATCGCATCTTTCATGTATGTATTCATCGACACACAATTTCTTTTGATTCACTTTTAAAAACATATCCCCGTAAAATGATTACTATTTATTACTCTTATTTTTTTGGGATTTTTTTGTTAAAAAAGTTTGTATACAATAGAATTTCCTCTTGCTCTATTTTTTTTTTAAAAATATATTCAGTATATATAAAAATATAATCTACTTTAAATATCAATCAGAAAAAGTGTGAGAAAACGAACTCTTTGATATATTTCAAAAATATTTATAGAATTGTTTACATTGAGTAAATTGCAAATTCCCTTCGCATCATTTTTTAAAAATACTTTGTTTTACGATTTTGTCTCAGACACCAAATCTCGATAACCTACAATAAACCCTTAATCTAGTCACGGCGTAAAGCAAATAAAAGCATTTCTCAAAAACAGGTGTCAACTCATGCTAGACAGGCTTTAAAACTTTACTATTTTCATTTAAATAAAAGTGCAATAATGTAAACAAATACTTTGAGAGTGCAATTATTAAAAGAAAAAAAAAATATTTCGACGTTTCATATCTTTAGAAGACGGAAAACGATTAACGATTTTTTGCGAAATGACAGAAAAACCTACTTATTCGCCTTAAGGTCAGTTTCCTTTCGCACACGGAAATGAATTATCCTTGGCTTCTCTCATGCTCATTCATATTTTATGCAACTGATAGTTGATACCTAAATGAAAAGTATATTTAAATATTTTGAGAAATATCACAGAAAGTATTGCCTTTAAAAAATTAACAATTATTTTAAGTTTTACTAAAGTTATTTACATAACTTCTCAATATATATAAGATTCATAGATTAATTCAAATTCATGAATTGTTATATGTCCAGGTACAAACAAAAATTATTATATAATATATTATACCTGTTTGTTATTTTAATTTAGTCCATATTTCATACCTTTCTCTTGTCTCTGGAGGCCGTGTACAAAACCCACGCAATGTACAAAAGCATAATTAGGGCAGGAACCAATAGACTGGCCAATACCGGAATTCTTCGAACCCAGGCGTGGTAGATGGCCAGGCACAAGAGGGATATTCCTACCATGATGGCAACGTACCGGCCAGTTCTTCGTCGCTCTTCCTGCAAATATGAAACACAGTTAAGCAATATTGTTTGACCAATGTACTATTTGAATATTTAGATTTGATTTATGAATTAAACTGACTTATAATAAGTCACGTATAATTTTTATTTTTATTGCTGCAATATATTTAAAATACGCAAAAACATATGAGTCATTCGTTTTAACAAAAATAAACATTCGTAATATTTTCTTTTCTAGCCGCTTTATTTATTTGGCTAAATTTATTTTAATGCTCCATCTAAAGTAATTTTTGACATGCAATCACAAAAATATGTGTTTCGTCCGACTCAATGTTTATACAACTGTCAAAACATTATATATGTGTATTAAAAATCTCTGTCATACATTTGATAAAAATCATGTCATTTTCTCAACACCGTGACAGACTTTGTAAAGAAGATTGGTCGTAGAAAATAGCTCGCGGACAATCAATCGCTTAAGACTTTTTTAATCAATGGGTGTAAATCAATCACTATCCCTAATAAAGAGACTGACAGCATAATTTATCGCGAAATTATTATACGCGTGGGTATATCATTTTGAGTTATATTCATTGTGAATATATATTCATACTGGCTTTGTAAAACCGCTCTACCTTTTAAATCAAAGTATGGGTTTTATAATCCTTTGAATATTTCCGGATTTACTATAAACATAACGTAATATATGTTTATAAATTTAAGCAAGCAGCTACTAAATATCAAATGTATTTATTAACAAGAACTCGAGAACATATTACTAAGCATTATTATTTTAACATGAATCATTGTAATGTTGCTACATGTTTTTGAGATTCTTTAAAGGAATATAGTGTTGCTTATCTTAAAAATAAATATTAAATTACTCGCTGGAGAGTTTGCTTTAGCGGCAGAAGTGATTGTTTATTATTTTTAAAATATTATTTATAAAAGATGGTAAAATAGCGTCGATGTAATGTAAACAGTCTGACAGGTGTTTACGCTAGTCATTTTTAATTAAAATATTTTCACTTGAGATTGAACTTACGATTAATCTGAAAAATGTTTTAAATATAGGCTTGTAACACCATTCAAAGTTATCTGCATAAAATGTACGTAGGAATTTTAACAATCTTAATCTAATTTGGATTATTTGAGATTTTGTACACTTCCATGTATTTTGTCACTAACGACTCGGGTTTCGCCTTTCGGCATCTTCAGGCATTTGAGCACACGAATGGACTCGAACTGACGAAACTCGGATAGTTAGTGACAAAATACATGGAAGTGTACAAAATCTCAATAATCCAAATTTAATATTGAAATTCCATCAAGCACCCTCAGTCGATATCTTAAATTATATAAATTAAATCTTAATCTAATTCATTAAATATGTAGAATTGTTTAGTTTTTATTGTCTTTGGGCTGATAAATATTATTTTTTTAACGGATAGTTTATTGACAAATTAAATGAAGTATTTATGTAGAGATATATTGAAAACAGCAGCTGTTCCTGTTTGTTTTGCGTAGCATTGTGGTTTATAGAGAACAATATTCCAGAATACTCGTGGTTTGCGAATGAACATCAAACTTACAGACTTACATAAAAACTACGAAATAATGATTTACGTATTATTATGATGATACACCAGAAGAAATTAAGTTTATGTACAAACTATAAATCAAAAATAATACCAGAATTGTGTCAGTAACTATTTCAACTTTTGGTATGTAAGAAATAACAAATAGTCAGTAATTATTTCGATAAATAGTCAGTATACACGTGGTCAGTTAAGTTTTTTAATTAAATCTAACCTAACATTTATTTATTTGACAATTTTGTCATTTAGAATAGTAATGGTGTAACTCCAAAATTACGAAAAATGAGTTTATACCTCAAACACGTTCAAAAGATGTTAATCTATTAAATTAATAATAGTACACGTCCATTTATACTCTTAATTTCTTTAAAAAACTGTTTTTTGTTTTTATTTACCCATATTAAACGATATTTTTCAGAATAACAGTGAAGAATCTCCAATATCAGATTAGGAGTAAAGTATCCGGACAGACTTCACTACTATACTAACGCTTAAGCTCTTCAGTTGATTGACAAACAGTTATTAATGGTTGTTATTTGATCCTAAGAACATTTTACAAAACCTTGATTTTCTCAAAACTTCAAAACTTGAGTTACACCATTACTATTCTACGTGGCACAATTATTTACTGACCTTTCACGAAATTAGTTACTGACGACATAATTAGTTGTAAGATTTTTCTCTATTACTTTATACCGGCGAACCAAAATGGTTTTCATACCGATACTCCCTACGTATAATCCCGTATCTGCAAACATGACATTTTACAGGAGAGCGTCTCAAAGATTCAAAACGCAGTTGCAAAGTAATGGCTACATCTGTCGTCTTTAAAATTGGAACAGTGCTATTATTTTAAATCTAGTTTCTTATTTTACATAAAGTTTTGCTGAAAAGTTTATAGTTTTTTTAAATATTACAGATACAACATTGGGTTTCCGATTTTAGTTATAGATCTTTCGTATTTAATTATACTAACTAAATTTTGTTAAATTGTTTAATAAATTATTCCACGTTACGCAAATTTGAGCCCTTATAAATACACAATGAAAGTTTTTGATGTCCTGACTCTGCCATCATTCAGGGTAATTGTGGTTGCCCAATTCATTAAAGCGACCTTGTTTTTTTGCGTCGAATTATATACAAAAATACATTAAGTGATTTATTTATTTGTCAATGCAACTGTTTGATTTCGCCATATATACACAAATCCATCAGTGAGACTTGGTGGGATATGTCATGGAAATGTATTTCGTTCGAAAATTAATATAACAGATTATATTACTATTATACTAAAGCATGATTTTCATTCATCAAAATAACACAACGAGTTGTTTTGTTTGATTTTTACTATCGAAGAATAAATATTTTGCAAGAATAGCGATGAGTGAACAGGAAACAAAATAAATTGAAGTTTGAAATATGTATTTCAAACAAAGAATTGTTTACCATCAAATAATCGAAGTAATCATTTGAGGTTTTACGAAAAAAACTATTTACTTAGTTAAAAATTAAAAAATAATGATTTGTTTGTTCTACCTTTTTCCTTTATTACTTATTGTGAGGGACGGCAAATAGGACATGATCTGTGTGCCAAAAGAAGGCATTTTACTTTGAATGTATATGATTCAATACTTTACTTAACACGCACCATTGATCGCTTGGGACTTCGTGTTCTTTCCCCGAAATCGTGTGTGGCACACTGGTGGCCTGCCGTAACATCAACTGTCCAGTGTTGTCACGAAACATACATCAACATGATTTTATAATGTTTCCTCTTATAAACGTTCACATATTTAAAAAAAAAAAAAATTTCCGTGCCGTCGAAAATTCTTCGCGTGGCAAGTTGGACCCACGTGGCACGTATTTTCCATCGCTGGTATAGACTTTGTAGACTGTAGACTTTTAATTATTTCTTTCCCTTATGTTATTGAAATTCTAATGAACCACTGGGTATATCTAAAGATTTTATAAGCGAAAGACTTTGAATGGAGAAAACATTAAATCTTCAACGCATTAAAATACGGACTGTGGATATTCACAATTTTCAAGTGTTCAATACAGGAATTGTTCGTAAATTGACTTGGGTGATTTGACCAGCCCCAAACTATCGTGAGTGGCTCATAGACGAGTGCTTTAACTTTTCACTAAAAGCTTTCGCACACAATCTAGTCTTTACTTTCTCTTAGAAACTTTCCGAAAACGGTGATTACCTTAACGATTATGTAGTCAAAAAGCATGGTGGCCAACATATTATTTTATGTATGCATACAAAATATACGAGCTTAGGAATACGATTCCAATTGTTTTATGATTGACGGGATTTAACTTTAAGACTTGAACGGTACTTTAAAGTCTTCAGTTCGGGGTGCGATGACAGATTTGTCCTTCTCTTCGTCGTCCATATATACCGTCGTCAGCTGTCTGTGTTCTGGTTTAGTCATCGTGACTCGCCTTTTCAGAGCGTTCAACTTTATCAATAGGTATGTAGAATTGACATCGTATATATCGGTCAGCGCATGAGTTTGCTGACTGCATTTATAAGTATTATATTTTATAAATATTATTTGTAAATTTACTTCGTCTTTATCGATGTCTCGCCACACTTGTATGCATTATTATTTGAAAATACAATCCCAGACCTTTGTTTTCTATCGTGAGATTTTAAAATAAACGTTGGGTTCAACAGCTTCCCAAAATAACCACATTTTTGATAAATTGTGAAATGAAATTGATTGAACTTGTAAATTAAAATGTTTCCCGTTGAAAAAAACTGCCAACAAACCGAATATTTTTGAATTTTAAATCACTTAAAATACCCTCAAAGAAAATTAAACGCCTGATATAAGACAAAGTTTTAAATTGAAATATACCCAACCAAATTTCTTTTAGGAATGCTATCGTTTTACTTTCTTGAAGCTCGAAGATCGTTTTCGATTATAAAGCATTTTTCTCTTCTTCGGGGACGAGTTTATAATCATGAATTTCACTTGCATGCTACCAATTTTTATGTACGTGGTCGAAACCATAAGCAAACAATTTTTATTCTTAAAACTTATTCGCGTCGGTCATTTGAGTCACCAGTTTGCAAGAGTTACTCGGCTGATCATTGCATTGCCTGGAGAGGTGGACAATTTTACTAACGAACTATGGGTTTTGTTTTCTAAATAGTTTTTTCTTGAGTATTAATAATATGTTTTGTTCTTTTTCTATTTTCTAATTTTAAAAATATACGTGGCGCATTGGCGTCAGCTGTAATTCCATTTTTTTTAATAGTTGAATTTACAAATAAATAAATATTTCATTTATCCAGAAATTGTACCGGGGCCTTCTAACTTCTAAGTGAAATTATAGCTGCAAGATACGGTACCGCTGCATAATCACGGTAAAGAACTGAGATTCTTTTTAGGATTATATTGAGCAACTACAAGTTAACAATCGAAAATAATGAAACTAACACCTTTTCTGATAAGTAATACATTAATTATGAGTAAACGAAATCCTGGAATCAACATTTCTTACATTACTTATTCCGTTCTGTTTTTATTTCCGAGTATTTAATATAATACGCGTTTCCAATTATATTATAATATTATATATACATTGTATACTTTTTTTGACAGGCAACACCGAACCAATTTCAAGCTTAGGCATTTTCAAAAATGGAAAGCAGTCTGTTTATAACTGACAGCTGATTAATTGTATACCCGTAGCAGTGCAGTTCCGTGACTTCGAAGGTGGCTTTTAATTTATTGCCTGCCATATTATTTATTTAGCAGACGGCATGGCGCGCGCCTATGGCGGGACTTCTGTATGCCTTTTCGCGGGAAATGTATAATTTAAGCATATAAGTAGGGTAAGCTTTGCAATTATTAGCCAGTCAAAAAGAAAACCATAACACATTAAGAATAAAAATATGTTTAAAGATAGTTTTCAAAATTACGTTTCTAACAGACGTGGCATAGCTTTGAGGTTAGCATCCTGGGCTTTTGTCCTGCTCGGTTGAGTATGTTTCTTATGAATATAGTGTTTTCGTTCCTTTTCATAGACGCTTAAAACACAAAATCCATTGCTCATATAATATGAATAACATCGCTTAATAAATAAGAAAATCTTCCATAACTTGCACCATATCGACGGTGTTTTGGCCAATTGATTTTACCCTCAAAATTGAAATTTTTCAATCGTAAAAATTGTTTTTATCAAAAACATTAAATAGTGAGTTGCGTTACGAACCATTGAAATCCACTCCTGTAAATTTTCATGTTTGCATATATACGGGACTATACATAGGGAGTGACGATATAATAGTGGCTTACATCAAGTGGCCGGGTCAGAATTTGTAAGCCTAATACCAATGTAAAATAATGTTTCCCTTTCAAAGAGTGGTAATTTTTTTTTTTTAATTTACATCATTTGGCCAAGACCTGCTCTGTCGTTTTTAAAATGATATCCAATCATAAACTCATTTTCGTATTTTTTGAGGGTTATGGCCAAAACAGCGTCGATATTATGATAGTGTTTAAATAATTAAAAAGAACCGAAACTTCGATTAACTGCAATTTATAGTTTCGCAATATTAAATTACGGCTTGGACTGATT
The DNA here is from genome assembly GCA_022494535.1 of Himalopsyche phryganea. Classification (NCBI taxonomy): domain Eukaryota; kingdom Metazoa; phylum Arthropoda; class Insecta; order Trichoptera; family Rhyacophilidae; genus Himalopsyche; species Himalopsyche phryganea. Next base: position 12,866,999 of record JAGVSL010000001.1, on the reverse strand, counting down.
TCAGTTACATGATATTCTCTCTTGCTACATGATTAAGTTTCATGTATAATATAAGCATATACATATTTTCAAATATACGATAAAAGAATACTTACGTTGTCCTGGTAAGAATATTATCAACGCATGCTATAAACAATAACAGTTTTTTTTTTGTGGTCTATAATGAATTATTATTGGTGGCCAAAATTAGTATGTGTTACCCGTATAACCCATATTAAGAGAAACGATTTTTTTTTCTCGTTTCCATGTAATAATGCGCACATAAATAACAATAAAATGATAATCTGGTGATTTTTTTATCACACCAACTTTTTGCAGTAAAAAACATTTGCAGCATTTATTTTCATTTAGATTTTATTTATTTTTTAATTCGCAAAATGTTTTTTTATAATTTCATTATTAACACCTTAATATTTTTACTAACCTTTTTTAATATAAGTAATACCGAATGATCTTACCGTTACTAAATTATGAATTGAAAATGATTTTTAGGAAATTTCCCAGTACTCAGGAAAACTTAATACATATTATCATAATCATAAAAATAGCTGATGTCGCTATTAAGTATCTACTGGTCGAAGGTATCTCCTTACTTTCAGTTTTATGATATGTCTCGACACGTTGGTACTTACTTCCAAAGACATATCAATTAAACCCCATATTCACTTGGGCACAAAATGTTCCGCAACATGATCCGCACCATACGTAGATTCCTCGCGTCTAGTGCAGGAGTATGTCGTTCATTTTGTCCCCTTGTGTAACCGTGACTTTACTATCTGCTCAATTCAGCCGTCTCGTTACTTGTTTACCGCATGATGTACCCAGTGCAATTCTATTCGATCTAAGATACAAAATTATTAACAGCCAATCGTCATTTTAATATACATAATGTTTCATTCTTTGTCACTAAGTATAATTTCATTAGATTTCTTTAAAACCATATCCTCCTCTCCCTATGTGAAGCATCTGACAATATCAAATAATGGAGCTAGTCTCAACAAAAGCTTTCTATGAAAACTGCTTGTAGCCCGCTTGCTCAACCTCTCTCGATTTTCGAAGAGAGTTATAAGGATAGGGCTAGAACAGGAATAGTGGTAAGCTAATCGCTACGCTCAATTTTCGGATCGGATGGGTAGTGGGAGGTAATTTTAGACATCACAAACATCCATGCCTTTGTACACAAATCCTTTAAATTGAAAAATTTGTTTATGAAACTGTCCACACTGAGATTCGAACCAGTGAGCACCGAAACTGAGGCCAACGACATCGACCACTTAACCGTAGTTCCAAATAATTATTTTCTTTTAAACTATTACATTATTCAACCTATTTACCACGTTCATTCCATTACACTCTCTCTCTCTTTCGTTCACTTCATTTACTCTCAAAAATAACTGCTTTATAGTATATCGAGCAGTCGTCTTTATAGTTAATGAATTGACGAGCCTAATTTCATATTTAGTCCTATTCTCAGATTTGTAAGTGTCTAGTCAGTAAGGCTTTTGATTAGGGCATCCAATCCCGGGACCCTTTGTATGATCCCGGGATTTCAGGATTTATAATTTCTCAATCCCGAGATTGTTCATTAAGTGCAATTTCATGTGTTAAAGCAGTGCTCCGCAACCTTTTCTCATCCAGTTGTCATACAAAACTTTTGTTGAAATACCTCCATTAGGAGACTATATGCTCCACGTTGGGAGCGGACATGGTAAAAAAAATTAAGTATGTGTAAGAATCGTGAATAAAATTTTCTTACTCATTCAACTTCCGTGATGAACAGTTATTTAAAATCGTTCCTCTATTACGATACTAGCTATGTTTAATGTTAGCCTAATGAGCAAATACAAAAATTATTACGTTTGGCGTAAAGGTCTTGAGTCTTACTCACCGGGCAGTGTTATTGTCCAAACGTGAATAGGACTCGCTAGTAAATCTATTATAAATAAGATACTTAATACAATAATAAACTGAGCCATATCTATGCATGTATCTGTACTGTAATTTGGTGGCTAAGAATAGTTAATCAAATTATATCTATATTCTCGATAATATTAACGATATCAAATACGAAGTCGATATTAAATACCACATGTTGCATGTACTAAAATATTGACTGCAAGTTAACATTAAGCCGCGGCATCCCTTGTAAACTTCAAATTAATTTTGGGGTCACTGTTCAATCAAACCCTTGGGGAATTTATAATATGGCAATATCTTAGCCAATGGTAAGCGTATGCCTAAGCTATGCATACGTCGTATACCCTTTACGCAACAGGGTACTCGCCAACTTTAAGGTCAATCAATAAGTTCAATAATCTACGGCACACACTGTTCAAATTATTTATTATAGTTGAACAATAAATTTTTGGAGTGTTCATAAATACAACTTTGCAGAGAATTTTGCGCTGCGATTTGCAGTAATATTAAAATAATTTGAATCAGCCTTCAACAACAGTCATTAATAATAACCCACTAATTATATGATATCAAAGAACAAAAACGCTTTAAGCTTTTAAAATATTTAGTCTAGTTCAGATTAACTTTAATTAATTTGGTTTTAGGTTATCGTTTATATTAAAATCGTTTTGCGCTATAAATTATATATCTGTAAACGTCACACATGTTTTTTGATGTTATCCCTTTGATGTTATGAACATTTTCGGTTTAAAAATAAAATGTACTATTTTCTGATGTACATTTTGAGTAGATGGTGGTTCCATGACTAAATAGAACAGGAAAAACAATACAATTCGAAAATATTATATTTTTGTCACATCTATTGTCTATATGTCGTATATATTTACTAATAATATTCAGTAATTTATAAAAACAAAAAAGTATAATAAACTCTAATATCTAATTAGAATGTGTTCATTGTAGATATTAAAAACAAATACTTGTAAATGACCATACTGTTTATTTTATATTATAATATAAAGCACTCTTTTTTAAACATTTTAAAATTTGTTTGCAAAAAAATATCTCAAATTCTTTCAAGATTCGCTAAAAATTTTGAAAATTTGAAAATCATACGAGATAAACTCGATGAGAAGTCACTGATGTCTATAATCATATATGTTTAATAAATAATAGAATTTTGCCTATTTCGTTTCGTCATGTTCTGTTTAGTCCGGTTACGGTATATGGTTTTTAATTCGTGATTTTTGTACAGTATTTAATTATTTCTCAAATTTCTATTATTTAGTATTTCGGGTTGCTATGCCAACCACGAACAACAATGCGTATTTTACATAGTTTGCGCTTTTCTTAGAAAGTCACAGTAAGCCAATTTAGGACATGTGCTTTGTGATACGTCTACAGTTAATACAAATGATACATATCGTGTTTTCCTTGCATATAAAGCAGTATACGGTAATCTGGCAGTGATTCATAGTCCAGTTAAAAATGTAACAGTTCCCGGTGGGACTGTGATTAGCAATAACAGCTGCAAGAGGTGTGTTGTTTCGTAATTCCGTCGGGAGCAGTATCGGGCCACTAGTAGTTTTATTATGTTTAATGTTTCTTTTCGTTATAACTACTTGGTTCATAGTTTTTAACCATAAATTACAGCGCCATAGCAACTAAGGTTGGTCAAATGATGACGTCATAGTCTACTCGGTGGACTACTGGTTGAGATATTTTCAGACATTTTGATTTGAATATACTGTAACATATACGAGTTAAGTTTTTTCAACAATATACCAGTGCATAATACTGAATGAAAAAATGTGCTATATTTATACTAACAAAAAAAGACTTCCCGTTACCATAGAAACAAAAGTGTCCATCGGTTTTTTGAATTATTCAATTTTGGCTGCAATGTTCCGTGGAAGTACTACGTTGATAAAAAATATTGTTTTTTTTTGACACATTCGTACAGTCATAATTAAAATATAAAATTAATTTGAAGAGAAATTGCTTGAGAAATCATCATTTGTTTTTAATTTGAAAAATTTTGCCGTAACGATAAAATACCAATAGCCACTAGCTGGAGTTTAAACTCAATTAGTGATACAAAAAGATTTGTAGATTTTTCTTTTTTTAACCAAGACGCGTAATTAAGTTTACAAAAAAGAGAAACGATGATGGAAATTTAAATAGTTTTAACTTTTCAGGGGACGAAATTTGATAAATGGTCTTTTTGGTTCGGTTGAACAGTTTTTTTCTTTTCTCGCCTGAGACCTCGGGTTATTTTTTGTGCGCTAATTACATCATCTGAATTTTTCATTTTAACGCAAAAAAATACCGAGAAAAATACGAGTGTGAAACATCAACCGGCAAATTATTACCTAGGTACTATGTTCATAAATTCAACTATATTTTACTTTCCTTATCTAAAATCTTTTTAATTACCTAAGTGACAGAGCAGTTTAGAAAATATTCAATTCTTTAAATTTGGTATTCTTTAATCACCAACTACATGTATTTATTGCTGATAAATAAAAAATGTATCTCTCAGTATTATTAGGCCAATTATTATTGTGAAGCAATAATTCATTTTTCATTCACTCGGCATGCGTTGCAATGCCACTGAAAGAAAGAAAGGGTTTGTGATGTTCATTGAAATGCTGTTGGATACACAATATTTTTTGTTCTCCGTCCACGAATAAATCAGAGGATTTATCCGAGGTGTTGCTGTTTGTACCTATTTGATTGTTTTGAGAATTTAATTTCTTCAGAAACGTTCACGGGTGTATGCACAACAAGTCACCAAAGTTTCATCGAAACATAGATTCATTTATATATATATAGATGGTTGTGTTTATCGAAATTCATTTAATATACGTTTACGAAGAATATTAAAATAAATCAGTTGATTCTCAGATAAAATTTATTATTTATTAAAACTGTAAAATTTTATACTATATATCAAAATTAGAAAGTTACAGCGTGACGTGTTCTGATCGATTCAGTTTATAATTCTACTATCTAATAAGTGGAATCACTAATGAATTTTATGACTGTAGTTATTTGAAAGTGTTTTTGAAACGTATCGATTGAATTGGCATTTAATTCGCAGAACTCTATTTTAATGCAGCAAGAATTATGAAATATAGGTATTTCACCATCGATTGCGTAATCTTATATATGAAATAGCCAGGGCTTTTTTTGTCATGTAACGCGATAGAACGGCGGCGTTGGCGCACGTTTTCACAGTATTTTAAATGTTTTTAAATAAATTGGACGAAATAATGTTTGCGGTTACATAATTACAAATTTCCTCCGTCAAAATTAACTTTAGATTTGACTTGTCTAAAATAAAGAAAAATATTATTATTTTCTTTAGTAAAAAGCTTGACAAGAAGTGAGTTCCGACACCTTTTTTAAAAAAAAAAAAAAAAAAAAAAGGCCTGGAAATAGCTATTAACTTTATTCATTCTCTTGGAGCTAAAAAATTAGCGTTGTTTACCCTATTCTTTTAAATTAACGTAAAATACAAATTTTCTTTTGCATATTTAGTATGTTAGTATTTTAAGTAGATTTAAATAGTGTCTCTGTTTAAATCAGATGCCTTTTTACTGAACGGGCACTGAAAATGACTGGCTTATGACAAAAGCCACTATGTCTCAATTTTGCTAGATGGGGCAGAATAGTTGGCGAAAAAAAAATTGTTATTCACCGCGGTCACCTTAAAAATGCTTCACGAGCCCCTGGTTGCCGACCGCTGGTTTAAAGGTCTCTAACACGTATTTTGATATGTTTAACAAAAAAAATGAACTTGTTTGATATATTAAACTGTGTGAAACATTTATTTCTTTTTCACCAACCGTTAAGGCAGTTTCAACCCCATAATGCTTTCACGTTTTTACGTTACCGAGATAATCCATAGAACCTATTTTGAAATACCATATTTTTTTTTACGATAACAGGCAAAATATTAAAAATTCAGAAAAGTTTCCTCAAAACACTGCCACGTAACAGGTGTGTTTTCAAATAAAGTAACAATAAATCACGCGATACAAAAACACTAAATCACAACGAAAGAAATTTTACAAAAATACCCACCGCTGAAGAATAAGGAACTGCCTCCATGCTGCCAATCCTTGGATGATCGTCATTATTCAATTTCAGATTCATTTTATCACATAAATAATATTGTAACGTCAATAGCTTCTACAACTTCCCGATTGATTCAAAATCAGTTTTAAATATCGAATTTGGTAATTAATCAAATGTGGAATATATTACAATTCACGCAATTTTATTGATTAACTTTATTCACGCACAAAATGACGATATTCACAGTTGATTTACAGTTTATTTGATTAGGATTTATTCACATACTGATAGAAACAAGTAACACGTGTTTATTTTTCATTGACAGCTCGAGTTTCGTTTTATTTTAAAGGAAAAACCGGCGCTCTATACACGGGAAGACATAAACCGTTTTTCGTATAAACAATTGCAGTTTAATATATTATTCGTGAAAGATACAGCATTTTCTGTATGAATCTGTAGTGTCAAAACATTAAAATTGTGTTATTGACTGCGCTGCGTTCGTTAAGATAAATTTATTTTCGCTTTTGTATACATTAAAGAAAAACTCGCTGACAGTGTTATAACAACATTGAAAACAAAATGTGATGATCTATTAATCTGGGCCGACCACTCGTTGGCTTCGTAGAATTTGATATTTCTCTTTATAAACTGGTAGAAACACTGTATTTATTAAACTTTCCGTAAAAAAAAACAATTAAAACTTTATAACCCACCTTTATATTAAATATTTTGATAGTTTGTGGGGGTTGTTTTCGTATGAACTGTTACTTATAAAATTCATGTTGTAAAAAACTTTATAAAAGAAAAATATTCAAAATCTTTACGATTTTTCACAATAATTTTATTGTGTAATTTTTTTAAACGAAATTCCCTAATTTAATAAATTATTTTCTACGATATTTTAGCGTTCATTTCAAACTTATTATTAATATTCATACGTCGCGTTTATTTTTAATTATTCTATATTCAAATAACTGGTATAATTATTTTTTAATGAATTTTATCAACTTAAAATCATTCGTTAACTTAATATAATATTCATGTTCCAAATTTAAAATATAACTGTCATTTAATTCACTTGCTCACGAATTCAAAATACATCGTAGACAAACACTACATTTCAAATGTTTAACTGCGTTTCTTTTAGCAAAGGAATTGTTAGAACGATTGCGTCCAAATTCACGTGATGCTGTTTAAGATTTTCCTGATTATACACTGACGATCAAATTGTTGGGCGCTATGGTCTGACGGCAGACAAATATAGTTTACGGGCTCGTGAACAGCTTCTGAAAAAATATCCACATCCGTGCGCTGAATAAACGGATGCAGCATTTTTATATAAAAAAACTCTTCTTTCTTCATTTTAATTTTAGAGATTCGATGAGATATATTGCAACGTCACGATGATACTGTCATTTCATATGATTGTAATGAATACTACTGTAATGTGACTATCACACCTAATAACGCAATCAATAAACAAGATAATCAATTTTTATTTAATCATAAAAATTAATTTACAAAAGTTTCAAAGTTACCGCCGAATCCATTGAAAATACTACTGAGCATTTTTATAAGAAACGGTTCTTCTCTGTAAAATACTGGGGTGTAATAAATAAATAAATTTCATTGTTTTCCTTCATTTACAAAATAATGTTCATACATGTTTTATTTATGTTTCTTAAATGCGGCCTTATTTGATTTTAAAATAAATGAATGCGGCCTTCCTAGAGGAAAAGGTTCGCCATCCTTGAACTATATAAACAGAAAAAATGGTTGACGATTTCGAAAAATCCTTTCAATGATTTCAATACGTTATTGAATTATATTCGCCTGCGGCGCTTTTTGTGTCCCATCAATTATTGTATACGTAGTCAAACTCATCCAACTAGGTAGAACATAATATGCTGCCAACACAATAGCATGATATTGTATGTAAATATATATTATAATTATTGATTCAATATAAACCGAATTAAAACTATCAATATTCAACCATTTGGTAATATTTACTCGTAGCATATGGCCACCACACGTTGCCTCCAAGTTCCCTTCTTTGCTTTCTAATTTACCAAATCATACCAGCGTTCCGTAGCTCTGCTGACTACTTCATAATATGGCATTTATTCAGTGCCATACAACACCTACGCTAAAACACCTAAAAGCTGAATGAATGATTGCTGTTAATGGTTTTTTTTTTATTGGTAGTATCTATAAACCTGTGAATATTTTATAACAAATCTAATACTATATATCGTCGTTGTTCTGGAAGAAGACACTAATTGAAAAATAATAGTTTTGAGTAATTGGCATTTGAAGTTTTACAAATGTTTGAAATGCTATACCTTTTCATTTAGTTTGTTTGTACATAACTGTTTTCAACTAAAATTATCTATATGTATAAAAATAAGCGTGTTCTTCTTTACGGTAGAGTACTAAATAAGGAACATTTTGGTATAACTAATTCAATGTAATTTTTTCGATTTAATGTTTTCTTCCAGAACAGCTTCGACATAAATGTTTTATGACAAATGTATAAAAAAAATTTGGATTATTGAGATTTTGTACACTTCCATGTATTTTGTCACTAACGACCCGGGTTTCGCCTTTCGGCATCTTCAGGCATCTCAGTTCGAGTCCATTCGTGTGCTCGAATGCCTGAAGATGCCGAAAGACGAAACCCGGGTCGTTAGTGACAAAATACATGGAAGTGTACAAAATCTCAATAATCCAAATTTAATATTGAAATTCCATCAAGCACCCTCAGTCGATGTCTTAAATTGTATAAAAAAAATATGAGAATGACAAGATATGATTAATAATCTGGACAAATAGATAAAAGGACCACTGTTTATTACGATTTTAGGATGGGATAGAGAAGATAGTATATTTTTGTACATCTTTAAAATAATGCCAATTAAGAGAACCGCGTGTTAAAAACCCTGAAAATAATTATACACATTATATTGAATAAAATCATACATTAAGAAAACCTATCCATAAGGGCATATTGTTAATATGTCAAAAATATTACTCTTATAATACTTACTCATGGCGGTTAAATACCTTGAATATTAATATGGCATTTTTAATTTAAAAGAATTGAAAGGTTGTTAAAGATGAGCTCGTAAAATAATCATAAATTACTCCAGTAATCAAAATAATTTAATTCTCCCATTATAAGTCATATGATATGTACACTAAGAAAACCCACCAATTTAAAATCAATCGGTGTTATATTTTTCCCAATTACATTTGAATGATAATTACTTTTAAGGTGTTAACTGTCAATTCTTGGTGGAAAGGCATTATATTTTAAAAAATAAAACACAATTCATTTGTACTACTTCCACATATTTATAATGATCAGGACCGGTTTCGCTCATCACGAGCATTATCAACTGAAAATAAAAAATTTGAATGATAATTGGTTGTTATGACTACTGTGAAATTATTTGAGTGTGTATTTTTTTAAGCGATTATTTTCCCAATTAAAGTTGAAAATCATTATTATCAAATCAATATTAAAATTAATTCAGTTATCAATGTATTTCTTAGAAATAGTCGGTTCGAATTTATCCGTGTACTCGAATACATGAAAATGCCGAAAGGCGGATCCCGGGTCGTTAGTGAAAAAACGTATGGAAATGTACAAAATTTGAATAATGATTTCAAATTTGATATTGAAACTGCGTTAAGCATCCGCAGTGGTCCTTAAATATTTATTTATTTACATACGCCCAGATTATAAGAACGTATTTAGAATTAACTTAATGAGGGCTTAAAAACTTTCACAACCAAATTTTCATTACGCTTAGTAACCAGGATATGGAAACCCGCATCTGGGTATGTCTAGTTAACCCGTAAATTGTTGTTTGGAAACTGCTTTTATAATTCCTCGAATTACTTTATAATAGCGGTAATTAATCCTTTTCAAAACTTTTGTTATATTTAGTGTAATAAATTTTCTTTTTTGTGTTAAAACAACACACCGATTGATCTCGCTTTCTCATAGAATAATACAAATTTTCTAAAAAAAAGTTTATAAAAAAAGTAAATACAGTTTTCAAAACTCATTTTAATGTCGTTAAGTGAAAAGTGGCGCCACTGAGAGGGGTCACTTGTACTTTATTTTCATGGAAATTAATGAGTTTTCACCTTGTGGCTATGATCACTTCGTTCGGATATGATATTTTTTGACGTTTTTATAGGACCTAAACTGGATTCGAATCTCACTCTGATCGATTTAACTTACGTAATATGCTTCATCGGCTCCGTGGTCCAGTGTTCAACGTCGTATGCTACGGTAGTCTCGGGTTCAAGTCCCGGTACGGACAGTTTATTAAATTCCTTTTTAATCGATTTACGTATTTCTATTCGTAGTCATGAATGTGTGTGCTGTCTAAAAAAACCCGGATGTTAGATAATCATTATTCCTTCCCTAGCCCTATCCTATTCTTACTCATCAAAAAAAGAGACGTTGAGCAACCGAGTAACAAGCAGTTATCGTAGAAATTGTCTCTTAAGATGCTTCCATAAGGAGGCCACATGATCCACGTTGGGAGCGAATAGTGTACAAAAAATATGTGCTTGAAATTTTCCAAATAATGTTAATTTATTATGACAAAATAATTGAAACCATATCAAAGAAAATCTGACTTCAATCAAATTCAGTAATACTTATTTATTTGCAATTCTAAGATTTTTTTGTTTGTATCGTAACGTAATCTGATAAAGAAGAATTTTGTTTATAAAATATGTTTTTTTTTACTAAAATTCCACTATTTCATCAAATGATTATGAATGGTTTAGCCTTTCTACCAACAATTGACAGTTGACACCATAAAAGTTAAGTATTGTGTTTATAAAACATCAATTGCAAGCCACCATTTCTCCGTGTTCAAAAAATAACGCAAAAAATCAGCTTTGGCTCCCATTAACAAAGACTCATTGAAATTCGCAAATCGATTAACCGAGAAATTGGAGGAGTTATCTTGAATGGCTTAGCCATATTTTTGTAAAATAAATTACCAGTGGTCGAGTGATCAACATCGTTGACTTCGGTTACGGTGCACACGGGCAATCCCAGCACGGAAAGTTTTATAAATAGATTATTCAATCATCTATGAATTTCTGTTTGAAGGCAAGGATGTCGGTGCCATCTTGTAACAGGACGAGCGATTCGTTAACCACTATTCATGTCCTAACCGTATCCTTCTATCCCTATCCTCTTCGAAAAAGAGAGGTTGAACAACTGAGTACATTGGTATCAAAGTGGGACATAAGTCGTCTGCGAAAATGTACAGCAGAGGTGATTTTTCATTTCATACATATTCCACACTACATCAAGCCTGGTAGCCATGACGCTTTAAAGTAAATTCTAGCTCAATGATTGATCAATGAGTATATGTCCCCTGATTTCCCGAATATGGATGATATGTATCCGATTTTGAAACTATATACTAACTTTAAACTCAAAAATCTATATAAAACCGTCGAATTCTTATACTTTTTATGAGTTTTTTTGGAAAGAGCATCACTTGCACCACCACAAAGAATAAAAATATGACTTTCGTAGGATGTGACGTTTTTCCAACTTTGATACTAATGTACCCATTACTGTAACAAGTGGTATTCGTTGGAAACGTATGCTGAGATAAATTTAGGAGTCAATATATTTACTCCACATCGAGAGTGGACATACTTTAAAAAAACATATCTTATATTTATTATTATACCAATACACCAATGTATTGGTAAAAGTAAATTTTAAAAAATGTTGTCCTTATAATAGTTATTTTACTTTTTCTTTATCATCCTGAGTCAAGAAATAATTCACATCACAATAAATGCGACTGATTTTTACGGCTGAAATAAAAATGGCGCATGTGAGATGAACAATTAAAATCATCCGATGAAATTAATCAACGGCGCTATTAAAGCGAATCGCCGTCCATTATTTTTAGGCTTTCTCGTATCCCGGCCGTTAATTAGCCATAAACGCTGGACTCATTGATATTCGCGGCACTAAAATTCGGCAACGAATCGCCGATAATTCGCTCAAGACACAATTGTATATTATTTTTGTTAACGGAACTGGAACGGCCAGATGTGGTACGCAGTGCACAAAATAATAAAAATACAATATATTCAATTTGTATCGGCAACCAATGATACAATAATTATCACAAGGTTTATAACGTTCATAGTTGATTTCGGTTTTATGGACAAACGCTGTTTACGATCGCACCTGCCACGGTCAAAAATTCACATTTTTGCAATCGAACACTGAATTTCATACGAGAATTTCGCTAAGTTCAGTGATTGCACTTTGAAACAGTAAATTCAACTTTTACACTCTTGAACAGTACAAAAGTTGACTGTGGTAAATGGAATAAAACTAAACCTTATGTAACGTACTTTTTTATAAAAATGTAGTGATATATGACGCTGCAGATTTACGAAACATTATGTTCGTCATTTTCGTCAGCATTATTGACGAGGCGTATTGGCAAATAATATTTTATTTGACCGATATACGACATGGATTCTGCATACACAGCGATACAAGAAAACGCTCTGAAAAGACAAGTCATGTCAACGGCAGAATATATAAACAAAGAAGGATTTCTGTAATCGCCCTTCGAACTGCATTCTGTTGCCACTCGCCGAACGGGAAACTTCTCCTAATAACTGCACAATTGTCATATATCACGTATCTGTCCTACTGTTTAATCGCGTCAAGCATCAACAATTGTAAATATATTCCTAAAAAATAAAACACATTTTTTTTGTACCAATTCTATAATTTTATAAATTTATTAGGACCGGTTACGCTCATCGCGAGGATATTCAACTGATTCTGACATCAAACCGTTCCTCATCAATATATAAAATTGTGAAATAAGCACAAAAAAATAATGCCTTTCCACCAATAATTGACCGCTTAACCTTAAAAGTGAGCAATGTATTTCGTAGACAAAAAATAAATCCGTTCTTAAGTCGCTTCTTCGAAAAATCAAAAGTTTAAAATAATTTGAAGAAAACAAGGTCACCGGATATGCCGAAATTATAGCATGTGACTTCAGGGTCCGATTAAAAAAAAATGGGCCATATGCTGTCATGTGTAGAGTGATGGACAGAACATCGAAAGTTTTGACTGTTTCCATTACTCCGAGTGCAAGTAAATTAACATTTTTCGTCAGAATAGACGAAGCAATGTTTCAGGCAAAATTTCAAAATATCTTTTTAAGATGAGACGTCATTAAAAATGTATGCTATATGATACAACTTAGTAACAATGCACCAGATATTTTAAGAGTTTAATTTGCGTTAACCTCAAGGATAATTTAAAAACGTGTTTCTCAAAATCAGCTTGAGCAGAAAAGACTTGGTATACAGCCATGACGAAGATATCAAATTTAATGTAATATGGACCTCAACAGTACCTGATAATCTCCGGAATTATACGAGCATTTACCTCTAAGATACTGAGACCAACTTCAACTCAAAGTGACTCGTGAGACATTCTTACCAACTAAAAAATAAAACCGTTTTAAAGACGTTCAATTTTTAAACGTCAGATCATCATTAAACATACCATTTACATATATTTCAATTATATCAATTATAATATGTATTATTTTTTCTATTAAGGATTAAAAAAATATATATTGGTTCTTTGAGTGAAGGCTCACGAACTTTGTCAAAAGAGTACAGAGGGAAAAGGGTATTTTTAATTTATACAAAACATTACCATGTTCTTTGAGGGGGACATTTACTTTCAAAGAAAGTTAAAATTTACATTACGTTTAGAAAAGAATATTTTTACGATATAATTTATGCTAATGTTAAGTAATTGCAATAAATTACATCTGTCCTTCGCTAATGTTACTCGCAACTGCGCATTTATAATCGTATTTATTTATAATACAATAGAAAATTAACACATTTCCATTAAAATATTACATTAAAAATTTGTCGTTTCTTATGCATGATCAATTACTCTGACTACTGTATATTTATGGGGTCATAATAACTGCTCTTTTGCCATTTGCTTTAGTTACGCATTGTAAATAATAGGCAGAATACGAAGACTTATGTATGACTAATTTTATCTATGAATGTTTGTTTGTTCCGTATGCGTTCCTATACTACGCATCCAATTGTGATGTAACTTTGGTGAGTCTGCAAAAAAATCTAAACGAAAAATCAAAAAAAGAATCAAATACCTACGTACAAACAGACGTCAGTGTATGACGTTACAACTGGTGTTAATTGTTAAATTCCAAATGCTGGTCTTAAATGAAAAAAATAATTCTCACATGGACAGCTGTATGAGGCCTGCTCACGCGTCGGAAAAACTTCTGATTTATTCGGGTACGCACCAAACAAAAAATATTATGTATCCGAAAAAACTTCAATAAACAGAATTAAAACACAAATACCCTCTTTTTAAGAGTGGCATTGCAACGTATGCCGGGTACTCACTAGTATTAAATAAAAAAAGCGAAATGTTCAAACATTCCAATTAGATTTTAAATTTGGATTATTGAGATTTTGTACACTTCCATGTATTTTGTCACTAACAGCCCGGCATCTTCAGGCATTCGAGCACACGAATGCCTGAAGATGCCGAAAGGCGAACCCGTCGTTAGTGACAAAATACATGGAAGTGTACAAAATCTCAATAATCCAAATTTAATATTGAAATTCCATCAAGCACCCTCAGTCGATGTCTTAAATTATTCCAATTAGAGTTTCGATCTACAAACAGCATGGAACCATATGTAAATATGTTGTCATTGTTTTAATTTGAAGACGTCATTAAAATATTATTCACAAATATGCTGATCATTTGAAGTAACTTGGCACTTTATTTAGACATGGAAGATATTATTCGAAGCCGAGGAGATGTATGTATATTATTTTTTATAAATTTTAGTTGACAGTTTTATCAATGTTATAATAATCTCTATGGTGTCATCTTTCCCAGAATATTATAATACGTTTCAATAATAAATATACGAGGTAAATTTTAGTTTCCGAAATATTGGGATGACAATAAATAATACCTATCATAATGAAATATGAATTTGTTGATTATATGGCTTATTTTTATCTCGCGGAGTTCTGGGAACTTATTTTTGTAATTGGTCGTTGATCTTTTGTGCTATGATTTTGATTTCGTCTATGGATTCGGCTTAATAATGTCAATATTTCCCGATTGTGTAATAAATTATTACTTCTGAGCTTACGTAGTTTTAAAAGCAATATTCTCGCAAGATATCAAATTTCAATGTCTATGATATCTCATTAGATTTGAATGTATTATATTTAAAAGAGCATAATAATAGTATTTCACCTTACAAACGCAGTAAAATTGGACTTCAATAATATATCTGCTCGCAGCAATATGGAATATTGGAAAAACGATTTTTTATTTATTCTTTCGTCTAATTTGAATCATTTTACCAATGATGTATTTGTGAAAATTAATTTATGTTAGAATTATTTTCTGAGTAAGCGAAGTCGATACTTTTAGTACGGCATATCTTCGGCATAGTGGCAGCTTTGAGTTATTAATGCAATGCAATAGTTTTTAGAACGGTCTATCATCTGAAAAAACAAGCTCAGCCATATTCCATGTATTTTGAAGACATCTATTTATATGAATTAAGTCAATTTCGTTCACAGTTATTAGTAACAAAAAACTATAAACAACAATTACTAATAATTAAATTGAATTCGTAAATGATTAACGAATCTTATAATGTGGTTAGTTTAATATATAAAGTTATGTAAAGAGAAAGACTTTAATTTTCATGATTTTCTTAAAAGTTGATTATCTCAAAATAAGGTTTTTTGACTTTACTCCATCTGCGCCGCTATAGCGCTGATATGTGCCAGCGGCAGGGAAAGAGTTAAATAGATTATACGAATGGTGATTATTATGCATCGAATATTACCAGAACATCATAAATAACACATCATAATTTTCCGCACATTTCATAGCTCAGAAGAATATATAATTAGAATTGACAAAGCTTAAATTTTATAAGCCATCAGTTTTACAATATCCAGTGAATACATAAATATAATGCCGTTTCGCTAAATTAATAATAACGCGAGTTAACGAGTCCATAAATAGTTTTACAGCCTTCTAAATGGAAACGTGGCAACATTTACAGCCGACAGGAAGCATGATTGCTTTTGTTGACCAAAATGGTTGACATCCAGAATAGATTTATAGGATATCTGGCGCGAAAATTTCATTTAAATTTCCACGCTGCAAATGCAGATTCAAATTAGCGTGTCTGTTCGTAAAATTGCAGAAATTAAATTCCTAATTTTGTGATTTTCATCGTTCAATTTAAATTAAGGGTCCTTAACCTCGTGCCCTCGAAGTTAGCGTATTATTCGCCAAGTATAAGAGAGAGCCGAGACAAAATCTGTTCTTTGAACTCTTGATTAAATTTTAATGTTGTATCTACTTACAAATTCTCTTCGATTCAAATATCACAACTAAAACACAAGTAGAAACCGTAATTAAATATCTGTATCCACCTGTTATTAAGTTGTCATTTGTTAATTGCTGCGAATTGGGTTTTGGGAAAGTAGTCGTGACAATGTTCTCTTATTTCTCTAATATTTTTCAACAGTAATTTACAAGATACAAAGTCGTATCTTGTAAATACAGCTAACCATCGTTCATCGTGACCCGCAGATTCGTTATAGCGCGATCGATTTTAAATATTTTTTTTCGAAAATTTGCTTAGATTTGACACTAACACGTGTCAGCAATTGTCATAATAAGTGGAAGTACGCACGTACGATTTCACTATATATTATTATGATATTCTTACCTCTTACTTCCGTCTTAGGGTGTTTGGAAAGGGTGTTCAGAGAAATTGTTAAGGATCTATGATAATGATATTCAAAAGATATTAGTCATATTATAACTATGTCCGGAGGCATTGAAGGGATCAATCTTTGCTAGAATCTCACGGTGAACCCTTAACTAATGAAGAGCTGCAGGAAATGGACTGCCATACTATATACCAAGAAAATGACGTCTCAGACCCTATTCCCATGCGAAATATGTCAAAATCAAAAATTTTCTTTCTCTTCACAATCAAAGCATCGAGTTATTAGAAGAAAACTACGAAGATTACAAGCGAGTGAGTGCTGGAAGGCAGTGCTCCGCATCCGGTGTGCCATGACACAGTCCCAGGTGTGCCGCGGCGCCGAGCGTCCAAGATGAGAAAAAATCGAGTATTATTACATTAGAAAAAATTAATTGCGAAGCTGTCCGTTTAAATTATTCTTATTGAAACAAACATTATATTATTTTGATATTTAATGGAATAATTATTGTATTAGTGTTAGCAAGCAACTTCAATGATGGGGAATAAATTGGAGGTTGTCCCGTGCGTAAAACGAATATCCTACGGCACAAATTACACATTGCTGCATATATTGTGAAGTATTGATTGCGAAATATTTCCCAGTGGAATTATTACAAACAATGTGCGACTACGAATGTATTAGAATATTGTTAAGTTTTTTGTTCTTTCGCAGAAAATGTGAACACGAGAGTATTATTGAAAACAGAAAATAAATTTTGGATTTGTCCAAACAAAAAATGGGTAGTACTTTTATACACTCAACTAAGCTTAAATATTTTTTAGTAGTGAAGCTTTAGGTAATTTTTTTGTTACAACTTTGACAAATAATTTGTAATTTTTTATTTGTAATTAAGTGTCTCATCACTGTTTTTTTTTTTTTGAATCCCCCGTTGAACGCGAAATTTCGTTTATCGCCACCATTTCACAAAACGTATCGCCCGCAATCAACGCGGGGGGCGTCACCTGTAGCTACAAGATAAAAAGGAGTGAGGGTGAACTGGTTTGACTTCGTAAGGAATTCAGAGATTAGGGAACGAAACAAGCAGCCCTCTATCACTCATGGGGAGTCGTTATAACTGGTTGGAACATGTCTTCTAATATATTTTTATCGCCTCAGTTGTTAGTTAAACTACCATATTTGCAACAAATGCTGTTTTAACTTGGGCACTCGTTTGCGATTCCGATTCATCAAATATTTTATTCCACTTACAAAAATTCAAAAGTACCTTCACTACAATAATCATATTCTACACAATAAAACAGTTCGTATTGAAGCTTTAAAAAACATTTATTATGTATCGAAAATATGTTGCATTGATTATAAAATATTGCATTGTCGTAGTATTAATGTGCGAAAAATATGCCGAATTACTGAGTTATTTCAAATGTACGAGTAACAATACCGATATTTTAAAAAATCATTATTGGTTATAATAGTAATTAATTATAATGTCTTGAATGCGAATTATTGTATACATACTTATTTTCTACTGAAATGTAAAAGATAAGACAGTTTTCATTTTTTTTTTAGTAATCGGGAGAAAAAATTATAAATAAACACATTACGTAAGATTGGGTAGGGTTAGGTTTACATTATGTTAAGTATTTTTGAATTCAAATAATAACCGATTTCGAAACCGATCCTGTATCACAAAAAGATGGAAGTACCTAGTACAAAACAAATTGTGTTTTTTTAAGTACGCTGCCTTTACGCTATGATCGACAGTTAACACTTTGATATAAATTAATAAATAACACCGAGTTACATTGTATACGAAATTTATGAAACATTTTCTCTCATCAAAATAGTCTCCGAACAGGTTTTTCGAAATTGGGTACCTATCAAGTTATAATTTAGTTTTTAGAAGATATAATTTCTTTACCTTATTATATTATATAATTATAGCAGTACAATCATAATAAGAGATATTTCTTAGCGTCTTTGTGGCAAATGTGTTTTAAAATAGTTACAGTTCGTGTATGTAAAGACACATTATATTTAATTTTATGTTATATTGATATTTATTTAAAGCCGTTTTTTTTTAAACTGCCATCAAATCATAGTTCGTTTCTTTCTGAAGGCATCCAACACATCTCATCCAGATCACAGCTCCGCATCCTTTGAATCAGTGGTTTGAAAAAATCATCAAAATCACACAAATCGTGTGTTGTCCCGCACCCTGGCATGTGGATTGGTTTCTCTTGATGCAACGCGAGAATTTTGTCTCCGTCGTCACAACTGTAAATGCAGAAAGAAAAATGAGACAAAAATAATGTTTCCGCCCGGGATCGAACCGGGGGCCTTCCGCGTGTTAGGCGGATGTGATAACCACTACACCACGGAAACAGATGAATGTTAGGAAAAAAGAATAATATAAATACTCTGTCTTTAATGAAAGATACATTTAATTAGCGTTGTTGATATAATATTTATAAATATCAAATAATAATATATTTTAATACGAAGACAAATAGTTTTTGTTTGGAAAAACGAGAGACACTATTAATAAAAAATCATTGATAAAAGTTTCAATATCATAGGTACCTAAATAGCATACGTATTCAAATCAAAAGTAGGTACACACCTTTCTACATCGAACTGTCATCATATTGAATGAAGTTTAAAATCTTGACTAATAAATCTTTAGTCGATACAATTATCATATTTGGAGTAAAGACAATTTTAAGCAAATAAAATATAATCATTTTCTATAAATACCTGTACAGAATAAATGCTAAATTAGAAGCAAACGCATCCATGTGCGACGTGCGCCATGCCCGGTTCGGATCTCGGCTAGTATGCATCAAATGTGTATTCGGTTTGTAGAGTCCGAAGTGAACCAATGTTTTTAACATTGCTCCCGAATGTGTGAAGTGAAATGCCGATAGAGGACCCTTGTGATCACTACAAAATACAATGATTCTTACATCTTCATTGCAAAAAAATCAAATAATTTGAATTTAAATAGTCTTATATTATATTATGCCCACGCATATAATTCCTCTATCATGTGAAATAAGCAAATGAAAAACACAACATAATACAATTGCTTTGTACGGCCCTTTTATATATTTTTCCAAAATAATAACTTTGTTATCCCACTGTTTGTCAAGCAGTGACATAACAAAAATAGCATTTTATATTGAAAACTTAATTAAATGTAAATTTAAAACTAAATCTGCTGTAGTATGCGCTGTATGTATCTTGCACAAATGTTATTATTTGTATATTGTTATTTACAGAAAAATATATTAAATTCAAAAATACTAATATTGGACTGGTTGGATTACACTCCATGATATACCTAGGTACCTAATTATAAAGCATTAATTTTTCTACATTACTATTTATTATGCATTTCAACACTGCAATATCACGCAGAAAAGTATCAAAAAAGCTTCCCATACCGGGAATCGAACCCGAGCCTCCTGGGTGAAAGCCAGGTATCCTAGCCACTAGACCATATGGGATGATGACGACGGGGCAATATAAAAATATTTGTACATTACATATAACGCACAATGTCGAGAAGATTGCACTATCATTTTTTTCTATCAGTGCACAATCCTACAGACCTTGGTAACATCATTAGTGTTTACACTATTTTACGGAATACCCGGGCTAAGCCCTATTTCTCCTTTCATCTATAATCTATAGGGAAATTAGTGTTGATCATGTTTGGTCTGTGTGAAGTGGTGGATCTTGATAGTGGTGACATTGATCTTTGATACAGTAACCTCGAGCTGATCATCGTAAAGAATTGGGCTTATTTATATAATATTTTTATATATATATATATATTGTCATTTTTTTTTGTTGCACAGATTTGTGCAACACTGGCATATTCTTTTGGCCTCTTTAGTTTTTTATTATTTATCCTCGAGAGGAGGTTGAACGATCAATGTCCCAATTAGTTTGGTTAAACATAATTTATAACACTGTAAATACTTACGAATATTCCAGGGATGGAAACGTAACGTTACGATACCCGATAACGTTATAATAACGATTCAATTGGCATTATTTTTCAATAACGCAACGGTATTAGTATAACGTTATATAGCTTTATAATAACCGATAACGTTTCTGAAATGTTATTTATTTCATTATTATCCTTTTATTTTTACATTAATTTTGTATTTTGACAAATATATTCGTCAATCGTTTGACAACGGTGCAGTTTTGTCTTCTTGCTAATGATTCACAACTCTCGAGAAATCGTAAAAATATACTTGACAAGAGGAAAATATTGGATAACGTTATAGAATAGCGTAAAAATTATAACGTTATTAACGTAACGATTCAATTTTTTTTGCGCGTTTTAAGTAACGTTATATGGCCGAAAAAATATTGGATAACGTTATAGAATAACGTAACAATTCGAAACCTTATCCCATCCCTGGAATATTCCCACAGTCCTAGTAAAAGTATTATATAATTATCTTGATTCAATTGGGTGTATATAAAAAATTAAGGACATTCGTATATAATGACCAAAATAACCCAAATCTAATGACTACGACCAAAAGAAAGAAGCCAAAAATCCAAATATCGACAAGGTATATAATGTACAGGACGTTTTTCTAAAACTAAAATAGTCTTGCGATGAAATACTCTTTTCTTTTTTAATCAATTATAAATATTACATACCTGAAAAATCTCATTAAATCCTTTGAAATCATACATGCCAAACGCTCGTTTATGGAATAACTATATCCGTTTAACCAGTAGTGATTCAAATCTTCAGCGTATTCAAATGGCTGAAAAAATAATAATATATGTATGTAAATGTATGTTCATACATGTGCAGGCATTGAAAAAGATTTTAGAAGTTACTTAGGTAGTGTAGGTAGTTTGTAAGCATTGCTGAGGAAGTCGCAAAAAAAGAAAGAAGTAATTGGAAGGTAAGAGCAGAAAAAATTGCTATGTGATTCTTTCGGGTAATATTCTTCTC
Organism: Himalopsyche phryganea; assembly: GCA_022494535.1. Classification (NCBI taxonomy): domain Eukaryota; kingdom Metazoa; phylum Arthropoda; class Insecta; order Trichoptera; family Rhyacophilidae; genus Himalopsyche; species Himalopsyche phryganea. Next base: position 12,845,137 of record JAGVSL010000001.1, on the reverse strand, counting down.
TGTAGAAAACGTAGCGTTTCGTTACTTATAATCATTCGTTCACTACCTAGGTAGGTATGTCTATGGAGTATATAGACACAAGAATCAAAAAATCAGCTTAGATTTAATAATTTATTTATTAGGTACCTATTTAGGTAGGTATATCACTTTTTCTCGTACTGTATGTGTATATTATATTATATATCTTATAGGTATGTGTTCTGATAAAAGGAACTTATCTTTTAATCAAAACATGATAGGTATTAGATCTCTTAATTAAATTTTATTTACTTCCTAAGATTTAAAAAAATATGTAGGTACTGTAGGTACCTACCGATTTAAATGAAATAATAATACGGTGTGAAAGTACCTGAATGTTGGAGTGGGTAAATGCTGAGCACCAAGGTGATGTAAAATTTTTTGTCCAAGCTGTCTCGAACGCACAAACTTGATAGATCACCTTTCCAGCATCTAAAAACGTATGTATCAGATTCAAATAATGCAAGGTGCAGTCCTGCCTAAAAATCAATACCTTAGATTTTTATACACATTTTAGCAACATCTCGTCACCAGCAGAGTGGCGCAGCGGAAGCGTGCTGGGCCCATAACCCAGAGGTCCGTGGATCGAAACCACGTTCTGCTAGTTTTTTTGTTGCTGTTTAGTTTCTTTTTATGAATTATATAATTACATTTGTATGCCTTACTTTGATAACGGTGGGTTTTAAAATCAGAAATTTAAAGGAAATTCACAACTGCGAATATATTATAAATATCGTAAAATAAATCATAAAACAATACCATACCTAATCATTGTACCTACATACGATTCTCTTTTTATTCGGTCTAAGAAAATATTTTTAACCGCTTGTTTTACCTAGGTATTGACGTTTTTTGAAGTTCATTTAGTCACCTCCCAACCTAATAGTACATACCTATCTATAAATTTTTATTGTTAGAAAACTGTATGTATTTTTTTGATTAGGTAGTTAGCTACCGAATATAATTGGAAAATTTATTTGGCACCTAGGTATCTATTTCTTTTATCATTTGATAATAATTTATTATCATAACTTTTGAAAATAATTTAGGTAGGCAGTCAATGTACAAAAGAATAAGGTTATTCTAAGAAATTGTAATCAAGCTGTCTAAATTATTAATGCACAGTATTATGTAGTTTTACACGCTTTTGCGTGGTGGCCCATGAAACGTATCCCTCGTGCAAAAATAGAATTGCGCCAGCACATTTCGAAACAGTGTGATTGAGAAATTGAATGTACTATATATACTTCGCCGTCTGTACAAATGAAGCTTCTTCAATGCATAAAATAGTAATCACCATACAATAATAAAAAAACAGCACTTATATTATGAGCGGAATTGGAAAGCAAAAAAATAATTTTGGTTTTCTGGGTATCTCAGGCAACTACAGAAAAGGAGATTAAGGAGGCAAAATAAAAAATAACTTGTACAAATAAATTGTCGCTCTTGCCGCGGCCTCCGTGGCGCAATGGGTAGCGCGTTCGGCTGTTAACCGAAAGGTTGGTGGTTCGAGCCCACCCGGGGGCGTTCGTTTTTTGTATTTATGTTTAAAGCCCGCCTCAATTGATTAAATACTATAACTTTCAAGCTATCTGACCTGGGGATATAGCTCAGTGGTAGAGCATTCGACTGCAGATCGAGAGGTCCCCGGTTCAAACCCGGGTGTCCCCTCAACTCTATTTTTGTATGAATTTATATTTTTTATTTCCTTTTCAATGACTAAACATTTAATCTTTCGTGCCACAAATTTTCTCAAATAACTGAAAATTATTAACTAAAGACAGAGTGATACATAAATCAGATGTTTTATTTTAATTATTAACAAACCTGACCATAGGGTGAGTATATAATAGGGTTGCCAGGTGTCCCAGTAATCGCTTTGAGCCTCCTTCCCATCTTCCAGAAAGGAGCTTTCACAGCAGCCAAAAATCTTTTCAATAAACTTGCATTGGTCAGAATTATCGAGACCCCACAGTTACGAAGTTGCAAAAATAAAACAAAGCTTGTGCAATAATGTAGTCATCAATGGTCACTTTGAAACGTGGGTGCTATTTTCTTTTACTCTACAAACGCCTATAATATGGACGATTATAATAAACAACGGGAATACTAATTTATATAAGGAAGGACTGTAAATTTGATTCATACAAGTGTACTCTTTATCACTCTCATAATATTCGTACCTATGTACATTCCTTAATTTTGTTTTTTCATATATCTTAATTTTTATTTATTTCATCACAGAATCAGACTAAATCATTTGTAAAATTTAAATAATCTCTAAAATAAAGTTAATAAATAGTCCAGCAAGCAAATTGTCAAATATGATTTCTGATGGTATATGGGCGGGAGTCAATTTTAATTAAATGTCCCGGTTAGGATGTCAATCAATCTGGTAGCCCTAGTATATAATCATATGGGGTATGCAGGGCTTTTTTTTTAAAAAAAGGGTGCCGGAACTCACTTCATGTCAAGCTTTTTTACTAAATAAAACTATATTCAAACATCATTTAAATGAAATTTAAAGCAGCTTTTCCTATGCCACGAAGCGCACAAAAAACAACAGTTTTTTAGATTTATTTTTTATTTTAGACATCTAAAGTTAAAGAAACAAACAAATATAAACATTATATTTGAAATATACAACTAAGACTAAATTTAAAGTAAAATTGTAAATACATACATAATGTATGTATTTGAATAAAAGTTTATAGTGATTTCCAAAGTTTTGTCCAATTCTCGTCTGGCAAATCGTCTTGATTCCTTGGTGTTTTTCTTGGTGTTAGTGTTTATGGCCGAATGTCTTCCTTCGAGTAACCACTGATCAACATATTTTGAAGGATCGAAAAGTGTCAAAGGTGGTCCCACGAGTTTGATGAACAAGAGTGCCGAAACTGTTTGGGTGTTCAACGAAGCTGTTATTGGGGTAATAATTAGATTCATTTGCGAAAACCCGTGTTCACATTCACTTGAAGAAATGGGAATAGAATTAAGAGCATATATCAAACGCAATAGTTTTTTAGAATATGTCTTTTCGAGAATGTATTTGCGAAATCCACGAATCATTTCTCGTTTGTCTAGTTGTAGTCTGATTGACATGTTTCTAATTTCCATTTCTCCAAATGTCAATCAATTATCAATGTCTTCAGGCCAATATTTTTGGTCAAGTACGCGAGCCCAAAGTGCAAACTCAACATCTTTACTATCTAGCAGCCTTTTCTCAATTGACTCTTTCAACGTGGAGTAAAATATTTTCGTATCAATGGGAGGATCATTTTTTGAAACTCTTTCGTGAAGCAAAACCCCACGAAAACGCAGATCGCTTACAGCAGCTGCAGCACATTTATAATAGGGTCCAAAATTCTGTTTTCTTTCTTCAAAAACTTGAACGAGTTCATTTATTTTTTAATTTGCAATATAAAGGTTCACATTGCGATCTTGTAGGTCCAAACATAGTTCTGACAATTCTTGGAGAGCGTCACACATCAATGCTAGATCTAATAAAAAGGCTGTAGGTGTTATTTTCTTCTTTAAGCCACCGTAAGTACACTTGTCATTTTTATCTCTTGTAGGATCATTCATCGCTTCTTCAAAATGACGCACAAGAGATTCATAATTATTCCACACAGCCGAAACTGAACGAAAACTCTATTATTTTTTCGGCGACGCATGGTATAAACATAAAGTTTATCAATAAATGATTAGAATCTATTGATTCCTCAAATTTGCTTTAGAACATCACTTACTGATAATTCTAATCTGTGATTAGCACAATGCCAAACTATAACTGAAGGAAATTTTTCTGTCAGCAATTTTTTCACTCCATTTTTAGATCCTAACATCACAGCGGCACCGTCGCATGCTACCGAAACTAAATATTTTTTTAAATGATCTTCTGTTATCTCGTAATATCAAGAGATTGGAGTAATAATTCAAATATTCCTTTTACCGTTACATTGTTAAGTTCAATCAAGTCCAAAAATAAATTAATCGGTGAATCCATTCCAACACTTTCGATACAGCATCGAACATACACAATGAGGGTGGTTTTTTGGCTTATGGTGGTAGACTCGTCGATTATCAATGAAATTATATTTTTCGATTGAACAATTTCTTTAAATATATTTTTTCTCATTTCATCACATATATGATTTACAATGTTAATGCATGTGTTAGTCGAATGGAGAATATGACCCATTTCGATTCCATTTAGTTCTTGGAGATTAATTTCACTTTAAAACATATTGAATGATTGATTTTCCTCTGCTACTTTATATGCAGTTCGAAAATTTTTTGCTGTTATTACTTTTCTGCGAGATAATGATTTTAAAAAAATGTTTTCAATCTGCTTTTTTTCGGCTTCAGAAATAATTTTTAACTCTGCTTTGTGTGCAACAGATCCTCTGTGATCGAAAATTTTTTTCCAAGTGACCCCAGTTGTAGCTTCTTCTCTTTCCCAGAATAAGTGATTTCATTCTTGGCCCATTCTTTGTAAATTTTCATTCCCATCGTCGTTTCAGTTCCAAGAGTTTCCAATGTTTCTGCAAACTGTGCAGCCAAGTTTCATTTTGTGTATGTTCAACCGTTCGTTTTTTGAGCAAAAATCGTTTTTTTTATCTAATGACCAGCAAGGCCGGCCAATCGTTTTGAGTTCGACATTGCTCCTCAAGATCAGCTTGAGATGATTCAGGAACATCAACTTGTACCGATATTTCCATATTTTCTGTCGTCGTTTCTGTTATTGTTTTGGACTTTTTATTAGCGTAATCGGCGGTTAAGAAGTAGCAGGAAATTTTTTTCATTTTTAAACTTGGGGTTAAGCTTTTGCAATAAACAATAAAGAAAATGAAAATAATGACGTCAAATTTATGTAAAAGTAAGTAAATAAAATGTTCCGCACATTGTCAATCGCTAGGCACGTGCATTCAATCACAAACATCAGACGTTACTCTGGCCGTTATCAGTCCTTGAACACGAGTGGCCAATTTCACCACAGGAATGCGCCAATTTCCACATCTCATCCGGTTCATTACAATACCATATTTTATCTGACGAATATTTTGACGAATTATATAAATATTGATTGTAATTACGTAAGCGCAAACATTGTTTCGTCTAATTGCTTTTGAAATATTGAAAAAAAATAAAAAATACTGTGAAAAAAGGTGCCCGAACGCCGTTCCACCGTGTTAAATGGAAAAAAAAAGCCCTGTGGGGTATTATAATATTATTATTTAATTTTACAATGAATAACAGTGCTACCATAAAGGGAGATTATTAACAGGTTACAACGCATTTTAGGTCACATTAGTCTGAAAATAAAGAAAACGAAGACAAATGTAATTCTGTAACCTAACTGCAAATGACATGACTCAGACAAGACCCTGAGTATCATGGATCAGATCAGCACTGCGCAAAATTTTTGGAATTTCTTGCCTGGCGGTCCCTTTAAAAAATATTCAATGGTTCCCGGACCCCCTCATTAAAAATTCAAACTCAACATTATTTATTAAAATAGGGGGCGCCAAATGATTTGCACAAGGGTGCCACATATGTACATAGAAATAAAACATTTTTTGACAAACAATTATTTATTCGGAAAATATAATATATTTTTTTTAAGTTAAAGTTTTAATGAGCATCTGCTTTCCCTGAACCAGTTCTTCTATATTTGGCTAGTGAAACTCTCATGTCATTTGTCTAATTTGTATCGATATTTTATAAATCTACATTGGTAAAATAACTATTAAACGAGTTATCTCGTTTAATGTTGGTACTTTGATAATTTGGCACAAGTTATTTATTATACATTCTCCTGATATACTTATCTTCTACGGAAACATCAGGTTCTTTACCAGAATAAATGTCGAGAAAGATCTTTATTCATCTGATATATATTTATCGATAATACAACATATTCCAAGACTGCGGACCCCAGTTTGCACCCCGCTGGATCAGATCATTGCTTCAGTATGTCTAAACTTGGGTGAGATTATATCATAATCCTCAAAACTTTTAACCTCTGCAATTGATAAAACTAAATAGCTTGTGCATCACACTAATGTACATGTTACTGCCACCAAACAAATAAATTAATGTGGACTTACCACTTGTTAAATTGTTGATGCCAAATTTCATTGATAGGTTAGCTAATGTTTCCATTATTTCATCACCATTCATATAAAGCTTTAATTGTTTATAGGAATCAGGATTTTTCTTCACTTTTGTTTGCCAGCTATCACAATGCTTGTAAAACTAAAAAAATGACAGCTATAGATATAAAACTGCAAAAATATGAGAAGATAATAATAGATTAAATTTGGATTATTGAGATTTTGTACACTTCCATGTATTTTGTCACTAACGACCCGGGTTTCGCCTTTCGGCATCTTCAGGCATTCGAGCACACGAATGGACTCGAACTGAGAATTGAACAACAGAATAAATAGTATAAAATCAATCACCCTTAAAAGTGGATCTTTTTTAGGAGCCTCATAATCCATGGCATAATCTTGATTCGTCCCAAATAAGCCTTTTGCGAAAAAACTTGCACTCTGTTTTGCTCTGTCTGTATTCGTAAACTTAAACTATAAAATGAAACAAAACGTGTAAATATAATCATACATTTTTAAGTTGGGGTTTAAACTTTTTAATGTTTTTAAATTAGAATATAGAAATAATCGACCACATAAATAATAAAGGTTTCAAAACAGCTTTAAATTCATTGGGGCTGACGACTCTCCACCCCTTCATGTAATTATGAATGCAAACAGTGAGTTTTTGTTGAGACCAAGCCAGTATGAGACCCTCTCAGTCCCACTCTTATTTTCATAGTACATTCAACAATAAAAGGATAAGAAGTAGGCAGATGCTTCCCAAAGAAGATAAACTTATGCCAGAATTAATTACACAACACGTGGAACAACAAATTTAACAATATTAACTTTATACCAAAAATGAATTTTCACTAAACACCGAATCCATCAAAAACAATTTTAAAAGTGGATATTTATTAAGATGGAATTTTACCTATGATAAACATATCTTATTCAAGGGCATAACTAAAATTATTGAAGTGTCTCTTTGTAAACATTAATTTTTGTTGGACTGTGAATATTTTCAAACTCACTTTTTAAAAAAGCTTTCAATTTAACTTAATGGGTAATGACGAAAATATATTTTTTTTTTAATTTCAAGAATAGACAAAGCACATTTCGTCTTCCAACAACGTCACTCTACTTTTACGACCCAATATAAGCTTATGCGTTTGTCATAATGTCTGTGTTGCAGACCCGTAAAGCGTTGAGGGCATGTTAGTATCATTGTCATACCCTTGACCTTTCTTCACTTTCATGTTTCATCAATAAGATAAGAGTTAGCATTTATTTTCGGTCAACAGGAAAAGTCTAATGCATTTCCGATTGTCAATCAATTGCTGTTGATTTTCTATGTCCACACTGCAACAGGTTGGCTGCCCAATTTTGAACTGCTTTTTTTTAGAAATTCTGTTTCTTTGCATTGTCAATAGGTAATAATACCATACTGTTGAAATGGTGATTTAAATCAGATACATTAAATAAATGAACTCAACATTACTTATTGTCCAATTTGTGTTGGTAGAACGTAAGACATCCTAAAGATTTTTCATGAAGGCACTTACTAGGGGAGGGGTTCTCTCATACTATTAGATATTTCATTGGCCGATTGAAGTGAACTTCTTACTGATTATATTTATTATAACTAGTTTGTAAATATTTTCTTAGGATTAATTGTCTTCTTTTATGATACATCTCTATAGAATTAAATTTATCAAAATTACCCTTATTGATGGACTGTCATATTCATTTGGAATGATAAGATTAAACCTTTGTCTATATCTTTTTCCCAATGACATTAATTCATCTTCACCTTCGGCAGTTAGCATTTTTTCATATTGAACATCAACATTTTGCAGCTGCCATTTTTCAAACATTGAAATTTGTTCTGCATTCAGGCCACCTTAAAATGAAGATAAAAATATAGTTATATTAATAGATGAAAAAGTTGATAGCCCAATGAATCACAACAAGATATTTTTAAATAATTAATGTCGTAAGCCCATCAGGTCAGCTAAGTGTATCGGGAATCAGGTATCACCATATCTAATATATAAAAATCAATGTGGGTTTGTTCATATCTTATGCACTACCATACCGTGCATCCGATTCCGATAAAACTTTGTCAAATTATTGCTTGCGCAAAGGATATAGGCATAGTACAATCAGGCCCGGTCTGGTCCAAGCCCGACTCTCAACTTTTTATTTTTTAACTTAGTCTTATTATATATAAAAATCAATCTCACAATCCAGATATATCTAAAAACTAAAAAAAAATCTAAAATAAAGAATCAAATTCGTACACATAGCGACATCTTGGAAAACTTTCTGATTTATTCGTGTACGCACCAGACAGAAGACAAAAAATATTATGTGTCCAAAAACACTTCAATAAACAGAATTAACACAAACACTTTCTTTCTCTGCGTGACATTGCAACGCATGCCGGGTACTCTCTAGTTGATAATAAAACTTACCTTTGCCATCATAATGGCTGTTAACAATATTGTCTCTGAGAACTGGCAGGTTAGTTTTCATAGCACTCATAACTTTAGAAGTTGGATTTCGAGTACCATGACGTGCCATCATCCATATCTTCTTTTGTTCACATCCTAGAAACAGTAATCAAATATAAGTTATAGTAATTAATCAAAATTTAATAACAAACAATTCCTTATTAATAAGAAAAGTAAATATGCTTTACTACATGCTACTTTTTTTCTACCTGAAAATTTACTAGCTGCCGCAAAAATAATGCGATTCACGAGGAAATTTAATTTCGAATAGGAAAATAATGTTTAAAGTAAATTTTCTGGCAGAAAAATAGAAGCATGATTACCATAACAAATAATACCCGGATGGTTATGTTAATAAAGTGAGTAATTTTGTGACGATGCAGAAAAATGATGTATGCATACAGAAGCTAATACCGGTATGAATTTAATTGCATACGAGTGCAATGAAAATAATATGCATATATATGTATGTGTGTGATAATTGAATAGTATAAATATAAGCGTATTAAAAGTAGAATACCAACCGGAATAATGGCCCACTTTTAAGTCAAGATTTGCCAGAAAACGATAAGCTGTTCGTGTACTAAATCTGTCGTTTATTGCAAGAGATGATATCTCACGTAAACAAATTAAGATTCCCGTAAATGTCACTACACATCTAAATAAATTCATGGTAGTTTTATAAGTGCAATCTGATCTGTTGATTCTCTTATCAGCTGTTTGCCTGTCATTCAATATTGGCAGAATATCACCCGTTTTTCATTTTAAGAACTTGTTGCTAAATTCAAACATTTCAAACGTCAGTTTCAGTCAACAGTAGAAATGGGCAACGTTTTTTCTATCAATACTCTTAAAGTATACAGGTTCAAAACATGTTCTTTTTAGCCAATATGTACTTTAATATCAAGAACTTGAGAATTTTTAATTCAATTAATTATTTGATATAATTGTTAATGTTGAGATTCAGCTTATTTTGTAGAACTTGAATAAATAATTAATACCTAACTAACTTAAAATGGTTATTAACCTTTTTAATGAAAAGTTAGTTAGGTCCAGGTTAATAATTTTATATATCGTCGTTGCACGAAATAAACCTCCAATGTGCAAAACTCCTATTTTGAGATAACGACAAAAAACAGTTTAATAAATCATGAAAATGATTTTTAATAAAATGGTAATGCAGTTTATTGTAGTAATATTACTTACATTATTTCAGTTGTTAAAATGATTGATGATATTTAATAGTTTTACAATAAAAAAATAGCATGTTTACATTGTTACATCGAAGGTAAGTGCTGCACAGTTTTGACACATTGAGATATTTACTATGCGATATCAATGTTATTATTCAATCAATAAATATTTTTGTTCAAATAAATGTAAATTAAAAAAACAGTACGGTTATTTTTTCATTTTTCTCATTAATTTTTCTTATACAGTTATAGTATAAAAGTGTTGACAAGACAAACAGTAGTTAAGTTATAAATAATGACAGCAGAGACATATGCAGGAAACAGTTAACAAGTGAAATAAAAAAATATTACATTTTCATTATTTATATTACGATGATTTGGAAAGCCAACTTTAAAACAAAAAATCACAGGAGGTTTTTTTGTGCAACGACGATATATAGAATATCTTTCAATAGTGTGTTATACCTACTAATATTTTTACTTTAAATATTTATTTTTTAAATAAAGAATATGTTATGTACGGTATGATCGTGTACATACCAACTAATATAAAATGTTAACAAAAATTTGTGATCTCACCACTACCAATGGTGAAAATTCTCAATATTTTACTTTTTTGTGCAAACAATTTTATTTATTCATATGCTTTAATTTAAATACACATTTTAATATACACACAAAAATATTTTTTTTTTTTTTTCCATGTCCGCTCCCAATGTGGAGCATATGGTCTCCTAATGGAGGCATCTTGACAGAATTTTTTATACGAGAACTGCTTGTCACTCAGTTGCTCAACCTCTCTTTTCTTTTTCGAAGAGAGTAGGGATAGAAGGATAGGGCTATGACAGAACTAGTGGTTAGCTAATCACTCTCGTTACGCCCCGTGAGGATGGGATTGGTGGGAGGGAGGACTCAGACTACGAACAGAAATCCATAAATTGATTGAAAGATCAATCTATGAAAACCGTCCGCACCGGGAATTGAACCCGAGACATCCGTAACCGTAGCCAGCGACGCTACCAACTGCGCCACGGACGCCGACAAAAATATTTTAGACATCCTAAAAACTGGTTTTTGAGACAGCGAGATATAAAAATATTTTTTTCAATTAGAAAAAGTTTAATTTTATTCTTAATATGGACAACATTTTCATATCAACTATAATATTTTATTTACTAGCAAAACAATCAACATATTCTAGGATACGGTATGCGAATATTTTATAGAGTAAGTTCATTTTAATATTGATTCTATACATCACGGGTGGTTAGTGCGTCCATTGTAGTCTACGAGTCACTCACAAAGCTATTTTTGATTGACCGTGATCCTAAATGATGCTATTTATGGTTCAATTACTTAACATCAACATCTTTCAGTAAGTGCACATACTTAGATGTTAGTATTTAAAAATGAATGAAAATTATTACACAAGATTTCAGCCTCCCCTGAACCAAAATTTATACAATTTGTTTTTTGAACAAAATACTTTGGATATCTAAATAAATCATTTTAAGACGTCAATTCTTCTAGAAAACACATCGTGTTTGTAAAAATTAAACACATTTCTTTGTTCTAATTCCACAGTTATAATTATGTAATGGCTGAGTTCGTCCATCAAAAACATGTTTTATACTTTTTATTAGTATCAGAATTGAAATCATTTTCTTTTCGATTTTTTCATTTTTTGTAGTGTTGTCAGTTTATTTTTTTAATGTAAATATCCGTTTTTTTAATACATAAAGTACCAGAAAAATTGGCCTTTTTTTATTGTCATATCAAGATATTTAAATATAGACGGTATCTATATTTAAATATAAATGTTATACAATATGTTCTAAGTAGTTAGTACATTTTTTGTTATACTTTGTATCGAGTGCTCGATAACGAGTACAAAATATTATATATCACTTTGTTTCTGTTTTGGTGCTGCCACCAAGAATAATATTATTGCTGAGCCTATTATTATTCAATTCTTTTAAAGACTTTTATTATTATTTTATTTGCAAGAAATTTTTATCGCGAACTTATTCGAATGAATGGCACTTATTCTATTTTTGATTTATAATCTTTGTGATGAAAATTATGTCTTACATAGACAATATCAATATTTACATATTGTTTATGGTAGGATATCTAACAAAGTTTGCCGGCAATTCAATTCAATTTGATTGACAGGTTGATCATTTTTCTTCTATCTTGAAACCATGGAATCAAATGGGTTTAAATGTTCGTTTTTCGATGAAGATATCTTAAAAGCTATTGAAGATATTTCGTTTATAGGAGAGGTAAGGTAGTCTTTTTATTCTATAGTAACTGAAATTAAAAACATTCATTAAAATCGATACATACTTCTATACTTACATTATTTTTGCAGAGTTATAAAAAATGTGAAGCCGTAAAGAACGAGCTGGAAATTGAAGTTTTAAATCTTAAGAAAATCACCAAAGATTTGAAATATTCAGAAAATGAACTAATTGAAGAGCACGCATCATCAAAAAAACTCATTACCGAACAACAGTTTACTATTTCTAAAATGGTTGAAGTTAAAGATGAAATTAAAGTATACGAAGAAGAAGTTTCTAAGCGTGACGAGAGTATAAAACAATTGAAAGAAGTGAGAAATATCTTTACAGCGTATTTAAACATTTTGATGGGATAATTATATAATATAGTTATTATATACCCACATTAAAATACAACTACTAAAATGTCACTCAATTACTTCTAGGAAATATTTAATTTAACTTCTAACTACGATAAAGAAGAATCAACAGATGACGACTGCTACAATTTAGAAGAGAAACAAATGAAAAATCATTATGAACAAATATGCGAGTACAATAGTCAATTTCTTATTGAAATATGTTGAATGTTTCTAGCTTTTTTAATTACCAAGATTGAGGTTAAAAATCAATTATCAATATTTTCGTTGGATTCGGAAACTACTTTGTGGAATGTCGCTATCAAAATTTGAATTGTTCGTTTTTTGTGTCGGTTTGCAAACAATAAATAATAATTAGTCTATGATGTAGAATCTACACAGTAGATTGTAAAAGACATTTTATTTAAATTTGCTATAATTCTAACCAATTTATTCCACAGGCCAAAAGATGCAAGACGAGCTTGATGCTCATATTTCGGAAAAATTTTGCAAATCCCGACAATTGAATGAGGATTTATTGCAGGCCGAAGCATACAATGAGGAACAAGTATGTAATTAAAGGGTCGATCACACTAGGGGACAAAACAAGCAACATGCCGCAGGACTAACGGCGGGGCATCTACGTCGATGTCGGGGAACAATGCCGCGTAACAATTTTTCCGTACACACCATATGTCAGATGTCGCTGAAATGGTGCCCAAAGAGATTATGTTGGCCAATTTACAGACACAATGAGTTATGAATGTAGTTTTACAGAATTTAAAATTTATTATACGCCTATGAAATCATAAAATTACATATTCTTATGTAAGAATTTGAAGTATTTTGAATTGAAAAAAATAATTAATATGAAAACGTCACGACAATATTATGAACGCTTTTAACCTCTAAAAAGTGAAGTGGTGTATAAATATGAAAATATATCACTCAGTAAAGACATACATAGTGCCGTGATATTTAGTTGATTTGTAATTTTCAATAATAAAAACATTTATATTTGAAATAACACTATAAACTCGTAAACATTTAAGATGTTGCCTTTTGCGCGCGCAGCAGCATTTCCCGCATTACATAGAAATCCTGCACTATGCCGCGTGCAGCATTGTGGACGTTGCAACGTCACGTAGACTCTATGCTGCATTTCGTTCTGCGGGGCATTTTGTTTCCTAGTGAATACGACGTTTAATTGTATTTTTGTCATCAATGTTTTCTCCTTCTATGAAGCAACGAAAAATAAGAGAAACACTCTTATTACGTCTCGATTAGATATCAAGTTAAAAACGCCTGTCACATTTAATGTTTTACAAAACTAACGTTCACTTTTAAGGTGTTACCTGTCAATTCTTGGTGGAAAGACATTATATTAAAAAAAAATAAAACACAATTCATTTGTAATACTTCCATATATTTATAATGATCAGGACCGGTTTCGCTCATCACGAGCATTATTAAGTGTTTTATTTAAAAAAAAACTTGCGTTAAAGATTTTTTAAATATAAATTGAATTAAATAATACAGGAATTACCAACCGCGTGTCCACGGGCGCCATGGCGCACGTCACTTTTCGACTGGGACTGATTTTTTTTATTTCAATATTATTTTAACGAGTTTCTTAAATACTTATTTATTAAATATATAATACAAACTCATTTGTCTGCATAAGTCGACGTGTTTATGTAGTCTGGATACTCTGCTAGAGCACTGGATGGGAGGAAAAGAACTTGAGAAAGAAATTTTGTACCTTCAGAACGATATTATCCTAGAACTTCAATATCAGAAGAAGGAAGTAGTAATATTGTGCATATAATATAAAATATTTTTCGCTTCGACATACCTTAATCATTGTTTTCAAACGTGAATTTAATAAAGTCAAAATATAGATCTGTTGTGGTTGTTTACTAGCAGGAATAATATTATCATACTCTCTTAACTATGAGGCAATGATTGATGAAATGCAGTGCCTAATATTATAGAGTTTAACATTATAATTTGTATGTAATGTTTACTTTGTAACATTATGTTACAAAACACAACTTTTATATAACCAATCATTGTTGTCTAGTGTTTTTTTTCAATATTTCTTATTAAAGTTTTGAAGTTCCATATTGCAATACACTCCTCAAATTATAAACATATCAATATTATTGTGAATTAGACTCATTATGCTTATAAATATGAGTAATTTCCTAGCAAACATCCACTCTGTTCAATTCTGTTTGAAATAATCTAGTTCCAATCATTTCTTTTTTTTGTATATTTTACGCCGAATGTGTGAAATTGCGTATTACATGACATGGGAAAATTGTTACCCAATTCATGAAAAGTGCAAGCTCATTGCCTCATTCATGTATAAGGAAAATTACCTGCTGAGTGTGTGAATTCGGCATGAATTTTTCTGCCTAATTCATGCATTGAGCAAAATATACAGTAGCACTCCGGTGGTGTTTTTTGCAACCAAACTATGACATTAATTTCCATTTACGATGCCCAAGAAATCTAGAACTATAATATGACGACGTACGAATTTTATTAAAAGGTATTTTCGGGATTTACATCGTGCGTTAAGTTAGGTATAGTGCAGGTTTACTTAAATTACACCATATTCAGCAAATTTACAAAAAATGTTACATGTCGAATCAATGTTACAACCTAAATCTGGTACTGTCCCGCATCTTGCTAACAATCAAGCTAAATTTGACATCAGTATTAAAATGACTTTTTTTTACTGTCATATTGATGGTTTGAGAATTACATGCCCTGCCGACTTCATTCACTTGGCAGATAAATTGCCTAATTCATGAATGAGGCAATGGGCTTGCTTATTTCATGAATTACGCAAAAAAAATCCCATTTCATGAAATAAGCAATTTCCCACATTCGGCGTAACAAATACATATTATATTGTTTTGTAGACCAATGTTCTGGTATTGAACTATGAGGAACATCTTCAAAAAGTTTATGCAGAGAACGTTCGTTTGCGAGACGAAATGCAGGAGTATAAAAAACAAATCAGCGCTAACATATCTGTATATCAAAAGGTAAAGTATTTTTATAGACCTGTAAATACAGGCGTATACATTATGCCGACGGTATTTTGGCCAATTGATGTAACCCTCAAAAATTACGAAAATGAGTTGATTGGATCTCATTTTAAAGACGACAGAGTAGGTGTCGGCCAAATGATTAAACTAGAAAAATAAATTGACCACTTTTTGGAAAGGGAAATATCATTTAACATTGGTTTTAAGTATAAATATTCGGACCCCTTCCACTTGATGTAAGCCACTATTATATCGACACTACCTACCTACAAACATGAGAATTTACAGGAGTGCGTTTCAAAGATTCCTAACGCAGCATATAATGTTTTCGATAAAAACAGTTTTCACTCTCTCCTGAAAAATTTCAATTTTGAGGGTTACATCAATTGGCCATAACACCGTCGATATTATAAACACTGGATAAAATTATTTCTCTTAAAAATTCTGTAAAACCTTAAATATTTTTTCATAATTTCATAACGCGTGAAAAAAATAATACATTCTTTTTAAATAAGTGAATTTCTCCTTTCAAACACCTAATTGTAACACTGGAAAAGTCACTGGGTTTTTCGGAGTTTTTATTTAATCTCAATTTTTTGTTATGTGTTATCAATTAATTTCGGTTGTGTATTCAATTTTATGTTTAAGTATGTAGATTTATGTGCTTTGTGCCTTAGGTTACCCGTATATTATTATTTAAATCGTACATTTTTCAAAAATCTTTTTGTTTTGTAAAACCGGGTCTCTTCTGATTGCGGTGTCCACTGAATCAAATCCAAAGATAAATCTCCTCTCACTCATCTAGTCCTTCAAACGGAGCGTAGCGAGCACGATTAGCTTTGTACCAGTACTATCCTAGCTTCATCTATACTTCCTTACTCTCTAACATTCACAGGACTGACTGAATAACGAACAGTTATGACAGAACGACTTTTGTTAAGATGTTCGGCAATGGGATATAGCTATAGCTATAAAAAAATCGCGGATTTTATCATTCATTTTAAATCTAACATTATATCTGCGAATTTTGTTTTATTTTCTCTTATTAATTCAGTATTATTCATTTGAGATGAGTCACTTATATATTCTTTGAAATCGCTTCATCATAAATGTGTCGATAAATAACATACGCACCAAAGTCCCACCAGCTTAAGATTTTGATGGTAATCGATTTTATGTAAGCGGAGGAATATTTTGAATACAGAACAATCAAACAAATATCTATTTTTTCGTTGTAAAGTTAGGTTGAACGTTAAAGTCCATATAAATATCCTCTTTTATTTAAAATATAACGCAAAAATTTGTTGATTTATTGTACAAGTATTTAAGTATTGTTCAAAGATAAAATCTTAGCTTTTTTCACAATGATTCGTGTCCTTTTGCAGTGGGTAAGACACTTTCTGCGATATTTAAATATTTTGTTTTATATTAGCTGAAGAAAAATCGTTCTAAGCTAAAAATGCTTATTATTCAAAATTGAGTCAGTGTGTCTTCGGCGCCTATGGAATTTATCGACTCAATTATATTATAAATTATTCATTAAGAATTCTAAAAATGTCTTAATCTTGACTAGTTCTTAGTCAAATACTTATTGTTATTCCCTCTCTTGTATCTTGTAGAGAATTGAAGAGCTAGAGCAACTGCAACACCAACGTAAAAATATTGTGCCCCTTAATAACGTTCGAAGAGATCCTTGTACATTCACTCCGGCAACTAAATGTATGAATCCCGATGAAAATCAGCCAAGTCGCTTGAAAGTCATATCAAATTCGAAGAAAGACGACAAAAATCCTTCAACTCGCAAAGCTTCTTATAAATTAGCATCCAAACAAAAGAATTTCTCGAGAGTTTTCAAACCGTTAAAAATACAGATAACTCCATGCGGTTCTGGAATCGTGCAAGGAAATCACAATAGTCTATCCCCAGTCCGAGGAGGAGCACCATCGAAGGGCTCTAAGAGAAAGTTATTTACGAAGCATAATGATGAATTTCAAGACTTTCAGGAGGAAGAATAAACGAATGGATTTGCGTTGCGCAATAGTAAAACGGCAGCTTTGTTGAATGTAGTTGTAGTTGAATTATAACAGTGTAGTTGGTAGAACCCATTGTCATGAAGTATAAATTGAAAATTATTTAATCCTACGACTTCGTTATTTTTTACCTTTTAATATCAAATTTAACTCATTATGCTGATTCAATATTTATTCACATGATAATAATCAATAGTTTTAAAAATATATCTCGTACTTTATTGAAAATGTAATATTATAAATACTAATCAATAAAATGCTGGGTTAATACAACCCTGCGTTTTAATAACTGCTAACATTACATTAAGAAAATATTTCAAAAATAAAATGATAATATTGTAATTTTATTCATATAGCAATAAGCTCACCCTATACTTAATGAAGTTATTATATCTATCCTACAATATTAATGGAACATTATTATTAGTAATATGACTCAATTTAATTTATTTAACTCAATTAAGGCAACTATTTATTAAATTTTTAACTACTTCGAATAATAAAAATGTTACTAAACATTTTAATATTTGTGTATTATTGGCTTCGAATTGATCTCGTCAAAGAATCTGAATATAGAAACTATTTGGAATCCCGTGGACCGCAATAATTCCGCTTCTAGTTGCTCATGGCCATGTGTAATTATCGGAGTTAAACGATTACGTGAGAAGGGAGATAGTGAATAACAGAAAAATTCTCCACACGGAAAGCGAAAATGGGTGAAAAAAATAACGTTGAAATATCAAAGCATTTAATGTGTATTAAAAAGCAATAGATTTTTTCTATTATTTAAGAAATTTTGATTAACTAACGATATTTTAAAAATTCTCTTGTAATAGGTTGTAATCATTAAACACAATCCTACAATAAAATCGGCACATACAACTCAAAAGCATTCGGTAATTCAATAATAATGATTCAAAAAAAAAGCAATTACAAATCGAGATAATTGTGTTACACTTTCACAAAATTATAAAATGGTTCAATTGTGAACGGCGAACTTTTGATGCTGATTTGAAGTGTACAATTAGTTTAAAAGAATATAACTATATGATTATTGCAATGTATTATATTATTAATCATGATTGGTAGAAAGATTAATGTAATATTTAAACAAATACAAATAAAAGATACGAAATGGATAGACCCTCTACCGGACTTCGAAATTTCCGGGTCTAATTTTTTATCTCTGAATACCGGGTCGCGATTTATTAAATTGTATGAGGCATCTAGCGAAGCTTTTAAAAAACTTTTAATACTGTTGTGTTAGCAAACAATCAAACCACTATTGCGTAAACTTAACAAGAAGATAACTGTATTATCAACAACGATAGAGAAATTAAAAAAACATCAATTTTGTCGACCAATGAATAAATAATAGAACATAGTAATAAACTCATTACATAACAAGGTGTTTATATTTTTATGAAGTAACAGAAGATATACATTAATTATGTTAGTAATCTTATAATATTATTGAATTATGTTCTATAAAATAATATAACATTACAACAAAAATTATAACACATTTTCGATGACATAATTTTAATAATATGTATACAATGAATGAATAATTCGTTTTCAATTTTAACTTCGTATTTACAGATATATAAGAATAAAGTTGTATCCTTAAATGACAGAATGTTATCAATAGGAAGTGGCCCTCGTAATTTTATCTCTGTCCCATTCTTTTGCTTACTTTATTTTTCGCCATCCTTACAATGGAAAAGTCGAATGAATTGTAGTTATTTTTTTTTAGGTTGCGCATGCTTTCCAAGTGTCAAATCAACGGGTCTATCTAAATACTAGCAAATCCACCATATTTTTGGTAACCATAGTTTGTCAAACAACCGAAGAATTATGTTTTTTTGGGAAATTGGGAACAAACGGGAGAAAACAATTATAATATTAATAATAACTGTATATCATTTTTAGCATTCGGCCACATCTATTTTAAAAATTGGCACTTTTTACGTATGTCAACATTGAATCCGCAAATCTGTGGTTACGATGAGTTATTAGTTCGATGATATAGATGGAAGTAAGGAACTTATTCAATAGTTGATCACCAGTAACATTAATGAATACTTGAACCCAACACAAAATATTTACGGAAACGCTTCTGTTTTTATGTATAAGTTAAACTCGGCGAGATGCACGTATTTATTAAGTCCACATGGACTCAACATGTCAAAAAAATGACGAAGAGAATGAAATTTGCCGTGTTTTTCCCAATTTTCAGGGTTTTTTCCAGTTTTTTTCGGGTTTTTCCCCCACCATTTCAAAATTCCCGGGATTACACTAGTTTATAGTCACTCAGTAAGTGTATATAAAGCATAGTTTGACTTATATACAGTGAGTGTATGTAATTCAAAGTTCCGTTGCGAACTTGTCATAAAAATGTAGAAAAAGTTGTACAATTTTGGGAAGAAATATTGTTTATCAACATTTTATAATAAAATTAGATTTGTCTGTAGTTCAACATTCTTAATCATGGACTAATGAGTTTATCTAAAGAATGCCAACTGCAAGAATAGTCGATTTTGAGGTGTCCATATGGACTCAGTCCAAAGTTTTCTGGCGGAGGTTTTGCCATAGGGTGAGGCATTGCATTAACGTCCATCTCCTGCTGGTTGAAAAATCCAGCGTTCTCGAGTAATCTGCAATCCAAACAGTTGATGTTTCGTATCCTCCTGTAAATTATAATAATTATTATTTAATTTCAATATTATTAATGATGTTATTGTATTATATAAATTAGATCTGTTATAAAACAGAGATTGGAAATAATGCTACGATTTTTTGTATATTGAGAATATCACTAAAACGTCTCAGATTCTGATGGTCAGGCACTGTCTTGATTCGGAATTGAGAAACATCTTTTTTTATATTAACACTGGATTTTTCTAATTTTATTGTATTGATAGACAGGCATACATCTTGCAACTTTAATTAGTTTTATGACAATGCACTTATTGATTATATTAAAAAACGTTAAAACAAAATGGAGTTGAAAAATCAATTATAAATTAACGCCTTTAATCGGTCTGATTTCTGAATGTAATCATACTGAAAATTTGTCGTTGAACAATCGATCCGGATAATCGAGAACAGGTACGAGGTACCTTTATTGTAATTTAATTTATTACGTTGCGACACTGATAACGTTAAAATATTGATCCAATATATTGTTAATAGTTATATATTTTTACAAAAAAAATGGTTTTCTTGAAAATTATCATCTTCGTTTAGCTGCTTTAGATGGTATTTTTCTTCTTAGCGCTTAACGATGTGTGGGTCTTTGACCTCGTCAAGAATTTATTAAGAACAGCTTCCCAGCTACTGGCTCCTATGGTCTTTAGGCGTAACTCGAAACTGTCAAACTATTTTGTACGAATCCGACTAAGTTTGACTCATCCAAGATATCTAAGGCAGCCCACTTTGATTCACTTAACGAAGTGAAGGCTCTCGTACACCCATACATCTTACAACATCCCACGAATTCATTTCGAATAGCTGTTGCTTTGAGTAGTTTTTTACAATACAATTTTTAGACTGAGCAATTAATTAATAACACAATAAAATGGTGCCATCATAAAAACAGTTCAACCTTCTGATTGTTTTAATGTCGACTTTAAATTTATAATTTCATACTTATTAATTTAATCCTTTCAACGAGAGGCGTTTTCGCACGAATTTATTGTCAGTCAATTGATCTGTTAAAACGATCACTATGATACAAAAAATGGAAAATTATGTGAAATATATGTTAGTTATTCCAAATACATCAAGAAGTAATCTAAACTTGTCACATTCTTGTTAAAACAAATCGAAGTAAACGAAGAAGCTGAAAAATATTTAATCTACGTGTTTGCAAGCAAAATGGCTGTGGCCAGTCTTCATATACACCGCCAACGCGCACACAATTAAGCGCGTAGCGCGTAGTCGCGTATGTATGTGTGTAAGAAATAGGGCTGACGATTAATGCTGCGTGTCGGCAGCTCAAAGAGGAAATTCAAAAGACTGAATAGCGAGAGCTCTTTTCAAAAGTATATTTCCTTGTGTTTTATTTGACATTTTCATGACCTGTTGCCTAATTTCTCTACCTAATGGTTTGAACTATTTTTTTAGAAATTATAATCAGCTTTATTGTATGCGGTAGACTGATTTACCTGGGCCTAAGAACGAAAACAATATTTGCATCAATTCAAACAGGTGAATAAGAATATATTGAAAATCTGTTTTACAAAAAATACAATGGACACCTACGCTCCATTGTGTGAACTGCATTAAAAACTTCGGCGCACTCGTGTGAAATAATTTGCATTAATTTATGTGTGAGCTTGGGCACCGTTCAATGACAACAATATGAGATTGAAATAACGGCGAAGTGGCGACGGAATATTCATACACAAATATCCACTTACGTGTTGTGGATATGTCTGTTTTGAGATGTATTTATATTTGATATATGAGTAAAAACAAAAATTAGCTACTTGATAAAGAAGAGATAAATTTGATGCTCAACCCTTGCATTGCTGACGTTTGCAATTTCTAGTTGGAAAACTATACCTATTCTTTTTCCAACCATGTCTATTCTCAATGTGGAGCATATGGACTAATAATGGAGGTATCTCAACAGAAGTTTTTCTACGAGACTGCCTGTTACTCAATTGATTAACGTCCCTTTTTCAAAGAGATTAGGTATATAAGGATAGGGCTTGCATAGGACTAGTTGGCCATCTAATAGCTACGCCAAGTTTTTAGGATGGGGTGGGTGGGAGACAAGTCTAGACATCACAAACATCGATTGAAAAACAATTTATGAAACTGTGCGTACCGGGCTTTGAACCCAAGACTTTCGTAACCCAACGACGTTGACCACTGCACCACAGATCCGACAAACCCAACTTTACCTATTCCCTACAATCAAGCTCTATCATAACATAAAAGCATTTAAGCCAATTTTATTTGAAATTCTTTGGCGAGATTATTAATGGCACTATTCCTTACACATTTAATACCTCGTATTGTGGATTTGTGAAAAGAAAGTTGGTATTTTTTAGTGTGCAAAAGTTTCAAGTTCTACCGGCACTGGAATCACTACAAGCGAAGGCTGTTACTATGTTTTTTTACTCCACATTTTTCTTTCTAGTGTTGGCAATGTTGGCATTCTGTCATTAACAGTATTAACACGAACAACGTGCTGCGGTTGAACGACCACTTTAATAATTAATTAGCTGCTGTCATTATCGAAGATAGAAACGTCACATTTCGATCAATATTATATCGCTAGACAGTAGTGTAATTAATGTTCGTAGCGTCAGAAATTATTTACGAGGACAGGGAAACATATTCCTCCCAAAACAGAATGTTATCTATTCCAAAATTATTTTTTATTATATCCGTGTGCGGTAAAAAGTTGAACAACCTATAATATTCTTGATATGTGATATTGCATAATATTTGAGAATATTACTATTAAGAAGTGTTGTTTTTGCGATTTTTAAAATGACAATGTATTTTATTTGTTGATAATATAATAAAATAAAATTAATAAAATATTTGTCAGCTTTTTAAGACGAGTGTTCCTAAAGTCAGCCGTCGCCAGTGGTCGGCCTTTTGAGCTTAAAACTTAGTAGAAACATTTAAAAAAACAGATTTTTTAAAATTTGTGTACTAGTCTTACCACTTGGCAATGTATAACTACACTATACTGACCTATATGATGCAATACGCTATTAAAAAAAGCACATTTTTACTTCGCAAGTTTCGACAGATTCATGTTGTATGGGGATCGCTAACAAAATATATTTTATATTGTCATGCTTTGCATCATTATGTTTTTTATTGTTCTGTCTACTTTCCGTAAATTCATCCGCGATATTCATGAAGTTTCATAGTGATGGCCGAACACTGAGTAACGGATTTTGGGGACCGACCACTGGGAGAATTGGCATTTTTTGTAAACTTCTATTATTTTATGCTTGGTACAATATTAACTATTTTATTTTTAGTTGGTTACATTACTTAATCCCTGTTTAATTGAATAACAGCGAAAAAATATGTATTTATCATTCATTGACTCAAAATCCCTTTTGAAAGTACACCTGTTGCTTAACTGGCCGACCACTGGCGAAATGACCCTATTATCCGTATAATTTCAATTTTTGATATATTACCAGTTACATATTCTATGTAATTAGATATTCTCCTGTAAGCTAAGGTAAAACTGACGTATCAACTTCGGCCAAATGCCACATAAATGATTCTACTATATTATTTAACTAAATGAAATCTTAAATTTAAAACGAATAACCACAACAATGTTTAGTAAATCTAATTTAAGACATCAACTGAGGGTGCTTGATGGAATTTCAATATCACAAAATCTAAAAAATTCAAATTTAGTTTAGTAAATCAATTCCTAAAAATGCACAATTTATTGACTTATTTTGTCAGAATTTAAAAATTCGGCATTGGAATAAAATAATTTTATCGATTCCTCGGGCAAGCAATTTGAGACTTAAAAAAATGGTTATATTACTGTTTCTTTTACGACGAACTTCAGACAAAAGATGCTTCTTAAAGAAACGAAACACATGCCACACCTAGCGTTGAATTATTTTTGCGCACAACGCTGTATGAAAACGTACTTAAGACGGATCTCCACCGTGAGAGACGCTAACTTAGTACTAACTTACCTCACATAGCTAAAAGTCTTTTTCATTGTTACGTCTCCACTAGGGCTTCCAATCCCGGACCCCTTTCTAATCCCAGGATTGAACATTTTTGTTCGGATTTGAACAAAAGTTAGGTCAATAAAATTTTTTTTTGTACATTATATAGAAGATAGATAATAATTTTGAAAGTGAACACGGCGGGCCGGGTAAGGAATTCAATTTTCGGAAAAAAAAATTCGTTTCTGCAATAAGTTACATATCGTCGTTGTTCTGGAAGAAGACACTAACTGAAAAATACTAGTTTTAAGTAATTGGACTTTGAAGTTTATCAAATGTTTGAATGCTATACGTTTTTCATTTGTGTGTTTGTACAAAACTGCTTTCAAGTAAAAGCATAATTAATAAAAATAAGTGTCTTCTTTCATACGGTAGAGTTTGAAATAAGGAAAATTTTGGTAAAACTAACTCGATATGTAATTTTTTCGATTTAGTGTTTTCTTAAAAGACAGTGACGATATTGTGTTCTTAATGTCGTAGGAAATGTATTTGCAAACAGAATATTCGTATTTGATTGCGGTTTTATTTTCTTTGACGTTTCCGTACTTTTATTAGTAGTTGAAGACATGCTATAGTTAGACAACTAAACCTTCACACGTGCATATCTAAATATAGAATAGTGGTAGATATTGATGCAAAAAAACAATAAATTTCCGGTCCCTGTCTACAGCAGGCACGAAATATTGACTAAAGAGAGAGAGAGCATGCTACATTTATTATTACAATATAATATGTGAATCGAAAATAGTTACCTGGCCGCCGGAAACGTATAGTTCATCGGATAGTAATTCTCATTTTAATATAAATTCTTTTTTACTATTTTAAGGCGAATCCCGAAATCCCGGTATTGGTATTGAGTCAATCCCGGGGATTACGGTATTGACTAATTGCTTGGACTCCCGGGATTGGAAGCCCTAGTCTCCACCGCGAGTGAAAAATTTTTTTGATGCTTTTACATTCTTTGCTCGCGGTGGAGATCCGGCGTTATCTTGCATATTATATTGCTATATATGTACGAATTGTCCGTATATCGTACACCTATCAGCGTCGCATGTCGCATTCCACATCACGGTGTATCGTTTCTCAAGCCAAAGTTCGCAAGTATTGATAAATGATAATGATGCAGCTTTAAAAAACAGAACAATGAGTGCATTAAGCCGTTACCTAAACTTTCTCATAGCCGGCCTAGTTTGCGATGGAGATCTGGTCTTGGAGCTCTTCGGCAGTGCAATCTTCCTTTTTCTCGTCGCAGTCTCGTATACATACACTAAGGACGCGTCAGGTGATGTGGGGTCTCGAGGATCCGTCGTCGTGTACACGTAGTTTTCATTGCCGCTTGAAAGAGAGCTGCCCGTGTCTGCTGAAATTTGATTAAAAACACCAATTATTATACATTTTATTGGTAAATAAACGTGACAACTAATATCACTTCATTTTCAGAACCAGAAATGATTTTTACGTGCCTATTATTTAATTTCAACTCTATTTAAAAATTGGTACGTAGTTTAATATTTTAATGAAAACACATCGACTTTGTTCAATTTCCTACGTCATGCTGGGCTATTTTTGTATCAAAATATAACACACTACCTTTTGATAAATAAATTTAAGCAAACCTAATGCAATCACTAGACATATTGACTTTGAGACATTGTTAGCAGAGTGCCTGATTATTCTAACAGCAATTTCATAACTTCTCACAAGAGTATTTTGAAGTCTTGATACTTTGTACTTAATCCGTATTCTCTAATTTTGTACGGTATCGAACAGTCCGTCTGTAAGTCTGACTATAATTTAATTGAAATACATTTGGAAAAATTGTACTTACAAAATATGAGCAAGGTACATCGAAGACTCGAAATCTAATATTTAAATTTAGTATACATTTTCTTATTGATCAGATATGATATTATCAGTACCAACTGCAAACATTTGTTATGTACATTCATTTGGAAAAGGTCAATAAATTCTCTGCCACCAATAATCTGTTAATCTTTAGAATTCTAGATGCATTTTCTATTTGAATAAGGATTCGTAGAACTGGAATAAAATACTACAAGTTTCCGACATAAAATATCCGAAGCAATGTGATATGACATCTAAAATGGAGGCTAAAAGCTTCAAGTCTTCCAGTATTTTTAACTGACATACAATTTTACAAGTAATTAATTCATATCTACAATAACTGAGAATGTTCATGATGTAAATAAATACGACTACCAAATACG
This sequence comes from Himalopsyche phryganea, assembly GCA_022494535.1. Classification (NCBI taxonomy): domain Eukaryota; kingdom Metazoa; phylum Arthropoda; class Insecta; order Trichoptera; family Rhyacophilidae; genus Himalopsyche; species Himalopsyche phryganea. The sequence continues at coordinate 12,818,617 of JAGVSL010000001.1, read as the reverse complement.
GCATGACAGACTGATCTTATATTCTGTAATATTTTAATTTAACTTTTTTGCATAGTTCTAAATGGTAGCGATTGGTTACATCGATAATGCAGTAATTATAGATACCGGAAGAGGTACGGAAATATTGTAATCAATTTTAATTTAGGAGTACCTCTCTATAATAATTATAATAGATACATGTCAATGGTAGAAAGTACAAAACCCCAGTTGTCAATAATATGAATTTAGTAATGTTAAGTGACTCGACCAATGAATGATATTATAATTATCGCATCCGTTTCAAAAAAAAAAACTCGTCCATGCTGCGCGTGTCTACAGCGCAATTAATTTTTGTATCTGGTTCATATGGAATGTGTGTATTTATTTGTAAAAAAATAAATGTACGTAATTTCCATTTCTGTTCACGTAACTCTCGCATTCGTAACGCGGCGGACTTTGAATTCCAATAACGACCTGAATTAGCGGTACGCAGTCCTTTGAATGCACGATTTTCAACGCAATTTACTAAAAAAAAACTATTGCAAAATGCATCGTCCGTGTTTGGACTCAATGAACCCATATTTAATGCTGCTGTTTGACTATCAATCGATGTAAATATGATGTAAGTAGCTTAACAGTTCTAGGACATCACACAAATAATGAATTAGTTGTTTCACATAATTAAAAACCATGATTACATATGAATCTGTTACTTACAAACACCTTTTAATATAAATGGTAATCGACATATTTTTATTAACTGTTGAATGTTATTTGAAAATTTAGATACGATGAATATTGAAAATTATAAAGAAAGGTAATAGAAAATACGCATCTTAGTAAAAGCAGGCTGATATTACTTAATGGATTTGATTGATTTTTCATATTAAACTTTTGAGTACATTTAGCAGTCATTTTTACCAAGTTTAGAAGTAGAGGTGACAAGATAAGCGCATGTGACTATTCGACATATCTGCGGAGCACCTATTATGTATTTAGACCTGTCAATCATATTCACCCATTGTTAAAGTGTATTAATTTATAAAAAAGAATATTACATGGCAAGAAAGTAATGTATTTTATGCAATCGAGGCATAATTTTCGTTCGACATATTCGTTACGATTAATATAGCATTTTGTCAACCTGATTATTGAAAGTATGCTCATTGAATTAAGCATTTTAATTTGAATGTACTAACTGAACATATTAAGCTGAATTTTATCAAAGTTGTAGTGAAATTACCACTAGCTTCATTGTAGAACTATATTTTTATCAAAACAAACGAATCTAAAATATTTATACGAATGACGCAATCGTGATATGTGATTACCTTCATTAAATTTGAACGTTTTATAATATGGTCTTATCCTTTTGGTTTTAGTTTCAGCACACGTATATCCAAATTTCAACCATTTTGGCACATTACGTGGATAATTTTACAAATTGTTTTCATGATAACATATTAATTACCATAGAATTAACACGTCAACAATACCATCTATCAAAATGCGACAGCCATTGTTCAAAGTACAGATTTCTCATGCGCCGCAAATCGTGATATCAAAATAATTACAACTTACCCACTGCCATTGACCTTTCTACGGGTCGTGTTTATTTACTTTCTATTACTATTTTAAGTTGAATGTTTAGACACACCTAATAACAATACAATGTTTTACAACACCGAGAAAGACTTTCATTTCGTAGTCATTTCAGTGCAAAATTAAATAGAGAGGGAATTCTTAATATCCAAGTATTCCAACTCCATGCAGGTAAATCTTCCGGAAATAATGCATAGATAATTGAAATAAACTAAGAAACACTGGTGAAAAGTAATAACACAATTAATGTAATGAAAAGGTGGCAGTTTCGACGATAAACGATTTTAATATCAAATGATCCAAAGAAGGCATTAAAAATATGGTTACTGTCATACTTTATGAACGCAATGAAAATACAAAACGGGAAATTAAGGAATTGTTTAGGTTTTTTTAACAATCAACTCTCAATTCATATCTGTTTACTTAGCTTTTTGATTATTCTAGTGAGCCTTTCATTTATGTTGAAAATTTTTCAATTAAATCACTCTTTACTCTTACAATTCACAATGCTGATAACAGTTTCAACCACTATCAACTCAAGTTAATTTGAATTTAATTTAAAAAGATGTCTTCGATTAAATCCGGAGGACCTTTGACTTTATCTACAAAGCATCCATAGTGCGTAAAAAATAAAAATACCACAAACAATGACAGAGCAATTTTGAACGCACTTGCAAGTATTGTTACCTGCTTCAGTATAATTTATTTGCAACGAAAGTGAGCAGAAATTTCATTTCATCTACCCGTATATGCAAATTTAGTACAATAATTATAATGGTTTTCATTTCGTAAATATTACAATGGAAGGCGTTCGACTGGAAAAGTGTGACAGTAAAAGTTTTGCACCAGGCTCTTTGCTCTACCGATATTAGGCTCACGACAGCTCAATTATCCGTCTAATAAATGATACCTTCCTCCATATAAATGGGTATAATATTATATTAGCCACGTTTGGCTAAGTTTTTATGTTCCGGTCGGGATCACGCTTTTGCATAAACTATTAAGTGCTCTTTTTATGCGATTTTGCTAACTAATCATGTCGTGATAATTCATTTACTCAAATGAAAGTATTTTAAATCAGTGCATCCTAAACTATTAGTGGAGCTTCTCTAGAGGACCGCAAAATGTTGCAGTAGAGCTACGAGTAATTAATTATGTATGTTTTCTTTTTACATATGTATATCGTCGTTGTTCTGGAAGATGACACTAACTGAAAAATACTAGTTTTGAATAATTGGACTTTGAATTGGAATTGACTATACCGTTTTCATTTTTTTGTAGAAAACCGTTTTTAAGTAAAAGTTTAATTTGTCAAAATAAGGTTGTTCTTCCATACGATAGAGATCGAACTCAGAAACATTTTGGTACTGGTATAACCGTACCCGTCATAAATGACGGTATTAAAATAGAAATCTAAAGTAGCTGGTACGTCGGAACTGTGTGTGCATTGCATAAAATTTTATTTTATATATACATCTCGAAAGCTTAGGTCATGAGAATTTTTTTTAACTAGATGTGGTGATAATAAAACGTCTACAGAGCGGTCTGGGCTATGATACATAAGATAACTTACTCAATATACAGTTTTTTCGATTTAGTGTTTTCTTCCAGAACAACGACGATATAGGTATTCTTTATATAAGAACACATTATTCATGATTTTATTCAAATTTTACCTTTGAAGTGATTTTAGAATGCATGTGTATGTAAATGGATATTATGTATTATGTCAAATAAAGCTTTTGATAATTAAATTGATTTAATTTTCGTTGAAGTGGTTTATTTTTTGTAAATTTTATGGCCCTTGTAATGAAAAAGTTTGAGAAGCGCTGTTGTACAATAATTCTTCAACGTCGTCGTTTCTTATTTTAATAAAAAATAGATAAATAAAGATTTCTCTTTCACATCTTTGCAAAATCAAATAAAACTGAATAAAACATCTACTATTGTATTTCGTTGCTATTTGTAAAAAAAAAGCGATGGTAAATCTCGATTATTTAAACTCTCCTTTTGGTGACATTATGAGAGTTTTTGATGATGCACCAGTTGAATAAACGAACAATTATTTCCCCTAGATACCCTAGTGCTCTAATTGTAAAATAAACAGTACTGGCTGGAAAGACTTACATTTAATCAATCCAGTTTCGATACATGTATATCGATTTTTTTCAACCATGTCCGGTTCAAATGCAAACCACATGGACTCCTAATGAAATTTATCTCGACACAAATTTTCAACGATAACTGTATGTTTCTCAACCCCTCTGTTTCGAAAGGTGTAGGGATACAAGGACAGGCCTAGGACAGAAATAGTAGTAAGCAACTCGTCCTCTCTACACTGCGTTTATTGTTTATCCATTAAAACATATCTACTCTTGTTTCTGTTGCAATGTAATATTTATAATGGTTGTAAAAATTTAATTTGACTTACGTACATATATTTACTATCTTAATTTTGCCCTCTTTAACCTTTTGTTTCGTATAATTTGTGTATCACTCTATAATTTTCTATTATTATCCCTGATTAATTTTTTTACTTTGTATCATTTTAAAATTCCACCAACAGAGCGAAACCGGTCGCGTTGCTTAAATTAAACTACGCGTACGTGTTATGTCTTATATAAAATTATAATATATGTAGTAATTTTTTTGCTGTGCCCCACGTTGGAAGATAGTAAATTGCTAGCCAATATCGGTTTACAGTGAATAATTTAGAAATGATTCATTCATTGTTCAACAAAATAAATGATTGATTGATTATGAATAGTTCCAATTACTTTTTGTAGTAAGGTTTTTTTTAATTTAAGACACCCAAGGAGGGTGCTTGATGGAATATCAAATTTGAATTGTTGAGAATTTGTACAATTCGATTTATTTTGTCACTTCAGGCATTCGAGCACACGAATGTACTCAAATTGACAGACAGTAAACAGTGTCTAACGTTTATAAATTTGAAATTGTCAAGAAAAAATGTAGTTAATATGTCCCACGATAAACCGTGTAAATGAAGCCACCGAAAAATCATAAAAATCCTTTTACAAAATAAAAATAAAACCACGTGAAAATGGATTTGCAGTTCATACAAAATAGGAGAATAGGTTATGTAAAAACGCATAAAAGAAAATTATACCTAGGTACCTATACGATGATTTTATTTATTAATTTGGTATAAGAATATGAATACAAAATATAATACAAAATTATAATAATTATGATCATGTGCAATCACACAAAAAATGTTTGTAAAATATGTAGGTACGATATGCAAAAAGCATTTGCAAGCAAAATCTTGCTCGTTTATTTTCTTCGATTGTTTTGTATTTTATTAGTAATTGAAGATATATTACAGTTAAATGAAAAAAAATCTTCACGGCGCGCACCTAAAAATAGAATAGCGGTCAACTGTTTTTTGTAGATAATGATGCAAAAAGACAATAAATTGTCTATTCCTGCCCGGTCGCGAAATATGAGTGTGAGAGAGAAGACGACACATATATCAATTATGTTTAAAATATATAAATCGAACATACCTAGGCACTCGTCCACCGAAAACGATGTTCGTACAGTATATCTGGTAATAATTTGCATTTTATATTTTATAGTTCATCGGAGATAAGAATAAGAATTTGTGTGTTAATATAAATTATTTTTTACTGTTTTATAGCGAATCCCGAAATCCCGGTATTGGTATTAAGTCAATCTCGGGATTGACTAATTGCTCGGGATCCCGAGATTGGAAGCCCTAGTATCGACCCAGGCCTGGTTAGTGTTGCAGGAAAATTGGGAAAAAACACGGCACATTGTGATTTATCTGTTAATTACGATATTTGCCATTTTTAAGACATTTTGAGTCCATGTTTTTGCCATGTCCATATAAATAGATTATAATTTGTCCATATAAATATGTGAATTTCGCCGAGCTTAACTTCATACATAAAAGCAGAGGCGTTTCCGTAAATATTTAATGTTGGGTTCAAGTTAGGGTTGCCAGATTTTTCGCAAGTCAAAACGGGTCATCCCCCCCCCAACGAGAAAAATAAAAAAATTCAAGAATACTTAATTTATCTTCCCCCGAGATATCGAATCGCTTGAGCTGCCATGTAGCCTCCGTTTTTCAACTTATATTAAAATAGAAAATGAAACCAAGAAATTTAAAATAATTCTCAATGCTCTGTAAGATACTACTAACTATTTCTACTGAAAATCTGTTTCTTTCATCCTTCCATTGAATTCCCATTAGCGAAAATATTCTCTCCACGCTACCATTATAACCTGATAAGGAAAAAATATACTCGCACATACAATATAAATCCTTATATTGTTCTGTTTTCTGAGAAAAAACAACGACCTATTTTTATGATACTAATTTTTTGTTCCAATCGAGAGATTGCATTTCTTTTTTTAATATGCCCGAAAATGGGACATTTGAGTGTCCCGAAAAGCTTGTTCGGGGCATATGCCTTAAAAACGGTGACAGTCCCGGTTAATGGGGACGCCTGGCAACCCTAGTTCAAGTATACATGAACTAGATGTTACTGGTGATCAGATATTGAATAAATTCATTGTAACCTTAAATTTGCGGATACAGTGTTGGCAAACCTAAAAAATGCCACGCTTTTAAAATAAATTTTACCGAATGCTAAAGATGATATACAGCTATAATTAATATTACAGTTGTTTTTTCCCAATCTTCCTATGCGAGTTTATTTTTTCCTGGCCTTGCATCGCCAGAGTTTTTAAAGGATGAACGAAACGGAGACAAACTGACATAAGTTGAATGGGATGTTATTTCCTTTAAGTTTAGTAATTTTATTTCAGATAATTATGAACCGTTGGTATTTCGACGCCATAAACTAGATACATAAAGATATATACCCGATCACTCTTTCCGTACGGAAGATGAAAATGTGGAGGAAAGAATGGCTTGTAACTGAACGGATAATTAAACTATAACATGATATCTAGCATGTTTTGCGATAACTGGCACGGAGATGAAGCTTTTTGTATTAGTATGATAACGAAATGATTATTCGTCATTACACTTATCTTGCAAGAAAGAATGTGAGGAGAAATTATAGTAGAAAAAGTTAGTACATATTATAACATTATATACAGATAGTCTTCGACTTAAGACCATTTTTTTAATGCATCACGGAGCACCCTAGCAAACGGTTGATGCATACGGAAAGAAAAATCAGTAACAGAATTTTCGCTATTTATTTATGTTAATATACATATATACATTTAATTTCTGAAGAGAATATAACAATATCGTAATCCGAAAGGAATTTCAACGCAATTCTTGCAGACATAACCTTATTTCATCCACTTACATTACAAAGCAAAGGCAAATGATAAAATTGTGTTTGTGTAAAACAAAGTTTTATTTTGTGTTTTATTAATCGAAAGCAGAGGACTGGCTGGCCAATTTACGATAATATTGTGATTGTCGTTTGACAGCTACAATATATGATCTGAAAAGTGCGCTCTGATGTATTAAAATGTAACCGTACCATTTTTGATTGCACTTCCAAATAAAATTGATGCCGCTAACACTAACCTGAACCAAAGAATATTTGATTCTAATATTTTGTATGGAATTCGTAAGTCTTGGTCGTAAGTTGAGGACAACCTGTATGTATCATGTATCGCTATGAATAATGGATTACCGATGGATCTTAGTGTGACTAACGGAGCATGGTGCAAGACAGATACGGACAAAGAAACATCCAACGATGATAACAGTGCTAAACTAGAGCCACGTAGTTTTTGTGAGAATATTTAAATATAGCATCCACTTTTTGACTTAGAATTCATAAAAAAACAGTGTTATAAAATATAACTACAGAAAGTTGCTTATCCCGTTACAAGTAGAGCACGGCGTACTTCCTTGGCTGAGAAAATAAGTTTTCTGACAGCTTATCTTCCAAGGTAATAGAAAAGAAACTGCTTTCCTTATCATGCATTTCCTCTATTTTCTTTAAGCATCTCCTTTATACATTGTATTACAAATATTGAATGTATAAATACCAAATGGAAATGCCATCTGTCAAAATTCTTGTATGCTGCTTAGTTCTGCAGCATAAATTAATTTGATTGAAGTCACATTAAGGCTGTTAATGAATGTTTAAAATAGACGGCAATAGATAATATAACACTTTAAATTTGAAAATCTCTGGTACACAATACTTATCATCCTGATTATACTATTTATGTTTTCATTGGTCTAGAATTTTACACTCAGAGATGTAAAACCGTATAAGTAAACTAACTAAAAAATATTACAATATTTCAGTCAAAAGATTTTTATATTACACGGTTTCATACTAAAAAAAATGACACAATTGTAATATTTCTGGTACATACAAAAACCGCTGTTTTTGCCGTAACGAAACCCGAAACCGAACCGATATTTATTTCGGCTTTTATTCGATTTACGAAAAACTTTTTCGCTGATAAAGCCAGATTTAATTTAAAAAATGCATCCCAAAACTTTAATTTAATTTATAAATTGTATTTTTATCAGTTGATAATGCTTGCGATGAGCGAAACCAGTCTTGATCATTATAAACATGTTGAAGTAGTACAAAGTGTGTTTTTTTTTAAATATAGTGCGTTTCCACCAAGAATTGACAGTTAACACGTTAAAAGTGATTGAAATACGAGCTGAACCTAAAACAGCAAACCGAAAATCAGAACTGAAATGATACTCTTTTTTATAGAACCGAAACGAAGCCCGGAACGAAAATAATAACTGTTCTGGTCCCTGGTACATACTGCCGTCTCATTTATAATCATAAATATAAAGCAGAAAATAAACTCATCAAGAAATATATTATATAAATATTTTTTTTGTAATAATTAGGGTCGGCTTAATTCATCGCGAGCATTTTCATCTGACGATATTTTTATAAATATAGCCTCTTTACAACAAGAATTGACGGTTTGACACTTTAAAATTGATTAATACAATATTTCAATAAAAAAGATATTCATATTTCACGGTTTTATACTAAACATATAAATGCCTTATAGATAGACAAATAGATAAATCAAGAAAAATGTGTATTGTAGTTTTAAAGTCTTTTTAAATAAGCTATCATCGTTTTGTATATTTTATGATATTGCTATTAGTGGGTATCTAGCTAGAGAACATTAACACCTCTCGTAAAGTGCGAAAAGCACTTATTTACAACTATGAGTAATTATATTATTTGTACACAATAAAAAGTAAAAAATCACTATTCTTATCTGAAATAAATTGTAGGCGTCATTGTTTCTGTGTAAGATGTAACGAAATTAAATGAATAAAACATTCAGTTACGAAATATTTGTTTTCAGCTTAATATGTAGGAAGGTTAAATAATACAAATGATACTTGCCTTAGATATCTCAGGTAATTAATTTATTGACGCTTACACAGAGCGCAAACGAAAATAAATACATATTTGAATAATGCATTATAAAGCGTTGGATGCTAATTCTTGTTAACTCTGTATTAAAAAAATAAAAGAATAATTATTACTTATCATGATTGTCGTCTTTGTTGTAATATATATAGTTTTGCCAACGAGTATGTGATATCCTACAATCTAATATAGTATATTATGACGACAAAAAAACACAGTTGGATAAATAATAGTTTTATCAGAATTTAGAAAATCTGTGTCTATTAAATATAATGAATTCTGCAAAACTTATGTTTATTCATTCTCCGTTTTTGTATTACGTTAGGGCTATTTCACCAGTGGTAGGCCATTAAGCGACAGGTGTACTTTCAAAAGAGATTTTATATTTATATACTCGTGAAAAGCGAAACGGGTCTAGATCATTTCATAAAACTGTGAAATAAGTACAAATAAATTGTTATGCTTTATTTTTATAAATAATTTAATGTGTCAGTTCGCTGATAATTGTTATTTGTTTAAAATTTGTTTGCAAAAATGGAAGAAAGTGGCTAGCCAGCCCACACGACGTAACTTATCGTCCATTAGATGGCATTTATCTCGTAATGAAAATCGCTTTGCGGCCTGATTTAGAAACAATATCAACAATAAAACAAACAAATTTTCACTTCTCAGCATCTCTCACGCGTTCTAGGTCAGGTGGAACAAACCTTAGGGGCTGACAACATTTTTGTAATCGCTAAATCAAATTAATACTATAACATATTTCGTGAACCCCTTATCACAATTATTATTAGTTGTAACGTGTTGAAAACTTTTTTCTGGTGACTATTCAACACCTACCCACTCCTATTTTCCTATATATAAACATTATAACTTAATGTGGGATTCAAGAGCTATTTTTAGTATTTTGGAAATGAGGCGTTTTGTAAATAGGCTCTAGGGCCTCTAGGCTGACAATTTGACAGAATATTTAACGCATAGCAATAATACGAAGAAAGATATTGGCTTTTTAGCTTCTTGAGAGGTATGATAGATCTTATATTATTATAATATATGGTCAATAGTACTTGTTCCACCGACTCCCGACAAACAAAACGCAGTTAAAATACCAACATGCAGTTTATTTCTCGTGAAGTCCCGATATAAAAACGTTTAATAGATTGATTGAATTACCATTGACTCGGTAGAGCTTATCTAATTTTGATTAAAACTATTTCGACACCACGCCACCGTCATAAAATACTCATGTAAATATTTAAATATGTACATTGCTCGTTACAACATAATATATTTACTTAGTAAAAGGGGGAAAATATCGCAATGTTTTTTTTTACGATGTCTCAAAAGTAATAATTTTTTAGAGTTTGCGAATCATTTAATTGAAAATGATCATAATTTTAATAAAAATAATAACTTGGAAATACTCCATCGAGTAAATAAAAAAGGTATAAAATTTAATAGCTTAGAGTTTTTGGAAATTAATAAAACCGTTAACAGTAATGGAGGATTAGTAAATAACATGTTTTTCACCTCCAAGTACCAGTAATTGATTTGTAAATAGTCGATCAGTGTTTATGTCTTACCCCTTCCCCGCGTCCAGTAGAATGGAATTAAACCCACCACACTCTTTATTTTTAATGTAAGAATTAGACTCATTGTTTACTTTAGAGATGAATAACTTTGCGATATGATTAGTTTGAATATGCTTCTTAAACAGGCGAAATGCGTCACGTTAGTGTTAAACCAAGTGGATTAACTAAGTTATCAATTTTAATTTTATATTATATATCCTAATGTTGTCGGTAACTGCTTGCAGTGATTTAATAAATCCATAAATATTGTTTACGGACTCGAGACCATTGTTCTGTCAGAAATGTATGAGAATGCAAAAATGTACTCGCGGTTGAGGCTATCTGATTCGTAAACAAAACACCATTTTTGCTGCTAAATAATGGTTTATTGTGTGTCACTTTACGCCCAATTTTCGAACCGAGTCCTTGGTGAGATAGCAGATAATACAAATTGTAATAATGGCTACATTCAAATGATATTACAGTATTAATTTTATTATGTCAGAGCCGTAATCAACACAATCTTTAGAATGCTCAGCTGACACACTCTCTCTCTCGTGATTTATTTTATAGGTCACTGTAATTATAATGGAGATTTTTAGAATGGCGTGCAGTCCATAGAGGGAAAATGCTTTGAATATCCAGATTATATCCAACAGTCAATTTATACGACAATGATGAAGAATTCTCGAAGTGTCCAGATGTATAATTAGCATTAATAATTGTTCACGTTTGGTATAGTGTGAATGTTGTACACATTATAAAATCTCGTAATACAGCTTGACACACCCTAGTTTTGAAGCGTGCCCAAAACCATGCCTTGCATCACCTATTATGGCAATTAATTTTTTTAAAAGCACTAGCAAACAAATACCATTTAATTTTACTCCATTTATTTAAATCCGAGTAGTAATAATAAAATCATTTTCGGTGGCCGTTTGAAATATATCTACCGCTCCAGGTAAAAGGTCACCGTGACTCACGCTTGCTACCTAGATCGGTCAGAACTGTTAAAAATTACAATAAGAGAAGATTTTTGAGTCTCTCAGACCCATTAAGTAATCTCTTCTTTTGTCATCCGCCCGTTCGGACGGGCGGTCTATTGTTTGTTTTACAATTGCTACGTTGCCATTTCAACTTTGTTTGTGTATAACGTGTCTTAACTTGTAAACTGTAAATAATTGTAACTTATTTGTATTGTAAACCAACCAATTGCATCTATTTATAAAAAAACGGGATACAGAGCAGGGTTTTTTCTTGAAGATTGCTCTAGAACAGTAGCTCCCAAACTTATTATGACCCTTCTTAAAGCAAAAACTTGACCATGAACCACCAAGTAAAATGTCTTGAATTGTAAATGGTGATGTAAAAATAAAATGTAGTTAAAACATTTTAATATTTTAAGTATGGTGAGGTTCACAACTGCACTAATGCACATTCTACTAAATAGCAAGACGGGAAAGCAATCAACAGCCTCTGTAGTGACCCGTAATGCAGGATATAAAATTAGCATTTTTTTAGCCAAAATTTGTGGCATCCTTGTTCAAACATTAATATCCGCTTCTCATTTGTGGATAATACAATAAATTGCTCCTGTATTAGTATATATTCATGTGAGTTTGTGGGTCTGCTTGCAAAAAGGTCCAACACCCAACAAATCGCCATTAATTTATTTATTGCTCTTTATGTCAACTTCCATAATAATAATAATAACGTATCTTGCCTCACAGTGGTTGTCAAATGGTTTACAGTAGATAATGATAAATTTACTTCATTATCCAGCATGTATTTAATTGTCTAGTCTCACATGTGAACTATTTATACAATTAAAGCAATCTCCCTAGCATCAGCAATACACCGAGAATCGAAAGTTTTGTAAATATCAATAACTAGCCGTTCATATCTGCATATTGACGATTTATTATAATTATATGATATATATCGTGATAATGTATTTTTTAAGCAACACGTTTCCAGCATTAAATTCTGTCGATTGCAGTGCGGCGAAGGCACTTATCTTCATTAATTTATTGGTAAAATATTCATGACTTTAGTCTATGGCAAATCGGGTTTCTTGTGCATTCAACTTTCGCTTGTTTTACACGTGCTATCATCGATCAAATATACATCTTGGACTTCCAAGCGAGATATTTGCCTTACCAATTTATTAATGTTGCTATTATCAGCTAACATTCACAAGAGTTAATGTATTGCAAATATTATTTCGAAGATACATGATAGAAGAGATGTAAATTTTACGGCAAGCATTTTGTTTATAGTAATAAAATAATTTATAATTCTTTACCAAAATACAGTTGCGGAGAATGCAGTTTACTCAGGGACGCACACAAAATTCTTTTTAGGGGTGGTCCAGAGTATATTTTTTTGTGATAAGAAAAGTACAGCTGCATTTCACTTTTTTATAACTTCAAGCTTTGTCGGTTTTTCTTATAATAAGAAACAAGCTTCTATTCTAGGAAGCCTTATTCAAAACATAAGTAAAAAGACCGTAACCACAAACGAGTTCACGAGCAGGTTGAAATAACGATTTTCTAATTAAAATTTATGAGTAAACAAAAAGAGATTGTGATTTTTTTAATGTGTTTTTTGCGAATTTAATAAATTTCTAAGTCTATCTACATTTAAACTTTTTTTATATTTCCTTTTATACGTTCCACCCCTGATTAAGATACCGATTATAAGTAAAAATTACATTATAGTAAAAAAAAGTTTACTGAAGACACATAAAACCTTTCGCTGTTCACAGAAATTTTTGGGGTCGCAACCCATGGTTTGACAGCCTGTTTGTTAAGAGTTTCGTACATTGTCAAATAAACAGTATCCGTGAAAACGAGTTACGTACGATTTCAGCACCAAAATTCTATAAAAAATAAGCCAATCCACAATATTTTGACTGTGTTTGGGATAGTTTAATGAACAGAATGGTGACCGTTTCATTCCAATAAGTTATTAAACACATAGATATATGAAGCTGTTCTGTACGAGGTTTGGCGAGGGAAACGATGGAGAAAAAATCCGGGCCTACTGGACCGCTCTGTTGTGTGCGCCCATGAGTTTACTGATATATTTGTTTGATCTTTTAAAACAAATTCTTTAAAAATAATCAAGTTCCTATTTAACTTAATGCAGTTCTACAGGGAATATTAACGTATCGTTACGTATATTATTACGATGACAGCAATGGTCTACTTTCCTGTAAATTTTGAAGCCTGTCTTTAATATCATAAATTAAAAAGTATATTTTAGATGCAGGGTATAGAATCTAACGTACTACAATATCATCACTATAAGGAGTGGTGTCATAATAAATTCAATATTTAATTGTGCACGACATAATATGTCGCTATTAAAAATTTATAATAAAATAATTATGCCCTATATCACAAGAACTTGTTTGCTTAATCATTCAGTATAGTAAATTAGCATGAATAAATCTCAAAAAGACATCAATTTGCAGATTACACAGTGAAATCAAACCGCATAAATGAAATAAAAATAGCTTTACTTCATTTAAATTAAAAGGTATATTATGTATACTATTGTAATATATAATACATATTTTCAAACATATAAAATTATGATCTAATATAAACATAACAATAAGAATAAATAAATGAATTACCACAAATATACAAACATTTTTCTTTATTGTAGCATTTCATATTGTATATATTTTTCTAATTTAGATAGATATGCTCATCGATACAATAGTCTTTAATGTTTTCACCATATATTTCTGAAATAATTTATTATTTATATAAAAAAATATATAGCTCACGTTTCGACAGTATGACTATAAAAAATAAGCATTCTCAACCGGTAATAATTGGCGTGCTGCTGCATCTTATTGATTACTTTTAAGAGCAGTGTCTCTCAAACAGTTTTACTAATTCATTGGCGTTTTAAATCTATTTTTAAATTTATTGACAAGCTAGAAAACTTTATTACTGTTTTTCCATGAAAACGTATTATCAAAAACGAAAAATTAATGTTCTATCAATCAACGTTTCAAGGAAACCCATTACACAAAGCTGAAAAGCATAGTAACGCGACATTTTGCTTTTTCGCTAGGGCAGAGAGAGACAATACATAAATCAGTGATTAGCGGAACTTTTAAGTTTAATTGTGTCGTAACACCACATGTATTTTTTTTAAATCATTAAATGATTTACATTGATCAAATACGGTAAGATTTTTTATTTTAATATACATCAAGATATCAATGTCAATAGTTTTTTTTATCCTATGGGATGTCAAAAATTAATATTTTTTGTTTTGTAAACATGAAAGATAACGTAGCGAATTGTTTTCATTAACTCTCTGGTGGACACAACGTCTTTAGACGTCATTGTCACCCTATATAACATAACGTATATACACGTCGTAGGCATTTTCCTATATTTTGTCATAACGAGAATAGAAGTTGTGATTTCTATTAGTGTACTATACAGTTTATATTGATATTAAAAATATGCTTTGATGATTACTGATATCGAATTACATCCTCCGACCAACGAACAACTTTCTTTCGCTGTATACCAATTGACCCAATGAGAAGTGCGGTTTTTCGACCGACGATTTGCGAATCAATCATGATTGAATACTAAGTAGGTACTTAGCTCATTACTTATTTAACGCATATTAACCTGAAATTAATACGACAGCACTTGTGAGTTTATTTAATGGAGATTTTTGAGTGGTTATAAACTTCTATTTATATTGTTTACTTGATATTAAATATTTGGCAGTAGTGTCGGGTATATAATATACCACCGTTTACAAACCGTTATGACAGTAAAAAATATTAGACATACTTCTGGTTTATGCTTTCTTCTCGCGATTGTCTAAGCATATACAAGGACATTTTTTTAAAACAATGTCTGCAATTAATATAGCATCAGAACACATATTGTTTTTGCTTGGCCTGGTATAAGGTCAGTTGTTCAACCTCGATTTTCTCGAAAAAGGGATAGGACTAGGAAAGGAATAGCAGCAAACTGTAACTATCTATCTACGCTCCATTTTCAAGAACGTATAGAGTTGGTGGGAAGATTTGAACGCACCATAGACCCTTATGCTTTCGAATATTATTCTGTTGAAAAATCAATGTGGGAAATTTTCAATTTTCGGATTCAAACTCTTGACCCGGTAAGGTTAAAACCAAGTCGACTACGGTAACCAACGATATATTTATATAAACTTATAAACCATTGAATTGTATAGTACGTTTGTAAGTTAAATCTCATGGATATATCGCCTGTGTTTTCAGGAGATTATAAATGCATTATACATTTACAGCTTTTGAGAACGAAACCATACAAATGTCGTTCTTCAATCATAACCAGATATCTGTAAAGAATAATGAATTTATTTTAATTAAACTATTATTTTTTACATGTTAATCATGCCTTTTATATTGAACTTGTTTATGAAAGAAAGCCTCTATAAAACATTTTTTATCGTTTGTGGTTTAATATTTAGCTTTCGACATTTTTACTATAATTGGTCAACAAAAAAGCCTCATCAACATGTTGCTACCGCTTAGAAATTTGTTTGCTACTTACTCAAACTAGTTCACATGAGAAAATAATACAAAATGTCCGGTCATCTGGCGAATGGCCATTTGTCAAATCATACAATTATTCTGTTGACATTTTGAAATCCACATATTAGGCTTACCTAATAGATTTTATGCAGCCGGGTAAAATAATCTTAATACAATATAATTTATATGTGGCAACATTATTATTATTACACAAAAGTGGGCAATGGGAATTGGCCGATGGAGTGTTCAGGCTACAGCTGACATCGTTTACTTTCTGTTTCAATGAAAGATTTGAAGTCATGAGTAGTTTGACGTAAAACTTTTCTATTGTATACGTGGTTTTATTAATCCTACATTAAACACTGTGTGAGCAGATAAGACGTGTAATATATTAAATATAAAAAAAATATTCGTACAATTTCAACATGTGTATTAAAGCCTTACTTCATAAGTTAATCAATTAATTGAAGTGATATAATTCTAAATATTGACTCTGGTTTGTGCCTACACATTTTGTAACACCGCTTTTTTGAGAGGTTGATTTTTCTTTCAATTAAAAACATCCTGAATATAGAACAAAATGTCTTGATAAATCACATCAGTATATTATTATGTCGATTATGTAATTCAAATAATTTGTATTTGATCGAAATGAATGACATGTTGAAGAGCTTAGATATATTGTACGTTTAAATACCAAATAGTATCCCATTGCAAGATATATTAGCTCCCATAGGGAGCGAAACTGGATAGCTAGTCATTATAACATTAAAAATAGTTTACTTCCTCTAAAGTGGCTGTGAATATTTAATTGATCAAAAATTTACTTTCATTCACCCATTACCTTTCATAATAACAATGTTCTTTATCTTTCTCTCTAACCTTTTATTTCGTATATATCAAACACCCGTGAATTCTCACTAGCTTAGCAAACCCTTAGTTATTTCCATTAGATTTTATGTAAAATCGTGTGAGTATAAGAAATCGGTAACCGGACTAACCAGAATATGACGAAATAGAACATGAAAAAACAGAACAATTTGAAGATAATATTTCTGTCGTATTTATTATTTATTAAACATATATGATTATAGACATGGGTGACTTCTCATCGAGTTTATCTCGTATGATTTACCGATTTTCAAAATTTTTGGCGAATCAGATATTTTTTTCCAATTTTAAAATATTTAAAAAAAGTACCTTGTATTATATAAAATAAACAGTATGGTAATTTGCAAATATTTGTGTTTAATATCTACAATAAACACATTCTAATTGCATATTAGAGTTTATCACACTTTTTTGTTTTTTTTTAATTACTAAATATTATTACATAAATTAATAAATATATTGTTTATTTCTTATATGTTCAATAAATAATAGATACGACAAAAATATTATTTTCAAAGTGTTTTTTTCTGTTCTGTTTAGTCATGGAACCTTAGAAATTCTTCAATTATTTTTTTGTTGAGTATCTTTCTTTCTTATTCGCTTCGTATAAATATTATTAGTTTACGAATTGGGATGGCTAAGGCAGCAATGTCTAGGCTGAAGAACATATGGAAAAGCAAAGAAATAACCAGATATACCAAAATGTGTCTAGTACGATCTCTGGTCCACTACATATGCCTTTACGGCGTGTAGACATGGACCCTACAAGCGAAACACAAAAAATAGCTAGGCGCATTTAAAATGAGGTGCTGGAGAAGCATGCTCCATATACCATTGACGGCTAAACATCACACACGTCTATATCCTGAAAAAGCTCCACATACAGGATAGATTTTCGACCGTCTATACAAGACGCTTACACGGCTTTTTTGACCACATCGCCTGAAAGCCTCGTCAAGCCTCGAGAGGCTCGTCATCAAAGGAAAGTTTGAAGGCAGAAGAGGACGCGGAAGGGCTCCAACTCGCTGGAGCTACCAAGTGAAGGGCGCCACAGGCCTCTCCTTACCGATTGCCCTGTGAGCAGCGGAGTGTATGAGCGAGTCGCGATGGATAGTCAAAGGCAATGGAGTTGTTGCGTTAAGCGGAGGTCACGACCCCAAGCGTGAAGAATACGATTACGAAGAAGAAGAAGAAGAATTATTAATTTGCTCTACAATGTCAGCTATAAATCAATGAATTGTCACTTTGTGAGCGAAGTCACATGAATAAAAAATAATGCAGTAAATAAATTATTACGTCCATTTTATGGACTTCCAACTATTCAAAAAAAAAAGATGCTGCAAAACTTTTTAGATAAATTTTAATGTACTGTTTTGATGGGGCCGATTTATGAGTGACCCATTTATTTCCTCCAAAAAAAAGTAATGGGTATATTAGCGGAAATGTAGAGAGTTGATCACGGCATGATGGAAACGTATCGTCATCACCATTAGATTCAATCATGCACATTATAATTTTTACCATGAAGTAACACACTTAATTACAACAGAAAACAGTAGGCGAATGAGAATTTAATTATATTATTTGTTACGAAATACAGTTAGGCTAGTGCTGTCTACTGTGTTGCTATCATTTAAAGAAAAACATAAATTATAATATCATTTAAAAATTCAGCATAATATATATTCGAATTTAAAAAAAGTCAGATAACGAAATCAGTTATTGTACTTAATATAAAAATAAACTAATATATAAAAATCAATGTGGGTTTGTTCGTATATTATGCACTGCCATACCGTTCATCCGATTCCGATAAAACTTTGTGAAGTTATTGCTTGCACTTGCACGCTAAGGATACAGGCATAGAACAATCAGGTCCGACCCGGCCCGAGCCCGACTCTCAACGTTTTAATTTCTAACTTACAGTAGGTCTTAATGTATATATAAAAAATCATCCAAATAGTGACATCTCGGAAAACCTTTTTTCGATTTATTCGTGTACGCACCAGACAGAAAACAAAAAATTTTGTGTGTCTAAAAGCACTTCAATAAACAGAATTAAAACACAAACACTTTCTTTTTTTTGAGTGGCATTGCAACGCATGGTACTCACCGGGTACTCACTAGTTTTCAATAAAAAAGACAAATAAAAACAATATTTCGGCAAAATACCTTATCATCATTTCATATTGTTCTTTAACTACCTAATATATACAGTATTAAATACGACAATAATAAACATCTTCGCTAGACCTGGTTGAAGACCAATCTCTTAATTGAGGTAACTTTGTGGAAATTCATTTTTAATATAAAATTAAAATTGATGATTTAGTTATTCTGTGGCTGTGGTTACTAAATGTGACACGTGTTTCGCTTCTCTAAGAAGCATCATCAGATTTAATATTTTTTCATAACTTTGTAATTAGTTGTGTTATGATAATTAGCACTACTATCGTTTGTGACTTAGTGGAAGGAAACAAACCCACTCTACCCTTCATTTTTAATTTAAGAATTAGAATCATTATTTACCTTAGAAATAAACAACCTTGCGATATAGTTAGTCTGAAGATGGTTCTTAAAGAATTGAAACACGTGTCACATTTAGTAACACAGCCAGTGGGATAACTAAGTTATCAATTTTAATTTTACATTGGAAATTTTCATATTTCGAACGATTTATGAATTTATATCGAAAAGTCAAAAAAGGTGACGGTGATGTTTTTATTATTCTTTCAATACTGAATCCTGAAAATAGGATGTAGAGAGAGATACCTATTTGCTAACAAATAGTCCTGTCCTATGCGATTAATTTACAACTAGTTATTTAAGAATAGTTATTTATTATAGAAACACTGTATTTGGGTGATTACCACCAATATAAACAGTGTCTTCTCAATATAATATTCGTAATCTATTAGGCGTTAGAAAAGCTATATTATACTCCATACTGCCAGAGCAGGTCTGGTCAAACTTTTTAGCTTAGGGGCCAAATTCAAAATAAACGGCGGGCCGCAACTAAATCAGTATTTCTAGATATGCGTTATTTATTATCGTGAAAAGGGAACTTCAACCTACAAACATCAATGATTCTGAAAAACAAAAAAACTTTGTGTATCTATTTATATGTATATACTATATTTATCATTTATATTTTGACGGACTTTAGCCGAGCGTTCAACGTTGTTGGTTTTGAGTTCGGTGTCCAAGGATTCAAATCCTAGTACGGACAGTGTAGTAAATTGATTTTTCAATTGATTTATGGATTTGTGTTCGAAATCATGGATGCCTGTGGTGTCTCGAATTTCCTCCTACTTATTCAATCCCAAAAAAGGGCATAACGGGAGTTATTAGTTACCATCTAGTCCGGCCCTAGCTTTATTTTTCTATTCTTACTCTATTAGAAAAAATTAAGGTTAAGCAACGGAGTACCAAATAGTTCACGTAGAAAAAATCTTTTAAAGTAAGTTCCATTACGATCCCATATGCTTCCCATTTGAAGCGGAAATGGTTTAAAAAATAAAAATATGTTGAAACTTCATTTCAAGATAAAAAAAAAATGTATGCATTGGCTATTTGATAATAAAAAAAACTCGATTCACTTAAATATTCGCAGAAATTTCGAAAGGTAACGCTTGTTTAAGCAGAAAATTGTTTTTTTTTTATTATTTTGTTGTTACATCTTTACATAGCATTGTTTGAGAGATTATTATGCTAATAACATTTCTCAATAAAAGTTATATAAGAGAGTTAACTTAAATCGGATCATGAATGCCAATATCTTGAGAAAGCGTTTTTTGACACATTATTTCAAGCGGTACGAATTTCCAAATAATTTTTAACATTTGTATTTTAATAAATAGCTATATTTACAAGATAAATGCAAATATATGCTAGACAACAGCTACCGTACTAAACTTTTTAAGTTTCTGATCTGGAGCGAGATTATAATATGTCGTGCTGAGAATGATAATAATATATTTACGTCCGTTACTGGATTTAAAGATTAGTACATTATTATATATAAAATTCTTAATCCTCTATGTAATATATATAGCTATACATATGTATTTTAAGTCATCTCAGATTACGCTCTTCTATTGTTTGTACTTCATTCGACCAACATCTTTCCTCTGACAAAAAGCAAAGAAGGATTAATAATTAACTAGGATTGAATAAAGAATAAGTGGAGAGGAATGAAAAAATCAGACATCCATACCTGTAAATACAAATTCATATGAAATTAAGAAAGAAAGAAAACAATCAATGTATGATAGTTTTCCGTTCGGTGTTTCAAACTCTTGATTTCTAACCAAGAAGAACGAAGGTCAAAGAGCATTGACCGCTGGTAATTTACAAAATATTATAGTTGTCTTCACGATCCGTCTGTTTACCTGTAACGCGCAACACAACACTGCGCTTGTGCACGATGTTCAGACAGTCAGAGAGAGAGTTGAAAAGTTTTAAAGACACTCATAAGACATCGCGAACACTCATGCCCAAGATACCAAATGTTAAATGTGATATAAAATATTTCCTTGATTTGAGTTCGGAACTATCTGATTGCTAGGGAAAAGTACTTACTGCTAGATCACATTAATCTCAATTTACATAAACCCTTTCTTATTGCGATGCTTTACTTTATACGTACGTAAGGAAAAAATGTTACAGAATAAATTACTTAGTTAAGCTCAATTATTTTAACAAAGTCGAACCTGGTCCAAGCAAAACTTCCACTGAGCTTAAATTAATACTGAAAATCATTTTCATAAAGTCGCTTTTCCAGAACCGGAATCAAAAAAACAGAATAAAAAATGAAACTAATCACTTATGAAACCATTTCTCACTATAGAAGATTTCCAATGTGATAACTTTTAATCAATTACAAGTCTGTAGCGGCTATAGTAGTCTATGAGATTTCTCTATTTTATTCAGAGCGTAAAACTCACTTCTGACAATTCTTACTCAATAATAAAAACTGATTAATAAATGATAATGGCGAATATATTTATAACATTTTAAGCAGATTTGTTAATGCAGTTTTAACTAACTAGAATTAATTTTCATTTCAGCACTATTAATCTACGTAACTTTGCCAATCTTTGCAATTACTCTCGCGTTAATATTAGCGAGAATATTTTGATCAACGTTAATTGTTATTCATATACAGAGTTTCGTTATATAAACATACGAAAAAAAAATTATTTACTAAATTCAATATGTATGTAAGCTTTATATTAACGCGTTGACTGCCGGCCACGCACATGCGCGTCATATTGTACAAAATGATTCCGTCAGCAGCCGACGTGTTAAGTATTAATATTAAAAATCATTCCATAATTATTAAGCTTTACTGCTTGTTGCACAAATATTACCAATTTTATAAATATCTTTATTGTGTGAAAAAATAAAACATGTTCATTTTCACAGAGATATCTTAAAAGTGTTATTTTACATGACTTTTGTTCTCGCTTTGTTTCAATATTAATATAAAAAACTTTAGTAAACCACAAAATACTAAACTGATAGTAAAAGGGTAATCTATTTTCAATTGTATATTTAATTCGTCTACAATAAATTCGTTTGATCAAGGGTAATCTGAAAAACTGTTAATTTATACATACTTGATTAGATAGTATAATAGGTAATTATTTATAAAAAAAGCTTTTAGCGAAATAGCGATTATATTATTTGAATTATTACTGTATTAACAAGTACTGAACTGAATACTTCCACTTTCCAATTTGTATTGATAGGCATACTGTTTTTTATTCACTTTTGATTTAGAAATACAGAGCATCGAAGAATAAAACAAAATTGAAGCGTTGATTGACAATTCAATGTGTTTGATATACCGAATACACCTGTTGAATGTTTAGGCAATCAATTGAATAAAATAATAAAATGTATATTTAAAAAAAACATCGGATATGGATTAATTAAAACATACGTTTATTAAATAGATTGTACAGTATTAAATTTATTAAATGGTTTGGTGTCTTTACCAGTTATACGTTAAATCAATGCTAATGAAAAGCTGTTTTGGCGAGTTCGTTCACTTTTACATTCGAAGCCAATGATCCTATTTAATTTATAACACATCCAGTAAGACGGCTAACATAGAGATGCAGATTGTACATAGAGAACTGGATCTCTCGTCTGTCCGTCGATACTGTCAGCATTCATTGCAACAGGACAGGTGCACCTTCACCTTATCGGAGACGGTTATGCTTTCTAACCACGCACTTTACGAGAGTCCAGAGACACAACGACAAGCCCCATTACAATACTCAGATCGCATAACCAAACGTCTGTAGTACTAGAATAAATTTTATGGTCCATTTTTATCCATCATCGTTGAAACGCTTTCATTTCTATATCGTTGATTTCCAATATTAATTTCAAATTGTTCCGGTCACTTGTTTTTAATACGGATGTTGTTGGGCTTGGGTTAAATTAAAATAACTTCACGGTATTTTCTTCCGGGAAACAGATAAATAGATAATATAATTCAACTGTTCGAGTTATTTGTAACTTTAACAACTAATTAGTATTATTTTTTTGTACTCCTGTAGCCGAATAGTACACTGCTGTTAAGCTTTCATCCTAACCAATGAAGATGTCGTATGGACGCTTTCATAATAATTGTTTGTTCAATCGGTTTTCGGACGTGTGCCCAGAGGCATCTCCACTTGATTTCGACCATGAAAAGTAGGAATTTCTGATATCAATTAACCGACTATTCGTTTTTTTTCTTAAAACCATCCTTCTTCCCTTCTTCTTTCTAATGCAAGAGGTTGAGCGACCGGTTTTCATTCAATTTTTGTTAAATACTCTATTACAATGCAACGGCTCAAAAAAGTTTTAAAAAAATGATAGCTGGAGAAAAAATACTAGATTTCTGATAGTGGGGGTATTAAGGACAACTTCACCATTAACATCATTGTGTATATATTATTTGGGATCTAATTTGCATATTGAAATCTGCTAGCCATAAAATATCATAATACACAGAAAGTGTGAACGAATATTTGGCACACCTTTCTTTGACACGGAAATACATTCCTAACTAAAAATGCATAGGTATATAAAATAAAACAAATATGTATTTTTTTTTGTAGTGGCATTGCTGTGTTTTCAAGATAATATTTAATCAAATGGTTTAAATAATAATCATTTACCTATATGTTAATAATAGACAATACACTAAACGTGGTATGAACAAGTTGTTTATAATCTCTATGTCTAACTGTTCCAAATTCAAATCTAGATTTTCAACGCATGGTTACTTGACGTGTAATATTCAAATTTCATTGTAGATCGACTATCTAGAGATTGGCACCACTTTCTGTCATTGTTTATCGGCTAATTGTTATTATTGTTCTCAACAATGATAAGAGAGGTGCACCACTGATGCTAAAGAAATATACGTGATCGATTTATTGTCAATCGATTGAGAGTAAATGGAATGAAATGACATTGGGTGAACTATCGCGAGAAAGTGTAGACGGAACGTCGTCATTATTATATGAATGGTATCTTTATTATTATTTATACCGCGTACGGAAATTTTTATGGTAATGGTCGCTAAATTTAATAATTGGTTTCTGAATATAATTATTACGTATAAAGTATCGATCGTGCATAGTAAGTATAGTTGCTACTTTCTAATAATGAAAAAATCTAACAAACCAATCAAATTTTTACTGAGTACTTACTAGAAATAATGTTGTTTTTATAGCCCTTATGTAGAGATTTGTATTGATTTATTTGAAACAATACAAAAAAATTATATCAGAAAACAATGCCAAGCCAATTTGCTGCGGCGAAAGTAATTTGACACTTCCATAAGATCATTAATTGAGATATACTAAATATGTCAAAAAATAGTTTGTTTCATTTGAGAGAACTTTTAGATAGCCATTTAAATTCATCCATAATTCTGTTTGGATGATTTTACCATCGGTGAAATATTATAATCAACACACTTTATTTAAATTATACTCTTTACATCCTACTAAATTGATTATTTATTTTGCCCAATAAAATTGAATACCACCATTATACTTGGTTTTCTGCGATGTCTTATTTTCTTTATTAAATAAATAATCAGATTGACGAGTTGTATATTTTGATAGAACAAATCATTGCTGTTCTAGGAGAAAACACTACATCGAAATAACGACATATTGAGTTAGTTATACGCAAGTATTCCTTATTTTAAACTCTATCGTATGAAAGAACACACTTATTTTTTATGCATTATGATTTTACTTCACAGTTTTTTTACAAACAAACAAAATGAAAAAGGGATAGCATTTCAAACATTTGAAAAACTTCAAAGTCCAATTACTCAAAACTAGTATTTTTCAGTTAGTGTCTTCTTCCAGAACAACGACGAATTAACAGCTTAATCGGAAATAAATGTGTTGTAAAAAATAAATCTTCATACGAACTACGCTGAAAAATACAACTAAATAATATGCATACCAGATCCATTAAAATTTATTGAAAGAGTTAAGTACTCATCTAAATAAGGTTATTATTCTATAAAAAATATGGCAGCGCAAGACATTCAATCTGTAAACGATTATTTCTTTTTTAATAATATAATTATCATCAAAAAAACATTTTCTGTTTTGGCAATATATTTTTAGTCGTGTCAATTGACAAACGTTTTTTTATATCTGAAATATGCGCACCTAGTCTTAACGTAAACTATCTTATATGATTCATAATGTAAAACGAGTTGGATATACACGATAAAGTTAGCCTGCTGGGTACTATATTCGAAGTAAAATAATTACAACTTATTAAATAAAAATGTTTGATAAATATGGAAACTGCTTAAAAGCTGCTCTATAAAAATAAAGTTATTTTATCATTTCAAAGCATGATAGTGATTATACAACTGCAATCTAATCGCGACTAAGTTTTTAGTTTATTTTAACTGTGGACTTTGAAATCTGCTGTTAGATAAACAAACCAATCAAAACCATATATTTTCTGCCGAATGTGGATTAAATATTCTTTCAACAACACGTCAACGTTATAATAAGGAAGAAATATACCTCATACCAGGAGCAATGAGCTTTGTATTTTAATTATTATGCTAGTATCGTATTTTCGCCACAACAATTTCCTGTGATTGTTATTGTAGAAATTTATTTTTTATCATAGCAAATTAATCTACGAAATAAATATGAAATATTTGCTGTCAGTTAACCGATCGTTCACCTGTCATAACTGTCATTTATGGATTATATTATACATTCAATATTATGCTATGCAACATAAAAATAATATCGCTCCTCAATTCAATATGAATAATATTTATTTAACTCTACAGACAACAGGGAGGTTGGTAGTAATTTATCAATTGAATAAATGTGTACTCTGTACTAACAACCCTGTTTTATTGTTATCATATAATAGATTTGATATAATTATTGAAAATTAATCTTTGGTACAATGACATAATATATAAGACAGAAAATTGGTCGTAGAAAATGCTAGCAATCCATCGCTCGAATTTACCGGGGTTGCTGGTGAATATGATGGCATTAGGGTTTCTGATCTCAGGATTCCGAAATCCCGGTCAATGATTCAATACCGTAATCCCGTGACTGATATTCATACAATCCTGGGATTTCGGGATTCAATGTTAATGCTGAATTATAATTCATGTATCAAATTAAAACTTCCTGATTAACTTTATTCATGTGCATAGTATTTTTATAATAGCTATAAAATAATTAAAAAAATATTTTAGTCTTCCCTTTTCATATTTCGTAACAGACGTTCTGGAGAACAAATTAGGACCGCTTCTTACATGAATGGAGGACAATAATTTATAGTCAAATCGAAGGATATTTTCTCTTTTTGGATACCATTTGTTAAAACTTATCATAATATTGCAATAAATAAAATAAAATAATTTTGATTATGTGTTTTTTTGAATATTTTTCTTTTTTTTAAATCACTGTATGATTATGAATCAACAAAAAAGAAACCATTCCAATGCCCAGAAAAATATTTTATCATAAATATATACATTCCGATTGAAGCAGTAATGAAAATAAATTATATTTTAAATGTACATTTTAAGACATGAAATTACACGTAATAATCAATTCCTTGATCCCGGGATTGATAAATTATGAATGCCGAAATCCCGGGAATGTAGGGTCCGGGATTTAATATCCTATATGACATATCATTCACATCATGTGGCGTGCATTATTGTTATCGTAATTTTTACATATGGTAAATATATTTTAATAACTTTTTTTTACCTCTTACTATATACATTATCTGCACGATTCGTTGGTCATTTTATATATTTAAACTACTATCCACGACATTAGTAATTGCTAATCGCTTATCCTTATTTCCAATAACAAACCGGTAATGAATTGATCAAATTAATATTACACAAAATTCATATGCAGATGTTTCATTATTCTGTGAAGTTTTGAAGTCGAAATTAGTTTGAAGAAATTTACCATTATATTATTTCTTATCCTCAAACAATGAATCTGTAACGAGTCCAAAATATACACAATTTCTGGTAAGATAACTATTTTTATATGCAAATTTGTTATTGAATAAATACAGAAAATTATTTAAACAATAAAGCTTTTAAACGTTTAACTTTTTAATTAAATCGTCTGCGCAAATCCACTCCACTATAAGTTGAGATGGTCGAAAAGTTGTAATAAATAATATAAATCAGTGTTTAATGTGCAATGGAATTCAATATAGTATTATTTATTAACAGATAATTGTTTTATGGATCTATTTGTATATATTGTATGTAGTTTATAGCAACTTGATTTGATAATCTTATGACAGCGTTAACTATCCAAAATAACATTATTTGTCCCTTTTTTTACTTCGATTTATAAAGAACGTTTTTCGTCGTATAATTCCCAATCAAAGTAATGATTCTCGTCTCTAACTTATGTATTAGTGTTTACATAAGTGTCACTCAGGTGTCAATTTATGCTTGTCATTATTGCCTTTATGTATTTTAGAGTTAAAATGCGTGACCGCGTTTCCGCATGGGACATACCTGTAAACATCGGCCGCGGAACAATCAGCTTCCGGTCCGATCCGAAATCCTCGTACGGGCTATGATAATAAATCCCTTGATTGACGTCTGACATCGAGGGCATCTCAAAGTTGTCATTATGGAAGTCCACTTCATCAATACCAGCGAATAATGTCGGAGAATCCGCTGCTAACAGTGTGCGTTGCATTGATCCTGAACTCCTGGCTTCGCTTCTATAATCTCTTCCATTTGGAACATAATAGAACGTTGAAGATGTTGGTTCTCCTGTAGGACTCGGTGGACAACTTGGTTCTGGACTAGTCTCTAAATGCCTCCTCATGAAAGCGTAATTTTCCAGATCCCACGGATCGACATAAACTCTTGTTGATGGTGTTTTAGAGGTTGTCGTTTCTTCGTCTTCACTACCAAAGTCCATCGAGGTCCAGTAATTGGAAGAATTCCCCGGCATTTTCGAAAAGATTGGACCTTCTTACGAATATTTCACTAATAATTGAGTCACTGTATTAAAAAAATATTTTGTTTTAATTTCGACAACATTTATTTTCATGTTTAAACGTTATTTCGTTTATTTCACTTTTCGATATAATGTCGGCGTGTTGTTTTAATTGAACGAATAATGAATGAACTTAATTTAAAACAACCGTGCGTTATTTAATATTGAAGACTTTAAATCAAATTAAAATATGGCTGTGTCTTCATAGGGACTTGAAAGCATCGATTAAAATAATTATTTAAAACACGCGCGAAACTTTCTGTGAACAACGCAATGTTGCATTATTGGCGGGAAAGTGTTTATCCAGCTGAGAGTCGTTTGCCACTGACAGAAAATTTAATAATATCTGCGAAGCGCGATCGACTATTCACGAGTAAGTACTTCACTGCTGGTAGCCAAGAGAAATTTTCTGTAGCAGCTATTAATAAATCATAATATACATGGCATGGAATTGATTGATTCCTGTCTACAATGATATTCAAGCCACATCAATACTATTTACAATATTACAGTTAGCCCTGTTTATCAATTAATTTGTTGTTTAAGTCGATGAGTCGCTGAGTCGCTAAGCACGCTCCTGGCATTTTTTAATTAAATAAATTTTTAATGTAGTCTGTGCTCTATCGATAGATCTATCAATTTTTTCATTTGTAAATATAAAAGTCTTCCTATTTCGTCCCCTGTTCAAAATTCAAAATTTTTCCAAACTTAAAAATGTCGTTTTTTTTACACGATACTCGTTTTACACGGTATACGCACTACTAAAAATAACAGGGTGTAAGAATATTTTACTTTTTGTTGCACAGCGGAAGACGCAAAATAACTTAAATTATATTTAAAACTACCATACGCCCATAATAGTTTTTTGTGATTTACTCAAAACTCTAAAAACCTTCGAGAGCGTGTTTAGCGATACATTCATACGTACCATTTACAGTGAAACCCCGATTCTTTGTTTTTCAAGGGACCCTGAAAATAAACGGTAAATACAGGGAAAAGATGAATGTGGAATTATTTAACACTGTCCGTATGGGTATTTGGGTGGGACTATATATATATACAAAACGAACAATACATGCGGGAAAACGATGAATGCGAGAACGTTACATCGGGGTTCCACTGTATTTAATATTGTATGGGTAATAATTAAAATCAGAATACAACTGATTTTTTTTTTCAAGTGTATTTTTATGCTTTTGAGAAAATAATTGTCGTCCAAATAATATTTCTTTCTGGTCAATTTATTCTGTTAAGTTCGTGCTCTCAATGATGAGTGTAATAGTTGAAATTAGATTAAGTGAAAAATTGTTAAATGATTTTGTAATAGATGTAAACTTGCTAACTGGATTTTTTTTTTGAAAACCGAAAGTCTAGATAAGCACTCAAATAGGTATATTATGATAATAAATAAGGCAGGTCTGGGCACTGAATAAATTTATTACGAAAATCTTTCAATGTCGAAATATTGATGAATACGATCGTTGAATTTTAAAATTTTTCTTAGACTCTAATTTATTATTATTTGTAATAATATGACATATAATAATATTTTTGCAGTGACATCTATTTTAATACAACGTAACAAATACAACGACTCATTTTTGATTTGGAATTGTTGATATTTTGTACATTTCTATTAGGGCATCCAATCCCGGACACTTTTTCTGATCCCGGGATTGACTTTTTCAATCCCGGGATTTCGTGTTTAAAATTATCAAAAAAAAATTTTTTAGACAATATTTACCACGATAAACCGTGTTAATGAAGTCACGGAAAAAATATTGCGAATGTTCGAAAAATCCCGTGAAAAAGCTTTTTTAATTCATATAAAATAGGATGATAGATACTCTGGGTAGCTATATTCCTAAAACGCATAAAGGAACATAATACTTAGTTATACAATGATTTCATTTATTTACAATTAAAATACAAAATAATACAAAATATATTAATTATGAGCACGTGCAATCACATAAAAAAATATTTACTTATTTTTGAAATAAGTCTCTCTCATTCGATTTTTTTAGGTGCTGAGAGTGTTGTTGTTTGTTGGACTCGAATAAATTTGACGCGATGTCAATAATATTTGATTTAATTAATTACATTTATACAGAAAAGAGTTTTGTAAATACAAAGAAACCTGGTATAATAACGCAAAAAGTCTTAAGTTAATAAAATACTAGGTAGGTATATCACGAATTCTCTTAATTACATATAAAATTATTTTAATATGTGAATACAAATATTTTACATTCAGAAATTTTAGAAGTCACCTAATTATATAATAAAATAAACAATTATATTGTAATTATGTCGTATTAAAATGTTGCTTAAATTATCAATGCTTAGATATTACCTATATTAAAATCATATTATAAATTGAATTCATCTGAACATGTAGAACTTCAGGACATCCACCTTTTATTTTTAATTCTCACTTTTAACACTCGATCTTTCTCGCAAAAAGTATATCCAAACATAATATTCATGGTAATTTGCGCGCTTATTGTCGTCGAAAGTTTTTTATTTAAAATTTTATTAAAGATAGTCTTAATGATTCAAAATTAAATTACAGTATATGCAAAAACATCACCAGGTGCAGGTGTTCATATAAAAAATGATTGCAAAGGATAATGCCAACATTGCAACCCCGAATTCGTAGTTACGGAAGTTATCAGTTTGTTGATAAAGATACTCAGATGATATACATCCTCAGTTCGATCGGTACCCGATTAGCAAAATCCGACGAATACCAAGCAATCTAGACCATCTCCGGGAGCACTGCATCTTCAGCTCGATCGATTCCCGATTAGTACGGTTAGTTATTAGTTTGTTGACATAGATCAGGTGTCTCCTAATTTTTGAGACTAACGGCCAGACTGACTTCTTCACTAAGTCCCAAGGGCCAAGGCCTAGCTAGCTCATCATACCAACATACTGTGGTTTTAAATTACGCACAAATTTCGGTTGGTACTTACGGGAAAGTTTCAAGGACATTTCATTCCAGCGGAGATAGCCGACAAGGATAAAACCAGCTTCTGCCTGATTTATATAATCACATTAAGTCCTTTTGACAAAAAAATCGTTCAACAGGTGCATTAATTTGCTCGTGGCTTTTTTCCGCTTTCTACACTGCTAAGCTGTGCTAAATAACTGTTAATACGGCCAGCTACCGCGGGCCTGGTTGTTGGTCTCCAAGCTAGCGGGCCGTAGCTTGGAGATCCCTGATATGTAATAGATTGGAAGTAAGGAACTTTTATTCGATATCGTATGACCTATTACATCTATGTATGCTTGATGCCAACACAAAATATTTACAGAAGCGTTCCTGTTTTTATGTGTGAAGTTAAACTTTCGATGTTAAACACATATCTATATGTGCGTCTGGACTCAATATGTTGAGGAAACAATGAAAAATATCATATTAAACAGTTAATTCTCAATTTTCCCCATTTTCGCAACACCAACCATAAACTTGTGTTTCTGATAAATTAAATTAATTCGGTTTAACTTTTGATTTCAGATCACTGCAAACAGTAGACTTCGCATCATCTGAGCTTATGGTGGAAAGAGGCGGCACGGATAAACGAAAAACGAGGATAATCCGAACTATGGTTTTTTCTTTCTAACTTTTCTACATAATATTATACATCTCCGGGAGCACTGCATTTTCAGCTCGATCGGTTCCCGATTTTTACGGTTACTTGTCAGTTTGTTGATATAGATCAGGTGTCTCCAAATTTTAAAGTCTAACGGCCAGACTGACTCCTTCACTAAGTCCCAAGGGCCAAGGCCTAGCTAGCTCATCATACCAACATACTGTGGTTTTAAACTACGCACAAATTTCGGTTGGTACTTACGGGAATGTTTCAAGGACATTTCATTCCAGCGGAGATAGCCGACAAGGATAAAACCAGCTTCTGCCTGATTTATACAATCACATTAAGTCCTTTTGACAAAAAAATCGTTCAACAGGTGCATTAATTTGCTCGTGGCTTTTTTCCGCTCTCTACACTGCTCAGCTGTGCTAAATAACTGTTAATACGGCCAGCTACCGCGGGCCCGGTTGTTGGTCTCCAAGCTAGCGGGCCGTAGCTTGGAGATCCCTGATATGTAATAGATTGGAAGTAAGGAACTTTTATTCGATATCGTATGACCTATAACATCTATGTATGCTTGATGCCAACACAAAATATTTACAGAAATGTTCCTGTTTTTATTTGTGAAGTTAAACATTCGGTGTTAAACACATATCTATATGTGCGTCTGGACTCAATATGTTGAGGAAACAATGAAAAATATCATATTAAACAGTTGATTCTCAATTTTCCCGGTTTTCGCAACACCAACCATAAACTTGTGTTTCTGATAAATTTAATTAATTCGGTTTAACTGTTGATTTCAGATCACTGCAAACAGTAGACTTCGCATCATCTGAGCTTATGGTGGAAAGAGGCGGCACGGATAAACAAAAACGAGGATAATCCGAATTATGGTTTTTTCTTTCTAACTTTTCTACATAATATTATACATCTCCGGGAGCACTGCATCCTCAACTTGATCGGTTCCCGATAAGTTCGGTTAGTTATCAGTTTGTTGATATAGAACAGGTGTCTCCAAATTTTTAAGTCTAACGGCCAGACTGACTCCTTCACTAAGTCCCAAGGGCCAAGGCCTAGCTAGCTCATCATACCAACATACTGTGGTTTTAAACTACGCACAAATTTCGGTTGGTACTTACGGGAATGTTTCAAGGACATTTCATTCCAGCGGAGATAGCCGACAAGGATAAAACCAGCTTCTGCCTGATTTATACAATCACATTAAGTCCTTTTGACAAAAAAATCGTTCGACAGGTGCATTAATTTGCTCGTGGCTTTTTTCCGCTCTCTACACTGCTCAGCTGTGCTAAATAACTGTTAATACGGCCAGCTACCGCGGGCCCGGTTGTTGGTCGCCAAGCTAGCGGGCCGTAGCTTGGAGATCCCTGATATGTAATAGATTGGAAGTAAGGAACTTTTATTCGATATCGTATGACCTATTACATCTATGTATGCTTGATGCCAACACAAAATATTTACAGAAATGTTCCTGTTTTTATTTGTGAAGTTAAACATTCGGTGTTAAACACATATCTATATGTGCGTCTGGACTCAATATGTTGAGGAAACAATGAAAAATATCATATTAAACAGTTGATTCTCAATTTTCCCGGTTTTCGCAACACCAACCATAAACTTGTGTTTCTGATATATTAAATTAATTCGGCTTAACTTTTGATTTCAGATCACTGCAAACAGTAGACTTCGCATCATCTGAGCTTATGGTGGAAAGAGGCGGCACGGATAAACGAAAAACGAGGATAATCCGAACTATGGTTTTTTCTTTCTAACTTTTCTACATAATATTATACATTTCTTAAGCAGACAATTGTTTTAACAAGTTAAATAGTCATTATTTATTAAGTAAATCTGTGATCACACGTGTGTCGCACATTCAATTTATATGGTCCATTTTAATATATTTGAGATCAGAGCACCTCCTGGCTAATTATGACGAGCATTTCTGAATGTTTCAACAGATTCGCTCTTATGCGTGGCCTTTTTAGAGACGAAACGCAGTGGAACGGCGTTACAGCACCTTTTTCGTGGTATTTTTAAAGTCAGAAATTTGAGCTTCTTGCACGTGTCTAAGCCAGGTCCATCGTCGATTATTTATTTTGGACGCAATAAAGGGCTGGTCTGTCTGACGAAAAAAAATTGTTTCGACGGAGTGACGTCATATCGACCTATACTCAAATCCTGCGGATCCCTGCCAATCGAAACCATCCCTGCTGGAGCACCGCATCCTCGGTTAGATCGGTTCCCGATTAGTGAAATCTTACGGATCCCTGGCAATCGAAACCATCCCTGCTGGAGTAACGTATCCTAGTTAGATCGGTTCCCGATTAGTGAAATCGTACGGATACCCAGCAATCGAAGCCACATCTGCTGGAACACTGCTTCCTCAGCTAGATAGGTTCCCGATTAGTGAAATCGTACTGATACCGAGCAATCGAGGCCATCTCTGGGAGCGCTGCATCCTCAGTTCGATCGGTTCCCGATTAGTAAAATCCGACGGATATCAAGCAATCGAGACCATCTCCGGGAGCACTGCATCCTCAGCTCGATCGGTTCCCGATTAGTACGGTTACTTATCAGTTTGTTGATAAAGATCAGGTGTCTCCAAATTTTTAAGTCTAACGGCCAGACTGACTCCTTCACTAAGTCCCAAGGGCCAAGGCCTAGCTAGCTCATCATACCAACATACTGTGGTTTTAAACTACGCACAAATTTCGGTTGGTACTTACGGGAATGTTTCAAGGACATTTCATTCCAGCGGAGATAGCCGACAAGGATAAAAACAGCTTCTGCCTGATTTATACAATCACATTAAGTCCTTTTGACAAAAAAATCGTTCAACAGGTGCATTAATTTGCTCGTGGCTTTTTTCCGCTCTCTACACTGCTCAGCTGTGCTAAATAACTGTTAATACGGCCAGCTACCGCGGGCCCGGTTGTTGGTCTCCAAGCTAGCGGGCCGTAGCTTGGAGATCCCTGATATGTAATAGATTGGAAGTAAGGAACTTTTATTCGATATCGTATGACCTATAACATCTATGTATGCTTGATGCCAACACAAAATATTTACAGAAATGTTCCTGTTTTTATTTGTGAAGTTAAACATTCGGTGTTAAACACATATCTATATGTGCGTCTGGACTCAATATGTTGAGGAAACAATGAAAAATATCATATTAAACAGTTGATTCTCAATTTTCCCGGTTTTCGCAACACCAACCATAAACTTGTGTTTCTGATAAATTTAATTAATTCGGTTTAACTGTTGATTTCAGATCACTGCAAACAGTAGACTTCGCATCATCTGAGCTTATGGTGGAAAGAGGCGGCACGGATAAACAAAAACGAGGATAATCCGAATTATGGTTTTTTCTTTCTAACTTTTCTACATAATATTATACATCTCCGGGAGCACTGCATCCTCAACTTGATCGGTTCCCGATAAGTTCGCTTAGTTATCAGTTTGTTGATATAGAACAGGTGTCTCCAAATTTTTAAGTCTAACGGCCAGACTGACTCCTTCACTAAGTCCCAAGGGCCAAGGCCTAGCTAGCTCATCATACCAACATACTGTGGTTTTAAACTACGCACAAATTTCGGTTGGTACTTACGGGAATGTTTCAAGGACATTTCATTCCAGCGGAGATAGCCGACAAGGATAAAACCAGCTTCTGCCTGATTTATACAATCACATTAAGTCCTTTTGACAAAAAAATCGTTCGACAGGTGCATTAATTTGCTCGTGGCTTTTTTCCGCTCTCTACACTGCTCAGCTGTGCTAAATAACTGTTGATACGGCCAGCTACCGCGGGCCCGGTTGTTGGTCGCCAAGCTAGCGGGCCGTAGCTTGGAGATCCCTGATATGTAATAGATTGGAAGTAAGGAACTTTTATTCGATATCGTATGACCTATAACATCTATGTATGCTTGATGCCAACACAAAATATTTACAGAAATGTTCCTGTTTTTATTTGTGAAGTTAAACATTCGGTGTTAAACACATATCTATATGTGCGTCTGGACTCAATATGTTGAGGAAACAATGAAAAATATCATATTAAACAGTTGATTCTCAATTTTCCCGGTTTTCGCAACACCAACCATAAACTTGTGTTTCTGATATATTAAATTAATTCGGCTTAACTTTTGATTTCAGATCACTGCAAACAGTAGACTTCGCATCATCTGAGCTTATGGTGGAAAGAGGCGGCACGGATAAACGAAAAACGAGGATAATCCGAACTATGGTTTTTTCTTTCTAACTTTTCTACATAATATTATACATTTCTTAAGCAGACAATTGTTTTAACAAGTTAAATAGTCATTATTTATTAAGTAAATCTGTGATCACACGTGTGTCGCACATTCAATTTATATGGTCCATTTTAATATATTTGAGATCAGAGCACCTCCTGGCTAATTATGACGAGCATTTCTGAATGTTTCAACAGATTCGCTCTTATGCGTGGCCTTTTTAGAGACGAAACGCAGTGGAACGGCGTTACAGCACCTTTTTCGTGGTATTTTTAAAGTCAGAAATTTGAGCTTCTTGCACGTGTCTAAGCCAGGTCCATCGTCGATTATTTATTTTGGACGCAATAAAGGGCTGGTCTGTCTGACGAAAAAAAATTGTTTCGACGGAGTGACGTCATATCGACCTATACTCAAATCCTGCGGATCCCTGCCAATCGAAACCATCCCTGCTGGAGCACCGCATCCTCGGTTAGATCGGTTCCCGATTAGTGAAATCTTACGGATCCCTGGCAATCGAAACCATCCCTGCTGGAGTAACGTATCCTAGTTAGATCGGTTCCCGATTAGTGAAATCGTACGGATACCCAGCAATCGAAGCCACATCTGCTGGAACACTGCTTCCTCAGCTAGATAGGTTCCCGATTAGTGAAATCGTACTGATACCGAGCAATCGAGGCCATCTCTGGGAGCGCTGCATCCTCAGTTCGATCGGTTCCCGATTAGTAAAATCCGACGGATATCAAGCAATCGAGACCATCTCCGGGAGCACTGCATCCTCAGCTCGATCGGTTCCCGATTAGTACGGTTACTTATCAGTTTGTTGATAAAGATCAGGTGTCTCCAAATTTTTAAGTCTAACGGCCAGACTGACTCCTTCACTAAGTCCCAAGGGCCAAGGCCTAGCTAGCTCATCATACCAACATACTGTGGTTTTAAACTACGCACAAATTTCGGTTGGTACTTACGGGAATGTTTCAAGGACATTTCATTCCAGCGGAGATAGCCGACAAGGATAAAAACAGCTTCTGCCTGATTTATACAATCACATTAAGTCCTTTTGACAAAAAAATCGTTCAACAGGTGCATTAATTTGCTCGTGGCTTTTTTCCGCTCTCTACACTGCTCAGCTGTGCTAAATAACTGTTAATACGGCCAGCTACCGCGGGCCCGGTTGTTGGTCTCCAAGCTAGCGGGCCGTAGCTTGGAGATCCCTGATATGTAATAGATTGGAAGTAAGGAACTTTTATTCGATATCGTATGACCTATAACATCTATGTATGCTTGATGCCAACACAAAATATTTACAGAAATGTTCCTGTTTTTATTTGTGAAAATAAACATTCGGTGTTAAACACATATCTATATGTGCGTCTGGACTCAATATGTTGAGGAAACAATGAAAAATATCATATTAAACAGTTGATTCTCAATTTTCCCGGTTTTCGCAACACCAACCATAAACTTGTGTTTCTGATATATTAAATTAATTCGGCTTAACTTTTGATTTCAGATCACTGCAAACAGTAGACTTCGCATCATCTGAGCTTATGGTGGAAAGAGGCGGCACGGATAAACGAAAAACGAGGATAATCCGAACTATGGTTTTTTCTTTCTAACTTTTCTACATAATATTATACATTTCTTAAGCAGACAATTGTTTTAACAAGTTAAATAGTCATTATTTATTAAGTAAATCTGTGATCACACGTGTGTCGCACATTCAATTTATATGGTCCATTTTAATATATTTGAGATCAGAGCACCTCCTGGCTAATTATGACGAGCATTTCTGAATGTTTCAACAGATTCGCTCTTATGCGTGGCCTTTTTAGAGACGAAACGCAGTGGAACGGCGTTACAGCACCTTTTTCGTGGTATTTTTAAAGTCAGAAATTTGAGCTTCTTGCACGTGTCTAAGCCAGGTCCATCGTCGATTATTTATTTTGGACGCAATAAAGGGCTGGTCTGTCTGACGAAAAAAAATTGTTTCGACGGAGTGACGTCATATCGACCTATACTCAAATCCTGCGGATCCCTGCCAATCGAAACCATCCCTGCTGGAGCACCGCATCCTCGGTTAGATCGGTTCCCGATTAGTGAAATCTTACGGATCCCTGGCAATCGAAACCATCCCTGCTGGAGTAACGTATCCTAGTTAGATCGGTTCCCGATTAGTGAAATCGTACGGATACCCAGCAATCGAAGCCACATCTGCTGGAACACTGCTTCCTCAGCTAGATAGGTTCCCGATTAGTGAAATCGTACTGATACCGAGCAATCGAGGCCATCTCTGGGAGCGCTGCATCCTCAGTTCGATCGGTTCCCGATTAGTAAAATCCGACGGATATCAAGCAATCGAGACCATCTCCGGGAGCACTGCATCCTCAGCTCGATCGGTTCCCGATTAGTACGGTTACTTATCAGTTTGTTGATAAAGATCAGGTGTCTCCAAATTTTTAAGTCTAACGGCCAGACTGACTCCTTCACTAAGTCCCAAGGGCCAAGGCCTAGCTAGCTCATCATACCAACATACTGTGGTTTTAAACTACGCACAAATTTCGGTTGGTACTTACGGGAATGTTTCAAGGACATTTCATTCCAGCGGAGATAGCCGACAAGGATAAAAACAGCTTCTGCCTGATTTATACAATCACATTAAGTCCTTTTGACAAAAAAATCGTTCAACAGGTGCATTAATTTGCTCGTGGCTTTTTTCCGCTCTCTACACTGCTCAGCTGTGCTAAATAACTGTTAATACGGCCAGCTACCGCGGGCCCGGTTGTTGGTCTCCAAGCTAGCGGGCCGTAGCTTGGAGATCCCTGATATGTAATAGATTGGAAGTAAGGAACTTTTATTCGATATCGTATGACCTATAACATCTATGTATGCTTGATGCCAACACAAAATATTTACAGAAATGTTCCTGTTTTTTTTGTGAAGTTAAACATTCGGTGTTAAACACATATCTATATGTGCGTCTGGACTCAATATGTTGAGGAAACAATGAAAAATATCATATTAAACAGTTGATTCTCAATTTTCCCGGTTTTCGCAACACCAACCATAAACTTGTGTTTCTGATAAATTTAATTAATTAGGTTTAACTGTTGATTTCAGATCACTGCAAACAGTAGACTTCGCATCATCTGAGCTTATGGTGGAAAGAGGCGGCACGGATAAACAAAAACGAGGATAATCCGAATTATGGTTTTTTCTTTCTAACTTTTCTACATAATATTAAACATCTCCGGGAGCACTGCATCCTCAGCTCCATCGGTTCCCGATTTTTACGGTAAGTTATCATTTTGTTAATATAGATCAGGTGTCTCCAAATTTTTAAGTCTAACGGCCAGACTGACTCCTTCACTAAGTCCCAAGGGCCAAGGCCTAGCTAGCTCATCATACCAACATACTGTGGTTTTAAACTACGCACAAATTTCGGTTGGTACTTACGGGAATGTTTCAAGGACATTTCATTCCAGCGGAGATAGCCGACAAGGATAAAACCAGCTTCTGCCTGATTTATACAATCACATTAAGTCCTTTTGACAAAAAAATCGTTCGACAGGTGCATTAATTTGCTCGTGGCTTTTTTCCGCTCTCTACACTGCTCAGCTGTGCTAAATAACTGTTGATACGGCCAGCTACCGCGGGCCCGGTTGTTGGTCGCCAAGCTAGCGGGCCGTAGCTTGGAGATCCCTGATATGTAATAGATTGGAAGTAAGGAACTTTTATTCGATATCGTATGACCTATAACATCTATGTATGCTTGATGCCAACACAAAATATTTACAGAAATGTTCCTGTTTTTATTTGTGAAAATAAACATTCGGTGTTAAACACATATCTATATGTGCGTCTGGACTCAATATGTTGAGGAAACAATGAAAAATATCATATTAAACAGTTGATTCTCAATTTTCCCGGTTTTCGCAACACCAACCATAAACTTGTGTTTCTGATATATTAAATTAATTCGGCTTAACTTTTGATTTCAGATCACTGCAAACAGTAGACTTCGCATCATCTGAGCTTATGGTGGAAAGAGGCGGCACGGATAAACGAAAAACGAGGATAATCCGAACTATGGTTTTTTCTTTCTAACTTTTCTACATAATATTATACATTTCTTAAGCAGACAATTGTTTTAACAAGTTAAATAGTCATTATTTATTAAGTAAATCTGTGATCACACGTGTGTCGCACATTCAATTTATATGGTCCATTTTAATATATTTGAGATCAGAGCACCTCCTGGCTAATTATGACGAGCATTTCTGAATGTTTCAACAGATTCGCTCTTATGCGTGGCCTTTTTAGAGACGAAACGCAGTGGAACGGCGTTACAGCACCTTTTTCGTGGTATTTTTAAAGTCAGAAATTTGAGCTTCTTGCACGTGTCTAAGCCAGGTCCATCGTCGATTATTTATTTTGGACGCAATAAAGGGCTGGTCTGTCTGACGAAAAAAAATTGTTTCGACGGAGTGACGTCATATCGACCTATACTCAAATCCTGCGGATCCCTGCCAATCGAAACCATCCCTGCTGGAGCACCGCATCCTCGGTTAGATCGGTTCCCGATTAGTGAAATCTTACGGATCCCTGGCAATCGAAACCATCCCTGCTGGAGTAACGTATCCTAGTTAGATCGGTTCCCGATTAGTGAAATCGTACGGATACCCAGCAATCGAAGCCACATCTGCTGGAACACTGCTTCCTCAGCTAGATAGGTTCCCGATTAGTGAAATCGTACTGATACCGAGCAATCGAGGCCATCTCTGGGAGCGCTGCATCCTCAGTTCGATCGGTTCCCGATTAGTAAAATCCGACGGATATCAAGCAATCGAGACCATCTCCGGGAGCACTGCATCCTCAGCTCGATCGGTTCCCGATTAGTACGGTTACTTATCAGTTTGTTGATAAAGATCAGGTGTCTCCAAATTTTTAAGTCTAACGGCCAGACTGACTCCTTCACTAAGTCCCAAGGGCCAAGGCCTAGCTAGCTCATCATACCAACATACTGTGGTTTTAAACTACGCACAAATTTCGGTTGGTACTTACGGGAATGTTTCAAGGACATTTCATTCCAGCGGAGATAGCCGACAAGGATAAAAACAGCTTCTGCCTGATTTATACAATCACATTAAGTCCTTTTGACAAAAAAATCGTTCAACAGGTGCATTAATTTGCTCGTGGCTTTTTTCCGCTCTCTACACTGCTCAGCTGTGCTAAATAACTGTTAATACGGCCAGCTACCGCGGGCCCGGTTGTTGGTCTCCAAGCTAGCGGGCCGTAGCTTGGAGATCCCTGATATGTAATAGATTGGAAGTAAGGAACTTTTATTCGATATCGTATGACCTATTACATCTATGTATGCTTGATGCCAACACAAAATATTTACAGAAATGTTCCTGTTTTTATTTGTGAAGTTAAACATTCGGTGTTAAACACATATCTATATGTGCGTCTGGACTCAATATGTTGAGGAAACAATGAAAAATATCATATTAAACAGTTGATTCTCAATTTTCCCGGTTTTCGCAACACCAACCATAAACTTGTGTTTCTGATAAATTTAATTAATTAGGTTTAACTGTTGATTTCAGATCACTGCAAACAGTAGACTTCGCATCATCTGAGCTTATGGTGGAAAGAGGCGGCACGGATAAACAAAAACGAGGATAATCCGAATTATGGTTTTTTCTTTCTAACTTTTCTACATAATATTATACATCTCCGGGAGCACTGCATCCTCAACTTGATCGGTTCCCGATAAGTTCGGTTAGTTATCAGTTTGTTGATATAGAACAGGTGTCTCCAAATTTTTAAGTCTAACGGCCAGACTGACTCCTTCACTAAGTCCCAAGGGCCAAGGCCTAGCTAGCTCATCATACCAACATACTGTGGTTTTAAACTACGCACAAATTTCGGTTGGTACTTACGGGAATGTTTCAAGGACATTTCATTCCAGCGGAGATAGCCGACAAGGATAAAACCAGCTTCTGCCTGATTTATACAATCACATTAAGTCCTTTTGACAAAAAAATCGTTCGACAGGTGCATTAATTTGCTCGTGGCTTTTTTCCGCTCTCTACACTGCTCAGCTGTGCTAAATAACTGTTGATACGGCCAGCTACCGCGGGCCCGGTTGTTGGTCGCCAAGCTAGCGGGCCGTAGCTTTGAGATCCCTGATATGTAATAGATTAGAAGTAAGGAACTTTTATTCGATATCGTATGACCTATTACATCTATGTATGCTTGATGCCAACACAAAATATTTACAGAAATGTTCCTGTTTTTATTTGTGAAGTTAAACATTCGGTGTTAAACACATATCTATATGTGCGTCTGGACTCAATATGTTGAGGAAACAATGAAAAATATCATATTAAACAGTTGATTCTCAATTTTCCCGGTTTTCGCAACACCAACCATAAACTTGTGTTTCTGATAAATTTAATTAATTAGGTTTAACTGTTGATTTCAGATCACTGCAAACAGTAGACTTCGCATCATCTGAGCTTATGGTGGAAAGAGGCGGCACGGATAAACAAAAACGAGGATAATCCGAATTATGGTTTTTTCTTTCTAACTTTTCTACATAATATTATACATCTCCGGGAGCACTGCATCCTCAACTTGATCGGTTCCCGATAAGTTCGGT
Source organism: Himalopsyche phryganea (assembly GCA_022494535.1). Lineage (NCBI taxonomy): Eukaryota > Metazoa > Arthropoda > Insecta > Trichoptera > Rhyacophilidae > Himalopsyche > Himalopsyche phryganea. Next base: position 12,775,498 of record JAGVSL010000001.1, on the reverse strand, counting down.
TAGTTATCAGTTTGTTGATATAGAACAGGTGTCTCCAAATTTTTAAGTCTAACGGCCAGACTGACTCCTTCACTAAGTCCCAAGGGCCAAGGCCTAGCTAGCTCATCATACAACATACTGTGGTTTTAAACTACGCACAAATTTCGGTTGGTACTTACGGGAATGTTTCAAGGACATTTCATTCCAGCGGAGATAGCAGACAAGGATAAAACCAGCTTCTGCCTGATTTATACAATCACATTAAGTCCTTTTGACAAAAAAATCGTTCGACAGGTGCATTAATTTGCTCGTGGCTTTTTTCCGCTCTCTACACTGCTCAGCTGTGCTAAATAACTGTTGATACGGCCAGCTACCGCGGGCCCGGTTATTGGTCGCCAAGCTAGCGGGCCGTAGCTTGGAGATCCCTGATATGTAATAGATTGGAAGTAAGGAACTTTTATTCGATATCGTATGACCTATAACATCTATGTATGCTTGATGCCAACACAAAATATTTACAGAAATGTTCCTGTTTTTATTTGTGAAGTTAAACATTCGGTGTTAAACACATATCTATATGTGCGTCTGGACTCAATATGTTGAGGAAACAATGAAAAATATCATATTAAACAGTTGATTCTCAATTTTCCCGGTTTTCGCAACACCAACCATAAACTTGTGTTTCTGATATATTAAATTAATTCGGCTTAACTTTTGATTTCAGATCACTGCAAACAGTAGACTTCGCATCATCTGAGCTTATGGTGGAAAGAGGCGGCACGGATAAACGAAAAACGAGGATAATCCGAACTATGGTTTTTTCTTTCTAACTTTTCTACATAATATTATACATTTCTTAAGCAGACAATTGTTTTAACAAGTTAAATAGTCATTATTTATTAAGTAAATCTGTGATCACACGTGTGTCGCACATTCAATTTATATGGTCCATTTTAATATATTTGAGATCAGAGCACCTCCTGGCTAATTATGACGAGCATTTCTGAATGTTTCAACAGATTCGCTCTTATGCGTGGCCTTTTTAGAGACGAAACGCAGTGGAACGGCGTTACAGCACCTTTTTCGTGGTATTTTTAAAGTCAGAAATTTGAGCTTCTTGCACGTGTCTAAGCCAGGTCCATCGTCGATTATTTATTTTGGACGCAATAAAGGGCTGGTCTGTCTGACGAAAAAAAATTGTTTCGACGGAGTGACGTCATATCGACCTATACTCAAATCCTGCGGATCCCTGCCAATCGAAACCATCCCTGCTGGAGCACCGCATCCTCGGTTAGATCGGTTCCCGATTAGTGAAATCTTACGGATCCCTGGCAATCGAAACCATCCCTGCTGGAGTAACGTATCCTAGTTAGATCGGTTCCCGATTAGTGAAATCGTACGGATACCCAGCAATCGAAGCCACATCTGCTGGAACACTGCTTCCTCAGCTAGATAGGTTCCCGATTAGTGAAATCGTACTGATACCGAGCAATCGAGGCCATCTCTGGGAGCGCTGCATCCTCAGTTCGATCGGTTCCCGATTAGTAAAATCCGACGGATATCAAGCAATCGAGACCATCTCCGGGAGCACTGCATCCTCAGCTCGATCGGTTCCCGATTAGTACGGTTACTTATCAGTTTGTTGATAAAGATCAGGTGTCTCCAAATTTTTAAGTCTAACGGCCAGACTGACTCCTTCACTAAGTCCCAAGGGCCAAGGCCTAGCTAGCTCATCATACCAACATACTGTGGTTTTAAACTACGCACAAATTTCAGTTGGTACTTACGGGAATGTTTCAAGGACATTTCATTCCAGCGGAGATAGCCGACAAGGATAAAACCAGCTTCTGCCTGATTTATACAATCACATTAAGTCCTTTTGACAAAAAAATCGTTCAACAGGTGCATTAATTTGCTCGTGGCTTTTTTCCGCTCTCTACACTGCTCAGCTGTGCCAAATAACTGTCAATACGGCCAGCTACCGTGGGCCCGGTTGTTGGTCTCCAAGCTATCGGGCCGTGGCTTGGAGATCCCTATATGTAATAGATTGGAAGTAAGGAACTTTTATTCGATATCGTATGACCTATAACATCTATGTACTATGTGATTTATTATATATAGTATACAAATTCCCAATTAATTAATTATGATGGATACCTAAGAAAGCTATTTTAAATATATGCAGAAGTGTACTAGCTGCCATAATTCTGTACGTTTATTCAAAGTCATTTTAAATTGGTGAGGAAAAAGACTGTAAGCTGCTTAACTACATTGTTTACATACAAAAAAACGTAACCAACAATTCAATGGTTTTCTTAAATAACTTATTAAATTAATATTATAGTGGGTATACAAAACGCCAGGTTATTAGTCTTCATGCAACTCAATGTTGTGTATATTTAATATTTTGATTTTGGCCGAAAATCATTAAAAAAACGTTATTCGTGGCTCCTGTAAAATTTGCTATGTGTGTGTTACGTCCTTTTTCCTTTCCACAGTCGATATGTACAAGTCGGCAAGAAAGACATAATATGCCGTCATCTATATTTTAGGTTGTTAGAAATTCAATATGTGTATTGTTTGACACGTTTTCCTATAACTGTAATTAAGTATATATTATATACAATTGTCATGGGAATCATATATTCCAGACTGATGATCTATCGGTGTGGCGAGATTGTTATAAACAGCCTTACAGACCATATGAAAAACATCATAGATTAGTGATGTTGACTTTATAATCAACTTTCATATTATTCAAATGATATTTCGGTTCTTAAATAGTCTTAGATCCAGCCCCAAGCTACACTGTCGGTAGTTCTGAGCTCTGGGGCTGAATTCTTCTAAAGGTTTCTATTCATTGTTGCGCAATGAAATAAAATCCAGGTCAAAACTTATTCATTAATTAAAACGAATACGGAGGGATAATACGCGATAATGCCTCTTATGGCAATCACTCTCCTTCCCATAGGTTACAAAATACTTTCTTATATGGTATGTGCTAGGCTGACACCGTACGTAAACTCGTTTGTTGGTGATTATCAATGTGGATCTCTTGGAGGATTGGATGGCGAGCCGCCTGTTCTGTTTAAAATATAATTTACTAATCCTCCATTATTGCTAATGGTTTTATTGATTTCTAATGGAGGATTAGTAAATAACATTTTAAACAGAACAGGGGGCTCACCATTATTAAATTTATTCCCTTTGGGTTTTTCACATCCAGGTGCCAGTAATTGATTTGTTTATAGTGTAACAATGTTTATAGCTTACCCCCTTCCACACGTCCAGTAGAATGTTATAAAACCCACCCCCACCCTTTTAAGAATAAAATCATCGTTTACCTCAGAAGTAAATAACTATACGATACGGTTAGTCTGAAGATGCTTCTTAAAGAGGCGAAACGCGTCACGTTAGTGATAAATCAAGTGGAATAACTAAGTTATCAATTTTTAATTTAATTTTATATTGAAAATTAACTTCCACGAAGTTACCGCCGAATCCATAGAAAAAAATAGACAATATGAGAAGACCCCGGATCGAAGACAGGCGAACGGCTGGTTATCCAAAGTTCTGGAAGGGCTGTGATCTCAGACAAACACCATTTCAAATACGGTTCAAAACTTATTTATTTTCCATCCAAGATGCAGTGGTTTACATTACACAAATATATAATTCCTAACACATAAAATTGATTCTACATTTACATTTACTTAGCAACTGAATTTACTTTAAATTATAATGCAAATGGCACGACAAACGATTTTAAATTAAGTCCAACGCAAACCAAAACACAAACAACTCGGCATCGTCACCTCCGCCGCAACTCGCCCGGCTCGACGGATCGTAATCGACTGTGTACAAATACAATTAAAAAACTCCCTGCATCGTCGGAGCTACCCCTTTCCGTCAGAATGGACTCGTCCAGCGGGCGTACCCGGCGGCTATTGAACGCTTGGTAACAAGAAAGGGCCGATTCTGCGAATTATTGCTGTTGCCGCTGAATGATTTCAGTTCTGGACACTAATGACACTTATACTTAACAAAAACCAGGGTGTGTCAAATATTATGATTAATGTTCTTTAATTTTCCTTCATCTAAATATATGAAAAAACAGTCAGGTTACATCTTTATGCTACATAATCTTCTAGGTTATATAAATATAGCCACTGTATAATAATAAAATCTGTAACTAACATTCCAACAAAATTTCATGCAAATTTTGAACTAGTGCTGTCAATGCTACAGCAGTGGGAGAAGTTTAGTCAAATGTAATCTACACTAAATAATTGATGCTCGTAATTGTGTGAAGAGTATCATTTCTTGTACTCCAAAGTTATCATCATTTGGCGGAAGCTCAACTAAATGGAGGCATTTGGCTTGAAATCATTTTATAAGAAATAAAATAAAAAATATAATAGACAATATTTCTATTCAGTTGAAGCTAATTCAAAGGCATTTTATCGGAATACTGAATACAATGAACATTTTAATTTTTTTGTTTATATATATTTTAATTCAATTGTGTTTACTTTACTTATCTTATTAAGAAACTAAAAAAACAGTTTAGTTTCAGACAAAGAAAAACTGAAATATAGCAAAATGATCTCCCAGAACTAATTTTATATTAGCAACCGTTTAAACGCCTAGTGAGAATTAATTCGTTTACGTCGCGTCCGCAGTGCACTGGTCAACGTTATTGACTTTGGTTACAGATGTCTCAGGTTCAAATCCTGGTATGGACAGTTTCAGAAATTGATTTTTCAATCGATTTATGTTGTTTGTAGGCATGGATTATTGTGTCTAGAATTCCCTCCCACCCAACCGATCCTAAAAACAGGGTGTAGCAAGAGCGATTAACTAACCACAACTCCTGTCCAAACCCTATCCTTCTATCCCTACTCTCTTCAAAAATGAGAGGTTTAGCAACTAAGTTAATTAACTTATGGATGCTTTCATCCAACTTACGTACAACACGACCAGAAAAATAATTTTGCTTGATCGTCCGATGCATTGATTCGCAATACATATTTGAATTAATTTCGGTATTTTTTCGATGACAGTATGCCCATAAATAAAAGCTACGTGCATGTTTTTAAAAAATAATTGGCAAAATCTATAGTTTCAACATCATCTAAAAAAGGAAAGATGATAACATTTTGTAAAAAAATTCTGCATTTAATTCTACATGTATGGCTGAGATGTTTGTATACTTCCTGTCTTTTAATTGTATTTATTATTAAAGGTAACTTTGATCGCCATGCTCGATCAACATGCCAAGTGCATAGTTACCTATGCAAAACCGGTCCATTTACACATGACCAAGCAGAATAAAGCTGCTCTCTAACATCATGAAAACTTTAGCATTAATGGTGCTCGCTTAGTCTGAAACTGCCTAGAAAAAACGTGTAGGAGTTATGGTGTTCTCTCTGTTGCTATAGAGATGTGCAACAGGAAATCCTTCTCTGAAATCATCTACTACCATTATAGTGCTTAATTTAAGCCCATAAGGATTTGTGCCGTGAGTAGAATCAACGCAAATAACTCCGTTGTCACCAAACTTCTTCAAGAGCATGGATTGGTAATTATCCATAAAAGCCAACATTAAATCTTCTTGAGGAAAATTTTCAAATTCACTATTTTCTTTTTTATACAAAATTACCCACTCTGGATGATCAAGAACCCATAAATCTACACTAAAGAAACTTAATATTTCAATATTTTGAATGTCTTTGTTGTCCAACTAATTTATTCTTGTAAATTAATTTTTAACTGATCTAGTGTTTTCTAAAATTCGTTGTCAACAAATACCCTGCTTTAATTGAGCTGCCACAATGGTTTTACCGCCTAAAGAAATTGGCAGATTGCTTAATTGAAGAGAGTGAGAGTAATGTATTTTGCAATAAGCGACCCTATATCCCTCAGGACCCCATTACCGTGAAAAGTTATACTGGCAGTGCAGTTACGATTAAGCTTGTTAGTGCCTCCAGGTTTCAATTTTCTTTTAAGATCTTCAACTGATATTCCTACATGCATACCGGACCGATGACACCTCCATAATCTAGAAAAAAAAAATAAAGGTTAGTATGGAAAGATGTACAAATATGAAAAGGAATGTACACATCATACTGTTTTGCATATAAGCGATATGTTGATATAATTATTAATCCCTACAATTTGAAAATACTGATTTATTCTATCATCTGTATTTGGATCAATGGTTAAATTCTCTTTACCACATTAATACAGCACTGAAACATTGTGTGGCAAGTATAGATTAGCAGGTTATGTAACGAAAAAAATTGTAAATCCAGAACTTTATAATAATTGACAGGAGACTGTTAGCACTTTCCATATTTTTAAATATAAACACTCGCCAATATATACCTCATTTGATTAGGAATAGTTATGGATAGCTGTAAATATTTTTTAATCATGTCCAGTGATTACATAGCTTTTTCATAGTTTATCACAAACCTCTCCATTCCGTCGATACCTTTTCCATGGAATATATATCTGGAATTAGATTCCTATTCCTCCATTACTTTCCAGGTGTTGAATTATATAAAATTGTAAAACAAAGATAGCTTCAGAGATTGTTCATCCTGATTAGATTTTCGACAACCCTTAAATTGTAAATATGCTTTACATCATGCTACTCTACCCAAAAATTGATAAATTTTCGTTTTATCGGATGTGGCCTAAAAATGCTATTTTTCATCAAAAACCATGCAAAATGAATTGTTTTAGGGTAGAACAGTCTTTTATCAAGGTAAATATATGGAAAATATTCAATAATGATGAAAGAAAACGATGGAATAGCGGTTTATTGATGACATGTCGCATGGTCGTTGTCATAAAGTAATATACTATTATTAGACTTGGGACAATATTTAGGTAGCAATCACAGGCTGTTACAAAATCTGTAAAAGAGCAGCAACTGTTGATTTACATTATGCTTGCTGCTACAACAGCGTTAATTTTGTCAGAATATATATATATAATGCTTGCTGCTATATACAGCAGTGAGTGAATGATATAAATAAGTAGCAGCAGAAGAAAAGCGAAGTATTTATTCTCTTGGGTAAGGTATGGTAAATTTTTTGTTCGGTTTATGGCTTCGATACTGTGATTGGAATATTTTGTAAGATTGCAGATTGAAAACTTGCATGAAATTTCTATAGTTTCATATTTTTAAATTCAGTGCTTTTTGAGATTTAAAAGTTCAATTTTAATAAATACAATTTTATATTTACATATACTTAAATTAATATCAGGTATATATTGTTTTATTAAAATTATGGCTCATCTGGTATAAAAAATTAGAAGAATGACATTTATAATGGCTAAAAAGAATAGTCCAATTTGGGAACATTTCTTGGCAATTGATACAAATTTTAAAATTTATATATCACAAAAATATTCTTATGTATGTTATATAGAATGTTATTTTTTTTATTGTTTCCTTATAATAATAATAAATAAACTTATTTTCTAAGCAAATATTTTTTAAATTTGGATTATTGAGATTTTGTACACTTCCATGTATTTTGTCACTAACGACCCAGGTTTCGTCTTTCGGCATCTTCAGGCATTCGAGCACGCAAATGGACTCGAACTGTCAGTTCGAGTGCTCGAATGCCTGAAGATGCCGAAAGGCGAAACCCGAGTCGTTAGTGACAAAATACATGGAAGAGTACAAAATCTCAATAATCCAAATTTGATATTGAAATTCCATCAAGCATCCTCAGTCGATGTCTTAAATATTTTTTATGTTGTAGTAATGATAAATAATATCACTTCACCCATCATTTATACGCAAAGCTCAGCATCTTTTCAGAAGATTTGAATGTAGCAATCACTGTTATCTCCGGTGACTGTAAAGTAACAGTTTTTCCCATCCCTAACTATTATAGAGTTCACTTCAATACCACAGCGTGTTCAGAGTGTGTATGCCATGAAGTTGCCTAGTTTTGTTGAAATTGTCCCTAATTTTTACTTGGAATTTTCGGATATAGGTTATACTTTTTTATTTTTTATTCAAAAAAATGGCTTGAAAAAAGTAGGATCGATTTTTAGGAAAGAAGACACAAATAAACAAACACATTTTACTGACGAAAAAAATTCACATGACATTAAATTCAATAAATAATCTAACAATGTATAGAACAAAGATATCAGTTTAAGTAATTGAATATGTATATATATTTGTTTACTTCCTTTATAAATAAATGTAAATAAGTTTATGGTTTGTTTTACAGAATGTTCAATAAATTTAAATAAAGCTAATATTTCAACAGAAAAGAGTATAAAAAGGTAGTCATTAAGACTGATTGCAATACAATTTTAAAGTAAATTTTGAATACATGTAATACATAAGTAAACAATATCGTTATATGTTTTTGGTGTCAAAACTGCGTAAGTCATATTAGGTATTAAAAAATTAGTTCTATTAAGTCGTTTCTGGTATATGTTCATAAAATAAACGTAGTTATCTCTGTTTGTATTCAAGTTCATCCTCCTTGCATCATGCAGTGAATAATACTTGTCCAGTCTTGTACCAAAGCTTTGTACAGACTTGTTTGATTCAGGAGTATAAATAGGGGTGCTAGAGACAAACACTGTTTGTTTTCTGAGTTTTGAGAATAAAGGTGGATTGAAAATGAGTTAAAAATATAAATTGGTCAAAATCAACGTGAATTGAAATCATCTTCTTTGCGAGTGCCTATGAAAATTAAGTACAAAATTCCATAAATATATTTGTATTCGCTCCGATTGCATAGTCGTAGATGCTGTAATAAAGAACATTATAGAAAAATGTTGAATTTTTGTTACCCTTTTCTGTGCGAAAAAAATCACATTACCTGCCGTGGTCGACACAGGCTGTCACTTGGACTTGGTCATGTAATTCAGCATATTAAAGCTAATTGATCGCTTTAAAAGGGCTATTTTGTTTTGAAATATCATATTGTAATCGTTTTATACTTTATTTTGTGTCTAGAGCTTGCAATTAACATAGTTTCATGTAATATGATCGAGCTATGGACGACATGAAAAAATCATGCCACATAAGCTTCATGTCTAACTTCTGCCTTATACAGAAGTACACGAAGATTGCTACAGGAGAGGCGGGCGGGGGGACAGACGAAATGGTGAAAAATCCTTGATCAAATTATACAGCTGTGCGTAGTTACCTTCGATGCATCAAATGGGGATACAATAGTAAATTGCCTCGTTAGATACATTTGAAAAGATGCAGTGATTTTTACTATTGAAATTTTACATATTATAACAAAAATGTTGTATACACATAAACAATTTCTATAAAAAGGCAAAATAATGCAGGTTACAAATGGAAATTACAAAATACAAAAAGTAATAAAACAATATTGAAACGTTCACTCAACAATTAAAACAGTTTTGGGTTTGAATAAAATATCTAAATGATTATTTACATCGAAATTACTAAATAATATATATTATATTTTCGTCGAAATATGTGTAGGTATATAATAAACATGCCACCAACAAAATCGATTGTAATACCGATTAAATCAACGTCCAATATAATATAATTATTTTTCAAATAAATAATACAGCTACATACAACTTAAAATCATAACTATTTTTATACCATAAACATAATTTTCATAAGCGATCATAAAATTATCACAATTAATATATACAAAATAACTAATCATTAATTAGTTTCATTACAGTTAAGGCAAACGACACTTTTTTTTTCAATCCTATGTAATGAACATACTGCATTCTTGCATGTTTCGCAAAATACGCGAGTTCTTCTGCGAGTTGTACAGATTCCGCAACCTCCAATCTTTAGTGTTTCCGAAGTTGTACTAGGTTTTGGTTGAGATATAGGTGTCACAGTTGTGCTACTTGCAGCATTAGCTATTAAAAAAAGATCAATTGCATCTCGTTGCTGTTTATGAAATTTTATGTCGCTATTTTTTCTAATTTCGACATTTGGTCTTGCCAACTCAGTGCCCAGAGCGAATAAAAAATTACCGTCGGCTCCTATCATTTTGCTTCCAATCTGGGTATTTTACAACCCACAAAAAATAAGTGTTTAAAGCTGCAATATCTAGCATCTCCATGAATAGCCGAAATGGCCATCTTCTAGTGGGTCGAACGCAAGAATACTCAGCTGTCATTTTATCACCTGTGTCAACTGTTCCTTTTGTTCTGTTATCATGTAATATAATTTCAGGCTTAATTAATATAACTTTTTATATAATTTTTAGAACAAACTTGATAATAAGGAAACTGGTGTATTCTTTTTAGGTACATATGATACCAACGAGAGCGTGTTGGTAAATCCAAAAGTACTGCTAAATAAAGCCCTCAATTACGTGGCAAACTATTTGGTGGTATTTGCCTTTTGTTTTTTCTAAGGGCCCCCGTTATGGTGATGCTATTTTCCAGCAAAATTTCCGCCAATGGAACCGACGTAAAAAATTGTCAGCGGCTGCTCACCGGTTTGAGCCGTATTATGGTCGTATCAAGTCTGTAACCACACGTTGGCCTTGATTCACTTCTCTTGTATTATTGGTAATGCCGGTTGTACACCTGCAAACTTAATATATATGCAGTGACCGAATCAGAAGTCGTCCATATTTTAATTCCATACTTTCCAGGCTTGTTCTTCATATAAACACGAAACGAGCAGTTACCTCTAAAGCTAGCCAGTCTTTCGTCTACCGTTATATTAGATCCCCGGGAAAACATTTTGCCACAGTTATCGGAAAATGTCTCAAATAAATATTTTATCGGCTCTAATTTATTTCCCCATTCTGAGAATCTCAAAGGTCTCAACTCGAGGTTTTAAAAACTATTTTAAACAAGCCTGCATATGATACACTCAAAAGAATTCTTTTGAGCAACAACACAGTTCAAAGGCGTATTGATGAAATGAGTAATAGTGTTGAAAGCTTCTTGTGTAATTATCTGCAAACAAACGAATTCTCTATTCAATTGGATGAGTCAACGTTACCTGGTAATGAAACACTATTATTGGCATATGTCCGTTTCGTTATCTATCAAGAAATCTACAAATAACTGCTTTTTGCGAGAACTTAGACAACAGACACTAAAGGCGAATCAATATTCAAGGTTTTGAGATTAATTCGTCATAAATGCAGTAAACAAGATTCGTAGTAACACGTTGTATTCAAGGCTATTTGCTCAATTGTGTGAAGAAAATGGAGAGGACTTTCGTAAATTACTCCTTCACACCGAAGTACGCTGGCTCTCGAAAGGCTTATGTTTGAAAAGACTTTTTCAATTTTTGAGAGCGTTGTAGAGTTTTTGGATGCTAAAGATCACATTTTAAAAGAAAATATAATCAAATGGAAACCAGATATTGTTTACTAAATTTAACGAGGTTAACTTACAGTTACAAGGCAACGGTCTGAATTGAATAAAAACAAAGTCCATCATTGCAGCTTTTCATGCCAGAATGAATCTAATGAAACAAAAAATTTTCCCAGTTCCTCAACATGTCATTGACAAACGTCCAAGACGGCCTTTTGGTCTACGTTCAACATTTCAATGTCCTTCATAAAGACTTTAAAGATATGATATATGTTTGAGGATATTTTGACCATGGAAATACCTCAGTGGATTATTACTCCATATTGCGACATGGAAGAATTGGATATAGTACAAGTCAAGGTACAAGAAGAATTGATTGGATTAAGCACAAACGAAGAACTTAAGGTACAATTAAGAAAGGGTTACAAACAGTTCTGGCTTCAGAAAGATATTCCTGTTGCTTATCCTGCATAATGGGCTATCGCAAGAAAGTTTTTTATAGCATTTCCTTCTTCATACCTCTTGGAAAGAGGTTTTAGTGGTGTTACCAATCTTCTTTCGAAAAAAAGATATCGGTTGCAAATCACTGAACATGGAGATTTACGAATATACTTCACTAATTTGAAGCCAAATATTGACCAATTGATATTGGAGCATTAGATTCATCCCTCTCATTAACAACATTTATTCATGTACTTATGTAAGAATTTAACTAGGTTTTGATTTGTTTCGTTCCAAATCAAAATGTTTACTTGTGTTTTATTTTCATCAAATAAATTATTTTTTCAATAAAGAAAAGAATTAAAATTATGCATGTTTTTTTTTACAATTGCCCGCTATACAAAAAAAAAACCTATGACAGTGAGCAGCCCCCATGATAAAATGTATATAAGAAGTTATTTATAAACAAACATTCAGAAGAATGAAAGTGTGGGTGGGTTTAACAAAGATGTTAAAAACAGTTAATTAGAGCGAAGGTTTCAAAAATATTTGTATACAAATAATAAACATACAAATGAAAATTTCATAGCACAACAAAATAGATTAATATTATTTGCAGTATTAAATTCACTTAACTGAGCTAACGTCAAATAAAAAATAGTAGAAATTAGACATGATCAAATACTGACATTTTAATAATAATACAGTTCAAAATTCATGTCAATATAAAGAATTAGCAACAATTGCTCTGTTAATTTTGTCAATTTTTCCTACAACTATATACTACGAAAGATCATTTAGTGTAATGCACTTTATAAAAAATAAAATCTTTTGGAGGTAACATTTATGAAAATGAACAGAAAATTCTGTAGGTAATAAATAAATAAAAATTGTTATTTCCTTTTTGAAAGATCTAAGGATAATCATGAAGCCTCAATTTCGGGGGAGAACGAAGAAATGGTTGTTTGGTCACAAGACGCTGAATTGGGGAGAGAAATGTTTTCTTCACTGGACAGCCACTCATAAAATAATTCATCATTAACAACTTCGTGATCTTGCTGAGAAATATGGTTTCTTACTCCATCAAATCTTTTGAGTGAAGATGTTAGTAAAATTTGCTGAATATCTTGTTTTAAATTAATTTACAATCGTAAAAATATTTAAAGAAATTACTTTTTGCATAAAAATTTTCTGTCTGCGGAGCAATGATTTGTCTTTCAAAAATATATGTTGATAATTTTAAAATACCCACAACGCAACACTATTTTAAATATAAAATCATCATTTTTGGAGGAAAAGTGTGGGGATGCTTATAATGCGGCCACAGAGAAATTTTCCGTGAGAACCACTGCAGTACAACATTTCAATTGGACAAAAGTTTTTAGAGAAGGGCTCACCGAAATGGGAGTCGACTCCATGCACCCAAAGATTGAAAGGCATTTAAAGAAGAGATAAATACATGTCCCTGCAGAACATATTGTGATATGTCGATCTGTTAGAAAGAATCCGAAGCCCTATAATGTTGAGTATCTACATTAGTCACGCAGACTTTCAAAAATATAGCTCAGTGCAATTCTACAAGTGCATTCGACCTGGTAAGAAGATGGCAGACACTATGGTGACAGATATTCGGACAATTTGATTACTGCTACGAAAAGTAAATTAAGTATTCACGGATGGATATTGAAGCCAAGTTTTATGAACATACTCGCAAACATATTCCTCTGAAGCTTTGTTCTTGATCCATAGGGTATCCTTGCTTGGCGAGAGTAGATGTACATGTGTCAGACCTACAGTAGCCAATATGCTTTTACTTTTCTTATCTGAAACAACACAGAAAATGTATTATTTATTAGATGTCTATTTTTAAAAAATACAAAACTATTGTGTGCGTTACAATATGAACTAGATATTTATTAATTGTAATCCTGTAAGCACTGTAACTGAAGCCAATGACATTTACTCGATGACTCAGCTACAGGCTCTGTAATTTTATACAATGTATACAGGAGAATTGCAGCCATCATATGAAAGACATATCATTTTGAAAAATGCCATGAGATTGGAGCGAAAAAGAGACAAAGGCAATATTACTGTACTTTGCTTTGACCTACAAAATGTCATAACCTGTCCACGGGCAGAGATAAGTTCATTCTTTTACAGACGAAAACTGAATATCTATAACCTGACTGCTCATCTTTCAACAACAAGGACGGTTTATTGTGCTGTGTGGTCGGAAGGAACTTCTGGCAGGGCAGGAAATGATATTGCTAGTGCATTCAAAAAGATATTAGAACGTGTTTGTGAAGAAAATGTCATTACGGACCTGATCACTTGGAGTGACTCTTGCGTGCCTCAAAACCGAAATTCTATCATAGCGAATGCTGTGATGGATTTTCTAATAGATCACGTAGAAGTCAACAGCGGGGAGATGAAATACTCTGTTCCGGGACATTCTTGCATACAAGAGGTGGATTCAGCCCATAGTGCAATTGAAAAGGCTTTGAGTAAAACAGAAATATTCTCCCCGGTGTCTTTGCTTAAAGTGTTGAAAACAATAAATCAAAAAAAAACCTCACAGTGTGATTCAAATGGTTCCCAATGATTTTAAAGATTTCTCTACGACTGCTAAGCTATTTAATTATAAACAGATACCCTTTTTAAAAATAGCAAGAATGAAATTCTCTCAATGCCATGCTGAGATGGGGTACAAACTTTCTCATAAAGAAAACGAGAGTGTGAAAAATGTAAATATTAAACGATTGGACAAGCCTCGTCAGGGAAAATTACCACCAACCTCGTCAACAGTGATAAAGCCCAAAGTTATAACAAAAAAATAGACATTTCTGCAGATAAAATATCTGATATTAAAGTCATTTTTCCTTTCATGCTGTTAGTCGATAGAAGTTATTACTGTGCCTTATTAAAAATAAATTCCTAAAATGTTTATGTAACTAAATAATTTGTGCAATGAAATGTTCTTAAAAATCTTAATAAAATATTAACAATGAAAATATACAACATCTATGTTTCATAAAAAAAATCATCTTAATAATACCTATCATATAATTCTGTAAAAAAATAAATTTATATTAAATAATGTCATCCAAATAATGTTTTTTTAATTCATATGTATTATTAATAAATAATCCAAAATGTAGTACATGTTATTTGAAAAGGTTCAAATGGCCGATAGAACCTTTTCAAACAAATTATTGTTGTCAGTTCAGACCGACAAGGTTCTAATTATAGTTTTAGGTATTCATTATTTCCTAATAGAAAAGTTTAAATTGAGAAACATTATACTTAAAACAAGCAATATACATATATATTTACTTGCTCATCATTAAAAGTACATTTTTTCATTTAAATTACAAAATATGATCAATCCAAACTTCGAGCGCTCGTATCTCAAAACATGGTCAAGTGCAGTTAGAACCTTTTCAAACTAAGGTAACGACATATCAAAATAACAATTTAAATGCCCACTGAAAATCTGTAAGAGATAACTGAAAAGGATTTGATTTGTTTTCCTGAAATTGATAGCAAACCTATCAGAGATTCCGAAGAACCAGATTCGTTTATTGTCTGAGAGTTTGAGCAATTGAGTAACAACTAGTTAAACAATTTTTCTTGAGGTAGGTCCATTAGAGGTCAATATGATCCATATTGGTAGCAGACATGGTTAAAAAATTTGAGGGAAGTTGATTGGAAAATATAGAAATGAAACCAAAAAAACAATGTTGAAAAAAATGTAAAAATTCATCAACTAAAAATACCAGGCTAACTTTACTTCCAGAAATCTAAACAATAATATCTAGAGCAGTGGTTCTCATGTGCGGCCACCAACGGTTCTATAGCAATAAATATTGATATTAAAAAAATTTGTAATATATAATAAATACGACATTTGTTTATTCGTATTGCGTACGTTTGCGGCTCGAAAACACTTTAGTAACGAATGAATATTTTTAATGAGAGAGGGATCCTTTTTTAGACAAAAAAATAATCGGGATCAGTGCAGTAACTACATTGGGTTTGTGTTGCAGTGCATTAAGTAATTCGGTCTGTTGGACGATAACCAACGCTGTTCATCTTTTTTTTTTTTTTTTTCCATGTCCGCTCCCAATGTGGAGCATATGGTCTCCTAATGGAGGTATCTTGACAGATTTTTTTTTTTTTTCTACGAGAACTGCTTGTCACTCAGTTGCTCAACCTCTCTTTTATTTTTCGAAGAGAGTAGGGATAGAAGGATAGGGCTATGACAGGACTAGTGGTTAGCTAATCGCTCTCGTTACGCCCCGTGAGGATGGGATTGGTGGGAGGGAGGACTCAGACTACGAACAGAAATCCATAAATCGATTGAAAGATCAATCTATGAAAACCGTCCGCACCGGGAATTGAACCCGAGACATCCGTAACCGTAGCCAGCGACGAAACCAACTGCGCCACGGACGCTGTTCATCTTGCACAGTTTAATTATCATTAACGAGAGACTTCCAAATACATTAAGTAAAACAGTGATTATCTTCTGATTTTTTTTTAATAAATATGAAAGCATCTGTATATTATGTTATTCTTTATTTTTCTAATTTTGAAGGAAATCTGATACAATCCTCGAGTTAAAATGGATATAAGAAATTATCTGTAAACAATCATTCAAAAGGATGAAAGTGTACAAATCTAACGACTAATAGATTTTTAGACATATTTGAAAAACAAACTTGCAGGACTCTGTAATATTAATATAACATTTGTAAATGACAGGATTGTAAAAATATTGTATATATTTTTAAAGAAATTACATTAATGCATAAAAATTTTCTTCTTTTACTTTGTGATGGTTTACGATTAAAAAAAAAATTCATTCTCTAGAGTTAGAGTGGTGGTTTCCAAATGAACCGAAAATTTTAAATATTATTTTTAGTAATTAAGAGGACGATTTTGAATCATCAATTGCGAAGAAGACAAATATAGTTGCTTTAGAAGACAGCAGTGAAAACTCCCACACTTTTTACGAGCTCCATCAACGATTTTCTTATAAATTTCAATCAGTTTAAATCTATTGTTAAGGAAGTTAGTTGTGTTGATTACACAAAAGAATGAATAACTGAACAATGATTAAAAGTTATCCACATCCAACTGTAGTGTTAACAGTAGGTCAAAATTGTTACATACGTTTAGGTTACTGGGGAGTTTTAAGTGGGTTGACTGGAGACATTGTGCAGGCCGCTGCAAGTTCTCTCAGCAGCAACAGAGATGACAGGATATCTGGAATGATAAGACAACTCTAAGAAGTTAATCTATTTCAGTGAAAAATCTACTAAACTTTACAACACAACACAAGCTGCGAGTCTAAATACAAAAAATGAATAATAAATTCTTAGGAGTCATTGATCTAGCTAAAATAAATCACATATGGCATTAATAAAAATTAGACAAATAGTAGCAATAAAATATAACTTACGGTGAATTTAGGTGAAAGACATGGATGCAATGAAGGTCTTGCAGGATTAAAAGCTGTCCCAGGCTATACTGAAATGAATTAACATTCTTCATTATATAAATAGTCGAAGGAACATATTTAGTGGTTGTATTTGTTCATCACATTAAATGTCGGTAAATGTCTATTAGCAGGGGACAAGGCCTAAAAATGATATTTTTCTCAGAAAACTATACACATTGCCGGTGGGCTTATAGCGTGTGGGGACAGAGTAAAATTCGGTGCGTAAAGTAAAAGATAATTGAAATTGAAGGATTTTCTGTTATTCCCTTATACTTTTGAAAGAAAACAAAATATTTTTGTTTGTCAGGTTGGATTCAGGTTTCTTTTATTCAATATGAAAATGGTCGCCGATTCCGACGCCTGTGGACAAATATGCGACATGCCATCGTAAAATCTATATTCCGACGTTTCCTTTCGTGATTTACGGATATTTTCTATATATTTAGGTACATCAAAGATTACTCTACCCTAAAATATATCGTTTTGTTTAGTTTTTGGAGAAAAATAGCATTTTTAGGATTGTCCCTACTAATAGACATTTACCTAAATGTCTATGATACAGTATAAATGTCAAAAATTGTACACAATTTTTGACATTTATACTGTATCATAGACCGCTACAGCGGTCACATGATTAGAGATGGGAAAAACTGTTATTTTACAGTCACCGGTGATAACAGTGATTGCTACATTCAAATCACAGTTACTGTTATGAAAAGATGCTGAGCTTTGCATATAATTAACGGGTAAAGCAATATTATTTATCATCACCATAACATAAAAAATATTTGATCAGAAAATAAATTTATTTAATACCGAAACAATAAAAAAAATAACATTCTATGTAACATACATAAGAATATTTGTGATATATATATTTTAAAATTTGTATTAATAGCCAAGAAATGTTCCCAAATTGGACTATTCTTTTTAGTCATTAAAAATGTCATTCTTCTGAAAAATGCAGTTTAATTTTTTATACCAGATGAGTCATAATTTAAAAAAACAATATATAGGTACCTGATAAGTAGATGTAAATATAAAATTGTATTTATTAAAATTGAACTTTTAAATCTCAAAAAGCACTGAATTTAAAAATATGAAACTATAGAAATTTCATGCAAGATTTCAAACTGCAAACTTACAAAATATCTCAATCACAGCATCGGAGCCATAAACCGAACAAAAAATTTACCGTTCCTTACCCAAGAGAATAAATACTTCTCTTTTCTTTTGCTGCTACTTATTTACATCACTCACTCACTGCTGTAGCAGCATGCATTATATATATAATGTTCCTGACAAAATTATCGCTGCTTTTTTACAGATTTTGTAATAGCCTGTGATTGCTATGATAGTGAAAAAATCACTGCTCACTAAATATCGTCCAAGCCTAGTGAGTCACTGCCATAAGTATAGTTCTCTATGCTCGCTGTTGTAGCAGCAAGCATAATAAATATTAACAGTCGCTGCTCTGTTACAGATTTTGTAACAGCCTGTGATTGCTACTTGCCAGTAGCAGTGACAAAATCACTGCTGCCTAAATATCGCCCCAATACATTACACATTTATCCAAGTATGACACATAAGAGTATTTTGGGTAATTATCGGATACACGGGCCCAACAATGACATTTGTACAAGGAAGAATACCCAAAATGACGTGTTAAGTTAGTATAGATTTGTTCTAACCTTGAACATTTTATTTCGTGTATTTTCTGAAGTGATCGAAATCTGTCATATTGACTCGCCATTTATCCTAGATACAAACTATTGCGTAATTTCTTTTCTGATTTAGACATATAACATATATAAGTTGGTAAAGGTTCGTTTTTGTGGACATTGTCTAAAAATGCTTTTTTTTCACCTAACATTGCGCGAAATGATTATATATAGGTTAGAATAGTCTTTATATAAGTTAGCATAGTCTTTTATCAAGCTAAATATGCTCAATAACCACGAAATTAAGCATTATAAAACTGGTTCATCGCGTAATAGTTGCATATGTCAAACTTTATTTTTCAGCCATGTTGGAAAAAAAATCAGAATTGCCAACCTGAAAACCAAACATATGCATGTGTATATGAAACCAATAAGAGACTAAATTCATATTCAACTATCTTTATTTTACGTATCTGGTTTTAGTCTGCCGGCGATATTCAACGTAAAATTCGATGCTTACGATTAAATTATGTATTTAAATGTGTTAGAATATAAAATTGTTATTAACTTTTATACTCTCAAACATTAATTTGGCGGATTCTCACGGCGCGCGCGCGCCGTGAGAATCCGCCAAATTAATGTTTGAGAGTATAAAAGTTAATAACAATTTTATATTCTAACACATTTAAATACATAATTTAATCGTAAGCATCGAATTTTACGTTGAATATCGCCGGCAGACTAAAACCAGATACGTAAAAAAATAAAGATAGTTGAATATGTAGGAATATTAATTTAGTATCTTATTGGTTTCATATACACATGAATATGTTTGGTTTTTAGGTTGGCAATTCTGATTTTATAACCTACATGGCTGGGAAAATAAAGTTTGACATATGGAACTATTACGCGATAAACCAGTCTTATAATGCTTCCTTTCGTCGTTATTGGGCATATTTAGATTAATAAAAGACTATTCTAACCTAATTATCATCATTTCGCGCAGTGTTTGGTGAAAAAAAAGCATTTTTAGACAATGTCCACAAAAACGAACCTTTACCCACCAAATGTGTTTTACGAGATTTCAAATCAATTTTCGAAAATAACGACGAACGGGAATTCTGTATGTGTCCATCTTGCTTCAGGCGGCGTCATAGAAGTATAGCTAATAGTATATTACTTTATGAGTATAGCTATATATAAAAGTATAATAGTCTATGGCTATATATGGGCGGCGTGCGAACTATGGTGCGAACGCATGGCGAGCGCGCGTCTGTTTATGTCATAGACATTTTACTGTTTCGACCATAAACATTTTACATTTAAAATAAGAATCATACCATACAACTCTAGGTACCTACTCTATGGATAGTGTGCTTTGGTCATACTCAAGCTTCAAATCTGAAATTTTTCAACCAAAAAATGTTTATAAATTTTGACTAGTATTTAAGCCACAATATTTTTTTTAATTCAAGCTTCCGTATATGAAATAATTTCAATTTACTCATTTTCTAAACCTGTTTGATTCCTTTCGATAAATTTCCGTTGCCACCAATTTCCACTAATAATATGTTTCCATTCCGCTGTTATAAAAGTGGCCTCACTCCGAAATAGCTATCAACCAACTGATAAACCTTTGTAGAACTGAATACTTTGATATTTTATCTTATTATATATGAGGTCTATAAATAAATGCCTTACGAATAATAAAGATGGTTGAATTCGTAAGAATCGTCATTTAGACTCTTATTTGTTTGATTCATCCATGAATATGTAACTGTCCGCACTGGGATTTAAACCCATGAGCATCGCAACCGAAGTCAACGACGTAAACCACTCGACCACCAATCAATCCTTAGGAAAAGTAAAAAACTTTACATTATTTTTCATGTTCCAGTTTTTACAAGTTTTCGTTGCACATTTCGGCATTATTATTATTTTTTTATCTTTGAAATCTTTAAAATAATAGTTTTGCTTAGACAAGAATGCTTAAATGTTTTAATTTAAACTCTATCACACTTTTATTGTATGTATGTTTCTCTTTAAAACCTGAATCAAGTATTTATTACCTCTTCAAAATACTGTTGCAAACAAAGTACTTTTGACATTTAAATATTGGCACGTTATGACGTCTTTAAAAATAAAAATGTTGATTGTCAATTGTTTTACAGCTCATCTTGTAGGTCTCTCCTTGCACAATGAGTTAATCTGTAATTCTCTCCTTCCACCATGCTCCGGGTGTACTATCAATCTCTTGTACTATCAAGTGTGAAACACGGAATAACTAAGCTCTTTTCCACGAATACGAATGGTTAATATTTATTTATCTTACAACAATCCAGCTGTATTGCCATAGCAAAAACATTTACTCGACCAAACTTGTTCGTTCTTGTCAGCTTCGTGTTATCTCTGGCCATTGTATTATTTCGCGCCAGAATTGTACTCCATGTTGATTGTCATTGAAATCACGTTGCGGCACTATATATTTTGGCCGTAATAAAGTCATTTTGTGTATTATTTGCGATCCTATCGCAGTGCTCACGATGTATTCCATCAAAAGTGTAATATACTCGTCATCGGTTCCAAATAATTCTTCTTAGACGCTTTATTTTAACTCCATTTTGAAGTTGCCTTCAGTGAGTGTTGTGTCTGGCATTATGACGTTATTTATACACAATAACGTGGCGATTTTCAAATTTATATAGTTTGTTGCAGAATCGCATCAACATGGCAACGGCCCGTGATAATATGGATCGGTTAATTAAAATCTTGGACGGTCCTTCCGTCCACTATGCTACCAAAACGAAGGCTTATCGTGGAATATCCCAAGCCCTCGAAAGTGACAAGTTTTCTTCCGAACAGATCCAACGCTTGGTAGTGCTATTCAATAATGAACTAGAGCAAAATATTATGAAGTACTCGCCGCATGTCTTCAAATCTCTCAAAATTATCCTGCCATTAATAGATGTGAGTATGATTGCGACGTAGAAGCATTCTCATGGAAGCCTAACTCAGCGATACCATTCTTTGCTATCTAGTCAATGCTCATCTTTAATTTCACATAATGTATGAATATTTTAAATCCTTTCTAGCTACTCTTAACGTGAATTTACATTATAGTAGATATTTTTAATTGCACTTCAAAACTACATTGGTAGTGATAATTTTCTAGCTTTCTATTCGAATGATCTTTGTAGTATAAAGTATGAGTTAGTGAAGGCTATGACGTCATAATCATTAAAGGTCTTAGTCAAATTGAAGTCAGCAAATATCGACTGATTTATTAATCAAACGCATTATGAGACAAATGCTTTATTTGATTTATCTATGTGTATGATAATACTTAGCATCATGTTTGAAATTATTGTTATTCATTTGATTGTTTGATTATTTTATCACTGTAAATGCAGTGAGGTTATAAACAGTTGCTATACTTCAATTACAAACCTTTTCACACCAAAAAAATTGGAATTTCTTCATTGTAGAAGATATTTTTCTAGGCACAACTATATATGTACTACAGCATTACTCATTTATATTTGAATGTTTTATGTTTATTAGTATGTGTGAATGGTATGGAATGATTTCTCTCCTATTACCTTAGCCAGGTGTTGTGTTAATATTCCTGCTTCAATTAAAGCTGAAACTCACTACAATTTTAAGTATTGTGATGAACAGATTTCTGTGCAAGGCATGAATTGCAGCATTGTTTTCTCGGATATATGTGTCGCTACTTTTCAAAAGCAGCCATATCTAAAATGAATGAACTTGAGAAAAACCACTTTTTTGTTTCTTCGTGTACATAATCACAATGTTGGAAGATAATAGAAATTCTAATTTACTTGGTATTTAATGGCATTTGGGCCATTTTTTAATACAGAAATATCAAAAGCAAGTAGGTCGATAGCAATCGACAAAAAAAAAAGCGGAAATACATAAACATGGATATGGCTGCTTTTGAAAAGTAGCGACATATATTGATGGCATAATGTTAATACCATAAGTGACTTTACAAATTTTGCAGGAGGCTAAAAGAAACTGAATATTTACGTTAATATGTATATTAGACATTTTTTTTCTTCTAAGTATTAAATGGTTAGTATGTTAGGGTACATGTAAATCATTAAAATGTTTAAATACTTTGTGTTATTTTAAACAAACGAAATACGGTTTTCAAGGTCATTTTCGTCAAAATATATACAGGTTTATAATATTAGACCATCGATATGCTTTACAACATGCTACTCTTTTTGCCTGAAAAAATACTTAATGTTGCTAAAAACAATACCACTCTCTGGAAAATTTAATTGTGGATAGGAAAATGAAAAAAAAAACAAACATTGAATTAAGGAAACCAATGAATTATGCAAAATACAAAACACTATTTAATAAAATTCGTCGCCACTTTAAAAGAAAAAATATGAAATAGATACAAACTATCTTATTAATGCGTTTTAATAATTCGGAATTTTAAATAAATGTATTTTTTCATAGGACGACAGTTATCCAGTGTATTCGGAATTAGTTGACACAGCAAAGGTTTTAATGAAACATCTAATAACGACAGCAACGTTACAAGCTCGAGATCTGATGATAAATTACTACGATCTTCTTATGTTGCTCCCTGAAAAAACCATGGCCAGTTTTTGTCAGAATGAATCTGATATCTATCGCCTGGTTGACCGATTCCTCGGAAATTCCAATATTGATTGGGATATGAAGAAATCGGTTTGTCATTTATTTTATATATATTACATGGGTTATATTATTTAACTACTTTTTAAATCATGGATCAAGAAAATACTGCATAAATTATAATAGCCTGATGTCTATTTAGAATAAAATATTTTTTCAATGCTGTGTTTGAAACTATTCTATATGACCTTCAAGAAAATATATTGAAGCCCACATGTCTGCTACTGATTTAGAGGAGCTGCAGTAATTAAAATAAAAAAAACAGCATGTATTGTATAAAAAAATACATAGCTCAATACAACAATGAAAATGTACCTATTTCATCTTGGCTGTGTAAGATACTCATAAGAATTGTATTAATATAAAATTTGAAAACGTTATCAATTTGGAACAATCATTTTTCTAGGGCTGCCTTTATGTCAATAGTCAAAGAAAATAATAATGAAATATATGAAACAGCTTAACATAATAAGTATTATTTTTTACTTTTTTAGGTGTTACTGCTACTCCAAAAATACTACCGAGCGATCCCAGTGAATAAAAGATCTGATTTTATCCAAAACGGCATGAATACATGGTTTTCTCGGCTTGTTCCGTCTATGTTTATTTTTGAAAATTTAAATAACAGATTAACTTCACAGGTTATTGAAGAAATGATTCCTGAGATAGTTAAAACCAAGTATATCAATAACTCTCACTGGCCCGCCATTCTCAAAAATGTTAGCAGCGCTGACGGGTAAGCATGAAAAAAAACATTATCATCTCATTTCTAAATGTATTATTGTAATAGGCTCCTTCGTGAAACAAAAATTCAATTAAAAACTAATTATAACAAAATATGGTTGATTTATTAGATAATGAGTTTATCTTATCGGCTTTAACTACAGAGTTCAAATATTTTATTATTTTTCCTAAAAATTTTCTACAAAGCAGAATTCCAATCAGCAATATATATAATGAATGAGCATTATTAGCATTTGGAAATCGCTTTAATACTCAGTTAGGAGGCAACATTTTCTTTTTAATAGCTGTGTTTAAATGATAAGCGCGATTGGCTTTCTGAGCCTTATAAACCAATATGAACCAAAAAAAATTATAAACTTGTCTAAAATTAAAATAATCAAGTAT
This sequence comes from Himalopsyche phryganea, assembly GCA_022494535.1. Classification (NCBI taxonomy): domain Eukaryota; kingdom Metazoa; phylum Arthropoda; class Insecta; order Trichoptera; family Rhyacophilidae; genus Himalopsyche; species Himalopsyche phryganea. The sequence continues at coordinate 12,750,757 of JAGVSL010000001.1, read as the reverse complement.
CAATTTGTATTGACCCAAGTAATCAATAAAAGTGACATAGTCTTGGACTCATTTAACCTTTGCGAGAGTAAATGAATAAGTCTTAGATTTTCTATGGGGAGTGAGTTTTTTTACATCTAAATTGTATTATTTTTTTTCATAACTATATGAGTCGTGATAGCAAAAAGGATTAAAAAAATTAATCATAAAAAAACTTCAGTTAATCCAGGAGTTACAAATCATTGGCTGTCACGAAAACGCATGAAAAATTTATTTAAAAACTATTGTTATCGTAGCACCTTTTTTTACACGGTGGGTAAGTTACACTAATAACCGTGTAAAAAACAGTTCTGGTGCATTTTGACAGGGGGTCAATTTTACACTATACACAAACGTCGTACGGACTTAGCATAGACGATTATGAAATTTTTCAATAAACAAGCAAAATTATGTTGTTCCTCTTCATGGCATTTAATCTAAAATAAATGTTTTTTTCATTACTATTTAAAAAAAAAGAAAAATACTCATATTATTACAAAATGCTTTTCTTAATTAAGCAAGGAAATGTGTAAAATAAACAATTGTTAAATTAAACCAAAGCCGAAAAAAAATATGATTGAAAGTTTTAATTTATTGAGATAGGGTTTTGTTTGAACATTACAGTAGGTAATTTCAGACTATAAGGATAAGGGTCTCTACCCTGGATCTCGAAATATACAGAATCTTAAAACTAAATTTATCTGGTGGTAGACCCAATAATAAATATTATTTATTACATAATATAACAATAATTTTATGTTGTTTGTGCTGCATATTATTTAGTTGCTCCGTATTTATTAATTTTGTAATGTAAATATGTGGAAATAAGAAGATTGAAGACTTGGTGGAACTCCATTGTAATTGGATAAAATATCAAAGTATTCAGTTATAGAACATTTTATTTTGTCCTCTTATTTCCATATATTTGCATTACAAAGTTTATAAACAAAGTTTGAAAACAGATGTTTGCGGCGAATACTAGGGGTACGGTAGTTTGATTTTGTCAGGAACTCGGAGGTAAGAGAGCGAACGGTCCAGCCTCTTAATACGTCCAAAATAAAAAAGCGACAATGGACCTGGCTTGGACACGTGCTGCGGATGGCCCAGGGGAGCCTGAATCCTGCCTGTCTCTTCTACCAACCAGGTGGATTCCGTCGCCCTGGAAGGCCGCTGATGACTATCCATAGGATGTATTCGGCGGAGCTACGGGACGCTGGGATGACCTGGGAGGAGGCGAGGAGGCTGGCGGGGGACAGAGAAGCTTGGAGGAACCGCGTGATGGCCATATGCTCCGAATAGAGAGCGGATATAGTTAAAAAAAAAAAAAAAAAAGTTTATAAACACTGAGCAAATAAATAATATCCAGTACAAACATAAAATTATTGTTATATTATGTAATAAATATTTTTGATTTGTAGATTTGTAGCTCCTGGATTAAAGTCGTTCAATCATAAATATTTTTTTTTAATAGTTTTTAATCCTTTTTACTATCACGGCTTAAGTAGTTACGAAAAAAAATAATACATTTTAGATGTAAAAAAAACGCACTCCCCATAGAAAGTCGAAGACTAATTCATTTACTCTCGCAAAGGTTAACCTCAGAAGTGAGAGGTTGAGGTACAGATTTAAAACTAGTTTTCGTCAAAAACAACTTCCATTGAGATGCTACCATTCCCTTTACGAGTGTACATGTTAATAAAAGAAAACAGTGGAAAGTATATTACTCTTATAATTTGTTTTCAGTTATACCACAGTCATGATACAGCTGTTGAAGAGTGGTAATATTGTTTGGGGCAATTTGTGGCGATGCATAACAAAACTGCTGCGGCCATATTTACGTAAGGCTGAAGGGCCAATCACTCCGATGTTGTCGGTTTTAGAGAGCGCTTTCATTGCGGACAAATTATCAAGATGCGAAGCCTTCAACTGCTGGTCGGTCTTAATTGACAATTTTACTCTAGAAACCAAAGAAATATTCAACCCGAAGCAGATCAAACTTATTGTCACACCGTTGGATGCGAATAATGCCAAATTGGAAGAAATCGCGGCCGCTAAATTCACAACGTGGTGGCATCTTCTAAATATTTTGGAACCGAATATTTACGCCAGTTACACAAAATCACTAATGCCCTTTTTAAATTTCTGCTACGGTGACCCAAAAAATCGGCCAAACGCATTCGTTATCGCATCGGATTTCGCCACCGTGCATAAGCGAATAATTATGTCCTACGCTGAGATTCTCGGACACAAGGATTGTTCCGGTTGTGTCAGCGATGATATTGAGAGATTTAAAAACCCCGTGTTCAATAATACCATCTTTGAACCGGACCATAAAAATTGGATACATTACACCAAAATTGTTATTACACTTATTGGAAAAAGTCTACAAAATGCTGATGAAACAGTTTGTGCTCAACTAAATCAAAATATGAAATGTATTTGGTACTCATTTTTGCAAATAACAACATCCATCAAAGATAAAGTCTTGTATTCAACAGTATTTAAGAGTATAATGACTTTAATAAGCTCATTAACAGAGGTAATATGATAATTTTTTTTATAAAAATATTGTATTTCATAATTCTTCCACTTTAAACTATGAGATAAGAATAAATCTCATATATGACAATTCACATAACTGTGATGATTATTGATCTACCATTATAACTTAGTTGCTGGCAGAATTTAGAACTAATATAGTCAATCTAGGGCTTGTAGCTTTCAAATGTAAGCTCGCACATGTCATGAAAGTTGTTTTTAATAGTAATACTATGGAAATAAATACAATAGGCAATCTCAAGAATTTCAAAATCAATCCATGAGAATGTGGGGTAGCTTATTCTAAGTTCTGTGAAGATGACAAGTGGCCATGACGGTTAAAGTAGTATTACAACATTACTCTTGTGACGCTAGTGCCCCCTCTAAGTGTACAATTTATAATGATCGATTGATAATAAACTCACTTGTATTAATTCTTGTTTTGTCTTCCTTCTAAATGATTTGAAAATTTTAGGAGTGTTCTGAAATAACATGCTTAGCTGAACTGTTGCTGACTATTATCTTCCCAGCTATTGTGGATACGAAAGGTGGATACCCACGGTCTCTTCTCAATGATAGCAGTCTTAACATTATGGGTGGGCTATCCCCGATTCAATCAATCATGGTGCTAATTTTCAACAAAAACCTCTATCAAAGGTAAAATAATTCATTGCATCCATGGTCTAAAGCAGCGTTTTTACCAAACCGTCCACAACTTGCAGTGGAAACTTGAAAAAATGAAGTGAATTTGAAGCTGCAAAAAATTTATTTCATTACTTTCTTCCACTTACAAATATAAAACTAAAGCAAATTTTAATTGATAATCTTGGATGTATTCTTAAATTATATTCATAGGATAAATAAAATGATCATCCAACTCGTTTTAAATTATTAATGTCTGTTTATTTGCAAGATAATTCTTGTGGAACTAAATACTCTACCACCTTATTTACTGTAATATAAAACTTAACCAATTAAATGCAAAATCAGTCAATAAAATAAAAATGGTTTTGGGATTGAATTATTTTAATCGTCTCATTCTTGACTCCTATTTAAACGTAAATATGCATACTGTATGTCTCTACTGGTAAAAGCTTTACCCTAGCGTCAATTTCAAAATTTAGATATCTGATGTCTTTTGTCCTCGAATTGCTCTTATGTGACTTCTCTTGTTATCATTTGAGTTAATCTGTATTGCCAGATATTCTAAACTATAATTACAATAGTAGCTTCCATACTTATTGAGCTTGAAGATCGCTGTTCTAAAGGACTGTCTCACTCTTTTATTAAATATAAAAATGAAAAATATGATGCGATTTTTGGGTTCGTCACATCATATAACAAATATTTGTGTTAATTACAATATTGTGTATACATCATTAAAAAATGTGTATTTTCATAATAATCCTTATCATTAACAAATTTATTGAGTGTATTTAACTCATTCACTGCTACACTAATCACCTAGATATTAGTGCCCTATCGATTACCACGTAGTTGCTAATTACCGACGGCGCGCATGGCGCGTCGTTAGCAGTGAATGTGTTAAAATGCTTTTCACAGTTCACTAATGATCAGAATAGAGATGTCAAAAAGAGAAAGTAAAATATCATTAATTCTAATTATTATAATTATGGTGGATATCAATAATGTTGAATTTTATCAATTTTAGTGAGCAGATGGAAAAGAAATTCTTTAATTTTGAATGTTTCATTGAGACGGCCTTTGAGGGAGGCGTGATAGATTTCTGTGGATGGATTCTACCCCGTCTCTCCGGAAGATTGCACAGCCCCCAGATCTGGTGCTGCCTGGTAGAAACTCTATGCAAAACTGAGCATCAGCTTAATACCGATGTTTATAAAACTGTCCTTTTGTGGCCTATCAACAATAAAATTGACATCGATAAGGTAAGAATATAAACTTATATTTAACGGGACTGTAGAACTGGCTAATGCAGTTATTGAAACGAGTAGTCCATCTGCAATTTATTTTATTCCCTGGTTCAAGTTCACAGTTTCAAGAATAGTGTTCCATGCAGTTTTACTTCAGCACTTTCATTTAATAATCTTCGCTTATTTTAACATGTGTCAGTTGTGTTATATTTGACTGCTTATTTTTCTTCCACATGATTTCATTAATAAGGTCATAAATCTTTGCATAAATATAAAGATTTATGAGCAGCTGTTGATACAAAACAGATGGCTGTCAGTAATAACGCATTATAATTGTTTATTTCTATGTTCACACCCAGACAATTATTGACAGTTAATGTTTTATGATAAATAAAGTGTATGGTATGTCTGCCATTAAATGTGTCCCAAATTTTGCATTATATTTTGTTTCTAGATGGTGGACGTTTCGACATCGTGGAAACACCTGTTGTCTTGTTTAAGATTAAAAATAACCAGTCCCAAAAATAAATACGATGAAGGAATTCTGGTCCGTATTTTGGAAGTCATCGATGACGTGAATATTTCAGGGGCTTGCGTTACCGGATTATTTATACTGCCTATTATTATACGTCAACGCTTCAAAGACAGTCCGGGTCAGTAATGTATTATAAAATAATTTGAGAGGGAAGTTATATAATAAATTAACTGTTGAAAAGGCCAGCCAATGATTATATACGGCTTCTGAAACATCCAAAGAAAAGTCTGATACTCTTTAGACTCAATCCGATATCCCTCTCTCTGTAATCTTGGTGCTTATGAGCTCTCTATCTTTCTGCACTGTAAGGCCGGTGAGACATTGAACACGAGGATGCTATTCATTTGATGCTATTTTAATTATTGTATGAATCCCATTCAATGGTCGATGGCGATAATTGCCTTAGTGTGATGACTAGTGTTTCTTGACGAATTCATTTTCTGTATAATATTTACGCAGTTAATATAACTTAGTATTGTTCTTGCTGATTTTTAATTCGTTTGTCTAACATTCAATGCATTCTCGTTGCCGAGTTGTATGGTTATTAAATACTTGTTGAATGCTTGAGTTATATCATCCAACATATTACAACTCGTACAGTCATCTTGAAATGGGCAATGCGGATTACAGAGTATCAGCAAACTTTGGTTTAATGATTTTTCTTTAGTAATATGAGGCTGTTGTAATCAACTTTTCCTTCGGTTCTTAAAAATCATGAGCTCTGTTTAAAAATGTGAATAAGAATATTTATTACAATATATCATTATATTGCAGCCGGGCAAGCGAAATATCTAAAAGGACCCCTCGCTGGATTGGAGAAGGTTTTGGTGAACCTGAAAAAAACTGAAAAGAGCGACATAAATCTGATCGGTTTGTGTGGAGCTCTTGATGTTATAGCGTCAGTACTATCATCGATTGCAGAACGCCGCACGCCATATTCTATAAAGCCACTCATAGATGTCACCAAATTGATTGCCGAATCCATTATCAATGAAAGTAATCAGGTAAAATTACTGTAATGCATAACAATGTCTTTTTGTCATCTTTAATTAATATAAAACGTAATGGAGAATCGTTTGTTTCAGGTATCAATCAACTTGACACTGTCGACATATATTTGCAAGATATTGCGTCATCTGAATACTTTTCTAATGCCGCTGTACTTCCCCAGTCTTGCTGTGAATGTTGTACACGTTTGCTTATCATTCGTAAAGCACAAATATATTCCAAACGTATTCAAAAGTGCCATTGACGTATTGAAAGAAGTCTTGAAGGCAAACGAGAAAAATAAATTAGACGTGATCAACATCGGAAAGATTAACGAAGCTCTGACAGAAAAGGGAATGACTTCTCCTATACCGGCCACAGTCGGCACTCAGGTGTTTAAAACTCCTCAGAGTGACAGTGCGGCGACGACGGCTGAGGGAAAAAGTAAATACTTTCAAATCCCCGTAAAGAAGAGCTCTAATGTTGAATACGTCGTGATCAGACCTACGTGGAAATTCCAGGCCAACAAATTGACAGATCATCAGTTGGAAGTCTTGAAGCGTAAAAGAGAGGACATACCTGCACTGTATGAAGATCTTTCGCAGTCTCTTGATAACACCATCAATTCCTGGACACCGCCCGGGTACAAGTCGGATACTGTCGACGACTCTTCGAAAAGTGTCGATGTTAACGATCAATCTACTAAAACTAATGGGGATATATCATTGGCGACCAAAAAAACAAAAAAAATATCGCCCAGTGTCACCATCACTGCAATGAAAGATTCCAATTCACCCCAAGTCGATTTGCAACCTCAAAAAAAGATACTGGATAAAACTGATGCGACCACCGATGAGAATTCTCACAATGAAAACATTAATATTGAACAGAATGTGATAACTCCGAAGAAGTTGGAGAAGACTCCAGGAAAAGGCTCATTCCGTTCGAGATTAAACAAAAATTTCCTTAAACTACGCGGGAGTCCAATTGAAACAGGAATTTCTCCGATTTCGAATCCGGTCAACGCAGTTGATGAGGAAACTCCTGCCGCACCGGATCTTCTCATGACACCTGTCAACAAAGAGAAGCGTATTATGTCATCTAATACTGGCCCTGCGGACCTTGGTGGTGATCGTCCGTCTAGAATAAAAAGAAAACCGAGTAAATTCTCCGAAGATGACTGTTTTGAAATTAAGAAGAGACGGGCTTCCACACCGGTCATCGACCGCGGCACCGTTGACATCGTCGATGAAGATAATATGGCAGAATCTAAAGAGGAGAAACCGACCATTGAAATCTCTAAAACTGAGAAGAATGATATCAATGTTTTAAGTAACAACAAACCTGTAATAGAATTGACAAATGAAAAAGAAATAGAATTGCACACTATATCAAATACAAAGAACAAGCGAAGATCTCGTCTTGAAATGCAGCTCGCGATCAATACTGTCGAAGGGAATCCGGCTATTTCTATTGAGACAAGTTCGCAGCGATTGACAAGAAAAAGAAGACATGATTCAGCAGAGAGCACAAAAAGTCCTACTGACGATCTAAATAAACATCAGAAAGCTGAATCTGTTAGAAGTTCCAAGAAGCTAACTTACAAAAAGAAACCGCAAGTCAGCAAATTAGCTTTATGCGTAGAACCCGTGCAAGAGACTCCAAAGAAATTATCAACCATCGATGATGCACCGGAAAAGATTGACACTGAAATTGTGCGCCCGTGCAAAGTAGACATAATCAATCTTAATATTTGTGTTCAGAATACTGCAAGTGCGATAGTCGCAGATGCCCCGACAAACCCTCCAGACTTGTCGGAGACGATTGAAATTATAGCCTCACCCGTAAAGCAAGCCGATGAGTCAGTTCAAAACGACGTTTCTTCGGACATTTTTTCTGATTGTGATTTGCAATCTAATAAAATCTATCTAGATCTGAAAGATTTGCCTAGTAAAGATTTATCTATTTTACCTTTGATAGAAGTACCTGATGAAGATCTAAATGTTGAAGATCTGCACGTTAAAAACTTACCAGTTAAGAAGTCGACCGATAATATTTTAGATGCCGAATGCTCCGAAGATGTCATTCAAAGTTCACAAGACTCTGATTCATCAATAACATTTATCAAAACGCAACGGAGGATTTCCACCATTATTAGCGGTAATAAACCTAAAACTTCCCCGTCTCCTAAAGTGTTGGTGGTGCCGGTGAAAGACAAATTCTACGTGCTGCGACACGACATGCCGGAGGTCAGCAAATCGAATATCTTTGTCGATGAGGAGATTGAAAAGATTGACTGTGACAAACTTGATCAAAATAAATTTGACAATCCTGAAAATAGTGAACCGGAAATAACTGTCAATGATATCTTACATTCTAAAAATGACCCGATAATTGAAAACCAGCCTGACAAGTCAGATGAGATTGAAATTAAGAATTCCAAAGAAAATATAGATGACAAAATGGACAGTGATGTATCGACCCATTCTAAAGTTGGTGTTGTTGAAACGCCTGATGTGGATGAGAAACTTGATTTGGTTGAAACACATAATGCTGTAGAGAAAATTGATACAGTTGAGAAACTGCTGCTAGCTGTAAAACTAGATGTTACTGAATGCATAGAGTTAGTAACTGAAATTGAAAATGATACACTAAACACCTGTGCACTGAGCAGAGATATATCAGATATTGATTTTGATTTAAAACAAAAGGACACTGCAATATTTGAAAATGAACCTGCAAAAGAAATATTAATGGACAGCGAGAAACCAATTGAAGAAGTGATATCTGAAATGGACACAGAATCCGTCAGGGTCATAAATATCGACGTAGATGACTGCTTCATCGTCGAGCAGCCCGATGAACTAATCAACTCTGAAAATTCGCAACTGATTGCTGAAGCCGATACGCAGCCTGTCATCTCGGAAAAGTGTAACCTGACGGAAGCTACTTTACCATTAGTTACAGCAGACCAAACGACTATAGTTGATGATATACAAGACGTTATCGATCTGATAACCTTGGATAAACCAATCGATATCTCAAACAAATCCAGTATGGTTTTGCGACTCGAGAGTTCTTTGGCGACCAATGCTGATGTATCTGTTGTTCTCGCTAACATTTCTGATGAATGTGTTAAAGAATCGGACGGCCAACAGTTTGCAATCAGCATCCTGTCGTCGCCTTGTCGTGAAGATAACGAAGATAGAAATACAGATTTTTTGAACAGCACTCTCGACATATCTCCAATCAAAGGAATATCTCTGGCAGAAACGAACAGCGATGATAATTACGATCGATTGGAAACTTTATCGTCGCCGGATAAGGCTGAGAATAATATCGCAGACGTGCCCGTAGAGATGTCTCCGCCGAAATCTTCAAATTCCAACGTGGCGTCTTCTCCGGAGATTTTTTGCAGCGAGAAGATTTCGCCTGAGAAAATCGACGTTTCGCCTCCTCGGTCGGCTTCGTTGCTCTCAAGTCCCAGCAGTATGCTGGCCCAGAAGAAGAATCGCACGGCTGTCAGCCGCGCCGCACAGATGCTCGGCCTTTGCAATGTCGACATGGACAGCGTAAGGCAGTGTGTGAATCGTGACAAAGCATACGAGACCAGTAAAAAAGACAGCTCACCCGTCGGTACTCCAGTCCGAAAAAATTTACATCATTTTTACGGAAACGGCTCTGACACTCATGACAAAAATGAAGATAATTGTGAAAATAAAGCCGTCTTGGGATTCAACAAACTTCTTCCTTCACCATTTGCTAGCCCGGCTGGTCCTATTCTAAAAATTAATAATCCAAAAGAAGATCAAACCGTCTCACCGTCATCCAAGGTATTAATGAAAAAAATTCTCATTTCAGTAGAATACTATATCATTTTTTTAATATACATTTCTAATTTCTATGTCTGACCGCATGCGTGAAGTGATATTATATTATCCACAAAGAGAAGATGCTTCTCAAACAGAATCATAGCAACAGTCAGTTTAATTATTGCCACTTTATATAGTAATTTAAAATAATCAAGCATATATACATTATACTTGAGCCAATATTTCTAAAAACGTATTCTTGCTATGGACTCTTGGTTGGCCCCACTGAGTAATATAAAAACATAATTACTTTGTTTTGAGGCTTAATCATTTTGCAATAATTAAGTGGCAATATAAATATTTTTCGTATTTACATCTTTAATCATAAAATTTTGGATATTTTTCTGTAAGTTACATGAATATGTCTTCTAATACATTATGAATTTTATATTACAGAGAAAACGTGTCAGTTTTCATGACCCCCCGGTATCTACCAGTATCAATGTTGAAAAATACATCGAGGGTCCGCTGACTACTAAGTCACCCCAACCGGCCAGAAATTTCAGAGACGAATTCAGTTTTATGAAGTCGCCAAAAAGAATGGTCGTTAAATGTCTCGCCAAGAAGATGGAAACGGAAAGTAGTAAAGAAAAAATGAAAAAGGTCGAGCCATCGAGCGGAGAAGTGGAGAAGGAAAAAGATTCGAACTGTGATTCTCAAATGTCGGATATCTGTTCTTTGGTTATTGAGTCTCCTCAAGTATTAGAAATTACCAGCAATCATTTACTGTCTGACGATTCACCTATTTACCCATCTTTGTGTCAAAGTAAAGTTTCGATAAGCGAAATAGCATCAAAATTGTCATCACCGATGTGGAAAGACTTTTTCATAAAAGATTTAATTACTGAAATATCTACAATTGGAGATTTGGCAACGAAAACAGAGTTGCAAATCAACAGGCTGCCTATTAAATCGCCTAAGATTGCGACAGTTCTAAAAGTTTTAGCTGAATATGAATCAACACACCCACCGGAAAACCCAAAGACTATCGATAGCACAGACGATGAAGAAATGCTCCTAGAAGTACCAATTGTCCCGGCTGAAACTGTTCAGTTGAATAATAGTCCAGAAGAGGAAATGAAAGATCCGCCCCCTAAAAAGGAATCTTTGTTATCAGTCATGTACCAACATCTAAAAAATAAAGTAAGATTTAGTCAAACTGGGTAACTTTGGCCCAGTTCTGAGGGTTTTTGTATTTTTATGGTTTACCATTATATTTATGTGTGGTATTGTTCTACATAGAGATGAGCTAATGTCTTAAGATGAAATTTTTTTCCATGTCCGCTCCCAATGTGGAGCATATGGTCTCCTAATGGAGGTATCTTGACAGAATTTTTTTACGCGAACTGCTTGTTACTCAGTTGCTCAACCTCTCTTTTTTTTTTTTCCGAAGAGAGTAGGGATAGAAGGACAGGACTAGTGGTTAGCTAATCGCTCTCGCTACAGCCTGTGAGGATATGGGATGGGTGGGAGGGAGGACTCAGACTACAAACAGAAATCCATAAATCGATTGAAAAGTCAATCTATGAAAACCGTCCGCACCAGGAATTGAACCTGAGACATCCGTAACCGTAGCCAGCGACGCTACCAACTGCGCCACGGACGCCGACAAACTTAATTTACATAAATAGATGTATTATTATAATTGATTTATAAATATAGATAAAACAAGCTGGGCAAAATTTTCATTCAAATCGGGTAACTTTGGCCCACGATACAAATAATCACTGTAATTACTATGAATTCAGTGATTTTAAAGTCTTGGCAAGTTTTCTTTATGTTTTCATATATTCTGTACATAATTGAGGTGGGAAAAAATATACAGCATTATTTTACAGATTAATAATACAAATTGAAAATATGGCTAATCCAATTTATTTCAAGAAAAGTTATGTTTTATCATTCCAAGCTGACTGCTTACAAATTCAACAATAAAACAAAATTTGTATCACATGCATTCATATTTTTACCACCAGGAGCAACTTTGCTTAACTAAAAAATATTTATATGGCATTAGTATTATCATGGTATTATAACAGTATAATATCAAACCTTTTTCCATGTAGATGGCCAATCCTAGAACGAGGGGCAAACTTACCCAAATTGATGGTACATAATTTATTTTAGTCATCTAATTTCCATTTTTATGAAATTTGATTTAATTTCTTCATTCAATTACATTCACAGAAATAAAGTCCTTCTGACAAAAATTTTCGAGTTACATTAAAAATATTTTATTTTCCAGCATCTATCATCTGGCAATATTCACAAATACATTAAAATCTCAATAATCCAAATTTAAATATTTTAGAAATGTTACCATCAAAAATATACCGATATGAAAAAATACTATTATTTCAGTCTTCAGAGTTATTGCCAGGTTGACTATTATATTTAATCCTGACTCCTTGAAAACTCTAATGATTAATTACTTAATAAAAATGATTCGATGAATTTTTTTTAGACGGAAGAGGAAATTTCTGCGGATTTCAAAATGTCGTTGGGCACCGAGGAGTTGGTCGAAAATTGTGATGTCCAATCTGAATTCAAGTCATCAATAGTGAAGTCATTGGTGACAGCTTTACCGGAAGAGATATTAAATGCAGTCATAAGTGAGCTTCCCATGTCGTTAATCTACGCCAAGCTGAGTACATCGTCTCTATTGCAGCATGTACGAAGCATCGTAGAAGTAGATAACAATCTTCTTTCAGAAGCTGCGGAAATATTCCGACCGGTTCTAGATGCTGACATTAGAAAGTGTATTGCGAGTGAAAGTGCAGAAAACGTATCTGAAATCAAAAAACTCTTTGAGGAACTCAGTGGCAAGATTGCTAAACTTTAAAGCCATGGCAAGAAAGTAAAACTAAGTTGTACATTTATAAGTGATACTATTTTTAGAGACAATTTTTGTTTGAAGTTAGCAAACTTTTTAGTTTATATTAATTTGATTATTTTTCCACAAGCTTCTTTTGTTTTTCTTAAGATGCAAAATATCAAATTTGGACATACCATGCTCTACAACAGTGCTACGCAACCTTTCCTCACCCACGGCACACCTAAGGACTTTTAGAATTTCGCGGCACACCACAAGCAAAAATATATGTAAATTTCAGAATCAAAATTTACATTTACTAATTTGAATTAAAAGTAGCCAAACTATTTTTGTGTAACACAGTAGGGATAAATATTCCAATCCCATTTTTTCATATTTCAAAAATTGAAAGCTCTTGATTCGATAATGTTAATTGTTTTAATACATTCGTTCATTATTTTTAATAATTCTTATGGCAACTTTTAAATCAATAATGCTTCATGATGTATGCAGCAATGTGTAATTTCTTCTGTAAGATTTTTTTGCTTTACACTCGAGGCAAAAACCTTTTTAAATCGTAGCCATTGCACCATCCGTACAACCTCTCATCATTCTGTTGAATGCCATTACCTAAAAAATCGTTTGTTGTTCGGAAAGTGTCCTCACCAGTAGTCCACTCTGAAAACTTTTTACGAAACGGATATACAGCAACTGTAGCTTTTTTTTTATTTCACATGAGAATTTTCTCTTTTTGGACGGATTTCGCCACGGCACACCGGTTTGCGGAGCACTACTCTACAACTATGACAAAGATACTATTTAATTACTGCATCTTTAGTGGTAATATTTCTAGCTTTAAAATTACGTGAATTTTGAATTTGATTTCATAGGTTATCATAAATTGAGCTCATATGTGGAAAAAGTAAAAGATTTTTTGATCAATAAACCGTGTTCTCCATAAAATTTATCAAACCATCTATATTCATTAAAGATAAATATTTTCGATAAATTGTATCTACAACAACCAACTGCTATTATCGCTTTTAAGGACAACGCTGTTTTTCTGCATATGGGCCCAATTAGTTTTCACCTCTCAATACATATAGACTTATAAAATTCTATCTTCCCTTTGTCTTGGTATTTTCTTTTACATAACTATGTATGAAATTTTCACTAAACTTTTATCATTGGAGGTGAAATATCTGACTTTTCATAAACATACAGTGGAAATTGTTCAACGTGAAAGTGTGAAAAAAGATTTTGCATCTTAAGAAACAAAAATGTACCAGGTACCATATTACCATTTGCTGATTTGAAGCCTCAATTATCTATTCACTAGGCGATAATAAATCAAAGAATCAATGTAAGTCTAATAAAAATTCTATAAAGCTATCACCTCAGATTATTGCTGTATTTTTATACATTAAAATTTATAACTATAAGTTAGTAAGGTGCTTTATAATCTGTATATTTTTTTTATTCTTACTAAAACATTAAAAACACTATTGTTTTCCTATTTAAACACAAAATGTATTGTTTTCTCATTGGTTTCATGGTGAACATTTTCCGCTGTATTACATAATTTTAATAATATAAGAAAGAAATCTCAATTATTTATAATGAATCTCGAAATAAAATATTGTCATGGGAAATCGTATTTACTTTTCAATAAAAATATTAAAATAACACCACAGAATCGCCAGAAATATGCACTACTTTATTATTTTGATATCATTTGTGAATAATATCATGTTCAGTAAAATACCCATATTTGCCCGCCAACCTGATTTTTATATCTTTAAGAATTTTACTTAAATTAATAAGTTATATGTAGTAAAAGATAATGTACCTATACTTATAATAATCACGTAGTCATTACTTTTTAGTTTAGGTTTTGATTTATACAATATTATTTATTAATAAAGTTGACAGCTTTTTCCTGTACATAATTCTTTATTGATTATTTCATTTTTACGATTGAGCGATATATACTAGTTAGACCTAAGAGTATCAAAGGGATAATAGAATCAAATCAGCGTTATCATTATATTTACATACATTTTTTTAAAACGGCTGTTTCATTTTTCTATACCACTAAAAAATAATCTGAATTTTTATTCTTAAAACTGACATGTTTGGGCTGGAATCTTTAGGACCTTACTGTCCAATTTCTACAACGGTGATTCATTCTTAAAAATGCTACATAATTTTAACCTTTCTGGGAGAATGGACGTACTTGTACGTCGCTGCGTTTTTTCCGTGAAGGAGTATGGACGTATTTGTACGTCAGTATAGTAATGTGTGTGTGATTTTTTGTAACATTTCTATCTTTCCATTACATCAATTTGATAAAAAAATGTATTTAATTTCTATGTAAAAAAAATTCACTCATAACACAGCCATAATTAATTAGTTACTTCTGGAAAGGTTAAAAGCATTCTATGGTTGCTTCCAATTTCAATATGTGATTTTGAAAGCTGCATGTTTTCTTATTTAAATCTGGAAAAAATTCCGACTTTACTAAATATTTAGTATATCCTTTGTACTGGTTCCGTGTCTATTCTCTGGAAATAAATAACTGACTTTGGCTAACGGGCAATGATACCTTTGACATACAATCAAAACCAGTTAATTGCTTTTGATTGTTTTAACTAAAACATAATTTTTTTTTTCACTTTTAGGGTGTTAACTGTCAATTCTTGTTGGAACAGCATTATATTTTAAAAATAAAACAAAATTTGTTTATAGTACTTCCACATGTATGTATTGATCAGGACTGGTTTCCCTCATCACGAGCATTATCAACTGATTATAAAACTGCAATGATTTTCTATTTTTTGTTTATACTCACTCGGGTTATGTTAGTTGCTAGGGCCATCCACCTGCCGGGTGACAAAATCCAGTCGGTTGGCAGAAGAAACTGGCAAGGTGTGAGTTATAATATTTTATTAATACATTCAAGTCAACCTTTCTCTCTGGAAGTATTTGGTTTTCGTTGTATGCCTGTGATCCTATAATAAAATTTATAAAAATATGTATGTATATCCAATTTTCGTTACAAATGTCACAAATCGAAAATTATATTTTATTAAAATCCAATTTTATATCTTAACCGATTTTCTTTATTCGTTTCCATTGTAACACCATAACAAGCATTCTCTTAAACATTGTTGTCGGGAAACGGCAAATGCAGTTTTTCGCGGACGGTCTGTTGCTTGCGGGACACGATATAGCACAGGTTTTCCTGTAGGCGTAAAATAAAACGTCGCAACTAATTATCATTAGAGTGTTGTATGTTGACGGAAGAGACACATTTTTGACTAGAAGCAATAAAACTTATGATTTATTATAGGCTGAATGTTCTAATTCATTACTTTCAAAAAAACACATGTTTCTCGAATATTTACGTCCTCAGATTACACATTTCCAATGATTGTAAAATTGTGGGAATGGCAAGTACATATTATTATGTAATTATACGGAATGTATAACTATGATATCTTTTACGTAGAATGTTTTAAATATTTCATATTGAAGTTATGTGTAGTGCCATGTACTAAATTGATAAAAGGTGTTTATATTCAGCTTAGAAATATGGTGAAATTATGACATGATAAGAGTGTTTTTATTTTATTTATGATGAACAAATATCACACATAATTTCTTCGAAAATTTCAATCAAAAATATTATTTGGTTTAGGAGTTATGCCTATTTTAAGAAAGTTATATATTCTTGCACTAATCACTAAAATATACATGCTTCCGGTTAGAGTCTATTGTTCGATGCGTCCGATTATAATGTGTTAAGTCACAGGTTCCTGACATTTTTTAAGTCGTAACTCCATTTCACAAAAGTCAAGTGACCTGTGACCCTAGTATAAAAATATTTTTTTTCCCGAATGAAATTACCTACTACTTAATTAATGAAGTTATTTACTCAGAATAAAGACAAACATCGCAAATGCTCACACTGGGTGACTTCAGAACCACAATGCTTCTCTTTCAATTTCAAATTTCAATCTCTGAAATTTGCTGAAATCAATTAACCAAGAAAGTGGTTGTGTGTGACAAATAAGTTGAGTACCCACAATGGATGTTAAACAATAATCCATTGAGTGCCTGTAAACTTAGCTTTTTCGTCTTTTGAGGGCTAAGACTATTCTTTGATTTAAATTGAAAATATAATCGAATTCTTCATTTGATTTGATTACTATTTGTGCTTTATACCTTCACCAACGTTTTAAATTTTCCTTTTAAGGTTAATGTATTCAGGAATATCAGCCTACAAACTATTTGTTGTTTTTAAAATCCTTCTGGTTTCTAAGCGGACTTGGCCAGAAGGATATAGTGGATGTTTCGTATCGGACAGACTTGTATACAATTTTGTGGTTAAAATTTTCTTCGAATACCACGGACATCTTTCTCCTTGTAATATATAACGTAAATATGAGGAAGCTGGTAATTTTTTGGTATTTTGAATACATGTCATTCAGGTCACAAGATATTTTAGTCGAGCCCTTCATTTTTTAACTGACATCTTCTCAGTTTTTCTGTATGGATAGTAAAATGATAAAACAAATGTGTACAAATAAACCATGAAAAACTTTATTCAAGACAAATCATTATAAATTATTGACGTAGGTAACAAAAGTCCCAAACTAATTCTAAAAGGCCGACGCCATTGCTAACTAATTATTTAAGATCATTCAACAACAACCTTTCATACATAGACAACTTATAATGATACAAGCAAACTATCTCCTAGCAATATAGGGAGAGTCATTGAGGGTTTGAGCTTAAATATTCTAAACGACGATGAAGAAAATACGAAATGCTCACTGTATTACATTAAGTATTTAACAAAAGCTTTTGGTACTTTAATATTATAAAATTAATAGTGGCAATGTAATGTTTCCCAAGTCCACTTATTCAATATTATTTATTGACGTCTAGATTCATAATGTTTTTATTCCTTATTAGAACAGGATGAACATTATTGTTCTGTTGCATTAATTTCTCAAAGTATGATTAAAAAAATTCAAAACACTACTGCAGTATTATGTTACTAGCTCAAACATGTTATATCGATAATCGTGTTTTTGATAATACAGCAGTATTATTTTTTAGTAAATATCTGAATTTCTAATACAGCAAACCATGTGTCATCAGATGTCACAATCGCAAACTAGTTTATGGAATTTTTTGAGCATTGCTTAAATAGTACACATTGCTTGTATCTATTACAGAGTTTGTTTTCAGCGATGGCGACATCTTTCATACAAATTCACAATTATTTAATTAAAACGAACGGACAAATCTCGCAATTTAAATTTGTAGGAATTATTTATTACACTTCTAATAATAACTAGCAATCTAAAAATATTTAACATGTTATCTCTTATCACAAATAAAGTTTTACACAATCAAATAATTATGTTTTATAGTCCCATTATTGTTTACACATAAAAAAAACTGTATCAATATCACTTATTCCAGTAAATATAATATAAATATTAACTAATATAAATAGTGAGGAATAGAAAAAGGTTGTGTCAATGCACATTCTGTTATAAATATATGTGCAATGAGATTTACTACAAACTCAAATTTTATAACCTTTAAGTAAGAATAATGATTTTTAAAACATTTGATTTTTCCATAAATGTGTTCTATAAAAATGTTTATTTAACTTTTAGAAGTACATACTCGATTTATTGTAAAATTTTATAGTTAATGATAACATCATTTTACTTTTAGTAAATTTTCGAAAATGAGATGAAATAAAATTGTTTGAAACGATGGTTGAGTACCACAGTACTATCAATTTGATAAATTTATGATATTAAACCAATTATATTGAAAAGGAATGGTAATACATGCTATGTGTGTTTTATGAAAATGGAATATTTACAATGCTGATTTTGCTGTCTACTATGAGACAATTTGTGAGAGAATATTTTGTTAAACCTACATAGATTAATAAATGAGGGCAATAGCTAGTAACACTTACATTCTCAGTAACTTCTATCTTAAGATTACATTAACCCCCTTAAATCTTTCTTCATAATGCCTCCGTTAACCTCTTACGTTAAAATAATGGAATCATGTAGTGGTCTATGAAATAATTATTTACATTATATTTAAATATTGTCATTATGATAAAATGAGTGAGCAATTATAACACAGAGGCTATACATTAAGGCACTGAAATCACACAACGTATGCTTTGAAAACGACTGAGCACATTGTGTAAAAATTATTTAAATGATGACATAGCAATTTGCAGATGTCCCTACTAAAATTTTTACTCCAGTCCGTTTATTTACTCGTTAAAATATTTCATGTTGCACTTAAATGAACTTAAGATATCATCCACGAGAAGTTTCACAAGGGTGCAAGGTAAAATATATCAGTCTCAAGGAAATCTCATTTCGGCGACGTATTTGTGCTGCAGGTTGTGGTGGGAAGCAGAACGTTGCGGTGTTCGTGGGGCTTGCAGAGCGTGAGTGGAGTGGGAACGAACCGGCCGATCCTCCGGTGATGGCTTGCGACCAGCCCTCGACCTCTCCTCGTACTTTCTACCTCTTTCGTCATAAGGGTTCCTCTTTCCGTCATCGTGTGGAATGCGCCTGTTGCCTTCTTGACGTTTACGATGCCACGCTCGCTCAGCATCATATCCATACAGGTCCAGCAGCTGAGGAGCGAATTGACTCTGAGCTGGAATCTGGTGGTGAGAACGTCTCCATCCTTCCTCGTAGCGTCTGCGGGTACTCTCGTCTTCGGCTGCTCTCCTGCGTTGCGATTGACTCGAGCTGCTTTCACTCGAATCTTCTCCGGATGTTCCTATTCCTAAATCTTTCTCTTCTACGTATCCCTTGAAACCCTTTCCGTTAAACATGCTGTCATTCATCATAAGTTGGGGGTGAGGAATGCAATAAGGGTGCGGGAACGCCTTTTCGACTTTGGACATCTTAATATCCTCATCTTCCTCGTGGGACGAGCACGATCCCGGGCCAAACAGAGATAACAGCACAGGGAGAAGGAACAAACCGTGCATGGCTCCAAAGAATATTACCAAGAAAACCATTTTGAAGAACACCAAGAATATATAGCTGTCAGCGAGAATCAATGCTACAACTCCCAGTATGGTGCTGGAAGCTCCTTGGATAATAGGCAGTCCTAGCGAATATAGACACTCCCTGACTTTTCCGTCAGGGGTTTTCGATTTGGATGACATGTATGCATAACAGATGTGAGCGGTGAAGTCGACAGAGAATCCTATGCACATGATTAGGTTGATCATGGAGATTGAATCCAAATTTACATCCCAAAGCGCCATGTATCCTACCACGCCAGCCTCAATTGATATGATGCTGAACGCGACCCACAGGGAGCAGAGGAAGTTCGGGATGAAGATAAACGAAATTATCATCATGATGATGGCTCCGAACACCATGTTTTGTAGTGATACAGGACGAACAAGTTCAAACTGGAAATCAAGAAAACAAAGATATATTGCATCCATTATTAAGCAGTGAGCTTGTTACTTGTTTGATAATTTCTTCAAATTGCTTTTCCCCTCTACGCATGAATTTAAAATGTAAATATAATGTTTCTTATATTTGTTTGTATTTTAATATGTTAACAATCTTACTTTTCTGAAACATAATATTGGTGTCAAACCTAACGTAATATATTATCATAATTTTGACTTAACAGAAAAGATAGCAACTGAACACCTGATAGAGATATTATAGTCAAAAGATTTTCCATGCAACTAAATATGGTAAATTTATTCTTAAAATTTTCCAAAGCACAAATAAAAACATAATTGAAGTTAAAAAACTTACTTGATCAAAGAACACAAAATATGGATGGAAAACACTGGCATTGAGGGGTGAATCATCACAAATTTTCCTTAAAATTTTCACCATATCCTTTTCACTGTTTGTATCGCTTACATTTACAGCTTGTATCAAAAACCTCGAAGCTATTATTTGCGTTTCATCATCATTGAATTTTACATCTAATGAGAAAGGATTTGCAGGATACAGCCAAATCTGAAAATAAAACAGTCGTGAAATAACTCCAAAAATATTTATTTAACCCATTCACTGCGTAAGAATATCTCATTCATTACGGAAAACCTGAAAATACAGCAATTTTTTGATCTCTAAAACGTTGAAATCTGTAAACTGATGTGCTTTTATGTTACTAGGACTGATATGAACAACAGAAGCCAGACTGTAGTATGTTTGCCTATCAACATTAAAAAGCTACATGGATGTGGCTCTCGTGGACATGGCATGAACACCAGTTGTTCAATGCAAAAACGTGTTAATTTGCAGTGAAAATTAAATTTAAATAATAGTATACTTACTTCTTTTAATGATTCTATGAAGGATTGTTCATTGTCTATAGTATAATTGAGGTAGTCATTGTTTCTATCTATATAGTTGACAAAAGAGCGAAGCCATGATTCAGTATAAAGTGGAGATGAGATGTACGTCGAATTTTCTAAGCTCTGTGTCAAGTCTTCCACTTGAGCTTGTATGTCTGGATCTGAGTAATTGTAAATGCCACTGATAATAACCTGAAAGAAATTTTTCATGTAATATAATACATTTAAGTGTTGTTATTGTGTAATACATGTATAATATAATAAATGTCAATGAACATGTTTGGCAAATTTCAGCTCCTTTTTGTAAGATTTTTGGCTGATTGCTACAGGACTGTGATGGTTGCCAAAATTACGTGACACCATTGAAGTATTAAAACAATTCGTATTAATTAGTTAGTTTTTATGTATGTAATATTATTATGGTTTCATATACATGTTCAGAATAATCTTAGACATTGAAATGGAAAACAAAAGTGGATAATGCTCATTGTTTATTATAAACGATTGATTTTATTATTCTCTCTTAAATTTCAATTTGCGTATTTCATTACCTGCTGTATTATGTTAAATATAACAAAATACGCTGCATATTTTAAATTGGTTCTAATGAAATAACAATAATCCATATCTCTTACCTGTATTCTATAAGGAAACTCCCTAAAATAGAAATCCTCTTGATCAAAGAAGACAACCGAGTACGAATCTGCCTTTGACAACTTTCTTCTCTCCAACCCTTCCTTGATGTTCGTCACTCCGTATCCCGCACCAGCCAAGTAGAAGGCGAAGGTTATCACCACTAAGAACTTCACCCAACCTTTGTTGAGGATGGACGCCACATTGTCACGGAAGAATGCCATTATAACGTGTTCTTTGTTGTCAATCGGATTATCTGGATCAGCTGGGTCAATACCACCGGTACACATTGTTCGGTACAACCAAGAACGCTCTTCTATAATACAAAATGAATCATATATAAGATATATAGAAGCTTGAGATGAAAGTGTTCGAAACTGTACACTTTATAATATGGTTTTACGGTAAAGACTGGCCCATGGCTATGACCAGACTCTTTCATTAAAACATTTAACTTCTGTGACTGATATTGTGCTTAAAAGTCTCAGTCAATGTATCATTCAATTTAATTAAGTGAACATCAGATTTAGTTTTATGTGTCGTATATTTCAAATATTAATTGATTAAACATAGTATTTTATAGAAACTCTAGAATCTAGAACTTGAAGCCAAACAAATTTTGTAATAAGTCAACTTGTGTATACACTGTGTTTCATGGGAAAAAGTAATGCATTTAGTTCTGCTGTTTCTAAAGCCGAGTGGTAAATGCTGTTGGGCTTTCATCCCCATGGTAGTGCAGTCAAAGGTATTATAAATTGCAATATTTTACCTTTTATAGCCCTGGATACTGGCAACACTTTCACACAAACTATTGAATGCAGATTTTTTTGCTCGCAGTATCCAGATATAGCCATACACGATGAGAAGAAAGTCAAATGCCATAAGAATGTAAAGCAAACTGCAATACCTGAAAATAGACAATTATTTCATGAATCTTATGCCATAAAGTTATAATTATTACATTTTTATAATGGATATCAAAATATTCTCTTTTGTGTGTAATTTTAGACATATTTTTTCACTTGTGTTAATGATATGATTTTTATCTACATGAAAGTCATAATAAATGTTCAGTTATCGTCATGAAAGTTCTTTAGTTGTAAATACCTCAAGTTATCCTTTAACCATTATTATTGATACATAATTATAAAACATATTCTCTAACAGACCCAAACAATGACATTTTAGATATAATGAACAATTGTTTGGCTATTTTAGAATATTATTTATTAAAATTTTCATCTCACATGAAAAGATATCCCTAATAAAACGTCCAATTTTTGAAAACAATATTTAAGCGTTTGTTAAACTAATTTCAATAAAAACTTACTTGAATAGGTGCAGAATATCCTGACTGAAGGAAACGGACTGATGATACCAATCCAAAATGAGACCATATCAGTGACTGAAGTGATTGTGATTGAGACGGCTGCTTCAGACAGTGTTTGGGCCATCCTTTCAGGTACAGATAGTTTTACAGAGGTTCTTCTCCAAGCTGCCAGCATAACAAATGTGTCATCAATTCCAATACCTGTAAAAATATAAAGGATTCATTTTATTTATAGGATTATTTATCTTTGTGTATTTAGCCACAGAGTTCTGATCTATCGCCGCACCAAGCTGTCAAAAATTTTCAAAAATCCAATTTGAATTCTTAATGTTGTGTCTCAGAAATGGAAAATATATTTTGACAAATTCTTTTTCACTGTTTTCTCTGTAATGATAAGTCATTGATTAATAATGGTTACATGCAGTTGCGGCCTGTGACAAGAATATTAGGAAGTGCAAAAAAAGATTCATCTATTTATGTAGGAAATTCATTCTCCGCTTCTTGAATTTTCTTAACCTTAAAATCCGATATTGGCTATACTAACTGTTTCTTTATACCAGAGTTCCCCAAACATCTTCTGCGGATTGATTTAGACGGAACACCTTGTTTATTTTGTTGGGTAGGTAAGAACAATATGAATTCGAACAACATGCTTGAATTTGTTGCAGTCGTAGCAGCATATAAAGCCATTGTAGGTTATCGCGGAACATAAATTAGTTTGGAAAACCCTGCTCTACACTTAACATCGCACGAGGATTTAGTCTGTCTTGAGTCGTGATATTTCTCAAAATTACTTGATCCTTTTTAAATTTTAGAAGCAACACTGACTTTCGACTGAATTATCATTATTTTACAAATTATTTATAACAGCTTAACGGTTTCACTAACTACCTACTTCAAGTATTTTCTTATTCGTTAAAAGTTTAAGTATAGACAGTGTTGTGACAGTGCAGTGAGAGTGTGTGTACAAATTGTTATATTTAAGTTTAAATTCTGTCGTGAAATCGTATTTTTAAGTTGACATATTAAAGTCTGCAATTGGAAAAATATTGTGTTAAACCGGGAATTTTTCATTGAAAATTAATTTAGCTGTTACTAAATTACCATGACAATAACATAACGGGGTAAGTAATTAGTAGAATTCATTATTGAAGTATATACATATTAGATGAAGGTATATTACAAAACCGTACCGGATTCACAGTTCAACATTATGGAATACCTGTGCCAGTCCTGAAAAAACTCTAAACTCTCTTATCTTAGATATTGAATTATATTTCCTTAACCGTGAAACACAAACATTGCTATATTGTTATAAACCAATCAACAAGTTATCATTGTAGGTACATATTATTATTGTTGTAAAACGTGTAGGAATTATATTGAAATCAAAGGTAAAAATCCGTACAACTAGCTATTGCAAGCATGCCGATAACTCATTAAATCGCTTTCGTTAACGCTCGCAAAATTTTAGGTTCTATATAGGGCAGCGGCTTCCAACCTTTCTGCTATAACGCCTCACCTAATAAAAAAAATCCGCGCCTCCCTACTTTTTTATTTTTTGAATCGATAATTTTTTTTCCATGTCTTCTCCCAATGTGGAGCATATGGTCTCCTAACGGAGGTATCTTGACAGAATTTTTCTACGAGAACTGATTGTTAATCAGTTGCTTAACCTCTCTTTTTTCGAAGAGAGTAGGGATAGAAGGATAGGGTTGGGACAGGACTAGTGGTTAGCTAATCGCTCTCGCTACGCCCCGTGAGGATGGGATGGATGGGTGGGAGGACTCGGACTACGAACAGAAATCGATTGAAAGATCAATCTATGAAAACCGTCCGCACCGGGAATTGAGCCCGAGACATCCGTAACCGTAGCCAGCGACGCTACTAACTGCGCCACGGACGCCGACGATATAATAATAGACACGTTTCAAATTTAAAAAAAAAACAAAAATCTGATTCACTGAAAACCTCAGTTCGAGTCCATCCGTGTGCTCGAATGCCTGAAGATGCCGAAAGGCGAAACCCGGGTCGTTAGTGACAAAATACATGGAAGTGTACAAAATCTCAATAATCCAAATTTGATATTGAAATTCCATCAAGCACCCTCAGTCGATGTCTTAAATTATATTTATAATAAATTTGACCGTCTGTGTTTCGCTAATCGTGTTTATTGATTATCGTTTTCTGCAATATTTTCCTATGGGGAACACGCGGAAAATTTCAAATGAGTGAATTGGTATAATTATTATGCTTGGATATCGTTTATTAACGTAATATGAACATGGGATACGTGCGCTTGTTTCTTTGCAAGAGCCGTCCCAGGTTACATGGTTAAATTTCATAATTCTTTATACGAAAACACAGTACTCAAATCCAAGGGTCGACTCTCCAAACATCCAGCTGTATGCGTAACACAATTAAGTGAGTGTGTCAATTGTTTGAATGAGATAATATTGTATACAAAGTGACAGCTTGCATTGTTTAAATAAATTATTCAATCACTGTTGCTCCTTAGTATTTTTACTTTCGTTAATTTATTTCAATATATGCTTTGGCAACATGCAGTATTATTGGTCACAGAATTCTAAGCCTTTGGATAGAAATCGACAAATCGATGCAAAACTCAATTTATGAAATTGTCCGTACTGAGATTCAAGCCTGTGAACACTGCAACCACATAGGACACCTAAGAGTGTTGACCACTTAACTACAGGATCGGCAAGGTAATTTTGAATGAGTCGTGGCCAATTAGCAACGATTACTGCTGAATTTTCATGCAAAATTTATTTTGAATTTATTCCGATACCTTCTCTTTGAGAGATTTTATAACAGTCGGTCTTCATTAAAAAGAATATTTATGACAGTGGTATTTCGTAAAAGCTTGACGCTTTAATAATCTGTTTTTATTTTACCTCCCTAGAAAATTTAAAATAAAGTGCTGTTTGTCCTAAAACAAGCCATTCGCGGTGCCCGCTCTTCTGATGAAAGTTTTTCGACCACTAATTGAAAACGTATTCATTAAGAATGTTCAATGCTCCAAAAAAATATACCGAATTATTTAAAAACCATTATTTCAGTGAGGCCTGCAGAAGATGCTTGTCGTCGGCGTGAATCAAGCTATGGACGGTAATCTCGCTTCCCGCCTCAATTCTTGAGTGGCTAAGTAGCAAGATAATGTCGTGACGCCATGATGGATTACTGAAATGACATTTGGCTCTATCTGTACAATGTACAATATTTTAAAGCAAATGCATTTGAATTTTAATGCGTGTTAAATACAATACCTGCCAATTATTTAAAAAAAAAAACTCAATACAGTATTGATACCAGTTAGTGATTCCATAACGCGTTTCGTAATATTATACTTTTTTGACAACAAATGTTTTTTTTAGAGAAATACTTATGTTACATAATTTTTACAGATTTTATAATCGGGATACCGGTATTCTATTTGTTAAATCCCAAAATTTCATGATTGAACAAACGGGAATTGCAACCAATGCCTGGGACGAATGATTGGAAAACTATAATATTTATGTCACAAGCGTTGTTATATATTATATTATTTGTCTATGGGTGTGTGTAAAGTGTGTCGGCATAACTTTAACGTGGCATATCATTATGAATTGTCATTAGGAAGATGGTGGTTATTGCATGTCATCGCTCTCCTTAAATGGAAACGAGCTCATATTATTATATTAGTGTCAGCTAATAGATATCGGATTCTTTATTCCATGGTGGCAAATAATGGCAAGACTTACAGTACACCGACATAACGAAGGCAAGACTGAGTCTTTATCGCCTGATAATGAAAAAATAAATAATTGTAGAATGTTGGCAGCTGAACACTTTTTTCAAGTGTATTATTTTTTTAACCTGAACAAATACAAATGAGACATAATATACAATAAAGGAGTGATTGCGAGCATCGCTCTAAGATTAATGTGTCCATTTGTACTGATTTTTTTTTACATTAGTTAGTTTGGTTAATTTATCAAAATATCGAGTGTAGTGCTACGAATATTACTAATGCTGGCTGAGCTATTCTAAATGTCCTGGTTTAAAATTTATTTAACATAGTCACCTTACTCTAGATCAGTGTTTCTTAACTTTAATTGAAGCCATCGCCACTTTTGTCACAATAAAATTGTTTTCAAATTCAAAGTAAGAAATACATTTCAAAACTGCACTTTTTGTTTTTGTGAATCTTTTGAAATAACGGCCAATTTATATTAAGCTGATTTGAATGCAGAAAAACTCGGATACACTAACGCAAAAAAATGAATGCTCCCGTATCGCAATGATTGACGGAGATGACTGACTACACCATCGCAAAATGCAATGATTCGATTGCCCACTAATCTAATTCTAATGTTAAAAATATTAAAACGCCCGTCAGGGCTTACGTCCCGTTAAAAAACACTACTCATTTAAAAATACATTTTCTATCCCAATTTGATTACAATCAATAAAAATTCATTAGAATGATCACTCATTTTATTTCAAATTCCAGCAATAAGCTGTGAGATCACATCCAAGGAGATAAAACATATTTTTTAGAATCGCTACCCACCTGTGTTCTGGATTGTATGTTTATGAAGGAGAAATAACTGTTATTTTTTAGAATACTCAAATACTTTTAAATAGTGTATGCAGTCCCAATCACGCCTTTATTTAATGTTCAAGGTTTTTCACCTTGCTTACAGGTTTGCAGAAAGTATACGTTGTTCAATAAAAGAATACTGATTTGCAATTATAATGCAATTACTTTGAATAAATTACATAAAGTTTGTCAATTAATTCACGATTCTTTTTAGTAGGTAATCGAAACTTTCAATTTTATCCTCGACCTATTAATGGATAAACAGAGGAAGTTGAATTCAGAAAGGTTTCGTTCAAATGAAACTTCAAAAGTTATGAAAGCTGATTTAATATTGTTTATTTTGTACTCATGCCTATCAATTATTTACGTTTTTCCTTTTAACCGAGGAAGTTACAAAAGAATCAATGCAACAAACACGAAATAATCAATGCGCGGAAAAAACTGAAATACCTTATTATTATTTATTTATTTTATTTGCAGCGGTGTTCCTCAGATTTCACTTGAGTGGGGTGCAAAGAAAAATAAATCTACTTCCAAATCAGTGAATAGTTTACACCTTTTTTAAACAGTTCTGTTTTTATAATGAAATAATTAATAAGAACACATGTCTAAATGTTTTATTATGATTGATACAACGACTGCTTTAACCGCAAACCGGATAACTCCACTTAAGCAATTTTATTGGAACAAAGAAAAAACTTAGTAATTTAACCATCAAGCGGAAGTAAACAATCCCAAAAATAAACTTTGTTACTTTTTCACTTATAATACTTTACTTAGAAATAAAAAGCGTATATAAGTAAGCCATTCAAATTTATCGCTACAAAGTTGATTGAAAGCAAATTGGAATAGGAGTTATATTTTGAAACTCTATAAAAAACCGTTATTTAACATGAAATTTGATGAATCAGCCATTATGTTGCATATTAAGTATTCTGCATACTACAATTATAACTCTGAATTTCAGTCGCGTACCGTATAGTATGGGCGATTAATAATTGGTATTGGATTTTTAATGATTAATTGTACCTTTTGTTTCTAATATTCAATTTATACCGGTTTAATGAAAGAAATGAAGTCCCCTAATCAATGAACTACCGAATCGTGCGCCGCTGGAAGCAAATACGTCAGTTATGATTACCCAGGTATTCGCAAATATATTCATGCCTTGTCGAGTGCATGCGTTTCATTATTTTGTACTGATTCGTTGCATAACTTATGGGTTATTATTGCAAACCACAGCCGAACTCACCTGCCGTACCGTGCCGTGTTGCCTGCGTACAAAATTACGTAAACAAATAATAATAAAGGTATGCCATAGATAGAATGCAGATAGGTAACACTAGAATAATCGAAATCAGTATTCCGAGACAGACGCGACACCAATATTAAAGTGACCAATGACAATGCATCGATCGTGGTGTGTTCGATTTATAAAATCTGAAGGTACTATCAGTGTTCTCATTATATTTCAATATCAAACTGTCTACAATGAAGTCCTGATGACTGATTATTATGGCAACCCTAAATTTTAAAACTGTTCGATCTTTTTTTCTTTTCATTAATTCTCACACTGATTAAAACTTGATTTCTCTTCGAAATGAATAAATAATCTACTAAAATAAAATGAAATGTTGAATTACATAGTATTATAAAAAATAGGGAATTAATATAACGCCTCTAGATATGTATATAGTTTTTAAAAAACTTTATACATCTCAAATGTTTGTTATTAAAATTGATGGGTTATACTCTAGTAATAAGAATAAACACAGTAAAGTAATAAACACTACCATACGGCATGTTGTAAAAGTACAGGTGAGCTGGATGGTTGTTTTTGTAAAATATATGACTTCACTTTGAAGAACCAAATTTGTATTGTCACCAAAACACTGTTGTAAACATAGTAGATTGTCAAACACACAATGACGTCAACAAATGTAAAATGGTGACTGTCATTTTTTATCCAGCCAAATAGTAATCGTAAACAAGTTTTTACTGGTTACATTTAAAATACACGCTAACTATTTTTTGACCGTTTATAATGCATTTTATAAGGAAACAATTAACTAGACATTTCTTTAATTCCATACGGAATTTCAAAATTATCCATTTAACTCATTTACACTTAGCAATGCCGTACATATTTACAACATCAGTGAACAGGAGAGCTTATATAAATATCTAGTATTGCATTTCAAATTTTTTTTTATTGAATAATCGATGAATTAGTCAGTGTGTCAAATTATATTATTATCAGAACAATAAGTTACAAAAAAGTTTGAAGTATGATGTAAGAAATTAGTGTTTGTGCTATATTAATGAACATTGTACTATTTCAAAATTTACATAACCCAACATCTTGTAAATTCTTATATCTCGGTTTTTTAGAGCTGAAAATAATTTTTAGCGTCACACATAATCCAAAATATAAACTCTTCGCATTTTCTTTATACATCATTTAATTAAGTAGCGTGATAAATCATGATTTGTGTATTGCTTTCCTTTAATAATTGATACATTTTGGTTTGATAAGGTACTGAAGATACTTAATTAATAATTCATTCTGGAGTTTGAACATCGCATCACGAACATACAAACACAAATTCGCATGTTAGCATTTCTATTTCTCACCACCAGAGTCGAGAATATTCTACAAATTTTATTCTTTGAGAATGTTACTTTATATGGTTGTAAAATATATTTTTACAGCATTAATAGATTACTTTTAGTACCTCATGGAATGTTTTAGAACCTCTGATGGGATTTTAAGTAACTTCGAAACTTTTTTGTTAGAACGTAGACACTATATACAATAAAGCTTTCGTGACAGATTTTTAGCAAATTGACGTACAATTTTAAATGAATCGTTTAATTTGGTATTTTACAAACACAATTTGTTATGTAGTTAGTAGAAATGTGGCAAAATTGAAAACCACATTCAAAAGTTTGTTGGGTTCAATTGGGCCAATTTCTCATAGTAATACCAAAAATACTAGCTGCAATTGATTACGTACAAGGCTTGAAATTATAAAATATATAGAAAAAAACAATAGTGGAAAATACCAAAGGAAATTCATATTGATTCAATAATAAACATGTACCATGAACCATCCGTATTAAAAAAATAATAATAGTGAAACAATTCGTTGCTTAGTTAAATTGAGCGAAAGTAAAGATATATTTATATAAAGTGTACCAGTAAAATCCCGATCTGTGGTTTTCCTGTACATATAGTTTAATTCAGTGCTCCGCAACCTTTTCTCACCCACGCCAAACCAAAGTACTCACAAACATTTCGCGGCACACTACAAGCCAAAATATGTAAATTTCATAAACAAAACCAACACTTCATTAATTTGTTTTTATTTGATGAATTTGAAATAGTGGCCAATATATTTCTATAGTGTGCATTTGTTGGGCCAAATCCAAAATAATCTTTCCGTTTTGTCACCCGGGGTGGTCCTTGAATTTGCCGCTACCCCCACTTTTCCTTCAAACTTTTTTTTTTACCGAACATAATGTAAAATATTGCGCCGCAGGCAGAAAATTTTTATGTATAAATATAATTTTTTCAAAAATATGTACTATATTTTTACAATTCTGACAAATTTTGTATTTAATATTAATTTAGAAACACGAAATTATTTATGTACAGTACAGATATATATATATTGTATATAAAAGCGAGAATAATTTAAACGTAGATTTCAGCAAGCGAGTATTTTGATTTTTTTCTGATACATGTAATAAAAATACTCGTTTTGGATGCACTGCGCCACGGCACACCTGGGATCGTCTCGCGGCGCACCAGTGTGCCGCGGCACACCGGTTACGGAGCACTGGTTTAGTTGGTCAGGTCCCGTTCCTTTATTAATGGTTTCCCCGCACTGATCGCTTAAAAATTTAACCAGTCTGCCATATCTTTCTGAATTAATCGTTTTTATAACAAAGTATTATACATAAATACAACATATCGTTGAAAAAACGTTGCATTTCAAATACATTTACGCAAATAACATAACAAGGTATGAATGGGAATGATGATGAGTTTTTTAAATGTTATTCATTGAATTGGAATTGACTTGGTGGAACTCCATTGTAATATGGTGATAAAAGTAATTTAGGTATACACTTCTTACTTTTTATCAAATTAATTGTTAGTTATTAGGGATATTTATTTGTTCCCTTACACCACATATATAGTTTTGTTTATCAAGTCCCTTCGAAAACAACACATCGAGAATCTATTTAATATAATACATACATTAGGTGTGGTGAGGTGTTTTTGATAGTGTAAGTGCATGGTATTTAAAAATTTAAGGGACAAATTTCAAGGTTAATAAACTAACAATTCATGTACGTAGTACGTATGAAGGTGTCCTTCGACAGCGTCGCTTGATAACAACTGATATGACAGGTAATTAAGGAGTGACACGTACTGTATCCATACAACTTGTTTGACTTTTTGTATCATAATTAGTTACTCCAAAATGTTTCGACGGGTACAATCGCATCACTCGGAATGTGTTGAAATATGGACGCCATATCTAAATGGACTTCTTGACGTCCTTTGGCCCCAAATTAAAAACAAAACGCGTACACTCATAAATCGGACCAGTTACTTGAAGAAAAGCACACTTTTTATGCAACAAAGTGTCAAGTTAAAATTGCGATACAGTATTTCACAATTTCAATAAAATGTCTTTAATTCAGCCATAAATTTAAATCTCGGCTAAATTCATCGTTGTTGTAGCACTATCTAATGCATTAAAGTAATATTACCCTACACAATTAGTTACGAAAACTATTACATTAATACGCGATATTCCATGCTACAAATAGTTATTACGATAATTTAAAATAGATGAATACGAAATTACTGAGCTACATTTATGAAAAATGTATTTCATAATATGAAAAATGAAATATAAACATAGGTTAAATACAGTTGTGTTATTTTTAAATTTTTGGAAACACACTTAAATAATTTATTGTCTCTTTTTGAATTGAAAGCATTATTAATGAACTTAAAATAAGAAACCAAAAGTGCTGTTTGGTATTAAAGAAATAACTCTTAACCCAATGAATGCGCTGGACATTTTTATATGTCCAAGATTTTATCTCGTATTTCCTGCCAAACTAGGAGGAAACAATTGTGGATATATGCTTTAAAAAATACTTAAAATCTTTAAGTAGAGAAATTAGGCAACATATGAAAATGTCAAGTAGAACACAAGGAAATATATTTTTGAAAAGAGCTCTCGATATTCAGTCTTTCGAATTTCAGATTCGAACTGCCAATGCGAAGCATTAATCGTCAGCCCTATGTATTACACATACTTATGGGGCTACGCGCTTGCTTGTGTGCGTGCTGGTGGTGTATATGAAAACTGGCCGCAGTCATTTTACTTACAAAGTCAATGATTAAATAATGTCAGCTTCTTCATTTTCTTCGATTTATTTTAGCGATAATGCGACGAGTTTAGTTTACTGCTAGAAGTATTCCGGATAACTAATATTTATTTCTCATAATTCTCCATTTTTATACTGTTGAAATTGATCCATTTTTAGCCATAGTGAGAGTTTTAACAGATCAATTGACTGAAAATAAATTCGTGGGAAGACGGCTCACGCTGTAAGGGTCAAACAGACGATTATCGTGTAAGACTTTTACAGTGCTTTACCGGTTAAGAGTTAATTCTAGAAGATCACACAACACCACAATCGACATGTTGGATACATGGTTAAAGTGCAATGATAGAAATTATTTACTGCTTATTCTTAATGCATATTATGCGTCCATATATGACGTCAGGCTGTGAGAGAGAGAGAACGTGAACAATATGATGTTTTGTGAGTAATTAAAAGAATATAGATTGTATGTAGAATATACGACAATACAAAATCAAATTTAATATATTTTTTCTGTGATTTTAAAAGATTGAAAGTTCTGTAGCACAAATTATTCTGGGAAGGTAAAATATTTTAAGACGAATCGTGACAATGGGGCTAAAAAACACACACCTTCATGTGACGTCATTTATAAACGACACCTAGTTATTAAAATCTTATATTTGAAATAGCCCAGATAACTCTGTAGACTTTAGTGCAAGACAAGAAACTGAAACGCAAAACCACTCAAAACAAGACACGCAAACTTACAGTCCCTGTGCATTAACTACGGACATTGCAAAAGCATGCTTTGCATTTCAGTTTTAATCGCCGCGCCCCCCCGCCGTCGTGCGTTGACTGGAATTTTCTCATGACCTAAGCGTCACGGTTCGCGGTGTATAATATAAAATAAAATGTTATCCAATGGACACAGAGTTCCGACGTACAAGCTTCTTTAGACATTCAGTATTTCAACTCCATCGTTATCTATGACGGATGCGGTTATACTATTATATAAATAATGAAAGATGAATAATTAGTAATACTCACAAGGAAAAAAGTTCTTCTTGCAGTTTAAAAATCTGAGTCATATTATCATTGTTCCTGTAATTAATTTTGCTGTATATTATACATTCAATTCTGATAAGTAATTTGGTGGTTTTGCGCTTTCCTTACCTTTGTAAATCCGTTGTGCACGTATTCACAATTTATTTATTCATTGTTTTCATTAATAAATTTCGTTGATTAATTTCAGAGTAAATACTATGATTGAATTGGAAATTATTTATGGAATGAATAACAATTGATCGATGCGTATTTCGTAGGAATGAGCAATAGGGTCGTTTCGTCAGTGGTCAGTCAGTTAAGCAACAGGCGTACTTTAAAAAGGGATTTTGAGTCAATGAATGACAAATACATATTTTTTCGCTGTTTTTCCATTAAACATGGATTAAGCAATGTAACCAACTTAAAATAAAATAGTTGATATTGTACCATGCATAAAATAAAAGAAGTTTACAAAAAAATCCCAGTTGTCCCAGTGGTTGGCCCCCAAACTCCAATCGTTGGCCTTTCGTTGCCTTGTTTTCGGCCATCCCTATGAAACTTCATGAATATCGCGAAATAATTTACTGATAGAAGACAGAACAATAAAAAACATAATGATGCAAAGCATGACAATATAAAGTATATTTTGTTAGCGATTTCCATACAACATGAATTTGTCGAAACTTACGAAGTAAAAATGTGCTTTTTTAATTGCGTATTGCACCATATAGGTCTGTATAGTGCAGATATACATTGGCAAGTGGTAAGACTACGTACACGAATTTAAAAAGTCTATTTTTTAAATGTATCCACTATTATTTACGTTTTAAGCTCAAAAGGCTGACCACTGGCGACGGCTGACTTTAGGAACAAGCGCCCTATTACGAGTTCAATAAATCGTTTCCTTCTATAGGAGGTCAAACGTTTGACTCACAGTCAATCTTTATTTAACAAAAAATGCTACTTTTTAAGATATAAGAAAGCACACTAGAGGTGGACATATATGCATAAGAAAGCAACTTTATTTGCGAGTGACCGCCGCATTATCTCTATTGGTGCTATCAAGACACCCACCCTTCTATATACGTGGTGGATGTATTTCTAAACAAGACGCGTAAATCAAGACTGTAATTAATTTTGAAATCACAAAGAAAACTCAATTTATTTTATATTTATTTGAAATAGTTTATTATTAATGTATGTAATGTATGAACTCTCAACAAAACCTAATCAATATATTGATATAATTGAAGTTTTAAAAATCTTCACTTAATACGACGGAACATTTTACATTTGTTACATATTGATTTATATTTTGATAATTAAAAAAAAATATATCTGGCATTACAGCAAACAGCCAATGCGCCAAATATTTTTGAAAATTGGAATATTTACTAGATAAACTCGAATTTTCAGAAGAAACTCATATTCAAGATCACAATTTTTAATTTTAAAAAAACCTAAATTTCATATTGACCTAGCTAGAGCTAGAATCAGGACCTGATCGCTAAGGCAAAGCTAGACCACAGAGGCCGACTTTTGAGTGACCGAGATTTGAAATCATGTTCATCAATAATGAATAAATAAAATTTATATAAAAAATTGATAAATTTTACATGATATTACCACTTAAATGCGTACGGTATTTACACCAAACCAAAGTTACCCATACATATCATATAATTTTATATAACATTTCGTTTCATTATTTCCTTGTTTTTAAAAAGCGTATTTGAGGCTCGAAACATTGGTTGCTTAGGCTTGCAGAGTGATATCAGACGGAAGAAATATAAAGGAAGTCCTACGACTATAACCCTAAGTAAATAATTTTGATTTCTCAGGAGAAACTGATGAGGCTTATTATATATACCTACTACATTCAATTACCGAATTCATGAAGTTATCATAAAAGTTTGCCGCCGAAATTTTCAACTGTCATTATTTGTCATATTCTGTGATGGCATGATTTCCGTTTGTTATTTTTTGTCGTAATAATTATTCATTATAAAACTTAATATTGATGTCTAAGCTGCAATTATCCGGTTAGCATCGTTTATATTTTTTAGTTGACATTTCAGAGCAAAGTTATCATTAATGTAGCTATTACTGCAATAAAATGCTGCCATTTTGTTTCATTCGAAATCATGTATTCAAAAAAAAACAACGTCTACTAGCTCGTATTATTTTTCTTCAAACATAGTTTAGATAAAGATTATTATGTCGCTGATAAATTATTAAGTATGCCAATTGAATTTATTTTGCGCAATATTTTGGTGGGCAAATAAAAATGCATCGAAAGCATTGCAAACGAGTCTTTTGGTAGAAAGTTGATCGAGTATCGTCTATAAATATATCCTGTTTCCACAGTTCTACTTTCACTCAAAATTTTACAATGCATGCATGGTATGCAAATATCTATAATATTCATGAAAATTCAATCAAGCAGTTTATTTTTACGACAATAGTAATAATATAAAAATAAATTTGACGTTTATTGTATTTTCAGAGTTTAGTCAGAATTTATTTTTACAACAATTTTTGGTTTGAATATACAAACGTTTTTTAAATAAATTTATACAGTCATCATGAAGTTTAATGAGCACAGGTCAAAAAGATTACGTATTTAAACTAATGTTGAGGTAGAATTATTTGGAAATATTGAAATTATAATCCTTAAAAAACGATTTTTAAAATGGTTAAAGCCGTTTACAAACATAATTGTGGAAAAGATTTTTTTCCTAAATATGATGTAAGGGTAACGTACGCTGTACGACTACAAATCGCTGACATTATATTAGCAGTTTTTCTATAGTAATTTTAATGATCATAGATTTTTTAGTTTTCTAGGAACTATTTTAAAATAAATTACAGATGTAGCGTCATTAATATTTTGAATTTTGTAATAAGATGACTACATTTTGTCTCAAATGAAATATATGGAAAAATGTACACCCGATTCTCTTTTTGCAAGGGAGATACGTTCCACGGACTACCGTGCAAAAAAACCCGTTTAAAAAAGATAAGGTGCACATATACAAATGGAAGATAGCTTCCATTACTTAAAATATCCCCAAAATATAAAATAATTCGTATTTATTTCTTATGTATATATAAAAATAGTTTCATAAGATGCTAAGTAATAAATTTACATGATTTGCGAATTAAACTACACATTAGACGTTAAAAAATAAAAATCGGAGATGGAATAAAATCGAAACATAAATGTGTCAAAACAATAATTAGTCATGCATGATCGTGAATCTTGCATCTTTAAATTCTCCAAATGTAAAAAAAGAAGATTTCAATATTCACAAAAGGCCGAAGTGTTTTTAAATATACACTTAATCTTATCTTCGCTGTTCTGGAAGAAAACACTAAATCTGAAAAAATTACATATTGACTTCGTTATACCAAAATGTTCCTTATTTCGAACTCTAACATATGGAAGAACACACTTATTTTTATAAATTATTCTTTTACTTAAAAACAGTTTTGTACAAACTAACTAAATGAAAAAGATATAGTATTTCAAACATTTGAAAAACTTCAAAGTCCAATTACTCAATACTAGTATTTTTCAGTTAGTGTCTTCTTCCAGAAAAATGACGATATACTGTATTTAATAATACTGCTCGTCGTTTGAAACAGTGTAACAGCAAAAAATCAGTGTAAAAATATACTTGGACCGTTTTCTTGACCGTGCAAAAAACCGTTTAAAAAGTTCGGGTAAAAAGAGGATCAGGTGAAGATAGTCGTCAGCTCTATATACAATTAAGTATTATTGTAGTTCTCTATATATTATATTCTATCTCAAGGCACACCAAAATTTTACTCAGATTTTTGCGATACATAACAAGTAAACATAAATAGAAATTAGATCAGGTTATGTTTTTCATTTGTTAAATGTGTTTTTAATACACATTGTAAAATAATTATATGTGTGGGCTCTTTTTGCAATGAAGCAATGCGCCACGACACACTCGACACGGCGCACTGTTGCAGTAGAATCTGCAACTATTAATCTGATTGCGCGGATTGATGACCAACAGTGTCACTTTGATTATTATTGAAGACAATGTAAGAGGTGTACATATTTGTCACCTGTACAGGTCGTATAGGATAAAATTATTATATTCAACAATACGAAAGATCTAGGATTAAGTTAGACAACGAGTCTCACTTAAATTAGTGTTCTTGAACGAACAAAAGGTATTTGAGTAAATTCACATATGTAAACAATATCCGGTAAAAGTGAATCAATCAGTCATGGCTTACCTATCATCAAGAATGGGGCTGCAAGATTGATGCCGATGAATTCGATTCCAAGGTACATGGCAACCCCAAAAGCTGAAGCTGTCGCCATTACTGCTGAGATGTTTCCGAGCAATCCCAGCCAAGGTTTCGACCGCACCTTTATTGCGTGAATAAATTGGGTGTCATTAGTAAGTTGTCCCGAACGCAATAAATTTAATATTAGCAGACATGTCCTATGATAGAATTTTAGATTACACAAAGGTTTCGTAATTGAGATATTTCAATGATACTGAAATATATCTGTAATGAAGTAATGTTCAAGCACATAATATTCAAAATTAACACCGCTATACGCTCAACCATTTTTCTATCTATAAAATTTTAATCAAACTATCTGATACCCGCCTGCGTAGAGAATTCTTATATTCCTAAAATATTATAATCATTATCAACATTTAAACAAAGACTTCATATAGTCAGTTTGAAGATGCTTCTTAAACAAATGAAACGTGTTACAATAGTAACAAAGCCAGTAGAATAACTAAGTTATCAATTTTAATTTTATATTAAAAATGAATTTCCACAAAGTTACGTCCGAATCCATAGAAAATATAAAAATAGTTTTCTGTACAGACGAAAAAGTTTTTAAATTAACTTATTAGTTTAATTTAATTAATAAAAAATGTATGTAATGTGACTACAAAATCAAATATGAATTCAACATTCATTAGTATATTAATATAATATGATTTTATTTTTTGTATAATCTTAAAAAAATACGTTGCATTAGATCTAACGTAATATTATTGTGCTTTGTATATTTCTTGTAATTATTTCATTAAGTATTTTAATAAAAAAATATTTTTTTTTGAAATTACCCAATCGGACATCATGCAGGTAATGATGGAGAAGAGACCCATGATGATGAAGGTGGACAAGAAGTAAGGTATGACTGTTCGCGTGTTTCTCTCCAGCTCGTGGTCCAGGGTTCGAGACGCAAATCGTGCTATAGAGATATGTTTGAACATACCGGAGTCCTCAACACGCCCAACTGTTTCCAAAAACGTCTCTTCCCATTCTGCTCCCCTAAAAGTAAAAATAAAATTTAATACAGAATAAAAAGCCGTTATGATATTTATTATTCTCTCATGATTTATCTGACTATCTATAACGCATTTATATCTTCAGCAAGAAACCGTGAGATACAAATATCTTTTTCATTGAAATGTAATAATTTTTAATTAGTTTACTTATGCGGTTCTATATTTCTGAGTACAAATTATGGGCCAATAACAAAACGAATTAT
Source organism: Himalopsyche phryganea (assembly GCA_022494535.1). Classification (NCBI taxonomy): domain Eukaryota; kingdom Metazoa; phylum Arthropoda; class Insecta; order Trichoptera; family Rhyacophilidae; genus Himalopsyche; species Himalopsyche phryganea. The sequence goes on along the minus strand of JAGVSL010000001.1, from coordinate 12,711,132 downwards.
AAAGAAAATGAATTACCAGTAATTGTCAAATCATATTAAAATATTGATTTAATAAGTTTACATATGATTATAACCAAAAACTAATTTTTGTTGTAACTAAGCCAAACACGACAAGTGTACATTCAAAAGAGATTTTGAGTCAATGAATAATAAATACATATTTTTTCGCTGTTATTCCATTAAAAAGGGATTAAGTAATGTAACCAACTAAAAATAAAATAGTTAATATTGTATCAAGCGTAAAATAATCGGTCTTTCACTGCCTAGTGTTTGGTCATCAGTATGAAATATCGTGAACGAATTTACTGAGAGTAGTAGTGATGCAAAGCAGGACAATATAAAGTATATTTTGTTAGCGATCCCCACACAACATGAATTTGTCGAAATTTGCGAAGTAAAAATGTACTTTTTTTAATTACGTATTGCATCATATAGGTCAGTATAGTGCAGATACACATTGGCAAGTGGCAAGACTACCTATACGAATTAAAAAAAAATTGTTCTTTTAGATGTATCCACTATTATTTAAATTTTAAGCTCAAAAGTCCAACCACTGGCGACGGCTGACTTTAGGAACACTCGCCCTACATATATTCATGTGTATGGTATTTGTATAACAAGTAATTAAGTGTTGGAATACTAGCGTCAATTTACACAATTGGTGATCTGACAAATGTGGACTTCAATAGCCCATAAAAGTGACATCGATTAAGATGCATTCTGATTGATGAAGATATCAGACGCCATTAATAACGTTATGGGTTTATTACGTGTAATAAATAATTGTTGAAAAACATATTTAAAGTTGCCCATGTATGAGTCGAGCGTAATACAAGAGAACGTATCTTTACAATGTGTTAAAATGCAGTATAATGTAGTATAAAAATGATTATTCCTTATAAATCAGTGAATTTCAAGACATAATTGCATATAATTGTGTTCTAAGGTAGACTGAATCATCAAATCAAATGAATCAACCAATCAACGCAAATAAAATAGATTGTATCTGATAATGATTCAAAGAGTGAAGAAGATCGCATAGTATTTAACTAGTCAACACTGTTTACAGACACTGTCAAACAGAGTTTGCGTAATGTTAAAATCTCACGATTACTAGTTTTACTACTCTTATAAATATTCGGTGGGTGTGCGTGCGTGTTCTGCGTTACAAATAAATAGATAAATTAGGAAAATATATGTAGATATATTGTAAAACCAGATGGCAGTGCCACCTGTCAAGATGCACCAATATTGTGTGTGTGTGCTGCGTTTCATATAGACGGATAAACCATAACAAATTTTATCTTGTAATTATTCGTAATATTAAACTTCTGCATGACTAGGGTTTCCAACCCCGTAATGAATATCAATCCCGGGATTTCGGGATTCACTGTAAATGCTGAAAAATAATTCATATATCTAATTAAAACTTCCTGATTAACTAGAACGTTTTTTTTTATAATACCCACAAAATTAATATAAATTTATTGTAGTCTCCCTACTTCTCACATTTCGTAACAGCCGTCTTTAACAAATTTGAAACGGAAGACAAATTAGGACCGCTTCTTAAATGAATGAAGGACAATATTTTAAAGTCAAACTGAAGGAAAAAATGTTCTCTTTTTGGATACCATTTGGCAAAACATACCTTAATAACGCAGTTAATAAAATAAAATAATTTTGATCATTACTCTTTTTTTTTTAAATATTTTTCTCTTTTTTTGTAAATTTCTAATTTTAAATGAACAAACGAAACCATAATGGACACAAATTAAATTAAAAATGTAACACATGACATTACATTTAATGACCGATCCCGGGATCGTGAAAAGGGTCCGGGGTTGGATGCCCTATGCATGACCACCTGCTTTTGAAATTTTTGAGAAGGTCGCAAAAGAATTACAAAATAAAATCTTCTTACGTAACCGCTCATGATATTGAAGAGTTTTGCGTAAAAATGAAAATAATATAATTTATTTAAAAATTAATAGCAGCTAATGTAAATTCTGTTATTGTTTCACATAATATCGGCGAAGTGTGAAATATGTAAGCATGTGTATGACTTGTAATAAATACCTTCAGCAAAATTGAAACCTGTTACTTAGGAGAAAGCCACACATTAAAATTGCATCTGCAATCTGCAACCAACGGCATGTATACTTCGCTAATCTATTCATTGTGGATCAGCTTCTACGGTCGGGTGGCTTAGCTCTTAAATAACTTAATACTTGGAGTAAAGTAATATAACTGTTACTTTACAGGTGTAGTCAAAATCAAAGAATGAATTGATAATATTGAATCTGTCTTCTGCTAGTAACAACACAAAAAACCTTTATAAGTCTAACTACGTGTTAAAATAGGATAAAATAACAAAGTATTTAGTTCTACAAAATGTTATTAGGTAGTTGATAGCTACTTCGGCTTAACGCCATCATCCCCAGTATGTGCCGGAACAACTGGAAATTAATAGCTTTAATCAAGACAATAATCTCCTTAATGATCAAACGAACATGAATTCATTACCTTTACTTATACCATTACAAGAAATTAAATTAAACATAATTAATAAAATTTGAAAGCATTTATTTTAACGACTAATTAATAACACCTTGTAAGCTCCTTTTTTAAATATATAATTAGTGCCTTGAATAATTTAATTTTAAATAAATATTATGATATTTAAATATTTACGGTATATGACATAATATTGTCTATCAGTATATATAGCTAAGCTAAAATAAATTAAGACACCGACACTATTATTAATTTTATACTTTATAATATAATTGTTATATTTTTGTAAATAGCGGTTACAAAAACACTTGGTGAAGCCAAATTATAGGGTTTTTTTCCAAGGCTGACTACTTACAATTATTCTATTTTTGAATCGATTACAAATTTCTTAACATACAAAATCATTGCATATTAAATTTATGTGCTTTAGTTCGTTTTTATATCGCGAAACAAAGTGATAAATCATTACATATTATAATATATATTTACATAGTATATTCGTTTTTTGTATTGCTGATCGCATTTACACCTACTTAACTGTTAACAACGGAGCTAAATCGATAGTGCTTATATAAACAATAATATTTTTCCATATCTAACTTTTGTCAGATTAAGGAAAATAACCCTAACAATATTATCTATTAAGAAGACCCGAATGGAAGAGAGGCGAGTGGCTGGTTATCGACGACCTGGAAGGGCTAGGATCTCAAACAAACACCGTTTCAAATCCGGTTCAACACTTATTTTTTTTTAATCGAAGATGCATTGGCTTAACATACACAAAAATAATATTCCTAACACATACAATTGAATCTACATTTACATTTAATTAACACATGAATTTACTTTTAAGTTATAATGCAAGTGACACGACAACGATTTTAAATTACGTCCAGTTTTAAAACAAACAAAAACAATTTATAATTATTTGCGATTCAGGCCGGCTCCCTAGATCAAGGGCCCCGACAGCCGACTGTCGCCAAAAATAAAATTTCAGCCACTCTAGGTTCTTCCCTTTTGTCAAAAATGGATCCGTCCGGACACTTTCTAATTTCCATAGGCCGTCGGCGGTTAGAACAGATGGCTTTCAACGACAGCAATCGGTTGGAATACCCCGGATCATGGCCATTAACGCTGGGCGTTTTCAGTCGTGGAGACTAATAAAACTTAGGCTTAACAAAAAAAACCAGGGTGTGTCAATGTTATATTCTAAGCAATGGGTGGGTCTGGTTAAATTAACTGGCTTGAAATTATACTTTAATTTTTTTATCACAGGTATCATGTTGATATACCCTGCTGCCTGCTGGCAACAATGCGTAAGCGTCGCTAGCTTAGTACTCAGTGCATTTGTACAAACTGTCATTAATAAATTATGTACCACTCTAAGAACTTTGTTGTGGTTTAAAATACAATACTTATGGATGAGCTTCGATAACAATTTTTACAGTAAGGTGAAATGAGAAACTTCAAATCGCATTTTATTAAGTTATATATGTTGATAAAATTAAAATTGATAACTTTGTTATTCGACTAGATGTATCACGATAAACATATAAAAATAAAATGAATATCAATTTCCCCCTGTTTAATTGAGAATATGTTTTTTTACTTTAATTAATTTTATTGCATTTCACTTTAAGGTCATTACTTCATGTTATTTTCTCAAACTAGTTTATATATGGTTTGCCAATAAGTATTTTTTTATTTTTATTTAGGTTGATTATTTTTATGAGGTTGTTAATGCCATAGACCAGCCATACTCAACCATGTTTTCCAAGTTACGGGGGCCGCAACATTATACTATTAAAAAAATCGTATGGGGAAAAACATTATTGGTTGAAACTTGAAACCCATCATGATGAGAATCGGTTCCTGTATACGTTTTTGATATATTTAATTTTGGAGAAGAATGATTTACAAAGACACATCGATTCGAACAACGTTAGCAGCAGAAAGGCACATTTTTGTACAGTCATGTATTTTTCAGGGAATAATTTCCAAAAATCGATGTACTCCTTTCTCTCTTTCTTTTCGTTAAAAATAGCTTTCAGATAGTATCGTTCTTAAACTCGATACATTAATCAAATACCTTTACATAATCATAATATCCCAATGCAGCTAATTGTGTTATAGTTGCTGTTTCTAGGTGCCAGGGATTTTCTATAAGCAAACAAACACTTCTTGATATAACGTAAGTCCTGAAATCTGTATCTAAATATATTCAAAACTTAGAATGCAAGATTTTTTTGTTTTGGACCGCACTAGGGCTTCCGATCCCGGGATCCCGCTCAATTATTCAATCCCGTAATCCTGGGATTGAGATTCAGTCAATCCCGGGATTTCGAGATTCACTGTAAATGCTAAAAAATCATCTTCCAAAACAAAACTCTCTGATTAACTACAACGTGTACTTAAGTCTTTTCATGTACATACATAGTTTTTTTACAAAAACTATAGAATTAAAATGAATTTATTGTAGTCTCCTTCCTTTTTCCGTTTTTAAATAATTTTAAATGGAGGACAAATTAAGACCGCTTCTTAAATGAATGGAGGGCAATATCTCAAATTGAAGGACATGTCCACTTTTTGGATAAATGTGGTAAAACCTACCATAATAATGCAATAAATAAAATAAAATTATTTTGATCATTAAGTATTTTTTCAAATATTTTTTCCTTTTTTTGTAAATGACTGTCTGACTTTAAATCAACATAAAAAGCATTCCAATGCCCAAAAAAATATTTAATCATATATAAATTCCAATTGAAGTAATAATGGACATAAGTTAAATATTAAATGTACAATTTAACACATGAAATTAAACTTAATGACCAATCCCGGGATCCCTGGATCGTAAAAAGGGTCTGGGATTGGATGCCCTAGGCCGCACATACAAGCTTGCAGGTTGAGTATGGCTGCCCTAGATTGATTTACTTTTGTATTAGTTGAAAGCGAATTCAGCATTTTATTTAGGTAACATCTATGTTTGTTTAAATCAGTAATAACATTTTGAACTTAATTTGTTTTAAATATATCTTACGATTATTCTGGAGACACGTTCGTTTCTCGAGCTACAACTATGTATAATTAATGAAAAAGAATTCTATAATAATCTTGTATCAGAGGTCACCAACTAGAATATCAGTTAATCAACATAATACAATTGATCATTCGTGTGGAAAATATAATAATTTAAGTCGATGCCGTTGTAAGTAGTACAACAACCTCTATCAAGTATTATTTTAATATCTCATTAATAATTATTGTATGCTCTAAATCCGTGACTTATGTGCATTTTGCTCGTAAAGAGGGAGTCCTATATTATATGTTATAATAAAAACTATCTCTATGTATCTTACTGTACGGCCTAACATTTAATAATGTATTTGACATTCCTGAATTGCTTAAAATTTAAACGTATGACTATCGATATCGAGACCGTCAGGGTCCATTCTTCTTAATGGTAGAGCTGTCTGAATGTTAAACAATAATAATTATATTCTACCAATAATTATTACGTTACCTTTCGTTCAATAACTTGGTGTTTTTCTTCTTGTCGATTAAGTAGGCCTGATACACGAACAGCCTCGAGTTTGCCACTTGATTTGCAGAGCCTAAAACATTTACCATTTGGTCTGTCCATTCAAAGAAAAAATGCTGACAAGCGAGAAAATTTTGCTAGTTCGTAGAGTTGTTACAGTAACGTTCACGAATTCACAAACGAATACAGCGACAAATATCACGCTAATTATATCGATATAATTAATTGAATGAATATTTTCTGTTCGTTATTACAATATAATATGATGCACTATTTTAAAAAATCACATAAGTAGACCGCGGAACTTATAATCGTGAATTTAGTGGTCTGCGTCTCATACTTTATATTCAATATATATAAAATATATTCTTTTTTGAGCCGAGGGTGGGCATTTAGGCCCACCACAAACTTCAACTAAACTGAGAGATGGAAGGGATATACTTCCACAACTCTTCCCAATTCTAAAGTTAGAAGAACAATTCAGTGTTTCTTGAGGTTCGAAAGGCTAGCGACCGCTGCTATCTATAGATAACGAACGTAGCATAAAAATTCTTTCCCTCAGATCGTGAGGGTGCATTTTGTCTCATTTTTTGTTGTTATTGCGCGTAAATGCGCCCATAGACGATGGGTATAAGGACGATTGTTGCTTCGTGGAATTAAAACTTACTAGTGTTAATATCTTGAGATTTTAACTCGTTTCTTGGTTAGTCTGTGGTACAATAAAAACATCATTACGAATTGTACTCACTTGGCGTCCTGAAGTTTGGTGTCAGCTGTGACGAAATATACCAACTGTACTGATGGAGCGCTGATGATCAGCCCATCATCGCTGACACGTGTACCGCCGAAGAACACTGGAAACACGTGCGTCTCCCACGTCTCAGGGTTGAACATCACAGGGAATGTGAGGTTCAAATCACCGCGCTCCACCTGCAAATTTTTACATTTTAATAATAATAGAAATATTAAATGAGCTCCTATAATGATCTTGTATATACTATTTTATTGTTCACATAAGTCTTTGTTAAATTATATTATTTAGAAAAAAATCACATTTGAGACTATCGGTATTTGATGGAACCGAGAAATAATTGAACGCTTAAATCAAACATTTGTATTAGGTATTAACTAAGTATATCGATAGTGTTTTGACCGATTGATGAAACCCTCAAAATATACGAAAATAAGTTAATGATTGGATCTCATTTTAAAGAAAAGAGAGCAGCTCTCGGTTAAATGATGTAAATTAGAAATATAAATTGAACACTTTTTGGAAGGGAAATATCATTTTACATTGGTTTTAGGTTCGAAAAGTCTGGCACGGCCACTTAATGTAAGCCACTATTATATCGACACTTTCTTAGTATAGTCCCGTATCTGCAAAACGTGAGAATTTACAATAATGCATTTCAAAGATTCATAACGCATCTCACCATATAACTTAATTTAAGACATCGGAACTCTACAGTAAATTAGTGTTAAAATATCGTGTTGTTTGTCAAAATTTGTCGTTTTTGTACCTTCTATATAAACATTAGACTCTATCGGTTCGAGACCATTCGTGCGCTCGAATGCCTGAAGATGCCGAAAGGCGAAACCCGAGTCGTTAGTGAAAAAATATTTGGAAGTGTACAAAATCTCAATAATTCAAATTTGATATTGAAATTCCATCAAGCACCTTCAGTCGATGTCTTAAATTATATCAATATTGCTAGTACAGCAAGATTGACTGAACTCTACAGTAAATTAGTGTTAAAATATCGTGCTGTTTGTCAAAATTTGTCGTATTTGTATCTCCTATATAAACGCTAGACACTGTTTACTGTTTGTCAGTTCGAGTCCTTTCGTGCGCTCGAATGCCTGAAGATGCCGAAAGGCGGAATACATGGAATTGTACAAAATCTCAATAATACACCATATAACGTTTTCGATAAAAACAGTTTTTACTCTCTCCTGAACAATTTCAATTTTGAGGGTTACATCAATTAGTCAAAACATCGTCGATTTACAGAATATAATTTTGATCGATAAAAAGTTCGATGGTTTTTTACAGAGAAATGAATAAAAAATCTTTTCATGATAAAAGTATAAGATATATTATGCGTTAAATATGTATGGCCCATGATTCGGTTATGCGATACAAAATAACCTAGCGCCTTTATTTATTAGTCATTAGATACAATTCAAATAAAATAAACAATATTATATAAATTCACAAAGTAATATAATTAGCCACATCAAAATTTTTGAAATCCACCCACCGAAAACATGTCATAATATATCGTGTGCCCTTATTATTTACTTATACACTTTTTTTCACGCACAGAGAATAATTAAAAAAAACTAAAAATATTGAATATTATTATTATATTCATTACCTGTGGTAGTTTATTTGTCGATTTTTTACATTTGCTTCGCCGCAATGTCAAAAAGTGCAAATCAAAATCAACGATACAAGAATTAACTTCCTCGTTACAGGCTACTCTATTTTTTTTTTCAAATATAAAGGCGTTTACTTTGACCAAACCACATTCGGTTATTACTCGTAAGATTATCAATAATTAAAACTAATTTCTGCAGTTTTAAAAACAAAAACGTATCGTAGTTTATTTTCAGGTTAAATTAAACATTTGGCAAGATCCCAAAAGTCTATGAAATGCTTTCGTCTATTTCGACGTTATTAAAATTTAACAGCTTAACGACCGCGGACTCATATATGAGTCCTACGTCATACATTCCATTCTATTGAAAAAGTACTGGCTTTTAATCGGGTTTGATTTCAGATGTCAACGAGAGATGGTGGTATAAACATCAACGTATTATTTAACAAAACATAAACAATATTTTTACCACACAGTTTTGTAAAACTACCCCTAAATGGTACACGTTTAATTTTTTCTCACTCTCGTAATATTGGTTATTATTGTTTACACATTGCGTAGTGATTTATTGAATGGGCCATATGGCATTTTTTATGGTGCTTGAGTCATTATGATAGCCGTGTGCTGTCCTGCGGTGACTTGTAACATCTGCAACAGGGATGATATGAGAAGCAGGGGTTTTTTAGTAGATTTAAGTTTTTTTCACTACACTACATAAGTATGCAACCCACAGATATAGAACCACTGCTCAAACGGTATTGATTTATGCGGCGAAGTATCTGGAAGCCATCAAATAAAATTTGGCTACGATATCTCAATTGGTTTACAAATTATAGTGAATTTAATGAAATGACAGTTTTTTGCGAAAATGCGAAAAAAGCATGCGGTCGTTAAACTGTTTTAACATCGTATCTGTACCTGTCTCATGAAACCAATAAATAATATCGTCATTGTTCTAGAAGAAGACACTAACTGAAAAATACTAGTTTTGAGTAATTGCAATGATTTCCTTTTTCATTTTGTTTGTTTGTACAAAACTGTTTTTAAGTAAAACCATAATTTATAAAAAATGTTTGTTCTTCCATACGGTAGAGTTTTAAATGAAGAATATTTTGGTATAACTAGCTCAATATGTCATTTTTCCGATTTAGTGTCTTCTTCCAGAACAATGACGATATAAATATTATATTTGCATTTCTTGAAATATATTTTATTTATAATTATTTTAAAAATAAAAATGTAATTACTGTATATTTTAAATATTTCCGTGTAAGCTTATAGCTAAAGTGTACAAAATTATAATTATTTTTAATCACTTCAGATAAACTCAGGATCAACTCGAAAAGCAAAGATATCACTAACACCAAAGCAAAACGTATCGAATGTTAGATAAAAAAAACGAATTGTTAAGCTTTTTTTAATATTTAATTCTAGGCTAAATAGCTTTATTGTTAGACATGGACAAGTTGAGTTCCAGCAGTGATGATCTGTGAAATATATAAATATACAATAGAAAAAGAAAGAAACACGATATACGACAGGCGCCAATAATTTTACGTTTTTTACTTATTTTTATTTGGATAATTTTGTCATAAAATCTTTTGTGTACTTGAATTAATTTTAACTTATATGGTCGCTCGCACAAATAATGTATTTCCTTACTCCGCGGTCGCTCTCTTTATAATGTTTTCATTGAATAATTTATTACTATAATATAGTTATATTGTATAATTATAACGATGGTATGTCATAAAAATTCACACTCGATTCTAACGAGAATTTGCCCAAGTATAATTGAATTACGTTTTACCTGAAAAACCACATAATCAATGAAGTGGATTACCAAATAATCTGTTCATGACACCCTATAAAAATAGCCCGGGAGTGAAAGGAAGTGAATAACAAGGCACCGCTGGCCTCGATAATTTTGTTTATTCGCCTCGTGATACTAACTTTTTGTGGGTAATAAGCAATACAAGAAAATTTTATTTTCGTCTGATGTATTCATACTTAAAAAATATAATAAGTGAAAAAAAACAGTAGCTCTGATGTAAACGATTTGTGCCATTAAATTGAACAAAGTTTCTCGCTAACATTGCTACACCAGTAACGTATTACAAAATTAAGAATTTGTGTATAAAATATCATTGGCAGCTACTGACTAAGAGTTAAGAATATGTTTGGCTTAGCATTCAGTATCTTTTATAAGAACCTCTCCGAAAATTGTTCTTGAGTAGTTAATCACGCATTTAACTAGATAGTTTTATTTGAAAAGTATCTGTTTATTCCTCATCCGTTACAGCGCGAACCGTTTTGGCATGAATTTATTTTCTGTCAATTGATCTGTTATAACGCCCACAATGGCTAAAAATAGATCATTTTCAACTATAAAAAATGAAGAATTATCTGAAATATATATTAGTTATCCCAAATATATCAAGAAGCAAACTAAACTAGTCGATTCTCACTAAAATAAAATCGAAGAAAATGAAGAAGCTAAAAAATATTTAATCTATGATTTAGCAAGAAAAATGGCTGCAGCCAGTCTTCTACAACTATTTTTAAAGCATATATCCACAAAATACCTTTGCCGGAGATACGAGATAAAGTCTTGGACACGTAAACATGACCAGCGCGTCCATCGTTTTAATAGCATGATAACTGAAATTATCAAGCCCTTACAGAAAAGGTTTTGTGAGTAACAAAACACCTTTACAGCCCGAAGCCATTTTGAGTTTACAAGTTCCCGGTATGTGTTGTCTAAAAGAAACTTCCAAATTTCACATGACAAAATATTTTTTTCCGATATTTTTGATATAATGAACACAGCGAAACCGTTTAAAATGGATCAAAAAATTTGTCTTCTATTTTCTGAATAGCAGATCAAAATATGTCATTCTCTACGTACAGATGTAATAAAAATACTCAAAAACGTATGATTATAATCTTACATAAAATATCCCAAACCGCTATGTAGCTTTATTATTATCACATATCACAATGTAAGTTTGAAATTTTCTTATGACGTAAGCGTTCGCGGTGTAACAAATGTACACACAGTTCCGACGTACTAGCTACTTTCGACATTCAGTATTTCAATTTCAATAACATCATCTATGACGGGTACGGTTACACTAGTATTATCATAAACCGCCATTTTTCGTAAGTGAGATTCTAGTAATATTTTTCATTGCTTATTCCTCTACGCCTGAATATACTTTATTACATTAATAATTATATAATGATAAAAACACATTAAACGGTAATTTAAAAAAAGTATTATTCTATAAGAATAAACAAAGCAAATAGGAATACGTATTTTTACATACAGGTAACCATTAAATTCAAAATATTTAAATGAACACATCCTTATTATCGACAACAAAAAAATCATAACAATCAATAAAATAATATCATTATGTTATAAAACCGTAATGAAAAAATTATTTATTATATTATAAAAAATATATTAACCAAACTTCACATCACCTGAAGAGTATTTTATTACTGGGATAATTTTCACTGATTGTCACATTATTCATCCCAAATGACCATTTTTTTAATCTATATATTCAAAAATTGTTCGCGTGGTTAATGAGCCAGTTTTTTTAGGATTTAAAATTATTATTAGTTATTTTTGCCAGCTTCAAAAAGTAGTTTCCATCACAGTTTTTTGTGGCAATCGTTCTTTTTATGTATTTTACAAGATAAGTTTGACCGGACAAACATACCAATCATAATATCATGTCAACAAAAAGTTTAATTATTTCGTTAACAGCGATAAGCATAGTAAACGAAATTCGACTTGAACTTAAGATAATAACTAGCATTACTGTACAGCAGGGGTTCTTAACCTTATTGCAAACGAGGGCGCATTTGAAATTTAGGATAATAGAGAAAGTAATAATTGGTATAAAAAGCCCATACATTATAAGAATATATGTATACAACATAAAAATAAATTATATTCAAAATAAAAAAACACAATAAGTGCGATTTTTGACATTGTATTTCACTTACGAATTTGTCAAAGTTGGGAATGTAAGACGATGAACCAATCGTAAACAATCATCAAGGTTGGCATTGATAAGTCGAGGTCTGGTTTTTGATTTTATTATTTTCAATACTCAATTTGGAAAATAAAGATTTATACAAATATGTGGAATGAAAACAGTATTTAATTTTGTAAGCACCTTCTTTCAAAATAGGGTACTTTTTATGGCCAGCTAGTTTCCAAAAGTCATTCTTAAATTCGAAAATCTCTTCAATTTTTTATGTGTTTCTTGAGAAATTTATGGTATGGAATAAAAAAATTCTGTAATGTCTAATATTAATATTACTAAAAAAATTATTAATATTAAATTAGGGTTTTTACATATTTTGTAGCGGGCGCATAAAAATAGCTTTAAGGGCGCATGTGTGCACAGGTTTAAGAACCCCTGCTGTACAGAATGATTAAATTTGACGATACATAATGCTCATGTTTTATTCGCTATCTTTGTTTGGCTGGCGCTACGGTCAGGTCAATGGCCAGCTTTACAACCAGCCTCCAAGTACACCTGTCCTAAGATCTTTCAATCTCCGATCACACCCATGCTCTCTGCATCCCTCCTGAAGATACCTACTGGCGTCCTCCTGGGTATCCCAGGAGTCAAGTATCTAGTGGACTTCACATAGCTTGGGGACAGGTCTTGGTACACGCATTTAACAACATGCCTTGTCTATCTACCTCTTCTTTCTTTTAACGTAATATCGACGGTGTTTTGGTCAATTGATGTAATCCTTAAAATTGAAATTGTTCAGGAGAGAGTAAAAATTGTTTTTATCGAAAACATTATATGGTGAGTTGCGTTATGAATCTTTGAAATGCTCCATTGTAAATTATCAATTTTCATATACGGGATTATACTTAGCAAATGTCGATACAATAGTGGCGTACATTAAGTAGCCGGGTCAGAATTTTCAAACTTAAAATCAATGTAAAATGATATTTTCCTTCCAAAAGTGGTAAATTTATATTTCTAATTTACATCATTTGGCCGAGATCTGCTCTGTCGTCTTTAAAATGAAATCCAACTCACTTTCGTATTTTTGCGAATGAACTCACTAATGATAGGTGCATTAATGTCCACTTACGATGTTTCATACTGAGGTCGATATTAACTATGCTTGCTCTCAAATTTCTCGAAGGCTTCAAAGTTAGTAGGGGTGTGATACCGTTAGTTGCAAGTATTCAGCATAGTTTTTTTGTTTCTTAATACTATCTTTACCATCTCCGCTTCAGATGTGGTCTCCTAATGCAGCTTATCGCAACATAAACTGAGCCAATGAGAATTGAAATCGAGCCAACTTACTAGTAAAAAAAAAAGAGTTAGGTACGTTTTGGTATTCCACATGTCACGATGTCTCATAAAAGTGACTTGATCTAAGTAAATACAGACTGAAAAAGAATTTTATTCCGTAAGGAGTTACATTAAATAACGAGTAAATTAATGGAAGACGATCATTTCACTAAAACTTCCAATTAACAAGTTTCACTACTTGGCTTACTACATTTGGCTCACGTCACTTCTCGAGTGCTCAACTGTTCTACTCTTGTACTTTTGTACGTTTGTAGTAGGGTTTGCTAGAAACATGTTAATGTGACAGGATTACTTGGATAGCCTTTTCTTGCTTCTTCGTCAGTTCAGACGTCATGAACAATCTATCATTAATTTATATAGTATACTATGGAGAAAATGAAATTTCCTTACATCGTCAATGACTCTGTCTAAGTTGAGGATATCGTTGGCGAAACAGTGGTCCATCCACCTCGCGCAGGCTTCGTGATAAGTGAAACTCCCATCTTCCCATTTTGTTGACGCATTCTGGACTATCTCGTCCAGGAGACGCAGTTCCTTCCAGACGGCTGCCCTCAACATATTTGGATTGCCATCTTTGGAAACGACGATTAAGCGCCCGAATCGACCTGGGAAAAATAATCATGTATTAAAACAGTGTTTGTTATACTTTTTCTGTCATATTTAAAAAATACAGATTTCAAGTGAAGTCGATGAATTATTATTTATTTCATTATCAATCCTGTATACTTTTTGTCAAAAAAGTGTGCTATTTGATTATTTATTTATTTGTAAATTTTAAAACTTTAAGTGCATGGCATTAGAGCTGACACCAATGCGCCATGCATTTACATAATAATAACAACATTAAAATCATAAAAACAGTAATAATAATGAAAAGATTAATAATAAAACAATAATGAAAATAAAAACATTTTTAAAATTATAAAATACAAACTTTTATAAACTTCAAGCTTAGCGTGGATCAGAAATTCTGTCGTTGCTGTACAACTAACTAATAATTTGAATGCTTATAAAAGGCACAAATTTAACAGAATAATTTGCATAATATTAAGTTATTACAAACGCCAGTTCAGCAAATGCCCAAAATCATGGCTTGACTCATCTTTAATTATAGCAGTTCATTTTTAAAAGCATTGGCAGTACATAATTTCATTTATATAAATCCGCATAGTAATAATAAATTTCATTTTGGGCAGTCCTTTGAAATATTTCTACCGCCCCTGGCGAAAAGTCGAAGTAACCAGAACTGTTACATATTATAAAAAGAGAAGAGAATAAGCACAATATGACAATAACGAACGTATCAACTTTTGTCTTAACGCCACAAATATATATTTCCGAAACGGAAAGTGATTACCACCTAAAAATGCAATTAGATTTTCCAACATAATTATTTTATTAAGTAATTATGATTAAATAAAACAGCTCATTATTTTCACCCGCATACAATCCTATTGTAATAAAATATATCATTTATTTCTTGATGGTGTAAGAATATTTAAAAATGGATACATTACTTTTATAATCTGAGAAAATATTTACATAAGCGCCCAAACAATGCTGTGGGGTATGTTAAATCAAAACGCTTATGTAAAACAATGATAAACTCTTAACCTTTTCATATCGTAAAACCATTATTCGTGTGACTTTACTGATAGCAGAAATTCTGGTTCAGGCGATAGTGTTATATTTCTTGAATGATGAAAATATTCACAATTAAGTTTTGATTCGCTGTTTATGTGGGGCATATATTTTTTAATCAAAATTTATATCATTAATGCATGAATACTGTTTTTTATATCGAGTTTTTGACGAGCAGTTTTTTGTTTTGTTTTAATTATTGATTCATAAGAGTCCATTTTATAAATGATAAGAATGTCAAACGGGCTTACACTTGATGTGATTGTCAACGATTTTTATAATGAAACAATTATATTTTGTGTAATACTGGAGGCTTTTAGGCATCACAAACA
The DNA here is from genome assembly GCA_022494535.1 of Himalopsyche phryganea. NCBI lineage: Eukaryota > Metazoa > Arthropoda > Insecta > Trichoptera > Rhyacophilidae > Himalopsyche > Himalopsyche phryganea. Next base: position 12,695,360 of record JAGVSL010000001.1, on the reverse strand, counting down.
CTCTACGAACTACGAACAAAAATCCATAAATCGATTGAAAGATTAATTTACGAAACTGTCCGCACCTGGAATTGAATCCGAGATATCTGTAGCCGTAGCCAACGACGCTACCAACTGCGCCACGGACGCGAACAGTAATTTATTTTGATAATCAATATATTAACATTCAAATAATCTGAATCATAAATCTGTGAATTATCTAAGGTAATGTATAAATATAAAATTAAGTTAAGAGACGAAACGTTTGTGGAACCGCATCCTGAATTGAGTTCTGGCAGAAAATTGGCGGAAGCTGACGATAATGACATTGATTTTCATCCAGAAAAACGGTTAGCTAATTGCTATCGCTACGCCCCGTGAGGATCGGATGGGTGGTAGGGAGGTTTTTAGACATCACAAACACTCAGTCTACGAACAGAAATCCATAAACCGATTGAAAGATCAATTTATGAAAACCGTCCGCACCGGGAATCGAACCCGAGACATCCGTAACCGTAGTCAGCGACGCTACCAACAGCACCACGGACGCCGACTAATATAAAATACTGTCATCAAATATTTGAAAAAAGTATAATTAAAAAATATTTGAATAATATTCAATATCATTTTAATTCTTTATTTTATTACATTAACATTTTCAATACTATTATAAATATAAAAATCTAATGTGACTGAGCAATGTAAAATTCTGCAGATATGACAGGAAGTACTTGAATCACGTTTTGACCTACGGAGAGGCTAATCGAAGGTCTTGGCATCCTTTGACAGCTTCATTTTCTTGCATTAAAGTAAGCAAAATACTTGCATACCATATAATCTTACAAACCCTTTTAATACAATTATTTTAATTAATAATAAAACAATAATTATTGTTAATAATTTTAAATATTCGTTCTATTGTATATCTTAATGACCCTTGACCGTTCATATTTTTTATTTTAACGTTTTAACATATTAAAATATTTTTTTAAATGTAGTTAAGATGTGATGTATAAAAATGTTATAATGAATAATCTACAACTTTTTATAAATCTCTCTAATAAATTAATGAAAATATTGTTTTTTCGTTAAATATAATATTATGGTTTGGACGTTGGCATGGTTATTCAAAGATGACGGAACGGATGTAGATAGTATCATTATTCAATATGCTAAAACGTTTATGTATGCATCGATCGACTTTGTGTTTTGAATACCTCTGCTTTCTTCAAATATGAGTTTGCGATGATTGGCCGAGTATCAATCGCCAAACTCTATTTTCAGAGGCGATAGTATGTGCAGTATGATATGAAGACATGGTTAAATTCAGTGGTTTCCAAACATTTTTTCTAATGGCATTTCGGATTTTTTTTTATACGAAACAATAATTAATTACACGGTTAAACAGTTCGTTACCTCCCTTTTGAATTATTACCATAACAGTATTATTAAGGGTGCGCCCCCTGATTTGAAAACCGCTGGTATTCTATCTGCGGATTGATTCAAAATTCATAAATTAATTTATCTATGATTTTTTTATATCACTAAATCGATATTTGTGGATCACTCACTTGAGCAGTGTGTTATTGTTATTGCAGGTCCCTTACAAATTAGTCAGTCTCATCTCACGGATACAACTGAACTGTTTATAAGCTTGTTTATTGAATCTATTGAAAAGTATTTTTTTCTCAAGGCACCAGTCCTTAGATATTTATCATATTACTGGTAGGAACGCCCGTCGTAGATGACGGTATTTAAATTAAAATACTGAATGTCTAAAGAAGCTGTTCTTTAGTTTCCATACTAACGGAATGACTGTTGTTTGTTTGCATCGGAATTTTCGTCACGTCGGAATTGTGTGTATTGTTTATACACACTGCGGACGCTTAAGTCATGAGAAAATTTCATACCTACATGTGGATGTGATAATAATTAAACGTCTACATCTACGCAAACGGCCATAATATATAAGAAATTTAACTGTTCGTATTATCTCATCACGATCTAAGAGTCTGAATTGATTGTTATTTGTAATTAGTGTAATATTTTATTATAGTATAGAACCACTAATCAACAGACGACGTTTTGATGCTGTAATGATTACAATCAGTGTATTAAAGTACGAGATCATTGTAGCCTTGAGGTGAAGCATATTATATGTGTATATTTATAACGAATATCTTAATATATTTTTATGTTTATGAGTTTGTTTATCTGCTATTTATTTACATAGAAATAACTAAATGTTTGACGACAAATTAATTTACAAGACCAATGACCAAATTTGAGCCACGATGCATTATAAAAAAATCACTTTAATCAGAAAACAAAACATTTTTTATTTACAGAAAATTTATGAGACGTGAATTCAATATCTATAAGAGGCTGACGACATATTTGAACTCTCATATGTGTCAAAAATTAATAATAAAAATTATAATTGTGTATTGGTATTTATTTTGGATGAACAATGTTGAAAACTACTACTCCAAGTGCTAAAGATTGATAATCGCTGATCTTGAAGTAAATGTTTGCTCCCAATGTGGAGCATATGGCCTCCTAATGGAAGTATCTCAACAGAAGTTTTCTATGAGAACTGCTCAGTTGCTCAAACTTTCTTTTTTGAAGAGACTAGGGATAGAGCTAGGACAGGAATAGTGGTTGGTTAATCGATCTCGCTATGCCCCATTTTTAAGATCAGATGAGTGGGAAGGAATTTTAGACATCAAAAACATTCATGCCTACGAACAAAAATTGAATCTATGAAACCGTAGCCAACGACGTTGACCACTGTACCACGAACCCCGAATATATCAGTACTCAATTTTAAGAACCATCTTGTAATCGTCCATAATATGCTACTATTTAATCGAATCATAATTACTGAATAAATAGTTTGAGAGACTACATATGTTCAATTTTTAATTGCTAAAAATAGTGATGCGCTTAGGAAAATGTGATATGCGGCATAATATTTATTAGAAATGTCGTTTTTTTGTCACTAATGAACGGTTGCAACTTGCAGTAACACGAATAAAACCGCAAAAGATCAAAATGCAAATGTATTAAATGCCAGTTGGTGCAAGAGTACTTAACAGTTGACATATTATCTTTATTGAAAAATAGGTTATTGACAGGTAAACATCATTATGAGCATTTTTTACATTCCAGAAACAACTTTCACATAAGTTCCGTACATAAATATGTGTTATTCATTAAAGGCTTTGAGAAATATGTTATTTACTCAGGATGTTGATATTCCGTTGCATGTCCATTGAAAATTAAATACACACCAAGTTTCAATACCCAAAATTTTGAATGTCAACAAGGAATATTATAAAATAATTTTGTACCTTTACAAAAATAACAACTTGTATTTGCACAATTATGGCGATATAATTTAAAAATGTAATTAAATCGACTGTTTTTTGACCAATTGATGCAACCCTCAAAAAATACGAAAATGATTATATTTCATTTTAAAGACAACAATGAAGGTATCGGCCAAATGATGTAAATTAGAAAAATATCTTGACAACTTTTTGGAAGGGGAACATCATTTTAAATTGATTTTAGTTTTAAAAATTCAGACCCGGCCACTTGATGTAAGCCACTATTATATCGAAAATCTATTCGTATAATCCCGTATCTGCAAATATGACAATTTATTTTACAAAATTAATAACGCAACTCACCATATAATGTTTTCAATAAAAAACAGTTTTAGTTCTCTGCTGAAAAAATTTCAATTTTGAGGTTTACATAAATTGTCCAAAACACCGTTGATATTAAGAACTTAATTTTATCACTTCGATATTTACTGATTTTTAATAATAAGGTAAAGATTTTCTTTTTATTGTTTATTTTGTTTTTTTTTTTATGGTTTTCTGTGTCTGTCGAAAGTAACATACAGTCAGTTAAGTACTATTTCAAAAAATCATTTCCATAAAACACACGTTTATTTAAAGATAATAAAGGGTAAAGAAAAAATAATCTGCAGTTTTTCTCAGAATTATCATATTTTATCTAAAATCAATATTTATCAACTTGTAATATTTTAAAGGTAATTGACAGTAATTTTTGTTAAGAGTTTTATGAAATAGTTAAATAGCTCATATTTCAGTGAACTTCTTCTGTTTAAACAATGTTCACACATACCACCTTTGACGTATTTCACTTCTAATACTGCCAACTGTCATTTATCGGAGGTTAGCCATTTTATTTATAAAAATAAAACAAAAATTGATTAATATTCTACACTTTTGTGAGTGTTCTTTTTTGACTAGTGAAAAACTATAATTAAACAGCGGAGGGGTGCGTTTTTATTTACAAAGGTACAGCTTATTATAATAGCCAAGGGGTCAGATATTTTTAATCGTTTTAATCAAATAAGATAAACTCTATGAGAATTTTTAAAGTCATCAAGTTATCAAGATCTGAAATATTATATTGAAAAAATCTAAATTTTAATATTGACCTTGCCGGAATTTGAACGCTGAACCATCCGATCACTAGGACTCTTACCATCTTTACCACTTTATAACTAGTTATTAATACGTAAATATATGACCCTCGATTTGTATTTTTTATCAGAACTGACTAGCATAGCGGAATCGGCCCTTACCAAATAATAAAAAATACTAGAATTAGTACATAGTTTTTGAATAATACCTCAACGAATATAATTAAATTTATGCATTTACAAATACTTTTTTCCTCTGAATCCGTGGTTTTATCTTCGTTATTAAAGTAAAATATAAAAGTTCCTATTTAGTTTTATCAACTGATTCTTTCTATATATATATTTTTAAATACCTTTTTCAATGGTTATTACCCCCAAATAATGTGATTATATTATAATAATATTACTAATCACTAGAATAAGTAATTTCAAAATCAACCATCCGTTCTATTATTTATTTAACTTAAGGTTTTCATCTACGATGAAATACTATGAATAAAATATTAGCAGAAAGTTATTTTATCTTACATACATAAATTATTTCAATTAAATGAAATAATTGTTATAAAACAATTTGCACATAATTGAAGATTTTTAATGGCAAGCATATTGAATACTCGAAAACATACACAAAATAATTATTAACTAGGCCAAGAACTCGTTTTTTTTTTACTATAGTTAAAAAACTGATGCAATAAAAATCATTTATAATGATTATTAAAATTAAGACAGCTGCACATTCATGCATCTATAAAAAAATATTATTCACGAAGAGAAGTCTATTTTTAATGGATGTGCAACTTATCTCAAAGTTTAGTTTTCAACTTTTTTTAATTTCTGATGCGGGAAAAAGTATGCCACAATACAATTAACAATATTCAACGTATAGATATTGATTTTCATAAAATATGTTAGTTCTGATAAAATAAAAAAAACATTAATATATATATTATAATATACAACATACACTAATAATATTATTATAAAGCAAACCTATGCTATTCTTTGACTATGGTTTTATTATTACGTATAGTATTTTATAAATTTATTGACTGAATTGGCAATTACTTGGTAGAACTTCATTATAATAGGATACAATATTAAAGCATTTAGTTCTACATATTTTTTTGGTATTTCATAGATATTTCGGCTTAATGCCATCGTCAGAACTATACTTATTTTTATATTTATAGCATTAGTGTGATAAGAAACTCAGATATTTTTTTTAGAACAACTGGAAATTAATACATATAATCAAGAAAATAATCTCCTTAATGACCAAACAAACATTAGTCAATCACCTTTACTTAAACCATTACACATGTAATTAAGCATAATTAATAAAATTTCAATCGATTTATTTTAATGATTAATTAATAAATCACATAAGCCCCTTTTCCAAAAACACCTACCTTGATTAGTAACTTAAATAATTTTATTTAAAATAAATATTATGATATTTGAATACGTGATATGACACAATATTGTCTATCTCTTCTAAACAGTATATATAGCTAAGCTAAAAATACATTTTAGTATAGTTCTGACGATGGCGTTAAGCCGAAATAGCTATCAACTATCTAATAAAATTTTGTAGAATTAAGTACTTTGATATTTTATCCTATTATTTTATTAATCATACTAAGTAAAGTCATTCTGTTTCTCTTGTTCGGGCAATCGCAAAAACGAACCAGGATTATAGCACCTAAAGCTTAAATCTTATATTATCGTCTCATCAAAAATGATAATGACTATAGTCAATATCATTCTAGAATCTAAATTAATCTACACAAAAATCTGCTGATATCCTTGTGCTACTGTTTATAATGGATAGATGTATGTATTTAATCTAATTATATTCGTATTCTGTGCTATACAAAACCGTAAAAAAAAATATTTCACCTTAAATATTTTGTGTATGTAATAAACATCATGACTTTAGTATTCATTAAGTAATAGCAGGTGGCAGTCAATGATGCGCAGAATAAAAAGTTACCTTATTGGAGGAATAATATTACTATACATGAATACGAAAACCAAAGACCTTACCTAGACACGATTAAAATCTGCGACTTAAAAAATTGGAAAAAATGTATAAGAACGTACACGTTTTTCTTAATGACGATTTATTACTTAATTGGATTGAAATTAACTAGATAGAAAATTAAATTATAAAAGGGTAAAAAATGTAATGCATTTTCATGCTTTTGAATTCATGTATTCTATATATTTTTTCATTCAAATATTATCAGGACTATACTCGAATAAAAAATATTATATAAAATTAAAATGATAATTTTGTTTTACACTGGTTTTATCACTAACATGACGCGTTTCGCCTCTATAAGAAGCATCCTCAGACTATCCATATCGGAAGATTATTTATTTCACAGGTAAACAATGATTCCAATTCTTACATTAAAAATAAAGGGTATGGTGAGTTTTATTCCATTCTACTGGATGTGGAGAGGGGGTAAAACATAAACACTGATAGACTAATTACAAATCAATTACTAGTGTTCGGAGGTATATTATATTTGCTTTTATAATTAAAACATGTGATTTAAGGTCTGTGAATTTTTTTTGTCACTCAACGAGATGGACATCACGAATACCCATGTTAAGAAAAATGGTCCTAAAGCACTTTTAGATTAACACCCTAGATATTATATTACATTTATGTATTGCTTGTGTTCCTGACAATACAAAAAACAATTACAGCCTGTATGCAAAATTAATATTGAGTAATAATAGCTCTGACGCATTTTTTAAATTCTTACCTGGTCTTGTGATTCGGCCGACGTTGAACCGGTGAGTATAGTTGACCTTAAAAAACTCCTCGACGATGTTCCTCTCGGTTTTCCCAGCGCCACTCACTGGGGAAAAGAGATACTCGGGATCGATCTCGTAGCGCACCTGTTGGTATCCCGTGATGCATAGCAGCGTCAAGAGTACAGGAACTATGAGGAAGTAGCCAGGATGGCGTCCGACTATCAGCCCCAGCTTGTAGAAAGAACGGTTGAGCATGTTGTCCACACATGTTATGCCATCGCACGTCATCTAAAAGGGAAAAAGTAAACCGATGTTAGAAAAAGTCACATTTATTTTTGCGATCAAATTTTGAAGGAAAAATTTACGTTTGTATGATTAACTTATAATAGACGGTTACTTATAAATCAGTGTTTCTCAATGTGGGGCGCACACTCCACTGGAGTGCAATGTTGAATGTTTCGGGGGCAATGAGCAAGTCATTAAAATTCGTTACGTTTCTTTTGTTAAAAAATTCTTTTGATATTGCAACCCTGACTTTGTGTCGAGACAAAACAAAATATTCAATTATGACAAGTTTAGCTATAAAATTACCGTTACCATTCTCGTCGTCATATTTAGTTAAATGCGACTTGAGCGCTGTAAAACATTTGTTATTGAAAAAAAGAAATCGTATGGATATCATAAACCGTGAAGATTTACAATTAAAATTGACCAAATTAACACCTCACAAAAAAACTCTTTGCAGCGCACAAAAACTCTCCAAGGGCAAGGATCGCCCGACTTTGCATTAATTAAATAAATTAAAGTCAAATTAAAAATAATGGCGAAGCAGCCATAATTTTTTTTTAATTTTTTACCATAACATCATCACGAGGTATAGAGATTTTTGAAGCGGTGAAGTAGGGCATGGAACAAATAAGGTTGAGAAATACTGCTTTGAATCGTCGATGGTAATGTGTAAATAAGAATTATAAATATACCTACTAAATAATTAGAATATATCATCGATGAAGGATTTGTTTCTCAAATATCCGTTAAGATTTAATTGATGATTACAGTTTTCATTATTAATATAAACAAATCGGCATGAAAAATGTTTATTAACAACAATGAAGTGAACACAATTTCTAAAATCATTTAAAATACATCAACATTCCATTAATCAAATTGATGTGCGCACTGCACAAATCGAAACTCCTTTGAAAAATGAATCTGCTAGTGACGATATATAAAGATAAACAATTATTTTATTATTGCTGTGGTATTATACCAACTCGTTAGCACCGGGGAACGTAGAATCCGCGTCCCAAAGATTTTTGTGGAGTGGAGAGGAACGCGTATTCCTCGTCCTTCGATATCGTCAATATTAATCGCTCATAGCTCTTTAAATATTTTTTTATTGTCTTAACACTAATTGTTAACAAGCCATGAGTTAATGATGTACACATTTCTTTACAGCCCCGCCGCTGCTCGTATTTTGGTGATATTTAACCCGGTGCGAATTTGTTAATACTATTACACAACTTCACAATAGGTAAACATTGATTATAACTGATACCTCTTGGTTGAAAGGCATTATATTTTAAAAATAATAACACAATTTGTTTTTCACTATTTTATGCCTTGTAATTATTTATCATATTAATAGCCTTTATATTTTATCAGCTGATAAAGATCGCTAGACTGAAATCGGTCCTGGTCATTATAAAAATTTAGAAATAGTACAAAACAAATTGCTTTATTTTTAAAATATAGAGTCATTTCGCCAGTGGTCAGCCAGTTAAGCAACAGGTGTACTTTCAAAAGGGATTTTCAGTCAATGAATGATAAATACATATTTTTTTGCTGTTATTCCATTAACAGGGATTAAAGTAATATAACCAACTAAAAATAAAATGGTTGATATTGTACGAAGCACAAAATAATAGAAGTTTACAAAAAATGCCAATTCTCCTAGTGCTCGGTCCCCAAAATCCAATGCTCGGCCTTTCGTTGCCCAGTGTTCGACCATCAATCACTATGAAACTTCATGAATATCGCGAAATAATTTACTGATAGTAGACAGAAAAATAAAAAACATAATGATGCAAAGCATGACAATATAAACTATATTTTGCTAGCGATCCCCATACAATATGAATTTGTCGAAACTTGCGAAGTAAAAATGTGCTTTTTTTTTAATTGCGTATTGCATGATATAGGTCAGTATAGTGCAGATATAAATTGGCAAGTGGCAAGATTACCTACATAAATTCAGAACAGTTTGTTTTTTTAAATGTATCCACTATTATTTAAGTTTTAAGCTCAAAAGGCCGACCCCACTGGCGACGGCCGACTTTAGGAACACTCTTCCTAATGCGTTTCCACAAAGAGTTATCAGTTATACGGAATAAAATACTTAAAATTATTTTTTGACTATGTATCAATTAAATAAAATAGATTTTCGATGATCAAGCATCATTAAAATCATCACGAATATTTAATTTTAAAGTACATGTAAAAAATCATATTAATAATTATTTGGTTGCTAGTAGTCGTAATGTATTTTTCTTCTTAGTTACTTTTTTAATAATATTGTTTACTATAAAAAAGATATCAAAAATGTTTAGTACATAATCAATGCGTGAAATATTTTTTATCTAACCTTACTTAGCACATGGTGAAACTTGTTTTTTTTAAACATACATTTTACAAAGTTAGTATTTTTTTTCTTCCGCTTTACAAACTCAATTGGTAATAAAGTTGAGATACCAAAGCGATTTATAAAATTCATTAGATATATAAAAATTACGCTCTAAAATTGAAAGGAATGTCAAAGGTCACTGATAAGAGCAAGCTTCGATGATAAGAGATATTATAAGAAGGTCGTTGCTCGGTACACACTATTATCTCTGTATGCGAAGGAGAATAAAAAAAACCGGCATCCACTTGTGTCATAAGCATGGCTATTGAAATTTGGCCCAATTTTATTATTTGATATATGATATCACATTTTAAACTACTTTTGAAATAACCATAAATTATTACCTAGTGACTCTGCCACCTGTCAAGATTCGCTCTCTATCTATACGCATGCGCTGACCGATAGAGATTGTGTATGTGTGTGTGTGTGCTACGTAAACACAGATAAAAATATATTATAACACATATATCTTACATTTTAAACAATATTTTTTATATACTAAACCTCATAATTTTCTGTAAATATGTTGTTGGTTGACTTACAATTAAATGCACCTTTGTTTAGATCATATTCACCTTCATAGAAATAGTTTTCACTCAATATAAATACTCACACTTCGAAATCGATAGTTGCACGAAGCTGTAATGAAATGTCACTTATTCTTCTACCCTATATTAGGCCACCTATATTGTCTTTACTTCACCAGACCAACCCTAACATAACCTACTACAACTTAACTCACTTTGTTAAAAGAATCCGTGACTAAGTGGAAACTAGTAAAATAAAAATCTGAGTGTACTAAGTTAATACTGTCTAATCCAAAGTGCAAACAATCGGAATAAAAGTTAAAGTGTACCAAGTGAATACTATCTAACATAAACTGCAATTATTTATAATCCTAAATATAACATAATAAATATCTGCATTCCAAATATGCAGATGAACCTAAATAATAATTGTTGTGTAAATTTTTTCTTGGTGTACTGCTTTATTTTGTATTGGAAGATATATTTAGTGCAAATTTCGGGGAATTAAGTTCCTAGCCCACACTCTGCCATGATTATGCAGTTTGTGGTTGCCGTTAAAAAATGGCCAAAAATTGTTTTAAGAAGAGTATACAGCAGTATTATCACAAAAAACATAACCTCAATAGGTTTGTTGATTTGAGTTAATTAGTGGTTGACAACCCAAGAAGGAACACGAAGAAAATTTGGCAGGAAATTGGTTAAAGAAAAACTACAGATAAAACGTTTTTCAGTTGATTTCGATGTTTTTTTGGTAGTCTACATTGATAAATGAATGTTTTATTATTAATTAAAAATTATTCTAAATAATTCAGATAAAACTTAACCAAGAAGATAAAATAAAATCATAAGCTAGTAGGTAGTGAAATTTGAAAAGTCAATGCAAAAATTGTGCAGTCATTTACATAGGCCAATAGCGAATAACTAAATATTTTAACGTTAAATTAAATTTGCTTTTACGATATCTTAAAAAGAGTTATTTTTTTCAAGATTTTTCAGTCATCTTATAAAAATAATCATGATTTTATTTAAAAAAAAGTGATATTGCAGCAGTGCTCTATCGCGTAAATAATTAAGCTTTGAAAATTAGTAGCTTTTTAAAATTTTAATAAATATACCTATACACAGTGGTAGAGAAGGCAGCTGCCGTGGACCTTACTTTTACGAAGCTTCACTAGCTTTAGTCTGTTAAATATTTTCTATTATTAATAAATTTTAAATTAATATCAGAAAATATTATTTTCTGTTATATTATTCTTGTAGTTCAGAATTTAAACGGAGGGCATTAAAGAAATGTTTGCCACGGCGTCACATTTTCTCCGGGAAGCCCTCTCAATAAAATTCTAATAAATTGTAAATCCATATAAAAATAGTATTAAAATATGAGCGGTATTTCTCATATATTTGTAAATGTATCTTTTAACTAGTCTTGATTCTATTTTAAAAAATAAAACACAATTTCAAATTTGAATTATTTTCCACAAGTGTAAGTAGTAAAAACTTTCACATGTGGAAGTAGTACAAACAAATTGTGCTTTATTTTTAAAAATATAATGCCTCTCTACCGGTAATTGACAGTTAACACCTTAAATAGTCTTGACTCATAAAAAAACAAAATCGAATCACTTCCTACTTTTGAATTGGATAACTGAATTGGATTTATGATTCAGTAATTCTAAAGATGCTTTGTAAAGGTTGAATTTATATGTGACACATTCTTTACCTCAATTCAGTCTGATCAATAATCCTATATAAATTTTCAATGCTACGATGTGTTGTATAATAAAGTTTCTAAAACATGGTCGGAACGTAGTACTTACGGTAAGTTTGTCACTAGGACAGCTATTGGATCACTCTCTCCTCGCGAAACGTGATTGAATGTGAGAAATCAATTCAGCGTGCAAATATCAATGATCTATTACGTATGACATACGATACAACAGTGTAGTGATGAATGCACTTTAAGACGAATAAGTAGGCTTTTTTCTCATTTCGTGAAAATCGTTGATTGTTTTCCGTCTCCTGAAAAGTATGAAATGTCGAAAAAAATAATTGCACTCTCAGAGTATTTGTTTACACTATTGCACTTTTATTTAAATTATAATAACAATGGATTATAATAAAAACACATCCCCGAAAAAATTATTACTATTTATTATTATTATTATTAATTTTTTTTGTTAAAAGGCGTATTTAATAGAATTTTTTGTTCCTCTATTTTTCAAAAATAATATATTCAGTATATTCAAAAATCTTTATAGAATCGTTATATTCAATAAGTTGCAAATTCCATATCGATCACATTCTTAAAAATACTTTGTTCATACGATTTTGTCTCAGACATCTCGATAGCCTACAATAAATCTCAATCTAGTCACGGCGTAAAGCAAACAAAAGTATATCTGAAAAACTGCTGTGAACTCTTTGCTAGAGAGGCTTGAAAACTACTATTTCCATTTAAATAAAAGTGCAATAGTGTAAACAAATACTTTGAGAGTGCAATTATCAAAAGAAAAAAAAATATTTCGATGTTTCGTATTTTTTAGGCGTACCATTAACGATTTTCGAGAAATGAGAGAAAAACTGACTAATTTCTCTTAAGCTGTCATTTAATCATTTAAATTTCGAACGTTTTCGAATAATGACAGTTATTAATAAAATGTTTTATGGTTCTGTCTATGGAACTGACAGAGTGAATACTTTTCCATACAATGGTCGATTAGTTTTTTTTTTTAATATATGAACGCCGAAAATAGAGTTACAAGATGGTATGACAGGCTTTGAAAACTGCAGATCTCTCAACGCAAGTGACTTAGTAGCGTGAATAATTTTTTTTAATATGAAGCATATTTTTCTTTTCAAAGCCTAACCAAATTTTAAAATAAATGAGAGTTTCTGAATACATCATCTCATAATAAACTTCTTTTGACATACCTCCATTAGGGGACCATATGCTCCACACTGGGAGCGGATATGGTAAAAAAAAGATATTTATTACTCCAACATTACGAATGTTTAATATATACATTTCCTATCAAAGGATGGTATTTTATGAGGTCTGGCATCAATCACTGCGTGCCTGATAAACGAAATGTAAAGACGAAGCCTTTGCAGTAAGACTGAGATGGTTTTAAGCACAGCAGTACTTGGATCCAAATTCATATGTGAGTTGACAAAAATGTCATATCAATACGCAAATGTTCTAATGCGGAGGATATTATATTTTAAACTAGTATAACCGTACCCGTCATAGATGACGGTATTGAAATTGAAATACTGAATTTCTAAAGTAGCTATTACATCGGCACTGTGTGTGCATTGCATAACACTTTATTTTATATCACCGTAAACGATTACGTCATGAGAAAATTTCATGCCTACTGTGATATGTGATAATAATAAAACGTCTACAGAGCGGTCTGGGCTATTATATTATTATATGACTTAAAGCTTAAAATTTTCTTGCATATCATTAATGATTTTATAAACCTAACAAAATTTAACTTATAGATGAGCATTTTTTAAATATTGTAGTAAAAATAACGGCTGTTCTTGAAATCGGTGTCAAATTTTAATAATGTTTTATGTTAATTTGTTCCACAAACATTTGTTGAAAAAGAAAACATCTGCATCCATACATATTATGTACGGTTGATACATAAATTTACAGTGGCAACACCATTCGTTAAAATGTTATTATTGGCGGGAATCTCGAGAAAACCGGATCGAATATTATTTATTTATGGCAGCACTGGCTGGTAAAGGAAAACTCGATTTCGATTTCAGGTCAACCGCTAATCGTTTCTGTGTGCAGCGTGCACGTTGACATAAGTGCAATCTTGTATCTCTGCATTCTGAACAGAACGACGACATCTTTTCAAAACTGATAGAATAATTATTTTTTAACCTCGATAATACTCGAGTTTTGCTATATGCTACTTGTCTTCGTTGATCCAGCATGTTCAATGTATATTTAATTGTACAGCAGTAACGTTTTGATATCAAAAACTTTGTTTACAATATGTAGAAAAGAGCAATGCATGGCTTTACTACATTTCACGTGAGTGTGTTGTGTATGCATTTTATAACGATAAAAATACCTACATATAGCAAAACATTAATCAAACAGAATTGAGAAAAATAGAAATACACTCAACCATCATTTTAAACGAGGGATACGTTAAATAAAGATATATATTTAAATGAAGATAAGAACTTTGCAGTTAAGCCATATGGTAAAACTAAAAATAAGGTACTAAATTGTAAAATAATACCGAAAATTAATTTTTTTTTACAGATTCGGCAGTAACTTTGTTAAAATTCATTTATAATGTAAAATTAAAATTGGTAAGTTTTTTTCCATTGGCTTTGTCACTGACGTGACGCGTTTCGTCTCTTTAAGAAGCATCTTTAGAATAGCTATTTTTTTTCATGTACACTCCCAACGTAGAGCATATGGTCTCCTAATAGAGGTATCTCAACAGAATTTTTCTATGAGAACTGCTTGTTACTCAGTTGCTTAACCTCTCTTTTTTTTGACGAGAGTAGGGATAGAAGGATAGGGCTAGGACAGGACTAGTGATTGAGCTATTCGCTCTCGCTACGCCCTGTGAGGATCGGATGGGTGAGAGGGAGTTTTAGACATCACAAACACTACGAACAGAAATCCATAAATCGATTGAAAGATCAATTTTTGAAAACCGTCGGCACCGGAAATTGAATCCGAGACATAACCGTAGCCAATGACGCTACTAACTGCGCCACGGACGCCGACGACTAACCATATCGCAAGGTTATTTATTTTTAATGTAAACAATGATTCTAATTCTTAAATTCTCTTAATTTTAATTTGAGAATTATATTTTTTTTGATTTGTTGAGATTTTGTACATTTCCATATATTTTGTCACTAACGACCCGGGTTTCGCTTTCGGCATCTTCAGGCATTCAAGCACACGAATGGACTCAGACTGAAATACATGGAAATGTACAAAATCTCAACAATTCTTATTTGATATTTAAATTCCATCAAGCACCCTCAGTCAATGTCTTTAATTGAGAATTAGAATCATTGTTCAGCTGAGAAATAAATAACCTTGGTCTAAAGATGCTTCTTAAAGAAGCGAAACGCGTCACGTTAGTGGCAAAACCAGTGGAATAACAAAGTAACCAATTTTAATTTTATATTGACAATTAAATATGTCCGATTTTGATTCACCTGTTACTCTTCAGTAATGCATTATTAATATTACAACACGTGTCACTTGTTACCTAGTATTTGCGTGTTTTTTAATTGTAAGCATTTTTTCTTTTCAATTTTAATGATAAATTTTTTGTAGCATTAAAAGTTTATTACGTAAATCATTCCTGAACAGCATCTATTCGAAATCAATTGTCTTTTACGGCACGCAAATTATTGTTTTGTTTTGTAACTTTTTAAAAATTATCTAACTAAACTAAAAAACAACGATATATTCAGTTATTGTAACAATAGATTACATGATAATAAAAAAAGCGTTCTCAACCAAAAACTATTATTAATTATAGTGTCTTCAAAACTTTCTTTTTTGTTCCCATTAAATAATTTATATCATAGTTAACAATTATGATAATTCATATTGTTAGTAGAATATTGAAACACCTACTTCCCAAACATTATCAATTGGGCAATCTAGATCTTAAAAGTAATCTTGCGTGGGTTTTTTTTAAACTAATTAAATGGCCATCGTGCAGCGGTTATTCAAATTATGTGCATCAATTTTGTAAGTGAGTTATTTTTGCGTGTATGAATTGTATTACATATAATTTTAGTTTGATAACATAGAATTATATAATTCTTAAACTTTCAGTATATAGTTCTCACTATTTAATGAATCTGGTCCTGTTTTAAATATGCATCGTGGATTATGTATGATACACGGGTTTTTCATGATATCAGTTACTAACTACTCATTTTATACACCGGGTCAATCTAATAAATTGTTTTTTCAATCGATTTATGGATTCATGCTCAAAGATGTACATGACAAGACGTAGTGACAGCAATAAGCTTTATCGTATCTCTAATTCTTCCGCAATTACTCTTTCGGTTGAGTGAAAAAAATATGGACCGAAATATGACCTTTCTTTGGTTCCTCTTTCAATTTATGTGATTGTCTATTCTGTTTGGGCACATCAGTAAAAAATACAAGCTTAAGATAATATATGTGATATAGATAAGTGACCAATAAAAAACTTTATTACATACATAATTTAAGTAATTTAAATAAATTAATTTAAATACATGGAAGTGTACAAAATCTCAATAATCCAAATTTGATTTATTACATACGTTTTCAGACATTTTGCAGCAAACTATGTAATGTAATTATTTCGGACAATGCCTGCTTTGAACGGTCGTTTACCTATCTAATTTCGCGGAAGTTTCACATTGTATCACAGCAGACAGATTGAATGTATACCAAAATCGCTTAGTTACTTTTTATTATTATTCACGAAATAAGTATTACCGCATTAACCTGACTATAAGGCGAGGTTTTTATTTAAAAAAGCGTCACAAAAATAGGGGGTCGTGTTATATTCGAGTCACAAACAAATGAACAATAAAGTCAGTGCCTCGCGATGAGCGAGATGACTATATTACTTTCATCACAATATATTTAAATGAGTGCGTTCAACAGATGTCATTGTTTACAAATTACCGGCGAATTACAGTTTCTGACAGTTGTTTAACCTTTACTTCTCTTATATAAATAATGAAAAATTATAAAAAAATCTAAAAATAAACAAATACGTACGAACAGCGTTTATTTGTCTACGTGGGAAAACAAAAAAATATTTTGAATCCAAAAGCACTTCAGTAAACAGAATTAAAACACAAAATCATTATTTATTTGAGTGGCATGGCAACGCATGGCGAGTACTCACTACTACTAGTAATATATATAAATATCCATCTAAAAATTCAAGCCCCGGAATGAAGTGGAGAGGCAAATAGCATTGCCAATCAGCTGCAGGCTGCAGTGATCAGCGAATATATTATAATTATCGAAAGAACGGTTCTGTCAATATATTATACTGTAGATTATAGATATACCATCGTCACAATTAATTATTGATAACTTGATAAACATTATAAAGCAATAGTAAACTAAAAACAATTCATAAATTATCGATTCTTGACATTATCATGATAATAATAATTTGCACTTAATTCAAGATACTGTGACATATTTAATGAGAAATCGAAAGCAAGATTTTTCTGTAAAACAAACTTGTTTACGGTTCAAAGTTTTCTATCACAACTTTATTTTATCTTTGTAAATATCAGTACACTGACACTCGTAATTTTATTACCGTGAGTACTACACTACAATTAATACAACTTATCTTTGATAATATAAAGGGCTATGAACAATTTTTTATCAACCATGCTGAACTGGCACAGCACTCTTATATACAAAATAAATACTTCATAATGATTGTAGCAAATTGAAGGTGATCTAGATTAGTCAATTCTGAATTGAAATTAAAATAAATATTTTGATTTGAATTGGGTCATTCAGTTTACTTCATATTACAGTAAATAGAGTCCATTTGAGAGTAAATATATATAGACGTATTAATTTAATAATAACTAGACCAAATAACTTGAAATATTTAAACATGCTATCGACTATATGTTATCTTCTTGGCCAGCTATTAAACTTCTAGTTAATACTAATTATTTAACTAACTAACTAAGATATTGTGTGTTAAAATCTATATATATATATCTATATATTTATAAATGAATGTCTGTTTGTTGGTTTGTTGGTTTGTCCGGATCTTATAGGCTCCTAAACTACTCAACCGATCGCGACGAAACTTTCAGGAAGGACTTATTGTGATCATGCCGGGAAATATTATAAAAAATAAATGTTTGTTTGTCCTTTACGCGTTCCTTTACCATTCATACGATTTCGATGAAAATTCGGTGAGTTGTTGTGCACACACCCGTGAAGGGTTCTGAAGAAAAAAAAATTGAAAATCTAAAATTGAAAAAAAGAATCAAATACGTACATACAGCACATCTAGGAAAAACCTTTTGATTTATTCGTGTACGCACCAGACGAAAAGCAAAAATATTGTGTTATAACAAGTGTGATATTGAAACTCGGGTTCGGGTCGGGCCAGACCTGAAGATGATGGGCTCGAACCGCGTAAGTCTATGAAATTTCGGCCTGTGCAGACCTCTAATCCAAAAGCAGTTCAATAAACAGAATTAAAACACAAACCCTTTCTTTCTTTGAGTGGCATTGCAACGCATGCCGGGTACTCACTAGTATATATATATATATATATATATATATATATATATATATAAAAATGAATGTTTGTTTGTTTGTCCTTGATGCGTTCATTTACCATTCATGCGATTTCGATGAATCTTTGATGAGTTGTTGTGAAGGTTTCTAAAAAACAAAATCACATACGTACGAACAGCGTCATTTCGGAAAAACCTTCTGATTTGTTCGTGTACGCACCAGAGGGTAAAAAAAAAATATTGTGTATCCAAAAGTGCTTCAGAATTAAAAAACAAATCCTTTCTTTCTTTGAGTGGCATTGCAACGCATGCCGGGTACTCACTAGTATCGTATAAAGTAAATGTATAAACGAAATAAATAAGTAACAAGGTGAAATATTGTATCATTTTTATTTGTCCACGAGTACGGACGGTGGTGTTACGCAAAATATCCGATTAAAAGCAAAAACTCCACTGTCCACAAAAAGTCGAAAATGACATGAATGCAAAAAATATTGTCCATATTCTTGTGTATGTATGTAACTTAACAGATCAATTGCAATGTCCTTAAACTGTGAAAAATTAATTTATAAAATGAGTTTACATGCAAAATATACGGTAGTATCGGTTTTATTTGATTTCTCACGATATGACGTTGATGGACAGTGAAGTTTTTGCTTTTAACATCCTCAAATGTAAAAATTCTTAAAAACGAATATTACACAACATGTTTCAATCCAAGTGTCACCGCTTGATTGTAAACAATTTTGCTTTCGAACTCGAATTCGAGTCATAATTTCGTTTGTTAATTAAAGTTTTCATACCTCCTCATCATTGATTAACTCGCATAATATTTACATATTGTCGGCGTCCGTGGATCAGTTAGTAGCGTCGTTGGCTACGGTTACGGATGTATCGGGTTCAATTCCCGGTGAGGACAGTTTCATAAATTGATCTTTCAACCGATCTATGGATTTCTGTTCATAGTCTGAGTGTTTGCGATGTCTAATATTCCCTCCCACTAATTTTATTACCTAATCACAAGTCCTTTCCTAGATCTATCCTTCTATCGCTACTCTCTTCGAAAAAAAGAGAGGTTGAGCAACTGAGTAACAAGCAGTTCTTACAGAAAATTCTTTTGAGATACCTCCATTGGGAGACCATGATCTACACGTCGGGAGCGGACATGGTTTTTTTTATTGATAGTCCATATGCTGCCGTTTATTTAAAAACAAAAAAAAACGCATTCCGAAAACTTACTTTTATATAACGGACTTTCGGCTTTAGTAGACACCCTCTCACCCGCATTAGTCCGTTATATCTTGGTGTTACTATATTTATAAACCATAGGTTCCATAAGAACGAACATTGAACGATATACAATAATTACATAGTGGTTTTTCGAATTGTAATCCATTTTTTAATACGATTATTTAAGACTTAGGCGTAAGAATACTTTTTTGCAGGCACTTGATAAAAAGCGTTTTATTTTTTCGCAATGAATAAAATTTTGTAACGATTTCTTTTGACATATTGCATTTTATTCCTATTACATGGCGGTACTCATAACTGCATACCAAATGAGCACTAGTGCATAACGTAATAATTTTTAGTGCATAATCATGCGAATACTCTCAGCGGTTTTGTTTGTTTTTTGTGTATCCATATGCATAAAATTTCCTTATTCGTTTTTGATTATATCAGACCTCAATTTAATAATACAAATTGAATCGCTTTAATTATTCAATATTTGTAATTTTTTTTTTATTATTTTAATTGATCAAAATCGTTGAAAGATAAATATTTAACCATAGGTGAATTTTAGTTCTACAAAAATTTATTAGTTAGTTGACAGCTAGGTATTTCTGCCTAACGCTATCGTCAGAACATTGTAATGGTGTTTACCATATCCGTTCCTATTCGGAGCATATGGCCATCACGTGGTACCTCCAAGCTTCCTCCCAGGTTATCGGAGGGTCCCGTAGCTCCGCCGAATACATCGTAGTGATGGTCATCAGCGGCCTTTCAGGGTGACGTAATTCATCTGGTTTGGTAGAATAAACTCCCCTGGGGCACCCGCAGCACGTGTCCAAGCCAGGTCCATCGTCGCTTTTTTATTTTGGACGTAATAAGAGACTGGTCCGTCCGCTCTCTTACCTCCGAGTTCGTGACAAAATCAAACCACCGTACCCCTAGTATTCACCGCAAGCTTCTGTTTTCAAAGCACAGTATACGGTTACCCTGTGCCTTGGAGAGGTGCCATGACTCACGATCGTAAAGCAGAACCGTCAGAACGCATGCGTTATAACGAAGTTATATTAAGTAAATGCCAATTCAATCCATATAAATATAATAAATTTTTAATTTTTTAAATTTTTGTTGATGTAATATAGCTTGACTTATAAATATGCAATAGACCCGTCCTTCTTAAGGATTCGATTTAAGGATTACCGTTAAACACTAAGAAAGAGATTGTCATGAATTATAAATTGCAATGGTAACACTATACAATAAAATAATATAAAGCATAAATAACCAGTTTTTAGAACTCAGTCAGTGCATAAATGCAAGTGTTTTGTAATACGTTGCATAAATACCATGACAAAATTGTTGTTACTAATGACTCAAAGACAATACATTTGAATTCGTTTATTTTAATACTCCGTCAATGTTTATCCAGCTTAATGTCTCCAATGCTAGCGAGAAATAATAACTATATTTTAGCAGTTAATGATGACGAACAATGATAAATGTTACATCATATTTTAATAAATGCTTTTTTTATTGTTTAGATATTCTTCATTGAAAATAATATATGACCGAAGTGAAATGACAATTGGTTTTTTTCAATGAACTCACACCCTCTGTGTATATTAATTTACGGCTTAGTGAGGATGATATGTACATCTTATGATGCCATCCAAACTTATTAGGCGGCCCTAGGCCTTCAAAGTCCAAAACCGTCGTCCGCCGTCTCTTAAGATGGAGCAAGATCGTGTTTTGACCAATTGATGAAACCCTCAAAATTGAAATTGCTCAGAAGAGAATAAAAACTATTTTTATCGAAAACAGTATTTGGTGAGTTGCGTTATGAATCTTTTAAACGGACTCTTGTAAATTCTCATGTTTGCAGATACGGAATTATATGTAGAAGTGTCGATATAATAGTGGCTTACATCAAGTGGTGGAGTCAGAATTTTTAAACCTAAAACCAATGTAAAATAATGTTTCCCTTCCAAAAACCGGTCAATTTATTTTTCTAATTTACATCATTTAGGCAAGATCTGCTCTGTCACCGTTAAAGTGAGATTCAATCATTAACTTATTTTCGTATTTATTGAGGGTTGCATCAATTGACTAAAACACAGTCGATTGGTAAAGTATTCGACAAAGAAATTAATTAGTAAACTCATACATTAATTATCAAAAGTTCCAAAACAGTTATCACTCGTCTCTTTGTCACGAAACAATAATATGTTTAGTTTGGGACATGGTGAATTTACTCAGTAATGATAGTTGCATTCTTGCGCACTTTCCTGCACAATTTTCATACTGAGGGCTTTACTGTAGACCCGTCTGGAGAGTTTATCTTGACCTGAACCCGATTGCTACTGTAAATGAGAAAAAGCTGGGTGTGTTCTTTCTTCGTCTCTACCCTCATGCCTCTTTAGAAGTATCACGTAGTATTTATTGGAATTTTCTAAGACGAATCATAATAGAAAGAAGAGAAACAGGAGGAAGGCCACTGCTTAGTAGATCAGACAAGATAAAGTTAAGGAATTTGAGGCAGCTACTCAGTGAAACTTACTGAAATCGATGAAGAAAAAGAGAGTAATATTATCCAGAAAGTGTTTATTCTGAAAGTATGATTTTGCGGCGATAATGTACTAGAATTAAAACTGTCTTTAAGATTTATCGCGTGGCACACAGTCGTATTATTATACAAAATTTATCACATGATTTTTTACCGGTCGCGACCTAGAAAAGCATTGAACTTTCTGTAGAGCCATTTTCACTACCAAAAATGACGACAAAAGCGATGAGATTCTATACAATATATAGTATTTAAATAAATTACTGGCTTCTGTCCACTTATATCAGAGTCACGCCATCCCTTTAACTTGGATTACCTTACTAGATCAAATAGTTTACTTGATGTCATTAGTAGGGCTTCCAATCCCGGACCCCTTTTCTGATCCCGGGATTGAAAAAAAGCCAGGTTTTCATATTTGAAATTGTCAAAAATAATAATTGTTGATAATATGTACCATAGTAAACCGTGTAAATGAAGCCACGGAAAAAATGTAAAAATCCTCGTCCAATATAAAAATAAAACCCCGTGAAAAGGGATATGTAGTTCATACAAAATAGGAGGATAGGTAGGTATGTTCCTAAAAACTCATAAAAGAACATAATACCTAGGTACCTATACGATGATTTTATTTATTAACTAGGTATTAGAATATAAATTCAAAATTATAATAATTATGAGTATGTGTAATCACACAAAAAAATGTTTGTAAGATATGTAGGCACCTAGGTATCTTCATAATTATGCAAATGTATTTCCAACCAGAATCTTTCGCGTTTATTTTCTTCGATTATTTTATATTTTTATAAGCTTCACATGTGTACATCTAAAAATAGAATATTGGTCTATTATACTAACTATTTTTTGTAGATAATAATGATGCAAAAAAAACAGTAAATTGTCTGTCCACTCGCGAAATATGAGTGTGAGAGAGACGACAAGACATATATCAATTAAATTTGGATTATTGAGATTTTGTACACTTCCATGTATTTTGTCACTAGGCGAAACCCGGGTCGTTACTGACAAAATACATGGAACTGTACAAAATCTCAATAATCCAAATTTGATATTGAAATTCCATCAAGCACCCTCAGTCGATGTCTTAAAAATATATCAATTATGTTTAAAATAAATAAATCGAACATACCTAGTTACTCTGCCGCCGGAAAAGTTGTTCGTATAGTTAATCGGGTAATAATTTGCATTTAAATATAAAATAATTTTCCACTATTTTATAGCGAATTGATATTAAGTCAATCCCGGTATTACGGGACTGACTAATTGCTTGGGATCCCGGGATTGGAAGCCCTAGTCAATAGTTATTAGTGGATAAAGCGATATGAATGAAAAAATCGCGTTTGATGGTCGTGTAATGGATGAAAATACTATACAATTTTATTACGATGCAATCAAAATGATTATCTGCCTTTCTTACATAAAAAAAATGTGTGCTAGATTTTTATTCGCGTGAGTCTTCGCTACATTAAACCACTTTTTCTTTTATAAAGCCGAGAAATAAATTGCACGGTGCTCAAACGCGGTGGGCAAACAAACCTTACACTCGTTACACTTTTGTATGCAATGCAGATTTTTCGCAATATTTTTAATTATACTACATCATTAACAAATTATTGTGAAGCTATTACTTACTGTGTATTTTACGTAATTTTAGTATAATAGATTATTTTGCAAACAGCTTTGAAGTTAAAATAGCAATCACTTGTCCCGTAATATTTTATTAGCGTTTATAAAATTAAAATTGATAGTTTAGTTATTCCACTTGGTTTATTACTAACGTGACGCGTTTCGCCTCTTTAAGAAGCATCTTCAGACTAACCATATCGCAAGGTTATTTATTTCTAATGTAAGCAATGATTCTAATGCTTACCTAAAATAAAGGATGGGGGTTGGTTTTATTCCATTCTACGGGACATGCTGAGGGAGGTAAGATATAAACACTGTTATACTATTTACAAATCAATTATTGGAACTTGGAGGCAAAAACCCGAGGGAAACAAATTTAATAATGGTGAGCCGTCTGTTCTGTTTAAAATGTTATTTACTAATCCCCCATTACTGTTAATGGTTTTATTGATTTCTAGAAACTCTAAGCTATTCATTTTAATACCTTTTTTATTTACACTATGGAGTATTTCTGCGTTAATATTTTTATTAAAATTATGCACCCCCTCCACACGTCCAGTAGAATTGAATAAAACCCACCCCCACATTTTATTGAAGGTAAGCATTAGAATCATTGTTTACCTTAGAAATAAATAACCTTGGGATATGGTTAGTCTGAAGATGCTTCTTAAAGAGGCGAAACGCGTCACGTTAGTGATAAACCAAGTGAAATAAATAAGTTATCAATTTTAATTTTATATTAAAAACGAACATCCACAAAGTTACCGCCGAATCCATAGAAAATATTTTAGTAGCATTTTTATAATATCACTCAATTCAATCGCAAAGTTTTCAATGAAGAAAAACGCTTTTGGTTTTAACTTATTGGTTTATACCGAACGATTGGTATGTAGAGGAAACAACGCAAAAACAGTATCAAAAATCTTCTCTGAGTTATATTATATTTAAATGAAAGATCAATTAAGTTATTTATTTTGGAAGCTGAATCGACTTTTTAGCATAACTTTTAATGTCGCAATCAATTGATCTTTTCCGATGTATTTAATAGCGTTCAACATTAGCGTTATTAGTCACCATTAAAACTTATATTTATTGATATAATTTAAGACATCGACTGAGGGTGCTTGATGGAATTTCAATATTAAATTTGGATTATTGAGATTTTGTACACTTCTATGTATTTTGTCACTAAAGACCCGGGTTTCGCCTCTCGGCATCTTCAGGCATCTTCATCTTCATAATTTTGAAAACGAACTAAACATTATTAAACAAATTGCCATTAATAATGGCTATGAGGCGTCTCTTATAGATAGTCTTGTATCAAAAAAACAACGTAAATTAGCTATAGAAAAGATGCTATATTTCGGGAACTTGTCTAAAGACATAGACCGCCCTAGAATCTGGCATAGAATTAGTTATTTAGGTTGCACAAGCTTTAAAATTAAAAAACAACTCGCTGATAGTGTTAGACCGGCGTTCTATTGCAAAAACTCTCTAGGCAAATTACTTATTAACAATAAAGATAGAGTAAACTTTAAGAACAAATCTGGTATTTATAAATTACAATGCAATGATTGCCAACATTTCTATGTGGGTAAAACCACACGTACATTAGATATAAGGGTATCAGAACATTTAGCTGCCTTTAGATTAAAAAAAGAAACTTCGACATTCGCAAATCACTTGCTAATGGAGAACCATACGTTTAATGCGGATGATGGGGTTAAACTGTTGCATAAAAACATGGGGGATCATAAATTAGTTTATCAGGAAATTTTAGAAATTAATAGAGCGCAGTTAAACTCCTTACCAATCTTGAATGAGCAGCTGAACCTTCCTAATTCTCCGCTATTATATCCGATACGTTGAAACACCTAACAGATGTCACTAAATGTGGAATGATTGTATATATTTACCCATTCGTCGAATTACATCCCGTCAAAACCCACAATACTATTATAATTGTAAAATCACTGGTATTTCTAAAAGAAGTTGAAAAGCGGCAATTCGCCTTCGGCAATCGCCACTCTGTTAATATGGTGTTTACAAAATAAGGATTAGGTCGATTTCCGAAATTTTAACTCAGGTATCGGTGTGGCTCTCAGACGTATAATGTATTGCCTCGTAAATGATATTTGTCGCATTTGTATCTTCTATATAAGCGTTAGACACTGTTTACTGTCTCTCAGTTCGAGTCCATTCGTGTGCTCGAATGCCTGAAGATGCCGAAAGGCGAAACCCGGGTCGTTAGTGACAAAATACATGGAAGTGTACAAAATCTCAATAATCCAAATTTTATATTTATTGATTCTAGATGGCTTCATATGGCAGTATTAAATATTGATAATGAGAATTGAGTGTACTAATTAGAGGTTTGCACGCGCTGAAATTTGATGAAATTACCCGGCCCAAGCCCGTTCACCTCAGGCCTGACCCGGCACGAGCCCGAATCTTAATACCACAATTGTTACCCGAACCCGACCCGAAGCCTAAATTTATATATCTAGGCCCTAAAAAAATCCGATTTAAAAAAAATGCAGTAGCATAAAATTGATTAAAGTACCTATCCAACTTTTTAAAATGTAGAAAAATCTATTATTTCACTGAAGGATTTCCACACATCACCACAATCACCATCAATTGTATCCGAATATCGTTTGTCTCTACCCACCTGAACCAGGCCCACGGGCCAAGCCCGGGTCCGTGCAGACCTCTAATGTACAACTATAAGGCATAGTACTAACAATATTCTTCCATAGATAATCTGTCAAATTATTTAAAATGTAAAATACGATAGGGAAAAGGGGCAAGCAATTCATTGCTTGTTGATAGCATAATATGGTGTTAATTTATTTTGGAAACGAGTTCAAACATAAATTTTCACAGATGGTTTCAAAAATATTCCAGAAATAAGAATAACCAACGTGATAATTAAACAGTTTAAAATCAAAAAAGAATATAACTCACTCACAACATGCTATTGTTTTTATTTATCGAGTGGTTAAAAAAAAAGGGTGTCAGATTATTTTAAATCACTCGTTATAATAATTATGTTGATTACTTACTAAAATACGCGTTGTGAATTTCAATTTATATGTGATAGAATTCCAATACGAATTGAATAATATTGACGTTATGTGATAATTATCGGTTATATTATATAACAAAAAATAACGAAATTTTGAAAGTAACAAATTGCGAAACACCGAAATGTAAAAACTTATATTAAAATTATTGAGAACACACTGATGCCAGCAAAAGAAGATAAATGTATGACTTGCACTTTAATCTGTACGTTTTCTTCCGAGATGAAAGTGCATTATCGTAGTTAAACTACTTAATCTGTCCTTAATACAATCATAAATCCCTCAGTAAAACAATATGTTGGTACTTTGAACGGATGTTGCATATAACGACGGTTTCAGATGGTACCTATGTTTCGCATAGGCCAGTACTTCCCAAACTCATGGGTCGCGGCCCCACGGAGGGGGTCCAGAATATCATGTTGCACAAAAAATTATAAAATTTTTCCATACTAGGGGTACGATGTCTAAAATTTAATATCCCGACACGCATAGTATATACCGTTTTTATCTGAAATTACGAAAAAATATTACCATAATTATAAATTGGAAAATGGAGAGGAACCAGAACTCTCTTCTTTCCTTCGTGATGAGAAGTGCATATGGTTTGCTTCTTACATGGCAGATTTTTTTGACAAAGTCGACCAACTAAATCTTTCACTTTTAGGGAAAAGAAAGCAACATTTTGATAATAAATATAAAACTTCAAACTTTCCAAGAAGAGCTTTCTTCGGGGTCAAAAGGTATAAGTCAAAGATGCACCGAGATGTGTTCATGTTTGAATGAGTTTCCTTCAAATGTTATACTTGATCACATGGCCAGATCACTACTATTTTTCAAAAAAAATTTAAATGTTTATAAGTGTTTTTGTAAACTTCATGGAAGTGTAGTAAATTTTGTTTTTTTCATTTTTTAAAATTGCCTATAAGTATTAATATTAAATATTTTAATAGCAGTAATTAATATCAAATAAATCTTTTGAGAACTAAAATAATTAATAATTCGGGAAGCCGTAGATTATTTTTTTCAGATTAAGGGGGCCGTGACATGAAAAAGTTTGAGAAGCACTAGCATATGCATATTAAAAATGAATCAAAGATGTAATTACATAAGGGAAAAAATCGATGCATATTTTCGTTGCGTGCGTATCCGATTTGTCATTTTTTTCCAGATTATTATCAATTTCAAAATAAATATGTGACGGCTGCTTACAGTCAGTTTCACAACTTGTTATTACGTTATATTTTTTCCTGTAGAAATTTGCTTTGAATATAAAAATAATATTGATAACTTTGATATTCTTGTGTTAGACTAACACTTCAGACTAACTTAGTTATTAGTCTGAAGATACCTCTCAATGAGGCAAAACACGTGTCACAATTAGTAATACAAACAATAGAATATTTTTTTATATTAAAAATGAATTTCCATAATGTTTTCAAAATTACTTTCATTTTTTATTGTTGTTTATCTACTATGAAAAAAATTCTCCAAGAATATTTAATGAACATTCACTTATAACTGTCTCTGCTGTCTAGTGGTAAGAGCCTTAATCTAGCGATCAGATGAGTCTTCATTCAAGTCCAAGAAAGGTTAATATCGACATTAGTCTTTTCAATTTGACATTTGAGTTCTTGTGAACGGGTGTATGTAATGCGTTTCCTCCTTAATGAAAAATTATCATTAAGCTTATCTAATGTGCCTGAAGATGCTTCTTAAATAAGCGAAACGCGTTACGTTAGCAACAAAGCTTGAGGAATAAAAAAGTTAGTTACCAATCTTAAGTTTATATAAAAAATGAATTTCCACAAAGTTACAGTCAAATAAATAGATGATATTATCTAATATGGTTTAAAAATTTTAAAATATCTGGCGCCTTCGCAATTATCAGCTGTAATTAGGGCTTCCAAACCGGTTTAAACCGAAACCGGTTAACCGGTTTATTGGCTGTTTTGAAAAAACCCGAAACCCGGTTTATTTTCCTCGGTTAACCGGGTTTTCTAGAAATTTCTCTTTCCATATTAAATATAATAGGGTTTAATACATCTATTCATATGTAGAGTTATCAGTTATTTAAATATATGAATATTGTTCAATTGTCTAGTTCCTGCAATATAAATGAGCTAAAATTATGAACAACAATCATTTTTTAAATCGATTTGACATTACATACAAATTAATATCCAAAATTCGAAAGGATTCTCATATTATATTTTCGATGAGAATAAAACTAGTGTTCCACGATAGCTCTTATTGAACTTACGACACATCTACGTTTATTATTTATTTTTCAGATTCAAATAAAATTTGGAATACCCTTTGTATGTACTATTATAAAAAAATATATTTATTTATAATCAAATTTTTTTTTATAAATTTTCACGATTACTGATTTTTTTAGAAAGATCTAATTTACTACCTAAGCTTGGTATTGTAAAAAAATATTTATAACGAGGAATATAATATTGCTTATCTTATCTTATATTTCGCATTTTTTTCTACCATGTCCGCTTCCCAGTGTGGAGCATATGACCTTATAATGGAGGTATCTCAACAGAAGTTTTCTACGAAAACTGCTTGTTTCTCAGTTGCTCAACCTCTCTTTTCGAAGAGAGTAAGGATAGAAGGGTAGGGCTAGGACAGGAGGGGCGCTCTTAGTACGCCACTTTTTTAGGGTCGTACTGGTAAGAGAGAATTTTAGACACCACATACACCCATTCCTTCGAACAGAAATCGATTTATGGAGCTCTCGACTCAGGTGCTTAAACCCGAGACATCAGTAACAGTAGCCAACGACGTTACCAACTGCGCCACGGACGTCGACACCCATTACATCAACTTAAATATTTTTAAAAGGATATTTCGTCGTTCGATGTTTTTTAATGTTGAATCAACATCTAACATAACTGCTACCCAATAAAACAATCGAGAAAGTTGTGTAAAAAAAGGTATAGTTATTTCTAAGCCAAACGGGATAGTGTGTTTTATTATCTATTGGGAAAATAAAAAGTTTAAATAAACAAACACATGTTCCATAAAGTCAACGGAAACACAAAAATTCAATTGTAAAGCATGTTCTTTGGTATTTCCGACAATACGTGTCATAAATCATACATAATCCCTTGTAAGTGTTGGCTAGTGCGAAAGGAACAATAATAATAATGTCTCACAAATATTCGTAGTTTAATGAAACACGAGATGCAAGGTGCATTAGAGTTTTTAAGCAATAAGAAAAAAATGGTTTAAAATTGCAAAATAATGTTCTTGGAACATACAATCATAGTACCTATGATAAATATGATAATATACACATTAATAATTATTATGGTATCTGTTTAAATACTTATTGTTGGTTTTATATAATACACACATTACAATTATTGCGCCAAAGCCATATGCTTACAGTAACAATTATATATAAATAAAACCATAAAACCATAATGTGAGGCATATGGACTCTTAATGGAGTTTATCTCAACAGAAGTTGTTTCTACAAGAATTCTTTATTTCTCAGTTACTCAGCCTCTCTTTTTCGAAAAGAGCAGGAATATAAGGATAGGGCAGGACTAGTGGTTAGCTAATCGCTCCCGTTACATCTCCTTTTAAGAATTGGATATGTGGGAGGGAGTTTTAGACATAGGAGGCAACTGTATTGTCGAATAGAAATCTATCAATCGATTAAAAAATCGTTTTATGACCTCAACCGAAGCCAACGACGTTGACCACTCAATTAATATAAAATAATATTGGTATTTATACATTCAATGAAAAATAGTTTTGAATGAAAGTGACATTAGTAATTTGATGCAAAGGCAAAATGTAAATTTTATGTCAGTTATTATTTGAGAGTAAATTAGTTTATTTTGTTTTTGTAATAATATACTCTAAGTTACATAATAATGAAATATAAATAATTTAGATTATAAATTATCAAGATTACTAATTAATAAAATAACAGTATTTACTGCATTGAAAACGTAATACATTATTTAATATTCATCCCTATATAAGTATATAAAATTCTAGCATATTTTTATTTTTCTTTAAAATATAATACATACAAAATATGTATTCTTTTTACTTCGTGCGCAATTGTTATGTATGCATTTGTCTTGTCTGCATTTGCGTTATGTGTATATTTCTCACCAATGTTTTAACATAATAATTGAATTTGACACACCCTGGTTTTTCTTAAGTATAAGTGTCATTAGTGTCCCGAACTGAAATCGGCCTGCGGTAAACAGCAATAATTCGCAGAATACGCTCTTTCTTGTTGCCAGGCGTTTAAGAAGCCCCCGGGCTTCGGCCGCTGGACGAGTCCATTTTTACGGAAAAGGGTAGCTCCAACTTTGCACGGAGTTTTTTTGAATTTTTGTACACAGTCGATGACGAGCTGCCGAGTCGGACGAACGAGGTCTCGTCGCGACGAAGGTGATGTGACGATGTGAACTGTTTGTTTGTTTTTGTGTTTTGATTTGCATTGGATTTAATTTAAATTCGTTGTGTCATTTGTATTAAAACTTAAAGTAAATTCAGTTGCTAAGTAAATGTAAATGTAGAATCAATTTTATGTGTTAAGATTTATATATTTGTGTAATGTTAAACCACTGCATCTTGAATGGATAATAAATAAGTTTTTAACCGGATCTGAAATGGTGTTTGTCTGAGATCAGCCCTTCCAGGACTCCGGATAACCAGCCGCTCGGCTCTCTTCGATCCGGGGTCTTCTCAAATTATCACCAATTGTATTTTGCCTCTGATAAAATATTTTGTTATGGTGCGTTGTATTTTGTATTTGTGTTGGTGTATATTTAATTCACTTGTATATTATAATACAGGGGCTCCCAGCCTTTAAGTACATTATTATATCAATTATTAAAATATATTAAATATATTAAAAAATATTATATCAATCTCAAAGTCAGTGTGATCTTTGGCATTGCATTTCATTGGTCAGTGCCTCCTAATAAGGAGAGCTTGATGATATTCCTGTCAGTAAACAATCATAAAGCTGCATCCAGTGTTTAGCAGAGTAGCCAGACAACATAAACATTTCGACTTATGCAGACAAATGAGTATTTTATAAACTTGAGAAAATAAAATTGAAGTAATAAATAATCTGTCACGGTAATTCTACACCGATTCCTGTAGAATTACCGCGATAAATTTGTGAGCGCCGAGCGCACACAAATCGGTAAGCGGGCGCCATGTCCGCCGGCACGGGCTTGGGAATCTCTGGTATAATACATAACTATTAGTTCATATTCGTAAATTTTATGAAGAAAAAATACCTCCTTTTTCAATCGTTACAGTATTACATCATGGTACCAAAATTGGTTTTTGGAAAATAGTTAAAACGTATTTTTCGGTTTAAACCGGTTAACCGGTTTTTTCGTCAGAAAAAAACCGAAAACCGGTTAGTCGTTTTGGGCGGTTAATTGGTAGCCCTAGCTGTAATGTTAAATATGTGTGCGAAACGAAAATTACGTTTAGTCTAAATTTGGTTCTTTTCAAAGAAGTGGCCAAAAGAAGATTTGCGTTCGAATAAAATTTAATAAAAAATGTTATGTTTGAATGTGAAATTTACTAATTCAGCAGCATTGAATCAGCTGGTCCCTTTCTCAAATATATTCAAATCATTTTTCAATTTTTAAAATCCTTCTCCTTTCGCAGACAGAAATATTTTTTAAAACAATGTGTTTGAAAAATATTATTATATTCATTGAGTAAGATGTAACTAATGATTATGTTGACGTTAAGAATTATGAGTGATATATTAATATCAGTTATCTAGTGGTATTTAAAATCAATTCATTAATACATTTTTATAGTTTTATTGATACCAGTTAGACATATCAATCGAGGTGAAAGTGTGACTCTAAAACCTACATCGGTTATTACTGATAAAAAGTTTGAATTACGATTTGAATATTTCACAGAAATAGAAAGCAACGATCGCTGTAAAATGTAACATATGTAATGCAAAAACCATATTCATAATTGAGCCCAGTACTCGCAAGACACTCTTAACATTCTAAGAAAACTGTGATATTAGCTTGATCGACCACTATGTGGTCTACGTGTCTGATTTCGAAATTAAAAGTTAATTTTTTTATGATGTCTTTTTATATAGCTTGATTTCTATTCATAAATCATAATGCAAAATCCAAGGCAAGAACTTCATAACTACAAGTTTTACGTAAACAAGCTAGTCAAAGCTTTAGGCTAAGTTTCCTATGCTATACTCATCGATGATGATTATTAAATATTATTGATACTACTGATGATGTTGATCATGTAACTAGTAAAGTTGGGCTATTCAAAAGTGCGAATTAAGTGGTATACTGATTTTGTCTTATTTTTTTATTTAATGAGAGTTACCAAATGATCTATGGTTTTTTTTACTAAGTACTAGCGAGTACCCGGCATGCGTTGCAATGCCACTCAAAGAAAGAAAGTGCTTGTGTTATAATTCTGTTTATTGGAGTGCTTTTGGATACACAATACTTTTTTTCCGTCATTACCATTTTTATATGTATTATTTATTATCATGAAAAATGCGTTAAAAGATAAAAACGTGAAACTTCAGGAAAATACACGGCTGGCTGCGGTTTGCCAGTGCTTGCCCTATTTAAATATAAGAGTTTTGTGTAAAATTTGAATGCATCTTTTTCTGTAATATTTTACAGCGCTTCATAATTTTATGCCAATTTGAAAGACAAAATGTATGTAAATTAATCTGGTAATATTTAATATCAGCTTCCAGTAAAATAAGACGTTTCGGCGAATGAAATTATTTCCCACAGACAACCGGATATCCGTAATCATGCCTTGTATGCGTGATTGCTGATTCAAAACATTACAATATCCACACGGAAGATCTAAACTACAAACGAATTGGTTACTCCATCACGTATAGCTTTTTGGGACGAGGTTGTAGAAGATGGTCAAATGAAACAAAGGTTCTCATCAAATAAGATATTACATAAACTTAAACTAAGCGAATTTTCACGATTTATCCAGTCAACGATAAACTAGCTTAAAAATTATTTTAAATTATCAAGTACCTACTAGGGCATCCCATCCCGGAGCCTTTTTACGATCCCGGGATTTCAGGATTGGTCATCAATTGAAATGCATTTATAATAGAATATTTTTTGGGCATTGGAATGGTGTTTTTGTTGATTTAAAATCAGTCATAAAAAAAAATGACGAAAATAATTGTATATTTTATTTGTTGCAATATTTTTTTTTTATGTCCGCTCCCAATGTGATGCATATGTTATCCTAATGGAGGTATCTCAATGGATTTTTTCTATGAGAACTGTTTGTTACTCAGTTGATCAACCTCTCTTTATCGAAGAGAGTAGGGATAGAAGGATAGGGCTAGGACAGGAATAGTGGTTAGCTAATCGCTCTCGGTCCGCCCCCTGAGGATGGGATGGGTAGATGAGGAGGGAGTTTGAGACAACACAAACACTCAATCTACGAACATAAATCCATAAATCGGTTAAAATATCCGTATAATGTCCGTAAAATGCATATAAATGGTATTCAAAAAGAGGAAATGTCCTTCAATTTGTCTTTAAAATATTGTTCTCTATTTCAAATGGGTTTAAGAACGGCTGTTCAAAATATGAGGATTGAAGGAAGACTACAATAAATTTATATGAATTTATAGTTAATATAAATAAAACTATGTATTTACATGAAAAAACCGAGACACACGTTGTAGTTAATCTGTTAGTTTTAATTTGATATATGAATTACTTTTAATATTTACAGTGAATCTCGAAATCCCGGGATTGTCTGAATATCAATCTCGGCCTCGGATTGGAAGCCCTAGTACTTATTTAATATCTTTAACTTATCGCGTGTTCAAATATTTAAATCAAATAGTTACTTTACTATAAATAATAAAACTATTCTCTTAGAAAAATGAGAGGTTGAGCAACTGAGTAACTAGCAGTTTTCGTAGAAAAATTCTGTTAAGATACCTCCATTTGGAGACCATATGCTCCACATTTAGGAGCGGACATGGAAAAAAATAATAAAACGATAAAATACTTTTTTTTAATTTGAATACTCATCATATAAATTACAAGCAGATAAAATGAAAGTTACGAAGTATTTAAATATATATATTTGCTATTTAAAACAAATGAAATAATTTCACTTGCAATGATATTATAGACCGCAAAAACGAATAAACCAACAACATCAACATATATGCTAAAAAAACAATAATATTGCGGTAAATAAGTAGGTTAAAATATTTTTGATTGTTTTCGCTATTAATAGTTATATCAATATATGAAACTCTAAAAGACGTGTCTTTTTATAATATTTTTTTATTTTTATTTAAACTAAATGATAAGCAATTTAACAAAAAGAAATGGCCGAATCGGAAATGCGGTTAGCATAAAGATTTATAAATTGACCTTGGCACTTGTACCACTATTTTTTTTTAATTTATGTGTTTTAAATAAAAAAATATATGAAAATGAGTCAAATGTTAAAATAAATATTAATGAAATTCACCGAAAGAATGTCGATTAACATAAGATGCATGAATACAATGAATATTTTCGCAAATTTTGCATCTAATGAATATAATTATTAAAAGAAAAATGTGGTTTTATAATAATATATTCGCCATTTATAAAAAAATATTTTACCTACATCACAATAATTGAAAAAGATATGGAAATAAACTCATTTGATGTCGGATTCAATCATCCAACGATATTACAATCTTAAATACAATATACCAGACCGCTATGTAGGGTGCTTATTCATAAAGTCAGCCGTCGCTAGTAGTCGGCTTTTTGAACTCAAAACTTAAATAATAGCGGATATATTTAAAAAAAACATTTTTTTTAAATGCGTGTTGGTAGTCTCTTGCCACTTGCCAATTTATATCTGCACTATACTGACCTATATCATGCAATACGCAATTAACAAAAGCACATTTTTACTTCGCAAGTTTCGACAAATTCATGTTGTAAGGAGATCGCTAACAAAATATACTTTTTATTGTCATGCTTTGCATCATTATGTATTTTATTGTTCTGTCTACTATCAG
This sequence comes from Himalopsyche phryganea, assembly GCA_022494535.1. Lineage (NCBI taxonomy): Eukaryota > Metazoa > Arthropoda > Insecta > Trichoptera > Rhyacophilidae > Himalopsyche > Himalopsyche phryganea. The sequence goes on along the minus strand of JAGVSL010000001.1, from coordinate 12,659,031 downwards.
TAAATTATTTCGCGATATTCATAAAGTTTCATAGCGATGGCCGAACACTGGGCAACGAAAGGCCAACCATTGAAGTTTGGGGGCCGACCACTGGGACAATTGGCATTTTTTTTTTGTAAACTTCTATTATTTTATACTTGGTACAACATTAACTATTTTATTTTAAGTTGGTTACACTGCTTAATCTCTTTTTAATGGAATAATAGCGAAAAAAATATGTATTTATTATTCATTGACTCAAAATCTCTTTTGAAAGTACACCTGTCGCTTAGCTAGCTGAGCACTGGCGAAACGACTCTAGACGTTTTAATATTATCACATATTACATGTAGGTATGAAATTTTTTCACGACTTAAGCGTTTGCGGTGGAAACAATGCACACATAGTTCCGATGTACTAGCTACTTTTAAATTCATTATTTCAATATCAATACCGTCATCTATGACGGGTACGGTTATACTAGTAGATTAGGATCGTCTGCATTGCCTTAATGGAAAAGATGTACAACAGGACTAGGTGACAGAATTTTATAGAAAATATAAATATATAGATAGATCAGGAGTTTTCAATCTTTTTGTACCCTAGAGCACATGATTTACGAAACAATGATTTACAAAGGTATATGGAACCGAAAAAATATTTTATCTCATATGCCGTTTATTTTAAAAATGAAAACATTTTCTTTCCACTATTTTCCAGAATGCCTCATCTGTCGACTTATGCAGACAAATATGTTCGAATTACATGTTTATTAAATAATTATTTTAGAAACTTGTTGAAGTAAAATTAACATTTAAAAAAGTCTTTCTCTGTAGAATAGTGACGAACGCACACAAATCAGTTAGCTGGGTTGGGAATCCCTGAGATAGATAGAGTGACTGCTATACTAATTGGACTGCGATATTTATTGGACAATTCAACTTTAAACGTCCAAAATAAGAGTAGCTAAGCATTCTTGTTGGTGTGAAGAAGACAGATATATCAAGTATTTCTATTTATATGTAACTGTAGCTTTAATTATCCTCTAAGAAATGACAATACTGAGAAAACTTCATTCGCATGTGATGTCAGGTCAAAATCGTGAAAAAACGTGTTTGTGTTAGCAGACCCTTTAAGAAAGAGTGATATTTTAGTGACATTTACTTTATCAAAGCTTCTTGAATTTCGTAACGAAACTTCTCAGGAAAGCGTGAGAGACTTCAAAAGCTGTCAATATTCATTGAGATTTAAAGAGTGGCACAACAACTAACCTAAAAAGTAAATGTGTCAATTTACTATGTTTTTCCATATTTTTCAATCTAGTACAAATACCTAAAAAAAACCTTTTGTTTTTATTACTAAAGTGTTCATTTCCTTGAAGCTCATTAAATTCCTCATGTCTACATATCTTACATGTTTCCTACATTCTTATATTTTTTGACGTATATACTGTTAAAGGAAAGTATTTCCTTAAGTGTCCAATTACTATAGCAGTCACCCTAGTCAAATTCAAATAATTAATTCACTTCCAATCATTGATAATAAAAAAAACATCAACTAATGAATATATTTGATATAAAATGTATTATTAAAAGATTATCTTTCGAATACTTTCTTTTCGAATGTGCAAGATCTTACTCATTTATACTGCATAGATAATATTTATAAATACAGATATACATATAATTAAAACCATTATTCTGACAGACCACGTAGCCTATAGGAGAGGGTACTGTATCGATCAAATACAAAAATCAACTTGTCATAATATCCTTGCATATATTGCAGGGATCATGAGATTAATGTATCTAATGTCTAATAATGGTTTGACAGATGAACTAGGGCTAGAGTCGTTACGCTAAATCAGCCAAATTATAAGTTATCTATATGCTGCGCTTTTGTTTTAGGGTCAACAGACTGAGTGCGCGCATCATGATCAATTGGCGAATGAAGTAGGTATGTATTACTTTATAGATTCAGATTTACTTGTAATTTAATAAGAGTTTTATCATATATATTATTTACTCTTGAAATAATACTTAACCTTCCCGTTACCATAGGTGCACCAAGATTGCCAAACGAGTTGAAAACATTAATATCTCGCTTATTAGATTTTATATAAATTTAGGTTTGTAGATAAAATAGTTATGTAAAAAAAATAAAATAAATAAGTGGTTCGATTCAATGTTTTCATCATTAAATTAATAAAATTACAAAACTCTGGTGATGGAGTTACTATCTCTATCGCACAACCTCACTTGTATATGAGCAAGTAGGATACAAGAGCGTACGCCCGCAAGCCCATGTATCTCACTCGCACCCTTTACTTTACATGGGATTGAGCGAGAAAAAGAGAACGTCACTTACTTGCTTGGTTTGTTATGATATGAGTCAACTCGTCAAGTTTACATTTCAAACAGACTGTATAAGGCAGAAGCGAGACATGCCTACAGCTTAGGTGACGTACTTTTTTCATGTCGTCCATATCTCGATTATATTACATGAAAATATGTAAATTGCAAGCTCTAGACACAAAATAAATTGTAAAACGATAACAATATATTTAAAAACAGAATAACCCTTTTAAAGCGACCAATTAGCTTTAAAAATGCTCAATACATTACCAAGTCTAAGTGACACAGCCTGTGTCGACCACGGCTGGTAACGGGATTTTTTAGCACGGACTGGAAAAGGTTAACTAGAGATGCGATAGTTTCTTTATATGGAAAAAGATAAAAAAAGAGAGCTGCCCATGTTATCTATATATATATAAATGAATGTATGTTTGTTTGTTTGTCTCTTAAGCCTTCCTAAACCATTCATCCTATCTATGAAACTTTGGTAAGTTGTTGTGCGCACACCCGTGAAGATTTCAGCGATGGTGTGAAACCAAAATAGCTATCAACTAACTTTTAAAATTTTGTAGAACTGAATACTTTGATATTATCCCCTATAACATGTCAATTCAATCAATAAATGCCTTTCCACTAATTGACAGCTATCACTGTAAAAATGATTAATTTGAATGCGGGGCTTCATTTTAATTTCAGTAAATTTTATTATCCTAAAAAAGATTTTTATTTTATTGGAATTGTAAAACTGACTAGAAGAGTATTAATGGCATCTTGATATTATATTATTATAATGTGCGTGAAAGAAAAATATATAGACAAATGTACTGTGAATATTTTGGTTCAGATTTATTCTGTGCGTAATATTTAACAAACAATCATTACTAAACATTTCAGCATTAAACCGTAGTAAATGTGAAAGTATGTTTGTTTCAAAACTTCCAGCGCCCTCTTTCATTAGTTGATCGAAAGGTTTACGTAACCATAATAATTATTCAAATGATTAAAACATAGATTACCATAATAAACTGACACTTGATCAACAATTCTTTCTACGAAACCTGTAATTATTTTATTTGGCTAAATACTAAGTATGAAATTTAATACAAAAACAATAACCGTATTTTTTAAATCAGAAAAATTACATTGATCGATGGATATTACAATATTAAATAATATCGATGATATTTTGGCCAATACTCAAAAAATACGAAAATGAGTTATGATTGAATCTCATTTTAAAGACAACAGAGCAGGTCTCGGCCAAATTATGTAAATTAGAAAAATAAATTGACCACTTTTTGGAAGGGAAACATCGTTTTAAATCGGTTTTAATTTTAAAAATTTTGACCCTGCTCATTGATGTAAACGACTATTATATATACAATCCGTACGTATAATCTTGTATCTGCAAACATGAGAATTTACAATAGCGCATTTCAAAGGTTCAACATTTTTTTCCATGTCTACTCCCAATGTGGAGGATATGGTCTCGTAATGGAGATATCTTAAAAGAATTTTTCTCTGAGAACTGCTTGTTACTCAGTTGCTCAACCTCTCTTTTTTTCCAAAATGAGTAGGGATAGAAGGATAGGGCTAGGACAGGACTAGTGGTTAGCTAATCGCTCTCGCTACGCCCCGTGAGGATCGGATTGGTGGGAGAGGGGTTTTAGACATCACAAACACTCAGACTACGAACGGAAATCCATAAAACGATTGAAATATCAATTTATGAAAACCGTCCGCATCGGGAATTGAACCCGAGACATCAGTAACCGTAGTCAACGACGCTACCAACTGCGCCACGGACACCGACAATAGTGTATTTCAAAGAAATAATTTAAATTTTGAGGGTTACATCAATTGGCCAAAACATCGTCGAATTATGATACTTTTAAATGGCGATCAACAAAGAACTATTTTCTTATACATATTGAAATAATGATATTCTTTGAAAGACTAGTGTAATAGGTATTAATTCAAATATTATACATAGAAAAAAATATACGAAAAAACATGAGATCCATATTGCAACGTAAAAAAATCTGGTTTATTTTGAGATAAATATCAATACTGTTTTATTTTTTGACCATGTTCGCTCCCAATGTGGAGTCTATATCCCAATGGAGGTCTCAAGATGGAAATTTTTCTACGATAGCTACTTGTTACTCTCTGTTGCTCATCATCTCTTTTTCAAAGATATTTTTTGCAAATGATAATTAGTACAAATGAATTGTGTTTTATTTTTTAAAATATAATGTCTTTCCACCAAGAATTGACAGTTAACACCTTAAAAGTGATCAATAATTATATTTCGACTGTATGACGATTCTGGCAATAATTAACGACTTTATTAAAAAAAAATAGTTATACAAGGTTACTTGTAACCTACATTTAATACATTTGTTTTAATTTTGAAATCCAAGTAACTCCTCATTTGCATGGTTTTAAATTTTTTCCACGTTGTTTTCTGATGTCTGTTAGCAAAGTACGAAAGAACTCCACTTTCCAAAACGTCAATTCGCGAAATTGATCATCAGAATGCAACTTTTGTTTTTTTTTATTGAGTGATAGTGACCTACGTAAAGAAATCATCACGTTCAGAACTGGTTTTATGCCGTTCAAACTAGTTGAATGAATCTTGTCCATTTGATATGTTTTTTTGCTCTGATCGGTCGCTGTACCCGAGTTGTAATTCCCTAGGGTCATTCTGAGTTTTTGTGCTCAAGTTTTTAAATCCACCGTTGCATACATTTCATAGATTAGTTTAGGTATGAGTAAATATACAAAATCATTTATATACTAGTAATCGCACCAGTTATAAATTCGAAAGCCGTCGAAATTTAAATACTGAATGTCTAAAGTAGCTAGTACGTCGGAACTGTGTCTGCATTGTATAACATTTTATTAATATACACCGGGAAAAATTGAAAAATGTTCTGCCGACCATCTACATTGTAATAAAATAATGAATAATTACATAATCGATTTTTTTATTGAGGACAATTAACTTTGCAACACCGTATGCTTGATATTTTCTTACTTATAATTTAATAAAAATTTTGCCCTCCCAAAAATCTTTGCGGATCACCGGTTAAGAAACAGTGGTATAGAGCACAATTTTTAACTACTAGTTCGTTGTTAACCTCATTCAGCTCAACCTTATATACTTTTTTGGATTATTGAGATTTTGTACACTTCAATGTATTTTGTCACTAACGACCCGGGTTTCGCCTTTCGGCATCTTCAGGCATTCGAACGCACGAATGGACTCGAACTGACAGACAGTGAACAGTGTCTAACGTTTATATAGAAGATACAAATACGACAAATATTATTTACGAGATAAAATATTATACGCCTGGGATCCACGCTGATACCTGCATCAAAACATGGGGGATCATAAATTATTTTATCAAGAAATTTTGGAAATCAATTCAGCCCAGTTAAATTCCTTGCCAATTCTGAACGAGCAGCTGAACCTTCCAAATTCTCCGTTACTGTATCCTATACGTTGAAACACCTGACAGATGTCACTAAATGTGGAATGATTGTATATATTTACCCTTTCGTCGAATTGCACCCCGTCGAAACCCACAATGCTATTATAATTGTAAAATCACTGGTAATTCTAAAAGTAGTTGGAAAGCGAAAATTCGCCACTCTGTTAATGTTTTGTTTACAAAATAAGGATTAAGGCGATTCTCGAAATGTTAACTCAGGTATCAGCGTGGATCCCAGGCGTATAATATTTTATCTCGTAAATAATATTTGTCGTATTTGTATCTTCTATATAAACGTTAGACACTGTTTACTGTCTGTCAGTTCGAGTCCATTCGTGCTCTGGAATGCCCGATGATGCCAAAAGGCGAAACCCGGGTCGTTAGTGACAAAATACATGGAAGTGTATAAAATCTCAATAATCCAAATTTGATATTGAAATTCCATCAAGCACCCTCAGTCGATGTCTTAAATTATATACTTATATTAGTTAAAAAGAAAGTTAGATTGAGCAACTGTCTTACAGATAGTTCTTGTGAAACGTGTTCGGTTGAAATAATCCAGTAGGAGCTCATTACTCCACAATGGGAGTGGATGTATATATAAATGTGAATACACTGACTGTTTAAGACCTATGTTTGAAAAGAATTTGCTCATCAAGTGACTATAAACAGTTTAAGTAAGTAGGCGGTCGAAGGCCTGTAGCGGTTGTTAAATGATAATATCGAAAAGTTGTGAATAAAAAATAGTTCCGTAACTTTTAAAAATATTATATATACTATGATGACGTAATGTTATTGAAATTCATAACGGGACACTGATGTGTTAGGATGCTTTTGGTTCATATCTAATTATGCTTAGTGGGACAAACGTGATAGGGTAACCATCATTACATGATTAAGAAAAAGTTTTTATTTTTTAAATATGACCGTTACCAATGTTAAGTTATGGTATGCTAATGTAGCATCTTCACTAAAATTGTTTTACGAAAACAATTTGGGAAAGGAAAGGAGTACGAAATTATTAGTAGTTGTATAGTCGCCTTGGGATCGATTACATGGGAAGCGGTGTAAACATCAAGACATCCACGCATTCTAAAAAAGCCCATAGATCGATATAATAATCAATTTATGAAACTGGGATTCGACACAACGACCGCCCAACAGCGTTGACTACTCAGTTTAAAGATTGAATTATTACAATTACAGTAAATGTTGTTTGAAGATTCACTAACAAAGAAGATAATATGCTGTACAATCTTTATAATATTCATTGATCTTATTTTATAAATATGTTCCAGTTGTATATTTTTCTGAAATATTATCTAAAATCCTGCTGATCCCATTAGTCGTGAATAATCACAATTTATTGGACTTCCACCCCTATGGTATGATCTTGTATATTTGAGGCCATATAATTAAACACCAAATTGAATTTAGTAATGTAGCTGAAAAAACTGTTAAAATAACATCACACAAACATATACTTGTATTTTCAAAGGTTCAGTACTAAAAAAATTTGATGAATTATTTTCTTTTTCATTCGATTCCACAAAAACAATGACAATACATCTATTAACATTCCATCATGTAAATTAAAACTTGAATATGACCATACTACTATGACAGCTGAGACTATTTTTTTAAACATTGATACTATTAGCGTTAGAAATTTCGGCAAAAGTAATTAGCATAGTCACCCTATGGATAGTTCAGCAAATATTTTTAGCGGAATTCAAAATCGATCACAGCGATTAATTTTAACACGGTGTACACAAATTGTGTGAAAGGTGCGAACAGTTTCTTTGACCCCTAGACCTATCAAAACACAAACCCGATTTGAAAATTGATACAACTTCTCTTATAGCGGTTGTATGGCCTTTATTCGCTAATCCCAACCGGCACATGCCAAACGTCTTTGTCTCACAATTAATTGATTCAGAAAATATTCAAATAAAAGATTTATGACTTACAACTAAGCTTTTAAAACGTTTAACACATATTATATACAATACATACAATTATTACATAACTATGTAATCATCAATAATGATGTCGGGTGTGAACAAAATATTATGGCCGCAGTATTTAAAACACACTATGCGTGAGCAAAATATTAAAAAAAGACAAAATAGTGTACGCGAGATATTTAATTAATTTTATATCTTCAATTCTTACTTTGTTTGCATTGTGATGTATAACGAAGAAATCATCAAAATCAGATTAATAATATATACCGCGGCACACTTGTGTTCCGTGATGCGAGGCTAGGTGTACCGCAGCGCATTGCTTCATTACAAAAAATCAAATAATTTGTAACACAAAATTAAAATTGATAAGTTAGTTATTCCACTTGTTTTATCACTAACGTGACGCGTTTCGTCTCTTTAAGAAGCATCGTCAATTTTTAATTTTATATTAAAAATGAACTTCCACAAAGTTACCGCCGAATCCATAGAAACTATCAAATATTTTGTATCTAGTATCCAATACCACGAGTATAATTGTTTTATAATATGTATTTATGAAACGAAAAACATTACTTTATGCAATTTATGTTTATATTATTTGTATATTTTGCAGTGGGAGTTAAAAGGATGCGGAGCGCTGATACATAATATACGTATATATGTTTTTATTTATATTTTTTTGGATGATTGTGGTCCATAAAGAAGACGTGAAATGGAATAATGATGCAAATGAGGTTATAATCTAATTTTTGACATAAACGAAGTTTACACTTTACATTAGTGGTCAGTATACATAACAGCGGATGAAACAAAGTAGATAATAATATATATTTTTTAACATTTTAATACTAAGAGCCAACAGTATTATAATATACTGCAAACGATTGTATCGTCTTAAAAAAATACGTGGGAATACTGGTTTAAATGTTTGAATAACTGTACATTTTTTTAAATCTAGCAATTAAACATCAAATGCTGTTACAGAAATAAACACATTTGTTTATAAATACTGATCATATATAGATGTTTGAATAGAAAGATATGACTTTATATTAATATAAATGCAATGTCTATTTTGTACTCAATTGTTTTTTATATATTTTACGATTTTTTTTATATCTTGCTGTAACAGCAATATACTTGTTATTTGTACATTGTTATTTTTCTCAATAAATAACAAAAAGAAATTGCTCGAATCGCCAATACAGTTTTCAACGTGCAATGAGGCTGTTTATCAGAGCTTAAAAAATAATGATGCTCATAAATAAATTGAAATATAATCGAAAGATATAAATTTTATTAAGGAAATTATGTTATTAAAGGTTTACAATTAAATGCACTTATGTTTAAATCATATTCACTCTCATAAAAATAGTTTCCACTTATAACAAATACCTTTTAAGGTGTTAACTGTCAATTCTTGGTGGAAAGACATTATATTAGTACAAATGAATTGTGTTTTAATTATAATAAATACATTCCACAAAAAACAAATTCTGTCTCTAAAAATAAAGTGATCCCACATAATAAAATATATTTTAACATTGAAGAAATATATTACACTTATTTTCACATAAATAAAATAGTTTTCACTCAATATAAATACCCACACTTTGAAATCGATAGTTGCATTGATCATTGTATTGAAATGTCACTTAGTCTTCTACCCTATATTAGGTCGCCTATATTGTATTTGCTCAACGCATTAGAATACATTACAAAAACCAAACCAGACCAACCTTAACATAACCTACTACAACTTAACTCACTTTGGCAAAAGAATTTGTGATTAAGTGGAAACTATTACAATCAAACTTTGAGTGTACTAAGTTAATACAATATAATCCAGAGTGCAAACTATCGAAATAAAATTTCAAGTGTACCAAGTGAATACTATCTAACACAAAGTGCAATTATTTATAACCAATTAAAATTGACTTAAAATCGTACTTACTGCATTTAAATATCATCTGGATTCTTAATCAAATTCGCAAAATTCATATTTGTTTATTGAATTGTCAATATCTTGCAAGAACTACAAAAATGAGGTTAAAAACACAATGGTAAACTAAATACATTTAAATTTCTAATCAAATTCATGTATTATTTATTTAATCACTACGCACGGTTGATCATAAATAGTATTATCTACAAAAATATTTTAAAAGAAAAACTGTGATTGAGATACGATAAATTGAAAAAAACTCATTTTATAGAGAAAAGATTACTTTGTTGTTTGAATATAACGTTACAATATTTTATTTTATTCGTAATGATTTTCGAATTCAATCAATAAGTTAGTTTACCTAAAAAATAAAGGGCTAAAATTTGATGTTAAAAATTTCATCAAAATGTAATTGAAAAGTCGTTCAGATGAATTTACCTTATGGTTTATATCTTTCAATACAATGTTCATCTCACGTTATTTTTTTAAATGTATACATTGTAACTGTGCACCAAGTCATCTTCCGGTTAGTAGGTGAAGTGATCACTGGCATATAACGAGAATTCTTGCAAGAAGAAGTTTGGCAAGTAGGTGTACCACAACACAGGTACATATTATAAATTCGTGAGCAGGCAGGCTGAACACCTCACAAATAACATAGAACTACTATACACAGGTATTCCTCATTCAGATTGAGCAGATACTTTTGCACTTCGGATCTCAGATCCAGTGGCTGTTAAATCGTTTTTACTTTTATTTCATCGCGCGGATTTGGTATTACTTGGGTATTTTACTGAACTTTTTTTCAATGGAATATAAATCTTGAAATGAAGTTTAATAAGTAATTTATTTCTACTAGAATAGAGAAAATAATACATATTGAATCCAGCTTTTATAGTTTCACTTAACCATTTCAATGCCAGAAGTACTTAATAATTATATTTAATAATGGATGTATCCGTATATTCATCCATAAAATACTTTGATATTACTTTATAAATACGAATCACAATAATGTGCATCATAATTGAACTTTTACATATAGTATTCGTAAAGGATTCTTCTTTTTCGTTTCTTGACACAAATAATTATTCAACAGAATACCAAACAAAATATTTTTGAATATTTTGAATTATTATTAAGAATCACACTACACTTTAAAAATGGGTATATTCTTTAGAGAGAGGTTTTCATCAATGAATCTTTGATAAGGGGTTACATAGGTTGTATGTATATATATAAAAAATATGTTTTAAAAAACAATATTAGCTACCAAATTTCTTAGTCACTGCAATTAGATGGATTTTTTTACCATGCCCACTGTTGAATGAATTTTTATAGAGAACTGCTTACTACTCAGTTGCTAAACCTCTCATTTTCGAAGAGAGTACGAATACAGATATATGGCTTGAGCAGGACTAATGGCTAGGTAATCGCTGTCGCTACACCCCGTTTTTGGGATCGGATGAGTGGGAGGGAATTTTTTAGACATCGCAAACATTCTTGCCTACGAACAGAAATCCATAAATCGATCGAAAAAATTAATTTATGAAACAGCCCGTACTGCTACTCGAATCCGAGACATCCGTAACCCTAACCAACGACGTTGTCTACTGCACCGCGGAGCCGATTACTAGATTTACTAAAAATATTTGTTTCGCTACTTGATTCAGAATACCTAATGAGGAATCGTGGGTTGATAATCACTGGTACACCAAAAGCTCCACCTACAAAGGTAAATACGTACTACATAACAATATTCGCAGTGCATAGGTACCGAAAGAAAATTTGTAGGTCAGGCGGTCACCTCGTGGTTAAGCTACCTGCTTATTGTCCGACAAAAGCGATCGAATCCCAGCGTCGCAAAGTTTGGATAAAAAAAGTGCGCTATTTATGCGCCCGCAACAATACACCACGATCGTTAAAGAAATCGAAAATTTCAATAGATATTAAGCACATTTTTTATATAGACTTTTTTACATTTCTTACTGACCAATAATATTATTCTACTATTTCACTGGTCACCTACTTCAAAAAGAAAATACGTCGAATCTATTAACGAAACTTGTATATTTTATATTATACTATCTTAGATTTTACAGTCAGTTTACTTAGTTTTTGACTCCAAATTACTGGACGATACAATTCACTTCTAGCCATGGTGGTTTCGTTCGATTATTTGAGCAACTATTCGAATACTATTCGTAATAATTTTTAATACAATATTTTATAAAATCGATGAAAGATCACATCACAATTTCTCTAGATTTCAAGAACTATAATGAATACACCAGGAAGTGGTTTTTTTAAGTCTTCACACAAATCGGGGGCTTTCAGTATCTTATTTTAAACCATAATATTTGAGTTTGGCTAAACTCGGGGCTAAAAAACCTTTTAAACATGCTGTAATTTTAGTAATTGAAGAAATACCGACGCAGCTGCATATTTAAAATTTTGTAACACTATGGAAGGATATTGAAATGTGTATTTATATCTCTATCTGATATTTGACAGCTGTATAAAAAGGTATAGGTATCTGATCCTTGAAAATATTATATGTATTTAAAATTTGAATAGATGTGATTTTTATTATAAATAAGCTCGTTTTCTCACAAATTTTAATGTACTATTAAATTATTATTTAAGTATTTATAATGTTATGTTACTAATTATTTAAATCGACTTTTTAATATTATTTTCATACTTTAAATATTCAATATCCGAATAGTTGGAATCTCTAGTGGATAACCCAACATGTAAATTTGGTGCTAAAGCAGGATGCTGAACACATCTTTTGGAAGTGTCATGTAGCTCACGAAGAAAGGGAAGAACTGCTCAACTCATAGAAGCGTTTCGTTTATCTGGGGGGATTGATTTTCAAGTGCACGCCACCAAGTCTTGGGCAGTTACTCCAAAGACACTTCCAATTAAGGGAAAAAAACTGTAGATACGCTGAACGTTTGTTACGCTACTGGATTATTCCGTATAAAATGAACGGATGGGAAAACAGTCTTGGATGGAGGAGGGCAAGTACTCAGTTTCCCACTTATCTATTTATATATATATATATATGAATGTATGCTTGTTTGTTTGTCCCTTATGCGTTCCTATACCATTCATTCGATTGCGATGAATGTTTGGTGAGTTGTTGTTCGCACACCCGTGAAAGTTTCTGAAATTTTTTTAAAATCTAAAAACAAAAATTTAAAAAGAATCTAATAGGCACAAAAAGCGAAATTTCAGTTCGTGAGTGACATAACAAGCGGTGTTAATAGTTAAATTCCAACTGCCGGTCTTAAATGGAAAATGAAAAGGAGATGTACTGTTGCCACACATCCCAATGACAGATATTCCAGTCGAATTCAAACGTCTGCAGTTTCCGGTAAGAATCGCATTTACAATGACCATCAACAAAGCACGCGAACAATCGCTACAAGTGTGTGAACTAAATTTGGTAAATCCATGCTTCTCACGTGGACAGCTGTATGTGGCCTGCTCACGAGTCAGAAAACCTTCTGATTTGTTCGTGTACGCACAGGACTGAAACAAAAAATATTGTGTACCTAAAAGAGCTTCAATGAACAGAATTAAATCACAAACACTTTCTTTCTTTGAGTGGCATTGCAACGGATGCCGGGTACTCGGTAGTATATTATAAGATTGATAACTTTGTTATTTCACTGTCTCTGATACCGGGTGTGATACCTGTTTCACCTTTTGGAGAAACATCATCTTTCCATCTTACATATTAAAGATGAATTTCTAACAGCAAACAAATCAAAAACTTTACAACCACATAATTACTTAATAATCTAGTATTATGGAATCTGATACTTTTTACACTAATCGTAGTTCCCGTGAGTAGATCAGGGTTTACAAAACTATATTCCGAGGAACACCAGTGTTTCGATAAACCTGAATAGGTGTTTCACGACAATTTGGAAAGGTTTTATACAGTGCAACACATTAGATCTTCTACTCTATATTGAAAGGCGGGTGATGACGAATCTCCACTGATGTTACATTTACATGGAAAAACTATAGGAGAAGTTATATTCAACTGTATTATGATTACATTACAAACCAAGACATAGATGGTAGGAAAGATGGAAGGTGTTTTTTTTCCCACAAATTTTCAAAAATGTTATGGATTAAGCCGTGAAAGTAATAAACTATGGAAAATCAAGACCTACAGATTACAATATCTACAGTGTAGATATTAAAATCGTGAAGATTGACATATCGCGAAAATATTGTTTAAGTTCCATATTTCGATTAGTTTCTATTGATAATTGTAATTTTAAAGTCAACTTTGACAATTAAACCAATTGTGGGTCATCAATATATAATTAAAGAAACAAAATATTCCACTAATATCTCAAGACTTTATGAAGATACGCTACAAATCCGAAACAAATTATTTAAGTTATTTATGTGACGTCATAACTCAAACAACAGATAACGCAGTTCGTAAAACATTTTAATAACACTATATAGTATCATTTGATTCTTTTAAGCTAAACTTTATTTTAAAGAAGACATGTAAATAATATTAATACGTAATAATATAAATAATATTTATACGGATAGTAAAAGTTTAGAGAAATTGTCATTTTGGAAAATACGTTTCTCATCATTAAGACCTTTCTCTTGGTCCCTTTGAGCAATTCACGATTTGGCTCACACAAAATCTCTATGGCATAGGTATGTTTATGATAAATACTTAAATATTTTCAAATTAATAACTTTTGTTTTATTACTAAATTTGTTTTTTCGTCATAAATCATAATATCATATCTCCATAAATTACAACAAAATAAAATAGCACCTTTTCGGTTCATAATTTAATCAAAATATACTAATAATATTAACTTGGTAATTTATAATCCCGATAGTAGCACGCAAGACTATCTCGTGAGAACGGACGATATGCTCCACATTGGGAGCGGACATAGTAGTAAATGAATGATGAACTTGCTCTAGTTCTCTCAGATAGCAAACCAATGACATGCGGGTGTATACTTTATAATATATTATACTATTTCAAATTTGGGAAGTTCACGTTTAAAAAATATTCGCATTCAACTGATGAATTAAAACGTTTTCTGCTATTCAAAACATATTTATGTCCAATTATTTTCAAAACAAAAATCGCTTTGTGTCATGATCGAAAAAACTCAAAAAAATACCTGCTTACTGTGTATTTATTATCCCCCCACTATCATCCTGATCAAATAGTATGTTCTGCCATGGCAACAGAATGAATGCTAGCTATAAAAATGTATTTTAGATAATTGTAATTGTCATATTTAAATCGGCTCCGTGGTGCAGTGGCTAACGTCGTTGGCTGCGGTTACGGATGTCTCGGGGTCCAGTCGGGTGCGGACAGTTATGTAAATTGATTTTTCGATCGATTTATGGATTTTTGTAGACATGCATGTTTGTGATGTCTTAAATTCCCTCCCGCACGTCCGATCCTAAAAACGGGGCGTAGCGATAGCGATTCGCTATCTTTCTATCCCTACTCTATTCGAAAAAGAAAGGTTGAGCAACTGAGTAAAGAGTAGTTCTCGTAGAAAACTTTTGTTGAGATAACTCCATTAGAAGGCCATGTGCTCCACACTGGAGCATTATTCAGCAGAATATTTTCAAGAGTATGATATGCGCATTTATGATAAAAGTTTGCCAATCACTAATATAGTCATTAGCCGCTTCTTTACCAGCAATTCAATTGTTAAGATCGGTATTTATTGCAACTCGATCCCTTTACTACAATCACGCAAGTCGTTATGATGATAATGATGATGTGTTACATTGCAGTGCTCAGGCGACGACCATCGAGACGAGAGTCAAATATTCAATAGAAATTGATTAAACCGATTCGTGGACTTTCTGTGTAAAACATAGCAAATAGTGATCACATATCTTCACTAGAATAAATCGACTAATTTTAAAAAGAAACCTGTTGCGCAAGATTCCGCTTGTTATATGATAGATCATAATGTGATTGACATAACGGGAATTACGTCCACAATTATAATAAATTATCAAAATTCTAACGTCTGCCTAATGCTACGTGTAGTTTTTATGCTTTTATGCGACAAGTATCGATGAGAATAAAGAGTAAAAAGTATATTTAAATTGTTTGATATTAATACTATCCATCTCGCTAGAAAAACGTTTCAACTGATTTTATTATTACTACGTCTCTAGCTGTCAGCTGTTTAGATCGGTGGAGCCTTGATACGGACTTATTATCAAATTTTCTAAATTCAAGAAAACGTATATACTAATATAATTTGGAAAACTGTATCAAAAAAATTATCCCCATTTTGTAATGGAATATATTATGGATAACATTTGATTTTTATTATTAGAAACTCAAAATATAAAAACTTTTTCAAAACCATAAACTTGCCTAACATTCTACAAAAATAATCGGCAACCAAGAGCACATTTTGTAAGCTTACTTTACATTCTCGTCACTAATGTACTGTTTTAAATATAATATTTAGAGGCCGTGTGACTTCCATAAATGTATGTTTTGATTGTACCTCCTAATATGGAGCATATGGCCACCCAATGGAAGTATCTTAACAGAAGATATCTACAAGAACTTTTTTCGAAGAGAGTACGGGATATAAGGATAGGAATAGAACAGGACTAGTTGTTACTTATTCGTTCTCGCTACTCCCCGTTTATTAAGATCAAATGAGGGATTTAAGACATAACAAACATCCATGCCTACGATTTATGAAATACTGTCCGTACCGGGACTTGAACCCGAGACATCCGTATTCGTAGTCAACGGAATTTCAAGTTATTATATTGAATTTGTCATGAATAAACCACTCAGTTTGTTCGCTCAGTAAAAAGATTGCATACCATACATGTTGATGAACAAATTGATAAAAATATACTATAACAATATTTGCATGATAAATAATATGAAAGAAAAATTATACTGATTACTAAAATTCAAATAGGTTACTCTCATAGAAGAAGAGGAATCCCGCATTGTTTCATAAACTACTGTATCGCATCATACTTAGTTAATAGAAATCGAAATAAAACAGTATATTAATTCGGTAATATCGCTCACACCTGCATTAAACAATTGTCAAAAACGACGAATGCTTTCCACTTATCATAAATTTTGATTAATTCAAGTGATCGAATTTTTCTTATGATAATATTAGCAGTAAGATACCATTTCCGTTATTTTCACATTTAACGAGATAATTATAATATCAATTAAAGTAACGAAATTAACAACAATTAACAGAATGATAATTTATGATAATTTCGATGTACCGGAATTAGTTTATTTAGAAACTACCAGCTGTGTATATAAAAATATGATTAATTAAAATAAAACGTGTGCAAAAATGTTGCGGAGCCAAAAAACAGTATCCTGTTTTACCGGCAAACTATTTTAATATAATATTAAATTTGACAATTTCCTGTGACATCTACGATTACGCAATAAATAGTATATTTTTGGGGGGGGGGGGAAATAATATTTAATGTAGAATCCTATCACTTTTAATTTGGAGGGTAATTAAACTGGTTGTAAATCTCAGTCAACCTTATTTTTATAGGGTAAGAATTTAAAATGTATATATGGGGTTTTTAAAGGCCAAATTGTTGGCTGATGGCTTTTTTAGACTCGTTTTTAGGATTGGTAACATCCGTGCTCTTGAATACCATTTCGTAAATCGACTGAATCACAACCCTGGACTGTTCAATATGATTGAGCGTTATCATTCGGCCATATTTATATTGTTTTATTATAAATAATATTTTAAATTAAACTAAGTGTTTTCTTATATATAGCCCAGACCGTTCTGTAGGTTTTTATTATTATCACATATCACATGTAGGTATGAAATTTTCTCATAAACTAAGCATTCGGGTTGTAAACAATGCACACACAGTTCCGACGTACTAGCTACTTTAGACATTCAGTATTTCAATTTTAATACCGTCATTCATGACGAGTACGGTTTATTAGTAACTTTTATGTTTCCGATGGATTCAGCGGTAACTTTGTGGAAATTCACTATTCTTATAAAATTATTGATTGAATTGGCAATTACTTGATAGAACTCCGTTATAATAAGATAAAATATTACAGTATTTTAGTAAAACAAAATTTTATTAGTTAGTTGATGGCTATTTCGACTTAACTTTATCATCAGAACTAGTTCTATCAACTACCTAATAAAATTTTGTAGAACTAAATATTTTGATATTTAATCCTATTAAAATTAACATTGACGACTTTGTTATTTGACCAGTTGCGTTAAAATGAGTGACACTTTTTCGCCTCTTTCGACAAACATTTATCTTTTTGATTATGTGTGACAAAGGCGGTAGAAGTATCTTATAGATCTGCTGAAATTTGATACAATTTTTTGAGTATCTCAACATAATTTTAAATCAAATATCGTATGTATGTAATATAATAAGTTAAAACTCTTGTTTTAAAGAAAATCAAACCATTTTAAATCGTAACTACTGGTATCTAATTAAAATTCACGAAAGTGCGATTTCACATTATTTATTAGTTTGAGAAAGACTCACTGAGATAATTGACTGTTATATTTTTTTGTTAATCGTTGAGAAATCGAAAAGATTATATTTACATTCCTTCTTTATATTAATATCTATGTACAATTTATTTACGAAATTAAATCTGTTCGTAGTGAGAGAAATTCATTGTTTATTATGCAGTGAATTTATTAATACACATGCAATTAAATTAAATTATTAAATTAATGGGCAACAGCTTTATCGTGATTAATGATTTAAAATACTGAATAAGTGACTATCTAAACCCGGGTCAACATTATCATGAAGAATCTACGTTAAGATGTTTAAAAACTACTCTTAATAAATCACTCATTACATTAGAAAGGTAACAAAGAATTTGGATTATTGAGATTTTGTACACTTCCATGTATTTTGTCACTAACGACCCGGTTTTCGCCTTTCGGCATCTTCAGGCATTCGAGCACACGGATGGACTCCCGTCAAAACCCACATTCCTATTATAATTGTAAAATCACTGGTATTTCTAAAAGAAGTTGAAAAGCGGCAATTCGCCACTCTGTTAATATGGTGTTTACAAAATAAGGATTAGGGAGATTCCCGAAATTTTAACTCAGGTATCAGTGTGGCTCTCAGACGTATAATATCTTACCTCGTAAATAATATTTGTCGCATTTGTATCTTCTATATAAACGTTAGACACTGTTTACTGTCTCTCAGTTCGAGTCCATACGTGTGCTCGAATGCCTGAAGATGCCGAAAGGCGAAACCCGGGTCGTTAGTGACAAAATACATGGAAGTGTACAAAATCTCAATAATCCAAATTTGATATTGAAATTCCATCAAGCACCCTCAGTCGATGTCTTAAATTATGTAACAAAGAATGTTTAAAGTAAAGTTAATAGTTGTTTGAGACATCAGAAGTAAATATTTATAACTTTTTAAGATCGAAAACTGAAAGTGTTAGTAAATATCATATATATTATATACCTATATATGAGAATTTCTAAAACTGGAGGGAATCCCCATAATCATAATAATATAAACTGCAACTACATATAACTAAACGAGACATAACAGTGACATAACACTAATTAATTTCGTTACTTTTAAGGTGTTAACGGTCATTCTTGGTGGAAAGACATTGACTGTAAAAATGAAGATATATAAAACTGATGGTTCATGAACTGAGACAAGAAAATACTGATTAGCAAACAAATTATACATAAATCAAATAAAAGATTCTACAGTTAAAATGTTACGGACCTCTTGCAAATCATTAAATACTAATCTGAAATCACAAATATAGCTACATTAAAAGTCCATTTAGCTGAACAAATTTTTTAATGACGTTACTAATGTAATATACAATAATTAATCAGGAAAATTATAAGAGATAATTAGTGAACCATTTAAAAATAATCAAATATTAAGTATGTAATTAATATGAATAATAAACAGCCACCTTAAGTGGAGAAAGCAGAGCAGCTATGAGTGTCCATTAAATTTTTAATATCTGAAAAACAAAAATTACAGAGACAGAATCAATTCTTACAAGTTAAAAATAACCTTAAATAACCTTAAAGTTCATGAACCATCAGTTTTATATACCTTCATTTTTACACTCAATTTTATATAAATAAGCCTGTTATGTTTGTATTTTTATCAGTGATAATGTTCGTGATGAGTGAAATCGGTCCTGATCATTATCAATATGTGGAAGTAGTACAAATGAATTGTGTTTTATTTTTTAAAATATAATTTCGTTACTAATATAACCTTACCCGTCATAGGTGACGGTATTAAAATTGAGTGTCCAAAGCAGCTAGTACGAACACTTAGGTCATGAGAAAATTTCATAACTACATGTGATATGTGACAATAATAAAACGTCTACAGAGCGGTCTGGGCTATTATATCGTCGTTGTTCTGGAAGAAGACACTAGCTCAAAAATACTAGTTTTGAGTAATTGATCTTTGAAGTTTATTAAGTGTTTGAAATCCTATACCTTTCCATTTTGTTTGTTTGTGAAAAACTGTTTTTAAGTAACAATATAATTTATAAAAATATGTTTATTCTTAGATACGGTAGAGTTTGAAATACGGAACATCTTGGTATAACTAACTCAATATGTAATTTTTTCGATTTAGTGTTTTCTTCCAGATTAACGACGAAATATTCTTAGTCGCGAAACATTGGCCAACAACATTTTTTATTTCGTTTTTTGCAAATTTGTATTTATTCCGATTCACGATATCATATCTCAAACCGAATTAATTAATCAATTTTTCTTATCTGTGTGGCATTCTACTCTTTTCAGAATATGCCTATATATATTATTTATTTCTGACCGCAGTGTGGCATTATTACTCTTAATTTATATTGATAATAATATCAGCCGTTATCATTTTTTCGTTGTAGTGTATTCTTCCAGAACAGCGACGATATATAAGATAACCAGCCAGAATAACATTTATTTCCGTAATATGTGGAAAGATATCTACAACCAAACTTTTTTTTTATAGTCTGTTACAAAACAGCCTTTTTCAATAATTAGTTTAAATAGTAGCATTGGTTGAATATTGTAGGTAAGAAATGTTCATTGAATTCTCCGACAAGCTGTACCAGCTTTACTGTTTACCGCGCAAGAAATCGAGAGTAGGAAATCGCTTTGAAATGAGCACAACGTAACAGTTTCGCGCACCGCTTCCTACAGCGTTAATTTTATAGCGAATATAATAAGTGTAATCGAATTAATTTAAACATAACGTATATATAAAGCGATTTAAATTCCAATCTAAAGAAATTTGAGGCCACATTAACGTATGATATTAAAACATTCGATGGACACGTATCAAACCTTGAATGTTTAATTAAGTATAATATCGTCATTGTTGTGGAAGAAGACACCAACTGAAAAATATTAGTTTTTGGTAAGTAGACTTTGAAGTTTGTTATCTGTTTGAATTGCCATACCTTTTTCATTTTGTTTGTTTGTACAAAACTGTTTTTAAGTAAAAGTATAATTTATAAAAATAAGTGTATTCTTTCATACGATAGAGTTTGAAATAAGGAGCATTTTGGTATAACTAGGTCAATGTCATTTTTTCGATTAAGTGTTTTCTTCCAGAACAGCCAATTTTTGTTTTATAATTCTTATTGCTTCTTCTTTTTCTTTGTATTTCATCATGCATGGCGTTCGCAACTACTATTTTTTATTAACTTCCATGCTAAATTGTTCAACCGAATACATCGGCAAGACAGCTAATTTTAACATAAGAATAAATGAGTTTATACGTTGTCTAAAAGTAATAATTTTTCAGAAATTGCAAAATATTTTATTAAAAGTAACAATGTGATCAGTCTGAAGATGCTTCGTAAAGAAGCGAAACGTGTTGAATTCGTCACAAAGCCAGTGGAATAACTAAGTTATCAATTTTAATTTTGTATTAAAAATGAATCCATAGAAAATAAACAATGATTTTGTTAATATAATGATGAAAACGTAACGTAAGTCGTAAAACTATGGAAACAAATGGAACTCGTAAGATCTGTAATTACTTGTAAATAATATTTTAAACCATACTTGATTGTAATAAATCTATCTCCTTAAATTAATTTCCATTTGAAATACTCTTATCTTTCACAAGCTATTATCAATCGGTGGGCCTTTACCATATCCTTACTCGGCATTCATTAAAATTCCTGCTCGTGTCAAATGTAATTGCTAAGCAAGTTAAACTACAAACTTAACAATTCAAATTATGTATTGAAAATAAGTCTTACGAAACCTTCATAACGTTTCAATTTCAGTTTGGCGTGGTTGTCGTCTTAATTTGGTCAGACTTCATTTGCCAGTAAAAGTTATGCTCGTATTTCATTACGGTTTGATAATATATCTCAAAGTAAACTAACATTATGAATAAATATAATGCATACTTCAAACTGTAATATATACGTTTTTGTTCTACTTTCTGCAATGTAATAAACTCATGTTTATTGTTAAATTTCTAAATCATACAAAATGTTTGGGGAAACCAGAGCACGCGTTTTGTGTATAATACATATATTATTAGCTCTATCTATATGTTTATTTTAATTATGAATTTATGTATTATATATTATTTCCTATCATGATCACAAGGTGTAATGACATTTATCAACTATGTTTAATCGCATTTTAAGAAAGGTTTATTACTTTAGGTACGGAATAGCGACAGATAAGCTTTCTTAATTTTTGGTATAAAATATCGTTAATGTCTTAAAAATAGAGAACAGTATAGTGCAGCGGTCATCAAAGTGGTGGTTCCGATAAAATTTCACTTGTCCGCAAATAAATATCGACATTATTTACATTTTTTAATCCACTGCAAACCAACTCGGAAAAAATACGTGTCGTGCACGAACGAACGATGCAAATGCATTAAATCATATCAATCTCGTAGGGTGTGTAGCTAACTGCATTGCACATGTTTTGCCTTATTTTATGTTTAACATTTATCATCGTTTTATGTTCGTACTTTTATCGTATGTTTGTTTTAAAAAAAAACAGGTTAGTGGTCCGCGGGGTTCAAAATAGTGAGTTAAGTACTTACTTATTCGACACTTTCTACCGTGATAAGGTATGGTTTCTCTAGGGAATGGATATTTTCCCACTAACTGATTAATTAATAAGATTTTTTATTCAAATAATTTATAAATTAATTATTGGTTTATGAATTCAGATTTTTAAACAAATTGTAATGGAATAAACGCTGTCTATGAAACAGTTACGTTAAAATAAATTATCGATATCCGATTGTAACGGATTCGGAATCATGATTTATTACATTTTAAATGAAGTCGTAAGAAATCGGCAAGCTAATAGTCTTTTTTTAAATATTCAGTGTTTGTGTATGAATTTACTTATTTTTTATTTTCACCTGTGCCATCATGATGACCGACCTATATAAATTAAATATTATAAATTATAGTGAAGGCAGGAATATTAAAAAAATTATCGCAAAGTGTTTGGTAAGGAATTTGTAATATGGATATGCAGGCCTTACCAGAGAGGGGACTAGGAGGGGCTGCTGACCCCGGTCTTACGTGATCAGGGGCCTAAATTTTTATTTAAACTGATAAATGCTTTGAAAGTTTAAAAAAAATATTGGCATTTCCATTTTGCACATCCGGTGCAAAGTGTAGATTATTAAAACTGACATTTATATGTCAAACCATTCCAAATAGGTCCCCGCACCATGTGCGTTAATTAAGTATAGTTCTTACAATTTCCGTCTTATAGTAACATATAGCATTATGAAATCATGTGACTTTCATGTTCAGAATGCTTCTAAATACAATTTTTCTTAATATAATACAAATAGTCTGCATTACACTTATGTCGTTCTACTTTCAAGAAAGCTTGCGAATATCTAAATTTGATCAATAAATGGCATAACTGAAAAATAAATTTCAATGGACATTAAAAACCATTAAACAGTCATTCATATTTTGTGTTTTATTTCCCAAAGTTTTGAATTTGGGGGTGACTCAAAAAGATCATTAGTCTCGGGCGTCGAATTTCTCTGAAACATTGAGAATATGTATCGGAAATAAAATCAGTCGGGCTTCTTTAAATTTTTAAACAACGGCAATGAACATAAAGTCTTTATATTTTTGAACGACTATCAAGTGTGAAAATAACTGATCATTGTCAAGAGCTACCCAATGACAACGTGAAGTTATCACGAGATGTAACAATTTCATTTGAATCTTTATTACATTTTTTGTTCGTGTTATTTTCCAGTAGCTCATTCCCACGAGTCTGATCACGGAAAGTAGGCATAATCGTAATGAATTTATATAATAATAATTCCACATTGTTGTTTTCCACAGCACAGATCCACTTAAATAAATAGTTTTTTTAGATATACTTAAAAAAACATTTATGTAAACGCTAATGTTACTTACTTTTATCGAGTTTAATTTTGTGTGTGTATCTTCAAATAGTTTTATGTGTGATGTCAATTACCTGAAAGAAAGAAGAAAAAATGTTTTAAAATAATTTACAAAAAATACACATCAGTTGAATTACTACGAATAATACAGATTATTCTAGTGTTAATTGCGCGATACGACAACCAAACGTAAATGCATTCAATGAATGTTAAATAAATTTATTATAATTAGATAAAAATAAGTTCCCGTCGTGGAACTAAGTAATTTATTATTGTAACCTTAATATAACGGTTCTCTACTAAGTAAATTCCAATCCAATCAATAAATTCATTATTTTTGATATATTCTTACAACATTTTTAAGTAACCATATACAGTAGACCCGAACCTACCGATAAACCACACGGGCAACAACGATAGAGGTTTGAGCCCCTGATGTTTTCCATAATAAAGTTATTTTACGGTTACAGGGGTACATGAGTGAATAGTATCCCATCTCTGTTCTCCACTGTATTAAAATGGTTAGCTTTTGACATTGATTGGAAATTAACCAATGCAAGTCAAGCTCGGATTAACTTAATAAATTGTGAACTTTGTATCGCGATTATTAGCTTCAGGTTGCTTTCTTCCACCTCTTGTTTTAGATAAAGTAGTTTTTCAAGTAATCTCCCAGTTTAATGAGCGAAATCGGCCCTGTTATTCTCAAAAAAAATGTGAAATATTTATCATGATGACTTTTCATAAATATGTAATGTTAAAGGGAAGATACTTTTCATTAATGATAAAGACTCTTTGACAGTGATTAATTATTAATTAATTAATTTTTTGAAATAAAGTCTAGATGATAATCGATAAAATACGACTTGCTAGAGTTTTGAAAACATTTAAACTAATTATCTCTTTTTTCAATTGTATTGGGTTAAGTTTAACATTTGCTACTGCGACATTTCTTTGCCTAGGAAAGTCAAATGAAAGCAACACCAATCTCTCTTTGTTCTTGTTAAGAAAAATAATGTAAAAAAAAACGATTGCTTTAAATTGAACATTGTAGACAATCTTAATTATTTTGTGCGTTATTTAACCTTTTTGTATTGAATTATATTGCTCGTCCGTCTGTGAAAGTCTCGAGAGACGGCTGGTTGCATAAAAGGTGCGCGGAGCAAATTATGTAAAGACGTCTCAGCAGAGATCTCGGCGCGCCGTGCCCGGAAGCGCGGCGAAGACTCGAACCTTGCATAACATGTCCACAGAGTACCAATAGACCCACTAAAGGACTCGTTCTATGATTAATTTTGCACTAAAATTGCATAATCATTTTCTTAAATACTAATTTAATTTTCCCAGAGCCAGGTAGTACCTGATATAGCATTTATTATTTTCCTCCTTTCATACATTGTATACTAACTATTTATCATAGATTCAACAAATTTAAAAAAATTGAATCATATACATAACATTGGTAATATCACCATTATCACTTTTGTCGAAATAATGTTAAGAAAAGTTCAATTACCATCTGCTGGTGATAAACAAATGGAAATGGGCAACCAA
Source organism: Himalopsyche phryganea (assembly GCA_022494535.1). NCBI lineage: Eukaryota > Metazoa > Arthropoda > Insecta > Trichoptera > Rhyacophilidae > Himalopsyche > Himalopsyche phryganea. The sequence goes on along the minus strand of JAGVSL010000001.1, from coordinate 12,633,242 downwards.
AGACCGAGTGTCGTAGAGGCGGAAAAATATGAAAGCGAAATTTGGATCTGTAGAGCCAATGAAAAGAAATTATCACTACTTTCATTTCCATTCCTAATGTGGAGCATATGGTCTCCTAATGGAGGTATATAAACAGAAGTTTTTTCTACGAGATCCGCTTGTTATTCAGTTGCTCTACCTGTTTTTTTTTAGAGCGTAGTTATAGAATGATAGGGCTAAGACAGAATTAGTGCTTAGCTAATCGCTCTCACTACACCCTGTTTATAGGATCGGCTGAGTAGAAGTGGGTCTGTGGGTGGGGGTCTGTCGGGGGGTACAAGCCCCAGTAGGGACAGTTTCATAAATTGATTTTTGAACAATTTGTGGATTTTTGTTTTTGATTTCTAGAATTCCTATCCCACCCAGCTTTAACTTATTGGTTCAATTAAATTGGAAAGTATATGAATTAATAAGCGACACTAAACAGTGGCAATCGATTAAAGTTCGGTGGGAAATTAAACTAGATATTACCGCAATAATTATACCAGATACAAATCTCCGACGTTATGACAGAATGTACGTTTTAATCATATTGGGTTTATTCTCACAATAAAATATTTGTCAGAGTGATGGCAAAATCCGGTATGCTAGTCATTCTCCGTAAAGAAGATCCATTTAATAAGTGTATTTATTACCCATTTGATTTGAATTTTGGATAACTTAACAAGGTTCCTGTTTTCTCTCCTAGAAACTAAGTTAAAACTGACATTCTGTCATGATACCAAATACATAATATTATATATCACGTGTATGCGGTAGAACTATCCGATTTTAAAACAAAAGAAATATGGCTAACTATAACATAATTTATGAACTATCAAGACTGTTATGTTACACGCGCACAATGGATAAAAGTAACTATAAAGTTCTGAGGGATTTTGTATTTTTATGGTTTGCCATTGCATTTGCGTGTGGCATTGTTCTAAATTCAATCAAAATACATTATAATTGATATATAATTATAGATAAAACAAGTTAGACAAAATTTACATCCAATTCGGGTAACTTATCACAGTAATTACTATAAATTCAGTGATCTTCAAGTCTTGACAACTTTTCTTTATACTTTCATATATTCTGTACATAATTGAGATGGGAAAAAATATACAGCATTTGGTTTAGTAATACAAATTGAATATATGGTAATCCAATTTATTTAAAGAAAATTTTTTAAATTTTGTTTTATCATTCTAAGCTGAAAACTTACAAATTCAACAATAAAACAAAATATGTTACACATTCATTAATATTTTTACCACCGAGGGCTAATCAAAACCTTCGTTTAAGTAAAAAATATTCATATGACCTTAGTATTATCATGGTCTTATAACAGCACCTTTTTCCATGTAGTGGGTCAATCTTAGACCGATGAAAAAAACTTACTTAGTATCCTTAAAAATACAGAGCAATAATTAATCTTTAAAACTTGTTTGATCAAAAGTAATCCTTCTTTGCATAATCACTAAAAAAAACCGCTTTCTTTTTAGTGGAAGGCCGTGAAGAAATATTAATTAATTATAAAATGAAACGATATTAGCAGTCTTATTTGATATTTCTTCAATTGAATTGCAACTGCTCAGTTAATGCAACGATTTACCACCGCCCACTTACATACAATCTCTAATGCGCGCGCAGATTTTTTAATTCAACAGATATCGCAACCGCCTCAATAAGCCAGCTGTATGTCTCAAAGAAAAAAAAAATATTTTATTCTGATCACTGCGCTGTTATCAATGCCAATATTATCATTGCAATGTAACAATGGTAGTCAACCTTTTTGTACGCGCGTACCAATAATTGTGTTGCTTGGTATCAAAAGTGGTCAAATCCCTTTTTAAAGGAAATGAGATAAATAGAAAAAAAACGTTTTATAAATTAATACAAGTTTGAAGAGAAGATTTATTTATGTATTATTCAATATTTTATGTAAAGCAACTATTATTTATAATTAAAATGAAGTAATATTAAGCACTTTCTGTATCATAAATGATTTAATTTTGGATTTGACCATTTTTTGAAACAAAATTATGAGGATCTTTTTACTTTTGATACAAAGTTTTTACTGTCTAACTACAAGTAATCAGCCATTACTGTTGATTACTGTAAACGCTTAGGTCATGTGACACTGTTGGTGAATGTGGTCGGCCGAATTCGATTTGTTCAAGTTTCTTAAATTATTTCTTTAGATGGTATACCAGAGTTTCACACTGTATACTCCCGTTGGAAAAAGCTAAATATGGATTTGACCAATTATGATATCAGACAACACACCTTACAAATACTATTTATTGATTTATTAACCTGCCAGGCAGTTTTTATTAGGAGAAAAAAGTTTGTATTTACACAATTTTTCTTTATTGACAAGCAATAAAAATTTCGCATGTATTACAAAAAATGGAACAATAATTGTGATATACTACAACAATCATTTTTTTTTAAATTTGTTCTCTTCTACAATTATTTATCGCAAATCTTAATATTCTCCGGTAAATATTTCGACAAGTTTAGTTACCACACACTCCAAACAATCATCGATTTATCAATCATTCTATTCCATGAAGTGTTTATTATAAATTAATCATTTTGTAAACTAAAAATCATATTTGCATGATAAGATCGTTAATATAACTAGCTGTCGATATGTTGTTAAACCCATGAAAGGTTTTGGGAATGTCATTATAAGTTTAATTGTTCTTAATTCAAAAAAAAATGTAGTACTTTTTTTAAATTGACATTTTTTTTATATATTTCAATTGAAAATCGAATCAAATTCGATCTGCAAATAAAATTGCTGTATGTAATTTAACAAAACAAAATAAGTAAATAACCCTGTTAACCATTTGCATGTAAGCAAAGGTTTTGGACCATTAGTTTGCCATGCCTGCAATTTACGATCGATTATCGTTCTATGCTAATATACGTACTCTTGTTTCAATGCATTTGCTAATACAATGTATAATCATTCTCAATAAGGCTGTGACAACAGATTGTTTCTGTTTAGATCAGGAAACGCAATAAAAAAATCCTCAACAACCATTAGTTAATGTATTTTGATGTCACTTCCTCATTTAATTATTAAAATCGCGATAATTTCAATTTCTAACTATTCTTACAAGAGGCATTGAACTAAGGTATTATTCTTTTTAAAAAAAAACAATTATTTAGTCATTTTATCCTATTCGATTTAATTTAATTTCTGTTCTTTAAACAACGGATCAGATAAATAATCATACCATTTATTTTTGCTGTAAACAAAGAGCGTGACAAACGATTTTCGAATAATTTATATCGAACAACTTTCTAACGAAATGGTGGAATTGATACGATTAATTCTAAAAACCTGTTTAAAATAACAGCAGATTATATTTTCAAAAGACATATTTATTTTTGCATATTGAGATTTATTAATTGAATTGGTATTTACTTTGTAGAACTCCATTAAAATAGTGTAAAGAAAAATAAACAATTATTTTAAAGTATTATTGATAGCTATTTTGATGTCACTCCATTAGCAGAATGATAATGCTTATATGTATATTTTCTCCACTTTATTTTAACTTAAAAAATCCTAAAACATTTTAAGGATACATTAATTTATCTTGTAGTAATAAAACGAGCTTTGAAAATGGCTACACAAAAGCTATAGTTCATCGGCGTGCGGTGGACTTATCATTTTCTTTATTGCACAACCTAATTTGGGTATGAGCAAGAAGGATAAAAAAGCATGCGCCGCATGCTCTTGCATCTAGCTTGCACCTTCACTTTTCATGTGATTGAGCGAGATAGACATAAAGCCACCGCACGCGCCTGCTATACTTATTAAATTATTTTATTTCCATCTTTTACACGAAAACCAGTCTCTTTCAGGTCTTTTCTGTCAGTCAATAACATAAAATTATAATAGATAAGATACTCTTTACTTTATTAAAAAAAGGGACGAGATATTTTATATAATATCTGTAATGATTGCAGGAACAAGATTCCTCTTTTGCTAAAATCAAGACATCAAACAGTCTAAGCGGTGTAACTTATTAATTTAATAAAATAGCCTGATCTGTTGAATCATTGGGAAACGGTGGAAAGCCTATTTCAGTCGATATACCTTTATACATATACATAAATTAATAAACAAAAGTGACAAGTTAAATACTATGAAAAATTATGGTAAGAAATATTGCTTATCTCAGAAAAGGTAATAAACGATAAATATACCAAGAAATGTAATAAAAAATTCAAACCACTTTCTTTCCTCGGGGCTAACTGTGAGATCTTTTTGAATCAAGGTCTATGGAATGACCAATGAAGTACTTTGATAATATTCGTAGTACTTATATATTGATTAACCCTTACAACGCGAGACGTTTTCTTAAGAAATTTGTTTTCAGTCAATTGATCTGTTAAAACGCTCACGTGGCTAAAAGTAGATCAATTTCAACAGTAAAAATAGAGAATTATGTGAAATGTATATTGGTTATCCCAAATACATCAAGAAGTAAACTAAGCTCGTCGCATTCTCGCTTAAATAAATCGATGAAAATTAAGAAGCTGAAAAATATAGGTAGCCGCCTAAGTATGTGTAATACATGGGGCTGACGATTAATGCTGCGTATCGGCAGTTCAAAACTGAAATTCGAAAGAATGAATATCGAGATTTTTTTTCAAAAATATGTTTCTTTGTGTTCCACTTGACATTTTCATGATCTGTTGCATAATTTCTCTACCTAAAGGCTTAAAAAAAATTTTAAAGCATATATCCACAAGTGTTTCTTTCTAGCTTGGCCGGAAACACGAGATAAAGTTTTGGACATGTAAACATATTCAGCGCGTTCATCAGGTTTAAATGTTACATTTTTTCAACTATTTTCATTCTTAAACAATCAATTAATAATTGTAGTGAGGAGATGCGAATCTAGGCCGAATTTTTATGCTGGGCTACATTTTTCAGAGATAAGCAATAGTTAGTCTGTCATTATTGTATGAAAAAATACTTCATGCTTGAATTTCTTTTATCACAATTCCTTTGTAACATGCACCAGCATATATTATGGTCTCATAAATGAGTATTTCAACGCTTATATTATTATGGAAGACTGGTTATTAAATCTGATTTGATCAAGTGGATTAAAACAGATGAGTGAAAAATAAATTATGTTTTATTATTGAAAAATTAATAAATGTAAATAATTGCGATGCTAATTGATAATTGAATACAGGTTATAAAGATTTTTACTGTGCTACGAGTAATTTTTTTTTAATTTTTATAGTCAAGTTTTTAATTTTATGAATTAAGGACTGAGAGGAAAATGAAAGTAAAAACATTAATTGTTAATTGTCCAGGATAAAATTTCATGTGACATTGATTCTTACCCTTCACTACAAAAATTTCTCTTGCAACTGACTGTTATGAATATAAATGACAAGTATTTAACTGATTTTGAAAGAATCATAAAACTAGAAGATTTCTAGCTAGAAACGTGACCTGTGAAAAAAATACTTTTTTTGGAGAGACTAGCTCTATATCGTTTTTTTTTCTGCTGTCAGTCTTGTACAAAAAAAACTTGTTGGATTTACTTTTATTTTATCTCAAAAACGTCTCGTCATAGTAATCGTTGACTGGTGTGGAATTCTGTTCACGTGCGTTACATTTTTTCTGCATTTATATTAAAAAAAAAACTTTGATAAGTGCCGGGCTCGGGATCACCGACCATGTATAATTGCAGAGAGCTCTTGAAATCACTATTGAAAAATCATCGGAATACATTTTGTTAATTCATTTTAGTCAAATATAATTATGGGATCATCAAATATGTAATGAATTAATATTTTTTTGATAATTAAGGAGGTTATATCTATTAATTTCCAGTTGCTCTAAGAAATTCAGCCAAAAGTAATTATCACACAAATGTAGGCATACCGGAGCTGAATTAGAAGTGTTGTGTGATTCTTTTAAGAGGTGGTTCACGAATTGAAAATCTGTTTTTTTATTATTAAATGATCTTATATGTTCTTTAAATCTAGTTGAAATACTTCCATGTCCAATATAGATCGAATCACACCGGCAATTTTGTAAATTCTGCTTTTGAATTGTTTATTAATAAATTTTATCTTTGCTATTTTTAAGATGTGTACCATGATTATTATGTACTTTAAATGTTATATTAACGGAGTTTTTGACTTCGGAGTCGACTTTATCAGTAATTCTAAGTTTAAGTACAGTTCTGACGATGGCTTTAAGCCAACTACCTAATAAAACTTATTACTTTTATATTAAAACTTACTTTGATATTTTCTTCTAATTGAACAATGTTTTATCTATAATTTATTAATCGTTTTATTTCATCAAAAACACTCCAGACCCTCCAAATATATATTTCAATATATCTTTTTTTCTCCAGAATTCTCGAGAATATATAGAATGGTGTGATAAATTCTAAATGTAATAAGAGAATACAACTTAAGAAACCGAAAGTTTATCCGTAATTTTCGATAAATAATTATTCTCAATTAAGACCAATACATTGCCATTATCTCAAGAATTAAAAAAACTATGAAACTTGCACATAATATAAAACATTATACCAGTGGTCGTCAACCTTTTTATAACTACCTCCCATTTTTGCATATTTTTATAATAAAATTTTCTTATCGCCCACCAACATCGTAGTAATTCAATCCAGTATACAGATGCAATAATTTCAAGAAGACGATGGATTTGAAAAAAAATTAAATCTAACTTTTTATTTATAGTGTAAAAAGAGTATATTGACATATTTTCGGCCTCTGTGGTCTAGTGGTAAGTGTTTTCTCTAGCGATCAGGTGGGTCCTGGTTCAATTCCCAGCAAGATCAATATCAAATTTAGATTTTTTCAATTTAAAATTTGTGATCTCGGACATGAATGACTTCTAAAATTTTTAATCGAGTTTATCTCGTATGATTTTCTAATTTTCAAAATATTTGGCGAATTGGCTGTCAGCTATAATGCCAGATATTTAAAAAAAACAATTGTTTAAATTATAAAAAAAATATTAAATAAATAGTGTAAATTTAAAAAAGAACTTTATTATTATCATTTTAAAAATCCAATTCTACGAATGACGTTTACTCTCACAACTAGGTACTATTTTTACAAACAAACAAGTCGAAATTCAACAGCTAGGGGAGTGCAGGACAAATATTTTGTTTTATTCGGATAGGCATAAGCGAGAAAGGTAAAAAACGGACAAAAATACCGCATCTCTATGCACCCTTTGACCTTGACCGTCGGGTTAGCGTAGCGAATTGTCTTCAAAATGTCTAGTGAAGTTTGACAGATGGCTTTGATGAAAACAGAAAAAAAGCTAAACTATCCAGCGCCCACCATGGAAACATTAACCGCCAGTGCATTATAACGTCATATCAACAAACGAACTTTGTAGTGAATGTATATAATAATAACCTAGATGGGTAACGATGATTACAATAAGACCGATTAATATTCAGTACATGTAACAAAATACCCCATATAAGACAGATACATTATGTCTTTTTAATTTGAGATAAAGGTCAACAATCTGTATGAATATTTTTTATGATTTCTAATGAGCATTGTGTAATGAGTCGTATTACAGTAAAATGGTATGCAGATGAAAATTAAAATATTAATTTTCTTTGTCATAACTCAGGCAAAACTATGAGGCACTGATATTACAATAAAACTCTCAATGACAAATATTTTTACATTGTTCATTTATACTTGCAAAAATTGGTCTATTAAAACCAAGGTAAATCTTGATATATTCACAATTGCACTAATACGTTGTCAACGAGAAATACTACCTCATCTGCAATACTTGGTTCAAAACTCACCTTTGTTTTAAATAACAAATTGGTGTCGTTTTGTCCAATTAATGTAACCCTCAAAATATACGATAATTAGTTAATGATTAGATCTCATTTTAAAGAAGCTAGAGCAGGTTTCGGCCAAATGATGTAAATTAGAAAAATAATTTGACCAATTTTGGAAGGGAATCATAATTCTGACCCGGTCACTTAATGTACTCCACTATTATATCGACATTCCCTATGTATATTCTTGTATCTGGAAATATGAGAATTTACAGAAGTGCATTTCAAAGATTCATAACGCATCTCGCCATTTTATAATGTTTTCGATAAAAACAGTTTTTACTCTCTACTGAAGAACTTCAATTTTGACGGTTACATCAATTGGCCAAAACACCGTTTATATGTCGTTTCCCAGAAAGGATGCAATTTTAACTTAATTATATTTTCGAGAATTCCTGACCATTAATGATTGAAAAAAATATAAAATTGTCATTACTTTCATTTTTTTTCCATGTCCGCTCCCAATGTTGAGCATGTTGTCTCTTAATGGAGGTATCTTAACAGAATTTTTCTACGAGAACAGCTTGTTACTCATATTGTTCAACCTCTCTTTTTTTTCGAAGAGAGTAGGGATAGAAGGATAGTGCTAAGACAGGACTAGTGGTTAGCTGATCGCTCTAGCTACGCCCCGTGAGGATGGATGAGATGGGTGGGAGGGAGGACTCAGACTACGAACAGAAATTCTTAAATCAATTGATAGGTCAATCTATGAAAACCGTCCGCACCGGGAATTGAACCCTAGACATCCGTAACCGTAGCCATCGACGCTACCAACAGCGCCACGAACGCCGACACGTCTCCACACACATTACTTTCATTAGATTCAAAGAAAAATAATACAGTAAAAAAAACCGAAAAAATGATTTTGCACATAGCTAATTGTTATTTATTACACGATGGTATTTCATTGATTATAATTTAAGTTTTATTAAAACCGGATTGGTCATTTAATCAACTTTTCAATTTGTCTATAAAACATAATTCAATTAAATAAGTTCCTTGCGTCCCTCTATCTGAATGAGCAACGTTGATATTTAGAAACAAACCTAACAACAATAGAAATAAACTTTCTTTATTTTCTAGTTACTAAAATTATCCATTATAAAGTTGACCATTATTACTTTTGTTTTATTCACCACTTGGAAAAATATATATTGTAAACAAAAAATATCCCATATCACAAAATAAAATAATTTTGATAAGGTGATGAAGCTTAAATAATTTAAGATATCTGGCATTTGTAAATTACAATGTAGTGACTGCCGGTATTTCTATGTAGGTAAAACCACATGTAAAACATATATAAGAGTATCAGAAGTTGCTGCATTTAGGTTAAAAAAAGATACATCAACATTTGCAAACCATTTTTTATTGGTTGACCATACTTTCAATGCAGATGATGGGGTTAAAATTGTTGGGAATTTTGGGGAAAACATGGGGAGTCCAGTAAAATTACTTACCGATTTTGAACGAACAACTTAATCTTCCAAACTCCCCTTTATTGTATCCTTTACGTGAGATTAACAATCGAAGTAATGAAATTTCCTTATTAATACATCATCCAATAGTCACTCTGAAAAAACCCATTAATTTGGAATAAGTAGGTATATCTATGTTTTCTTCGAATTGCATTTTCAAACCCTCCATTCCACCCATAATGCGTTTTTTTCCGAACTTGGATTAAGAGTCATCGTTGTCGGGTTGTTGTTGGGATTGATCCAGGTGTCAAAGTGGTTCCTAGCTTGGTGATATTAATTTTTCGTATGGTGTTTTATATATAGGTGATATAAACTGTTGACTGCCAGTTTGGGTTCATTCGTGTGCTCGAATGCCTGAAGATGTCGAAGGGCGAAACGCGAGTCGTTAGTGTCGAAATACATGAAAAATGAACAAAATTTCAACAATTTTTATCTAAGCTTAAATAATTTTTAAAATTTAATAATTTTGTTTTATTCAGTCGAAAACTATCGTGGACCACATAAAAGACTCAAGGCGTATCACGCAACAAAAGATGTTGAATATCTGGCACAAGTCTAACAAATATACACGAAGCCATGTGTAGTAGTATAAATATATATTATATGATTAACTGTGATAAGAATCGCTATGTATCCGATGGAAATAATATTATTTATAAGCATTTCCGATATCGGTTTACTGCGCAAGGTAATTATTTTATTTACATTACATACATATAAATATTCGTATTTGAAGACGTATTCGCGAGTAGAAAAATAATTAAACATAAAAAATGTTTCATTTCCAACTATGATTAGACATGGCAGAGGTCAACAACTTGTTCTGATCCATGAAGAACAATCAGCCTTGATAAGTGCGTGAGATGTTTAGTAAGTGAGTACAAAAAGTCTTAAATACAATATAATACATATATAAAAGAGCGACATCCCTAACTCAATGATAATAAATATTATGCTATGTCATTGATCTTTTAACAAAGCTATTATATTATTTATATCGATCTTTATACATAGCAATTAGATGTGTAATATAATAGTTACGCTTATTGTTTTTGTGACAAACAGTGGTGGGCATAGAATTTAAATACAGACACTACATGCATTGGTTAAATATTATGGCACTTGAAATTTCTGGTAACAATTAAGGAATATTTTATCCTGGATTGAATAGTGTAAGAATACAAATAATATTGTACACATGTAAGTAATTAAGAAAGTATCGCTGTATTATCTTTATCTTTCACTTTTGCCGGAAATTAGCTATTTTAGAAAAGGCAGGAGTTTTATGCGTCTATATAATATACTAGTGAGTACCCGGCATGCGTTGCAAAGCCACTCAAAGAAAGAAAGGGTTTGTGTTTTAATTCTGTTTATTGAAGTGCTTTTGGATTAGAGGTCTCCACGGTTCGAAATTTCATATTCAGGCCCAGTCCGGCCCGAGCCAACGTCTCAATATCACACTTGTTACCCGAACCGAATCCCAGATTTGTTTTTCTCAGCCCGAAAAAAACCCGTTTTTTATATAGTAATTCAATTATACTTTTGAAACAATATATCGCCGTTGTTCTGGAAGAAGACACTAACTGAAAAATACTAGTTTTTAGTAATTGTACTTAGTAGGTTGTCAAATATTTGAAATTCTATACCTTTTTTCATTTTGTGTGTATATACAAAACTATTTGTAAGTAAAAGTATAGTAGAGATACGGTAGAGTTTGAAATATGGAACATTTTGGTATAACTAACTCAAAAAGTAATTTTTTCGATTTAGTGTTTTCTTCCAGAACAGCGATATATTATTATTTCCAAATTTCCAACGATATTCAAAGCACATGTGAAATAAACTATTTAAGTTATGAACACTATTGCCTGATGGCTGACTCATGACCCAGACATAGTACGAAATATTTTTCTTAAATTTGAATTCCTTCCCCGGGCGCGGCCCGAACTCGAATCTGAATTGTCTTCACCCACCCGTGAAGACCTCTTGGATTCACAATATTTTTTGTTTTTAGATTTTAAATATTAACGCGATAGCTCACCAAAGTTTCATCGAAATCGGATGAATGGTAACGGAACGCATAGAGAATAACGTGTCAAAAACATTGCATTGCGGCGCCGATATCCGATAGCCGGGAAGAAGAAAACCAACTTCTGCCTGATTTATATACTTAAGAATATTAAGTCCTTTCGTCAAAAAATTCGGTTGATCAGTGGCATAAATTTGCTGGTAGCTTATTTTCCGCTTTCGGCACGACTTTCTGCGTGACTGTTCAATATGAGACATAATGATTGTATAAAATTTTGTAAAACGAGACATATTAACGTGATTTAAATATATCGGCGGTGTTTTGGCCAATTGATGTAGTCCTCAAAATTAAAATTGTTCAGGAGAGAATAAAAACTGTTTTTATCGAAAACATTATATGGTAAGTTGCGTTATGAATCTTTAAAATGCACTCATGTAAATTCTCACGATTGCAGATACAGAATTAAACGTAGGGAGTGTCTATATAATAGAGGCTTACATCAAGTGGCCGGGCAAGAATTTTTAAACCTAAAGTCGATGTAAAATGATCTTCCAAAAATAGGTCAATTTATTTTTCTAATTTACATCATTTGGCCGAGACCTGCTCTGTAGTCTTTAAAATGAGATCCAATCATTAACTAATTTTCGTATTTTTTTAGGGTTTACATCAATTTTCCAAAAAACCATCGATATATATAAATAAATCAGCAATATACTAAGGTATCATTGCATTTAGAGCCTAAACTAACAACGCTTCAATCAATTCTCGATTGCGTGAATGCAATGATTTCCAAAGAGTGGTGCGTGTCGTTATTATTTCTTCCTCAACTTACGGCGCATACTGAATAAATTTATTTATTGCAACGTAGAAACGTGACCTTCATTATAATTCGATCTAGTTTTAGCTATACCACTTAATCATTCTCGGTAAATAACGTAATAGATTTTAAAAAACGAATCACTGCTTATAAAGATATCGTCTTGGTAAGATCAATCAAAAAAATGAAAAGCGTGTATCACAACATTCCGAACGAATTTTTTTTTCAGTGATAAGAAACCTTTTTCTTGCGAGTATTCGTGTTATTTTACGGATACAATCTTGAGACTAATTATGTACTAGTATTTTTAAAGCATACTGGTTTTCCAATTGTAGTAATTGCGTTTTTATGAAGGATTTATATATTTAGTACTGGTTTAGAAAGGAAGGTTTTGTGTTTTTAATTCTCTGCACGTGCTGAAATTTCATAAAATTACCCGATCCGAGCCCGACATCTTCTGGCCCGGCCCGACCCGAGTCACAATATCACACTTGTTACCCTAACCCGACCCGAAGCCCCGATTTATTTTTCTCATCCTGAAAAAAGCCCGATTTATTTTTTAATATAGTAATTCATTTATACTTTTCAAACAATATATGTTATTGTTTCCATATTTCCAACGATATTCATAGCACATGTGAAATAAATTATTTTAGTTTTGAAAATTATTGCCTTATGGCTGGCTCATGACCCGAACGTAGTACGAAATATTTTTCTTAAATTTGTTTTTTCGTCTGGTTCAGAGATATAGCTATATGTACGTATTTTGATTCTTTTTTAGATTTTAGATTTAAAATTTTTTTCTTTAGAAACCTTCAAACACACACAACAACTCACCAAAGTTTGATCGTAATCGGATGAATGGTAAGGAAATGCATGGAGGACAAACAAACAAACAAATCTTAATTTTTATATATATAGATTTATATTTGAGGGCTCTAGTATCATAACTCAGAATATCCGTCAATGCTTTTTTTTGGCAAACCAAGAAAAACTGTTTTCATGCTTAAAGAAAAGTTGTTGAATATACGCCTAAACCGTAATAGGTAAACAAACACTGGTAGTCATGACAGTTCAATGCTACACTCTCATTGGCTGGAATGAAGATTATTATTTTACACAATTATAGAGCACTGAAGAATATAAGTTTTGAAAATGAACAACATTTTCACATTCATTTTAGATGGGCGTTTGTAAGTTTAGAAAGATATTTTATAATTGAAATGGTAGGTGTGAACACGAGGAACAATGCTGCATTCATAACTTATTTTTTGCATATACTGGAGATTATGAGTTATGATACTAAAATCCTCATTTATGAGTTGGATTATCAAACAATCATCCGAAATAGACTCTCAATATAATGTAGCCAATCTACAAGAATGTCAAGCTGAGATAAAGGCACTTTTGCAAACACATGAAATGAAAAATGTAGTTAAGCCGCAGCTATCGAGTCATTGTTGATATGATAGATATATCGATAATTGAATCTTATTTCTATTATATTATGTAGAATATGACAAACTGACTGTTTTATATAGAAAATATGTTTACTTAATTGTTAATAGAGTAGTGTGACTGTTGCCCGATTGCCTGGTTTTTATGATCAACATAATATTTCCATAGTGTAAACATGCATGAACTTAATCTAAATATATTATATTTTATTTTATTTTGTTTTTATTTTATTTTTTGACTGACTAATTTCTGCATTACTAAATCCAATTGGTCGATCGCAAATTATTTGTGAGGTTATAAACTTCAAAACAACAGTTTAAACACCTAAACATTTACGATAAAGTAATTTTAAACTCAGTTAGGGATTCGAATCATTACCACTCGCTATCACGGAACTACAAGACGGTCGAAGGATAAATACTGTTTTTAATGATCAATTGTTATATATTGCACTTTGTGTTACAATAAAAGACGTTACTAATTATGTTAATCGATATTGATTGGTAATAGTAAGTACATCAATGAAATAACGTCGGGAACTATTCGAAACAAAATTGATAATGTTTAGTAGTGTATACTCGGTAGGATCTGATTGCATAAGGTTTGAGCATAGTATAGTTACAAAATCTTTGGTAATTGATAAAGGCAATGTACTACACGCTTCGATAAAAGTTTTGACATTATATTTCAATGAATAAAAAACTACTCGATACAATTATTAAGTACAGAAGGTCCCCATTTGATGAAATGAATCAATTTTTGGCTTTGGATTTGAAAGATGTATGGAGAATCAATATTTATAATAATACGCTCATAAGTCCTAATCATACGTGATCTTAAAGATGGCGCTCGTTTCGTGCTTATATCCCGTTATATAAAATAAAAAAAATATGTCACGCCTCATAGTGCATGGCCTGGTGAAATTTTCTCGACAACTTACTTTATAAGAAATAAAGATAGATAATGAAAAATAGTGTTTAAGCCAAGAGCTTTGCATTGGGCGTGAATCTAGCGAGTTATACGTCGATATAAACAGCAAAAAAAAATGTGCAATTTTCACTACGCTGTGTTCAAATAAGTCATAGATACTTTTGAGTATAAATTCAGTGACAGAGAAAGGGAAACATAATACTTTTTTTGTATTAATCTAACTAGCGTAACAAAACAATGAATATTGATTTGTCTACGAAAACTCATATTTTAAATGCATATAAATGATAAAATCTCTTTCGATTAATGCATTGATATTTTTGTTAGATTTCAGTTTATGTCGTAGCAACGTAGGTTTTATTTTGTCGATGCAAACAGCCGGCGAAATAGATCGTACAAAGGCGTGACAGCGCACATACAGCTGGACTCGCTCTAGTCAATAGATTTGTTTTTTTTTTGTTTTAATTACAGTTTATTGATGGTTTTTTTATTTATGTTGAAACTCACCGGTTAATATTGATGAGGTTTGATATTTATTTCATACTGTTTTTCATACCCGGCATCCGTTGTAATGCCACTCTAAGAAAGAAAGTGTTTTTGGATATAAAATATTTTTGGTTTTTCTGTCTGGTGCCTACACGAATAAATCAGAAGGTTTTCCGAGATGTTATGTTGCTGTTTGTATGTATTTGATTCTTTTTTTTTAGATTTTTTATGAACCCTTCACAGGTGTGCGCAAAACAACTGACCAAAGTTTCATCGACATCGGATTAACAGTATAGGAACGCATAAGGGACAAACAAACAAACATTCATTTTTAGATATATATAGATAGATAAGTAATTGATATAGATATTTGATGATAATCATTTTTGCTAGATGTTTACGTGATCAGTTAATATTTGAAGTGAATATGAAAATTTGGTAACGTACTTCAATAAATTGTTATCAACAAAATGATTAAAAATGCAGAAGATAGATTAAAAATATCTAACACATATTTTTATTCTAAATGAGTTGTAGATTGTAGCTAATGGACACTGACGTTTTCAATTCTACGTGGCTTATGGATTACACATTAAATGTAATTTAATACGTGAAGTTCGAAGTTTTCTAACTATTTCGTAAGAACAATGAATAATTGTTAGTAATACGCAAAAAATATACATAACATGATTACCTTGAAAATCATAAGCACGGTAAAGTAATTTTAAAAATAAAGTGCACATAATATGTTTCAATTTTTATAATAAATACATAAATATATTACGTAACATAACAGAAGCTTTTAAGATTATGGTCATTATCTTCTTTACTTCGGTGACTAAAAATACCTTACTATTTGAACCCATTACCAAAAAAACACCTTAAATCTGAACAAAAAAATCTACCTGCATTAGTGAAAGATAACAAAAATCTTACAATTACAGAAACCTTTTAACAAAAGACATGGTGGTTTCAATCGCTTATTGCTAAGATACCTTTTAAATCACAAAAAGGATACACACAATAGGCCAAATAGAGAATGGGTTTTGAAAACACCTTTTTGATAACAGGTTCAAAGGAAATTTACCTGTAAAGATGAGAATATACAAAAGCGTAGGTGATGGAACCAATGGCTAGATAAAAGATACAAATTTAATTTATTTAGTCAATCCAACCTTTCTATAATAAATATTGTTCCAAGTGCAATTTTTGTGTTATAATATTCTGTGTGTGTCTATATACTATGCAGACAAAAACTTTCGGTAATAAGATACAATCAAAAAGTTAGAAAAGTCAACTGCCATTTCGGATTTCTAAGACTTGAGCACCATTCTTAGTCCATTCAAAATAGTCAGTGACAGAATTAGGTCAATTAAACTTAATTAAACTTATCTTATTTAAATTTATTAGTTACTAATTAAAATAATTTACCGGTCAAAGAGCTCGTCAACCAACTTAACAAATAACTGACGGGTTACGATTTTTACTGACATCTGACAAAGGTTAATTGCTCAAGAGATCTGTATTTTTACTGTTTTTTCTATTAATATTATAGACCAAATGAAACAAAACTTACGTAATGCAAGAAACTTTTATGTTGCATAATGTTTTGAATATTTGTGTGCTTTAAAACCTAATAAAAATCACTGTTTACCAGATAAAACAATCCATATTTATACGTCACTTTATTCGGAATCAAAAATAACATATTTATAAACACTTCTGGGAATTTTTCGAAGATTGATTGCAACAGTTTTTTCTGTCATGCTTTTATCACTAATATATAAATAGAGTAAACAATTATTGTCCACCCGCGAAGAAATTATTTAAAAAAAATATGATACAATGTTTATTAAATAAATAAATAAATAATAAAATACTGCATCGTTGCGTACTAAGCATTTGGCATTATTTATTTTACCAGTAAGGCCAAATTATGTATTGGTATGGTTCATTTCATTCCAACTACAATTCCTCAATGATATGTTATCAAAGTGTTACTATTGTGGATTACCAGCTATATATTAATGTATTAGTTACAAATTGCACTAGAGTTTAGGAGAAAATGGCAAATAATTTTTGCTTTATTGCCTATCTGTTCTTTGCTATAACTATTCGTTTTGCAATTGATATTTCATTAGCACGAAAAGGGTAAGCGTAACGATACTTAGTGTCAAGGTGAAATGAGTGCTTTTTTAGAACTGATACCAACCACTGCAGTACATACTCTCAATAGTAAATTTAT
Source organism: Himalopsyche phryganea (assembly GCA_022494535.1). Classification (NCBI taxonomy): domain Eukaryota; kingdom Metazoa; phylum Arthropoda; class Insecta; order Trichoptera; family Rhyacophilidae; genus Himalopsyche; species Himalopsyche phryganea. The sequence continues at coordinate 12,615,874 of JAGVSL010000001.1, read as the reverse complement.
AATATTTAGTTTCTGATAGCAACTGATACAATTAAATATACTTTTTATTTTAACCAATATATGTAATATCATTTTATCCCAAGAAACGGTTTATATTTTCCCTCCTTTAAAAGGTTAAATAAACAGTTCTCAGAAGCAATCAACTCATGTTGAAATATTCATTAGCTCTATTTGATAAGAAAATGTATTTGTATCGAAATAGAAAAGATAGTTAAAAATAATTTCTTACAGATGAATTTCTATGGATTTCTATAAAAACACTTAAAATACAATTAAAAATACACACACATCGGTGCGGTCTTTTGAGCGAGATCTGAATACACGTACATTTGTTAAAAACAGCATTTTTATGAGCTTATAATATTTATATCCATACGCAATAAATGTCAATATTCAGAACACTAAGGGTTAATAATTTGTAAAAGTGGTATCACAACAATTACAGCCATTACACATTGAGAGAAGAAACAATTCATGTAAAAAACTCCTCCATTGGGAAGATATAAAAAGCATATATATAAGATACTAGTGAGTATCCGGCATGCGTTGCAATGCATCTCAAAGAAAGAAAGGGGTTTGTGTTTAATTATATTTATTGAAGTGCTTTTGGATTAGAGGTCTGCACGGGCCGAAGTTTCATAAAATTACGCGGTAAGTGCCTGAGTCTCAATATCACACTTGTTACCCGAACCTGACCTGAGGCCGAGATTTATTTTTCTCTGCCCTAAAAAAACCCGATATGTTATTGTTACATGAATAAATCAGAAGATTTTGAGAAGATTGTCGCTGTTCGTACGTATTTGATTTAACTCTTTTTTAGATTTTAGATTTTAAATTTTTTAATTCAGAAACCTTCACGGGTGTGCCCACAACAATTCACCAAAGATTCATCGAAATCGGATAAATGGTAAAGGAATGCATAGAGGACAAACAAACAAACAAATCTTCATTTTTATATATATATATATATATATATAGATAGATAGATTTGACATTCATCGAGAATATCCGAATTCTTTCGTCGTATTATAAGCTTGATGTTTTTCATATTTATTTTTCTATAGAATAATAATTTGGTTACCAAAAATGTTTGTGGAGAAATATTTAAAACAGACTGTTAACAAAATTACCGTTTAGTTTCTTTTTTCCAGTCGTAACTGAAAAGAAAACAATTATTGTGAATGTTCGATAATTGCGGCAATTTGTATAATATTGACATAATCATGACGAAAATGAACAAAAATCGTGTCGTAAATATGAAAATCCGTTTACAGATTGCTCTCAAATTAGTTGTAGCAAATTTGTCTTCACGATTTCACAACTCCGGTACTATAATAAAGGTTGATAATTGATTTTTACTAACAGCATACGATTTGCTTGTTCATTAAGATTCGAGTTTTAATCTCTTTTAAAGTGAACAGTCAGTGTTTGGCTGATTTTCCATATACACCACTTTCAAGAAACCGCTCGTTACAAGCCGATCTTGACACACATCTCGTGAACTCATATTCTGCGAACGCCAATTATTGCATCTCAGAGGTGAATTTGGTACTTTGCATAGCCGATACTAACAATTAGTTATCTTCGGAATTAAAGAAGCTGTTGTATTTTTTTATAAAACATAATTATCAGTCTGAATATACAGTTTAGTAATTTATAACTTATAGCTTATAGTAGCGAATGGAGATAACCAAAGTACTGAATCCCAATCACTGGACGAATCAATTCATTACTGGCCTTGGTAGTTTAAAGCAGGATGCTAAACACATCCTATGTGAGTGTCATTTAATGCATGAAGAAAATGAAGAGCTACGAAATTCGGTCCAACCTTTCATTGCACCGATCGGCCACGCCGGGGCTTGGTGGCGAATAAAGCAAATTTTCAGGCCTTTAAAAAAATGTGGCATTATACGAAGAGCGAGTAGACCTCAACTCATATAAGCTTTTCATTTATCTGGAGGGGTTGATTTTCTGTATACTTAAGTGCACGTCACCAAGTCTTGCGCAGTTGCTCCGAAGACACTTCCAATTAAGGAGGGGGAAACTGTTGACATGCTGAACGTTTGTTACGTCACTGGATACTGCCGTATAAAATTAACGGATGGGATAGCAGTGGGTGGAGGAAAACAAGGTGATTATAATAATATGGTAACTAATTCATTTAAACTTTTAAAGGTTTTAAAAATAAATATATTTGGAAAAGTAAGCTTTAAACGTTTTAATATAATAATTTATAATCAATAAAGTTGACGCAAGTTTTTTTCTTGAATTTCATTTTATTGGTATAATTATTCTTAATACAGCACTGATAATATACATTCACATGATAATTGATTTCTTCAACCTTTGGTTCATGCAAAATCTTTAAAGAAACGATTAAATTCAACTTTATGCACTAAAATCTATTAACATATCAATTACCCTAAGTGAACGTTCTTGCGACATGTTACGAATACTTTTCATTCTATACAAATAGTATGAAATTAATCACTACAATATTTTTCATATTTTCTAAACGATCCCTTTCCTAATATTGAGCTTTGATCCGACAAATACTGTAATAAAAACAATAAATGTTTGCAAAAATAATAACAATTTTTTCGCTGTCTAAGAAAACAGTTTTAACAAATATGATCAAAAACTGTTTTCCTAGACGCATGTAAGGTGTTAACTGTAAATTCTTGGTGGAAAGGCATTATATTTAGGCTCGTCTTCACAGGAAAGGTTGAAGGCAGAAGGAAACGCGGAAGGACCCCAATTCGTTGGATCGACTCTAAGTGAAGGTCGCCACGGACCTCTCCTCACCAATGGTCCTCAGAGCAGGGCAGTACAGAACGAGTGGCAAAGGATTGTCAAGGTAAACTAAGTTTAAGACATAATTTAAGACGTCGACTGAGGGTGCTTGATGGAATTTCAATATCAAATTTGAATTATTGAGATTTTGTACACTTCCATGTGTTTTGTCACCACCGACCCGGGTTTCGCACTAAATGCGGAATGATTGTATATATTTATCCTTTCGTCGAATTGCATCCCGTCGGAACCCACAATGCTATTATAATTGTAAAATCACTGGTAATTCTAATATTGGTTGAAAGTGGCAATTCGCCACTCTGTTAATGCGTTGTTTACAGAATAAGGATTAAGGCGATTCTCGTAATTTTAACTTAGGTAGTGTGGATCTTAGACGTATAATATTTTATCTCGTAAATAATATTTGTCGTCTTTATATAAACGTTAGACACTGTTTACTGTCTGTCAGTTCGAGTTCATTCGTGCACTCGAATGCCTGAAGATGCCGAAAAGCGAAACCCGGGTCGTTAATGACAAAATACATGGAAGTGTTCAAAATATCAATAATTCAAATTTGGTAAACTAAGTTGTTGGGGTAGACGGCGGTCATTACCTTCACACGTGAGGAATACGACTAAGAAGAAAAAGATTTAATTTAAAAAATGACCGTGTAATTAAGTAACTGCCAATTTCATATAAATTACTGACCGTTTATTTTATTAACTGACTATTTATCGATTAGTTACTCACCCAATAAATGCAGGCCCTAAATTTATTCAATTAAAATGTTTGTAAATAACAAGATATCCAGCTTATATACTAGATCAATTCTTCCGATGGGAAATAAATATATTATAATAAGTCACAAGCCACCATAATATGTACTGTTAACGATGACATTGCTGCAATGCTAGAACTAATATCAAGTCAATACGTTTTCAATGTCAAATTTCATATCTTGAAGCGGAATAATTGTCGCAAAAATTACATTCGTGTATAATAATTTCGATTCTTTTGTTTCATGCATTCATTTTTCTTTTAAAGGATAATAGGTGTGAATGTTTATAAATAGAACGAAACAACGGTACCATCAATAATCAAAACTGACACCTACATTCTTTAAAAATATTGTACATTTAATTGTTTCCGATACTATTTGATATTTCAGTAATTTCCTAAATTAAGACTCAATGGATATACCTAAATATTGTTCTTTCACAGATAGATTTTAGAAATCAATGTAGCAATCAATGTTCTCTCTAAGTTGAGTTCTCTGCGCTGAAAATCGTTAGGCTTAGCAGGCCAATGCAGGCCCGATCGATCTTCTACCACGCACTATTGTGCATAAGAAAAGAAAAGATAGAGAGAATAAATGAAAATGTGACTTGCTCAGTCACTTAGTTTAAGCGATATTAAGTATCCTGTGTATCCGTATGACAATCCACCGAAGGGCTGGAGTTTTATCTACTTCGAATATATAAATATTTCAACAATGTAATTTGAATAGCTTGTATTGCGTTATGTGCGCCAATCCGAGATTATTTCACAGGGTTGTAAAACTGCTGCGCAGCCACGCCCGCGTAGCTTAAGGGAACACTGGCAACATTGAAACTCTCCAGATTTCGTTTATCCCTAAACTTTGAACCTTTGAATGATAATTCAGTTGGTCTTTTTAAAAAAGGCAGCGCAATTTATAGATAATCTATTCAAACAATACTTAAGCACACCATATTTTCTACTCAAAGAGTGGGTGATTTATACAATCAAATATATAACTTATCAATCTATCTAATGAACGTAGTCTTATGATATCCACTATCCAATAACCATTCAACATACATTGCTAATTTTAAGCAATTTTCAGCGAGTGATAATATATATATATAAAAAAATAGTGTTTCTTTTTTTGTCCCGTATGCGTTCATATACCATTTATCCTGAATGCGTTGAAACTTTGATGAGTTGTTGTACGCACACCCGGGAAGGTTTCTGAATTATTACAATCATCTTCTCCTTCTAATCCATCTTCTTTCTTTGCATTGCAACGCATGCCGGGTACTAGCTAGTATCTAATAAAATAAAGTAGTAATAAAACGTCATGATTAATGTTTTCATAAATTTATTTTAGATTTAATTGTTCAAGTAATCAATCATTAGTTAAGACGAGTCATATCATTTCGGTACGGCAATCAACGTGCTTAAAATAAATCTAGCATGAAAAAACCATTATTTTTGGTATGAGAAAACTCACTTCAACTAAATAATTGTATTAATCGCTCACATAAATTGAATGTAAAATAACACGATGTGCTAAATCGCTTTCTACAGATTAAAATTGTACATTACATATGAAATATTGGAATAACCTGTATTTGATAATCAATATTGATATTACAAAAGATCATTCAATAAATTCACTATAATACTTATACACCGATAATATCATTCATCATCAAAAATTAAATAATATTTTATCCACCCAAAAAATGTAAGTTTCAATCTAAGGAAACTAATAAGATGAGAATATTTGTGATTAGTAATTGACGTAACGTCACAAGCAATCAAAATATAGTAATTTTTCAGAAAACAAAATATTCTACAAGCATTACAACTTTTAACTGCCGGTACGTGTATGTATTTCGGTACCATGCAAGCCGCAAAATGTTTTCGATGAATGCAACACACAACTGTTCATTGCTTTAGCTTTATCGTTGTTGTGTTGTCGTTGTCGTAATGTCTTAATGCTGTTGTGTTTTTGTATTATTTGTATGTTTTAATTGATTTACATTAGTTGAACCCCGTTTGAAGTGTAAGTCCAAAGACGTCATTTTTGTATGAGCGGTGTTCCGTTCACGGAAAGTTACGCGTCTTAAGACGCTATTGGCAGCCGTTTGGTTAAGGACTGAAAATAGTGATATTATTAGAGTTGTTTGTTTTAATAAAATTAAGACAAAAATAAATACTTCTTTACTGTATAAATGAAATAGCAGTTTATATTGTTATTTTCAATCACGTGCAAATATAAGTCAAGTCTACTTATTGTAATATAGAGTCCGTCTTAAGAGCCTGTATCCTAAACCGTGCTTGTTTTTTCTTACGACCAGGGGGATTCCAGCGTACTATTCACAAAATATATTAGGCGGAGAAGGATGCTAACATGTTTAGGGAGGAAGCAAAGTGATAGACATGTGACAGGGAATCTTACACGAAATCAAAACAGGCGCCGCGTCTTGGCTATAATATGCTTCACATAGTAAGCTAATATGGTCCAAGAAGTTTACGTATCGGTAAATTTACTATGAAAGGGCGGGTCCGTATGCAAAACAACATCGCGACAAAAATCGTGGTCCATCATGTGTATCATCTTGCCATAACCGGCAATTTCAATTCGGTCCCAATACGAAATGACAAAAGTACCAAACGACAACTTTCACAATTGATGCAATCATTGTCCATGACGAAATTAAAAAAAGGAATATAAACCAAACAACTGCCCGCTACTTTGAACGTGATCGATACTATTTTATGAATAAATTTAACTGTAAAATTACGATAAAAAGATGGCACATAAATAAACCAATGGCCCTACAATAATTCATGTTTTTTTAGAAAAAACCGCACCTAGATACCTGATAAAACCTGATGATTTGAAGCTTGCCCTCAAATAACTATACGTATACAAACACCAATCGACGGCCTAGTTCACATTTGAGTCTAATTATTTAACATTCTTAAAATATTCATGAAAGCTTAACAAAAATACAGGATTAATTATTGTCAGTATATCAACGATTCAAAAAATGAACAAAGATTCCTTATTGTTGAACCAATTGCATCAAAGATATGTGAATATTTTTTGTTGTTGTTTTTTTTGTGGTGTCGATTTTTCTTCACAGACTGAAAAACGAGTTAGTTGTCAAAAAATTCAAACTGTATATTGTAGATAGACAGTTGTGACATACACATTTTAATTATTATTTTAGTGTCAGCACGATCTCATTTTTTATAGTAATATCTTATTAAACTAATAAAATATCTTACTACACAAATATTGATGTGCATAATGAATATTTTAAATAAATTAACGACTACATTGCACTACTAACTGTTTTATTTTCAGGTCATATAATATATTTAATTATAATTTATAAATGCTTATAAATTATGCACAGTATGTTTTTAATCATTTTAATTTACTTAGATATTGCTTGGACTTACATTGGAAGTATACTGCCCCAACACTATTTAATCATTAACTGCAAATTAGATATAACGCGATATATTTCATTTTGATAATTGAGTTTCTTTGATGGAAGTTTGGAAGGATTTTTTGTAACGTAAGACATTAACTTTTTTACTTCCCCAATGAAAATCATAATGCTGACTGAACCAATGGCTAATGTAAAAAAATCATTTATATTTCGCTCATCGCCAGCATTTTCAATAAATAAAATAAAACACATTTTGTAGTACTTAGTGCATAATATTAAATGATGATCATTTTAAATCACATACGACAATTTCTTGGTCAACTTAAAATCATGACACACAGATATAATATCTCTTACTACGAATTAACACCATTCAATCTGATTTTGAAATTTTTACCCTAAATGTATTTTGTTAGATACGTTTATTTACTATTGCAATCATTGTACCCTACTTTTAATTAAAAGTATTCGAACACGTATCATTGCACAATGAAATATAAAAATACGTAAATAAGTATGATTCAATTATACCTATATAATGAAGATTGTTTTTCTTTTAATAAAATTATTAAATTTATATAACTCTTTATCAAAAGACTTCATTGATAGCTGACAAAACAGTCATATATCACTATTTGGATAACAATATTGCTTAAAATTTGTCGTGCTACAATTATTAAATTAAATGTAAATAGAACATACGAATTCTTAATCGTCAAAATTGCTGCAAGTGAAGAAAATATGCACTGCATGCAATGTAGCAAAGTTAACGGCCTTGCACAGTAAATAAGTTGCACTATAGCGTAATTCATGAAACGAGAACCTTAAATGTTGGTTAGTTAGCTCATTTATCTTTGTTTGCAATTGTATTTTCCTGATTATTCATACTAAAAACAGTAAATCACTTACTTCCGTCAAATACGATTAAATATGAGAGCTTAACAGGCTCATTACTTTTTATTCAAAAATCGACTTTTAGCCCTCCCAATAGAGCATATCTCAACGGTATCTCAACGGAAGCTTTTCTACTGCTTGTTACTAAGTTGCTCAATCTCTCTTTGCCGGTGTCCACGGTGCAGTGATCAACGTCCTTGAGTTCAAGTCCCGATAAGGACAGTTTTAAAAAATAATAATTCAATCGATATATGGATTCCTGTCCGTAGGCATGGATGTTTGTGATGTCTAAATTTCCTTCCGACACATCCGATCCTGAAAACAGTTCGTAGCGAGAGCAATTAGCTAAACACTATTCCTGTCTTAGTCCTTTCTTTCTATCCCTACTCTCTTAGAAAATTTCTACTCCACATTGGGAGTGGAAATGGTAAAAAAAAGTAAGCATAGGGCTAGGACAGGACTAGTGATTAGCTAATCGCTCTTGCTATACACCGTTGTGGGAGGGAATTTTAGACATCATCCTCAAACATCCATGCCTTCGAACGGAAATACCAGATACAATAAGTTAATTACCAATATTTTGTGGCAATATTTTTTTATTCATAGCTCAAGTTTCTTAAGAAAATGACACGAAATTAAAAAGTTGAGTTTGCTAGCACGTAAACGTTGACGTTCAATGACGTTTTGAGTGTGAGTGCTGCGCTTGTTAATAAAGCTCTTTAAAGACGAATATTGTTAGTTATTCATTCAGTCCATAGGGTAAGGGTTAAAATTAAAAACACAATCGTTTTTAACTAGTCGCCTTAGGCCCAGTTTTCAAGCAGAAGGAATAGTATATAATAACATTATATCTGTACTTCAGAGGTATAAAACATAAAGTTCATTCTGGCCGAAGTATTTTATACACAAAAATTATAGTAGGATTTTTTAATCATAAAAAATACAAACCAAGCACACTTACACAAACAAAGGAAAAGGCGACGATTAATGGAATTATATTACGTGCATAAGTTTATAATACATCATCCATACGTTTTCACTTTTTGACAAGCAATGTACCGACTGCTGTTGGAATATTTAACATTTATTAAATCAGAAACGCAAAAAACGCCATAATTTATAGTTTTAACCTCGCATTAAATGTCAAATATAATGTGTGCCTTTAGATGCATTTAAAAGTGAGCTCGATAAAAAAATTTCAATCACCATTTTTGCATTTGTGGACGTCATCATGTGCTTATTGAATTACAATCTGATATGCTTACAACAGTGCTTTGGTGACAATAAAAATGTTTCGTCAATGTGACATCACATATTCAAAAACAAACAACGTTCCAGCTCACCTACACTTTTTACATCATCATGCCATTACTACTAAATCTTTATTTTAAGATAGGATAAGGTTAGAAAGATTCATTATTTGTTGTTGTTAAAGATGTTAGCATTATTTTTTACCTCATTTTCTTTACAAGATTTTTTTTAAACTATACCTATATCATTATCAATAAAACTATTTAGCCATTACCTTAACATAAAAACGTAATTTAATAAATCTAAAATTGGCGTGTTGATATTTTTGCAGTATTTTAAATTATGAAATACGTATTCTGTTCCTAAAACATCAACGGCTGTATTAATTTTGCTACGTGCCACTTGATTGTAAATCAAGTCTAATGTAAATTATTAATTAATTATTCATTTATGTCAAGATACAAGATTGATTTTCAAATCTACCATATCCAATAAACAATCCATTTTAAAATATGGTATTGCTGAATCATGTCCAGAAGAGTTTGTAAATTAATTCGTGTTATAAACATCTTCCGTTAACTTACTATCGGATAATCATAGTGTTTAAATTGAAAAGGATGAAGAAACCAACTCTACATCGTAATCGACAGTGTTTTCGCCAATTGATTTAACCCTCAAAAAATTTGAAAATGAGTTAATGATTGGATCTCATTTTAAAAACGACAGAGAAGGTCGATGGCCAAATGATGTAAATTAGAAAAATATATTGACCACTTTTTAGAAAGGTTTGAAGGGTTAACAAATTATGAGCTGGCCACTTTATGTAAGACATTATCATATCGTAACTCCCTACTTATAATCCCGTATCTTCAAACATGAGAATTTATAAGAGTGCATTTTAAAGATTCATAATTCAAATCACCATGTAATGTTTTCGATAAAAACTGTTTCAATTTACATCAATTGGTCAAAACACCGTAGATTATGAAAACGCAACCACATCTATGGAAAACTTTTATTAAGGATTTTGTATTTTGTGTGCAGCGATCATAGTTATGAGGAAAATACCGGTTCACAAATTTGTTTAATGTAAAATAATGAATGTTAATATTGTATAATTAATAACGGTTATGTAATGATGACATAACATTTACTTAGACTTGCTTTTTCTATTTTAAAAATAATCTATCATTATTCGTTGTAACATAGGAAACTAAACCGTTGAAAGTTTTTCTTGGCCGTTCATTATTTGGTTAACTGTTGGAAAATTGATGGTTATTATTTATATAACAGTATAACCGTACCCGTCATAGATGACGGTATTCAAATTAAAATACTGAATGTCTAAAATAGTTAGTACGTCGGAACTGTGTGTGCATTGCATAATATTTTATTTTATGTATACACAGCGAACGCTTTGGTCTTGAGAAAAAATCATAACTACATGTGATAATAATAAAACGTCTACAGAGCGGTCTGAGCTTTTATATATAAGATACCTAATATACATTGCAACCAAAAAAACAGTTAAAGCAGCATACTAAAGTAAGTTTGTTCTTTATACGAAGCATATATTATGGAGTATTTTCTACAGTATTTGAAGAAATATCTGCAAAAAAACACATATTGATTTTCCAAAAAAAACAATGTATAGTATTTGATTATATTATTTATTGGAATTCTACATTTTTTGTCAAACAATTAATTTAAAAAAATACATACATAACTAGGTGTTATTTTTTATGCTGTTGATATTTGATTTAATAATTTATGTATTTTATACAATTGAAAACAAGTAATACATACCTCTAACAGATGCAAAATAGCAGAGGGTACCAATCAATAAGTAACATAATTATATAATTTTTAGTTGATAGCCTAAGCAATTTGATAGCCTAAGCAAAGTTTTTAAGCCAAGAGCCACTTTTCAATGTTAATTTTGTTAAGTGCCACATAATAGAAAAGTAAATTTTCCGATAATATAAACAAATTCAACACTATTAATAAAACTAAATCGCATTATGTAAAATAAAAATAAAATATTACTCAATTAGAAATAATAAATATACTTTTTATGATAAATAAGTATAATTACAATAATATTTTTAAAAAATATCTTCATATCTCCGTAGCTAACTTACGTTTATTTTATTTTTTAATTCTTGAAAAGCTTTGAGAGCCACAAGTGGCATTCAAAGTACCCCGTGCGCATCACTGGCCTAAAGAATAATAAAACAATACATGACATCAATACGAACACAGTTTTCGTTTATCCGTTAGCTGCATTGCAACGTTTTAATTGTATCATAAACATTCAAAATCATGGATATAAGTGGTGTTGATACACCGCGAAGAAAGTCACGAAGTAATTTTGATCGAACGGGGATTTCTACAAAATTCCACGCGCAAAAACGAATATTGATCGTTTCCGTTACTTTTCGTCGACTGCAACAATACCCGACGCGATTATACATTAATTTTAGTTTATTTTGACGGAGAATTTATTAATTCCTCTTAATTATTCCATTGCCTATAAAAGATTTAATTTAACTTTATGTGTTTTGATTATTTTTCTTGCAAATTGTATACATCGGAATATTATGTATTGACAAAACGACTCTTGCGACAGTTTCCGGACGTCGCTTTCTTGTACTATTATCTAGTATTTTTCTTTATTATTTATAAAACAGTTCCTTACTATATGCTAAACATTTAAATGTCGCCTTAATCATGGAATTTGCACGCTTGAAAAATATTTTTGCTAATCAATAATTGAGCCCATATGCGGAAAAACAGCGTTACACATTTATCCACTAAGATTTTTTGATCAACCGTGTTCTAAAATTACTCAAACCATCTTCATTCATCAAAAATAAATATTTTCGATAAAGGGTACCTCCACAACAACCAACCGTTATTATCTCTGATCATTGTTTTTAGAATAACGCTGTTTTTCCGCATATGGGTTCAATTGTTGTAATCGTTTTAGATCTTGGTTGAAAATCGATATCTTAATTATAGTTTCATTACTAGTTTCTAACTGCATAAAATACATATATTCTTGAGAATATTTCACTCTGGTGCTGGTTTGTGCTATTAAGAATAACACACGAATAAATTATTCGATTTTATATATCAAAATTAGCTTTATTAAATTCTACCGGTAATATAAATGATATTTGTCTATTTTAGAATCACCATATTTAATTACTCGAGAACGACATGAGAAATAACTAAACATATTTAGGAATCGCGTTCCTAAATAGGTCGTCGACTTGTCGGCCAGTGCAGTAGTATTGTCGTGCGTCCGTGTGAGAGGTAGTACGGCTTCTGCCTGTGTCTATGATTCTGTCTCAGTATTGCCATGTAGTCTGGGTTACCATCTGTATTGGTTCATTCCCCACACATACATCGACAATCATTGTAAAATTATTGATAGTGTTGTTAGAATATTCAAATATTTATCAAACCAATTATATTTAAATGAATTCCTAGAAAATTTAATGAAAATGGTTTCTTCTTCTTCAAATGTTGAATTCAAGAAGAAGCATTTTTTTCGCTCCGTCTATAAAAATAACGTGGATACCTTTTTGGAAATTGCTACGTAATGTTTGATTCTTTATTATTCGGTAACTTATAGAAGCGGATGTACGAAAAAAATATAACTACTGAAAGATTATTTAAGTTATGTGATTTAACAATAGTCAGGCTTAAATTTTTCACACAAACCTATCTGCCGAGACAATTTCAATTAACATGGAAAGCAGAAATTAATTGGGCGCTTAAGGCAAAATTGCCATTATTCGAAATTAAGAAACAATAATTCAAAGTGATTAAAATAATTGTCCACGGTATGATGCATGGCACATTATGGGCATTGCAAAATATTACGGTCAAGATTGCTGAAGGCTAGTTTAAATTCATACAGTATATTATGCGTTCTACTCGTGAAATCTTATTATGCTCATTAAGTAAATATTACACATCGCATTTGCTATTATTTTCGAAATAGTTTGGTCAAATAGCTGAATTGCCCGTGGATCGACTTCTATCAGAAATGTTTTAAAAGAAAACTATACAAATATCAAATATTTATTAAATTTCATGATATATTAATTTGAAAACTATAAAACACTATTCAAATTTGATATTAAAATTCTATCAAGCACCTTTAGTCAATCTTCAAATATTACATGCGTTTCTTCGGGAAATAAAACGGTTATTATTTAATTCGCGACACGCTTTTAGTTTCGTAACTTTTATAAGATAACCATTTAACAATTGTACATTTTATTTGCTTCAACAAGTACCTGTTACGTTGTTCATAATATTCTGTGGTATTTAGAGCAAGTCGTCAGTCCTGATTCCTCTCTAGCAAAATAAAAAAGAAACGGTACATCTTTCATTACACAAAACTTAATCCATTTTTAATCAATTGATCTCTTAGATGTGAACAAAAGCTATTTAACCCATCAAGACCAGCTGTCAAAGTCACGTGGTATGTGATTATTTAAATTTGAACTAATTGATTCTCTGTCATGTTGTATGAATTCATCTCAATAGTAATACTTCTCATCGTATATTATTTATGTGCCAATATTTCTTAGGACTCGGCCACAAGACATAATATAACAAGTGTAAATATTTCTTATTTCAACTTACGATACGTTTTCTAATTCTAACTTAAATATTCCTAATGAAAGGTGAAGATATGATTCTTGTATTTTATCACCGTTTCTAGTGGGGTTTTCGCATTATTCAAATCAAAAAATCGCATTACAATTAACAATTGCAACAGTATCATTTGGTATAATATGATACATACTATACAATACACAATAATAACTCTCACTACATCGACACCAACAACTAACAAAGCAGTAACTCACTTTTGGAAACTTTGCATAAGAGCGAAATACAAGCATGAAAAATAATCGATTGTAGTGGGTTAGTTTGAAAATTAATAGCTTAATAATGTAAATAAATCAATAAAAGCTTTAATGGGAATCAAATATTAGTTGGTTACATTTTTTTTGCTCTCCTGAAAGATGACCAAACGTGAGTAAAGGCTTTTTTTCGTTGGGTATGAATACTATTCTTTAATCAAAATTTCATTGATATAATTTAGTTGTATTTACGCGAGTTTGACCTTAGAAGTCCTATTTAAATTGTGACCATTGTTTTCAAACGCGTAACCCTCGTCCGCTGTCAATTAGTGAGCCCATCCGTGTTTTTTCCGACGTCACAAACCGAAAAACTCTTTATCACCTATTAAAAAACTTAATTAAGAGTTTTCAATTTTAACTAAAAATAGAGAGTTCAATAGGAACTTTAAATAAGGCAGAAATAAAAAAACATTATTTATTCCACAAGTTTATGGTATAAATGAAACAGTACCAGATACTATAAAATACTGCAAATTATGTTTTATTCTTTCTTACTTATATTTTCGCGCAATATTGCGAGCCGTCTGGAATGTCAATAAAGTTGGCAGAATTACTATTGCTCGCTGATGTCCGCACACACCGGAACAAGTTGGTGAGCCGGAGGCGAAGAAAAAAACCGCGGCATATTTACAACGGTACTCCTCACCTACATTTAAACAGACGCGCGCGTTTGCCATAAGATATCGGTCACGGAATATCATTATTATTGTTATTTTGCATTTTTTCTCCTGTTGGTCCTCTTGTCATGGCGCCGTGTGACAGCAGGCGATGTATTCATTCAAAATGGCCGCTATATGGGTCACCTTTTTTACTCCTAGTGTTCCTTTTTTGAATTTTATTGACACTAAAATTGTCATTGTTGAATCAATGTTTGCTTATGCCTGTTTATAGCATTGTACTTTCTTCTTGGACGAGATATTTAATAGTAAGGTATACAAGGTATTGTCAGGTATGGTAAAAAAATCTTAAAACTATCACCTTGTAGAACGAAAAACTACCCGCATTGTTTCATTTCAATAATAAAAAATATTAAGTACTTCTAGTCATACAAACTTGACATTTGACAGTCCTGTATACCAGTGAATAAATGATTATTTGAAGTTTTGAAGACGCAAGCAAGCAACCAAATTTATTATAAGTTATGTCAGTTTTGGCATGACAATATTTAAAATAACGTCATATTATATAAAATGTGTATATGAAAAATAAACTAGACCACGGTTTCTCAAAATATGTTTCGTGGAACACTAGTGTTCCTCGAAAAGCTGGAATGGTTTTATTTGCTGCTACGGCTGCAACAAATGCATACGTGTTTGGGTGCATATTGATATCACCTACCGAACACAATAAATAAGGTGTTCCGTTAAAATTTCTGGATTCGCGAAGTGTTTCATTGCAGGAAAAGTTTGGGAAACTCTGAACTACACAAATAAAAAAAAAACAGTTGTGCTAGTATATTGTATTTAGGTTGATTGCTTGGTGGCATTAATTACAATAGATTGAAAGTCGTAATTGAATTAAAACTATACATTTCTATGCTATAATCTATTTTTATCAAGGCCGACACATGCAATGGAAACATTTACAAGCGTTTTAGAAGCACAATTATTTTTACACATTCTGAGCAACCGTAATACGTCGGTATCAAATGACTATATTTATAATATATAATAGAGTAAGAATTAAAGCAATCATAGACAAAATGAGGTACTATAAGTGTCTCCGTAAACGGTCAATTACTCATTTATTGGGCTTTTCTTCACATCGTTAGATAAGTAATAAACTCCACCAGGAAGTCGGATCATCTTCCATGTCTGATAGAGAGAGAAAATGTACATATTATTAACTTTTTAGAGGGGTCTTCATGTAATTATAATATATGAATTATCGTTTCTTATATGATAGTGGCTCCGTGGCGCAGTTGGTAACGTCGTTGGCTACAGTTACGGATTACTCGGGTTCAAGTCCCGGAGCGAACAGTTTCATAAATTAATCTTTCAATCGATTTATGGATTTCTGTTCGTAGTCATGAATGGTTGTGATGTCTAAAACTCCCTCTCACCCATCAGATCCTGAAAAACGAGTCTAATCCTGCCCTAGCCTTATCCTTCTATCCCTACTCTCTTTGAAAAAATAGAGGTTGAGCAACTAAGTAACAAGCAATTCTCATAGAAAACTTCTGTTCAGATACTTCCATTAGGAGGTCGTATGATCCACATTGGGAGTGAACATGGTAAAAGAATATATATATGATGACTGTTTTTATACGTGCCGCAGGCGAATATTATTCACGTTTTATGCTCAATGGGTTTTCAGATATTTATCAATATGTTTTCTTTAAAAAAAATCGCAATACAGTAATAACTAAACTTTAATTTTAAAAATAGCTGTTAATTCTCAGTTGAATGAAATTATAATGTATCATTAAAACGTACTAAATATGTTTACAGCATAGGTTTTGAAGACCATTTTACTGCAAAATTATTGTTATATTATTATGAATTATTTGTATTTCTTTTACACACTTCTAAAGTGGATAGCGTTATAAAAAAAAATACAATTATTTCATACATTTTCAAAACAATATTTTAGTGTACAAATTACGCAAGAGTGTTATGCGATGTTTGCGATAAACATAGGCTTTACACTTCACTTGACAAATCATCAGACCATGTGGAAATTTCGCATATCCTAAACCAGTTCATATCGCTAATATGATGCCAAAATGTAAATTTCATAATAACATTGTGCGTACGAATACGCTTTATTATATAAAACAAAACACGTAACAAAGTTGTACATAATTGGATACTTATTATTAAATGTATAACGTGTAATATGAATGGTTGCACATCACTCATATAACAAAGTGGAGTCCCGTGTTTTAAAGCTAATTTAATATTACTAGTTCACTTAATCAAAATCTGCCATCTTTTTCATTTTTTTATTGTGCATAAGTTGTTGGAATTCCAACTTACATTAGTATACCGGCATTTCGATCGCCCAGCTCATAAGTCAGACAACTACAAAAAAATTAAATAAAATATGCAGTTATATCTAAAATTTTGCGGTGTATTTGATTCAGTAATAAGATCACTCAAATATGCCAACAAAAATTTCTAAGGTAGATAACCTTCTAAAGAATTAAACAAAATGTTTATATTTATAAATATTCCACTATGGGCCGTCCATATAATATTATGACGTCACGCTCTAGAGGGGGGGTGGGGTGTTTCGGATGTAATGTGAGGATTGGTGATTTCTGGGTCAAAGACTGTATGAAGAAATGTGATGATTAGGGTTCAAAAGTAGTCAAAATCGTGTGACATCATGTATGGACGCCTCCTACTGACTATAATTACTCGGAAAGTATCTAGTATTCTAAACACTTGTTTCTAAAATGTACAGATCTTGGGTACAAATCAGTAATATTTGATTTATTGGGGCAATTTAAATATTAGTTGTGCCGTTATCTCAATATGGGAGTAATAAACTGGACGATCAGTTTGTATAATGATTATTGAAAGATATCTCTTAGCGTAAATACTTCTTGAATGCCATTTATTTTTGAAGTGACACTTTACTGCAATCTGCTCAAGTAAATTCAAATATTTTTTACAATAAAATGAAAAATAAGTAAGAAAAAAAATCTTTGAAACGTGTAAATAAATCAATGGCCAATCAATTACCATAAACTAATTTGTTAGCAAAAGTCACAAGGAAATTTTGTAATAATGGTTAATTAGTTAATGTGAATGGAATTTTACAATTTAAATTCCATTTCAATTAATACTAAAGACGGATTTATATAATCAAAACATCGTCATGTATAAATTCTGATAGCTTCATTAATTATTTCAATATATTTATGTGTGACGTATTTATTACGAGCAGATTCTTGTTATATTTTGAAAACACCTGTGCTTTATTTTGATGAATACCTTTGATTGGCAAGTGATATAATCTTTCAAAGCCTTTTTTAGTTTTATTATTTAAATATCTATCATTTTTTAAATATATTTACTACAAACCTATAATATTGTAATTGTAATATATAAGTAATAAATATACTATATTTTTCTTCATAGTTTTGACAACAAATGTGAACTAAATATCTATTTCGTAATACTTTCAGTACAAAACGATAATAGGGTAAAAAATGTGTTCTGTAAGGATTTTTAATTTATTTAAAGTCATCGTCAGGTCGGTAGAATCAATTTTTAGTAAATTCTGTTTTTACACGGTATATACGTTCCACATAATATCGTGTATAAGAAAACAGTACATTATTGACAAAGCGATATTCCATTGTATAAAAATCACTTTTAAGCTGTTAACTGTAAATTCTTGTTGGAAAAGCATTATATTTTTAAAAATAAAACACAATTTGCTTGTACTACTTCCACGTGTGTATAGTGATCAGGCCGGTTTCGCTCATCACGAGCATTATCATCCGTTGATGAAGTTAAGTTGGTTATATGAAGTATGAAAATCAGTCAAGGAAGCCAAAAAATAAAACACATTACTGTTTATTGTATCCGCATTTCATTAAAAAAAGAATATAAGATTACAAAACGCACTTAAATTTTTTCAATTACAATTCAATAAAGCTACGTTTTTTACCGTGCTGTTCTGTAATTTTTTGTATCGTTCTATTTCAAACCATGTAAAAACAGAATTTACTATATTTCCCAATTATTAAGTAAAAAAATACATAACCAAATTAAAAGAATGTTCATAAAAAATATTAATAATTGATTTAAATATATTAACAATAAATTTAAAACCAGCCGCGAACAAAGATAAGTAAATAAATGTGATTTATTTTCGGTCTTTTTTCGTTCGTCAAAAATAAGCCCAGTAATTCTCGATGAACATGAATATATTATCTAGAAAGGTGTTTGGAAAATTCTATCTTATCTATTCAAGAAACACAATGACAAGTGTGTCAGTGTAATTTTTGATTGAAGAAACCAGATTTTATTTTGATGATTCATCAATTTTATGCTCGAGTAGATTTCGATGGAGATCTTCCAAGAAGATTAAAACAATGTGAAATGAGATAGAATGGATAATCACGTATACATATTTCCCGCTTTTGTTTGAAAGAACGCAGAAGATTTACAAACTTTATAAGTTGGCAGATAAGCGTGAAATGTAAGCATTTAACTAAGTGTACTTCAGTGATCTTATACTAGTTTGATTGCAAGTTAAAACACTCTTTGAAAAAAAATACTCGATCAGTTATTTTTATATGTGAGTAATATTTTTACTTCTTCACATTAATTAACTTATAGGAAAGCAGTGAAATTACAAAGAATCTTCGCTTTTATGGTACTAGTAACAACAATATGTGCGTGCTTGCAAAGAAGCTACGTATCTCGCTTACTCTTATAACACTCTCGCGCTATGATTACAAAATAAAAATTATTTTATTCATACATTATCAAGTATGTATATCGTCGCTGTTCTGGAAGAAACCACTAAATCGAAAAAAAATATATTGAGATAGTTATAATAAAATGTTCCTTGTTTCAAACTCTACCGTATGAAAGTATACACTTATTTTTATAAATTATACTTTAACTTAAAAACATTTTTTTTTCATGTCCGCTCACAATGTGGAGCATATGGTCTCCTAATGGAGGTATCTCAACAGATTTTATCTACGAGAACTGTATGTTACTCAGTTGCTCAACAGCTCTTTATCGAAGAGCGTAGGGTTAGAAGGATAGGACTAAGACAAGACTGGTGGTTAATTAATAGCTCTTGCTACGCCCTGTGAGGATGGCATGGGTGGGTGAGGAGGGTGTTTTTAGACAACACAAACACTTAGACTACGAACAGAAATCCATAAATCGATTCAAATATCAATCTATGAAAACTGTCCGCATCGGGAATTGAACACGAGACATCCGTAGCCGTAGCCCACGACGCTACAAACTGCGCCACGGACGCAGCCATAACAGTTATTATTATATTTTTACTTATTATTTATACTTTTACTTAAAAACAATTTTGTACAAACAAATAAAATGAAAAATTTCAAACATTTGGAAAACTTTGAAGTTCAATCACTCAAAACTGGTATTTTTCAGTTAGTGTCGTTGACGATATGTTACATTATCCTAGTAACCGTACCCGTCACAGATAATGGTATTGAAATTGAAATACTGAATGTCTAAAGTAGTTGGTAGGTCGGCACTGTGTGTGCATTGCATAACACTTTATTTTATATACACCGCGGATACTGAGGTCATAAGACAATTTCATACCTACATGTGATATGTGATGCGGTCTGGGCTATTATAAATAAGATATCTTTTAAACTTAGAGTAGTTGATGATGTTTTGTTTTTATGAACTTTGGATGAGGTTTTACTGTAATCCAAAGTCCTAGATCACATTTCTTTTTAATTAACGAAGTCTTTTTGAGCGATCATTTGACTATGATAACTTTAGCACACTAACTCACGGCTTAACTATATAGCTACGAAATAGTTATAATTGCGTGGAAAGCTTCAGCATTTATTTTGGAGAAATATTGTAACTTGTAAGACTCAAATTATTAACTGAGCCGTTGCCAATACTCTAGCAATTATACAAAAATTTATGTTAATCAATCTAAACAATATATCTAACAGAAACTCTAGCAGATATAATGATATAACATTTAATTAAAATTTGTTAAAAAAATATTTTTATAGTATGGCTGTATTTTATGTTGAGCAGTCTATGGGATTATCAGTATAATATTAGTTGGTTTACACGAAAATTATTTGAAAATATTAGTCGCTTTCTAAAGGTTGAATAATACAACATAATCTATACTGCAAACAATTTCGAAACAATTATTGTATTTAAACAATCAAAATTATCATTGTTGATGGTTCTGTGTAGTCATTTAGTCGCGAATAATTTGAAGTAGTTCCATGATTATAGTAGTATAACGACGAAGCGCATTAGGAGTACGTCCAATACAAAAGATTTCTACCTGTATTTTGTATTCTAAAGAAAATTTTACGAATAGTATCATCTACCTGTGCGTGAACCATTTTTGGCAATTCCGCTCATTTTTTACATCAAATCCAGGTAAAAGGAATGAAAGCATTGTTTGCCTACAATTGACCTCCGTAGAATATTACAAACGAACATAAATACCAAATAAAAGTAAAGATATTTATATATCGACCGTGGAAAAACAAAAGCACGTAACCTGTAAACAAAATATATTGTGTATAGCCCACACAAAATGCGTATTAAATTGCATACATTGTGAGTATCGAAAATAAAATATTTTGAAAAGACGGAGTGACACGTACTTTTTATACATTATATATGTATATAAAAATACACACGTTTTGTGTGAGTTATACAAAATATTTTTTGTATAGGTTACGTCTTATTGCCTTTCCACAGTTGATATGAAAAGTAAAAATGTAACAAAGCATTCAAATTCAAAAACTCATACAAACAAAACTTCTTCCATATTTGCGATATTTTGAACCTGTTATTAAAATTTCCATGGCCATATAAATTCAATAAATAAGCTAAAAATTCAAGATAAATACAATTAAAAAAGGAACTTCATAAGAGTAACTACTGGGTAATATGTGATAACAGGCATCGTCACAGCTTTTGTGTACTGGTTTTATCCTACATTTCAATACGAAATTTAAAGAACGTTTTTCAATACACATTTTCTACGCTTACAATAAACCTTGTAAAGTATGTTTTGATTGCCTAAATCTTCAAAACACTATTTCTAACATTTTCATGAAAATAATATCTATAATGAATTCAAAATATGCATTAAATATTATAGTTCAATGGCTACATAATGATTTATATCCTTAAGAAAGCATCGGAACAAATTATCTGTTTCTCTTTGATAGTCTAGATCAGTGCTTCCCAAACTTGGGTTCGTAGGTTTTTCGTGGGGTGCCGCGAAAATTTTCAGTAGAAAGTACAAATATTTATTTATAAACATTGTTTTCTATGTGGCCAGAGAAAAAACCAGAGTACTCTACTTTAGCAGAGAAGTGCTTTTCAGTATTTCAGTATTTTGAATAAGGCAACAGCAAGAATATATGTCTATTGCAAAAGATGTCTTGGTAATCCTAATTCTTTTTGTGAAACAGGATTTTCATCATTACTTTTAATAAAAATTAGTACAGATCATGCCTTTCCACAGAGACTTTGGAAGAAACCTTGCAAATTAGCATTTCTGACATTGAAACAGATATTAATTTGTTGTGTAGAAACATGCAACTGCATCCATCTCACGAAATTGGTTTGTAAGCTTCATGCTATGAATAGTTTTTTTTTTTTTAATTGTTTATAAGTAAGGGGTCCGTGGCATGAAAAAGTTTAGGAAGCACTGGTCTAGGTGTTAAATTTATGTGGTTTTTTCTGAAACCTAAATTCTTTTCTCATAAAATGTAAAACTTTAAACAATCAAAATGCAAAAGCCTGCGTATTTGTGACAAGTATGTTTAGAATATAATTACACTCAAATTTTTCGAAACAAATCAAATGCAGCTGCTTCAGCTCATATGCATCTTTTTCACTGTGTAACAATTATTATTTGTATTGATAAACATCGTTATGACATTAATAAAAACATATTTGGCGAACTGTTAGCGAAACTCTTTATAATGTATGTGAGTACTTTTAAGGGATGATTATACTGTCTAATTCTGTAGTCCAAGAGGTACGCCGTAATTTCACGGGTAAAAACAGGACCTTTTCTATGATACCAATAAAAAAAGAACATTCCCTCACAAAAACTTTTGAGTGATTGCAGGCTATAGTAGTATTAAGAAGAATAAAACACATCCAAATAACCATACAGGTATATTTTTTTACGCTTAAACGAAATCCTAAAAGGAAGAAAACGAACTTTCTAAAAGAACAATAAATAAGACAAAATTTAATTAGTTATCTTGCTAATGTGAATATATTCTTTATCAGTTAAAACTACAAAATATACATCATCGAGCATATATTGTATTTTGTTAAGACAACGTTTTTCTTTTATACAAAGTATATCTCAAATAAAATGATTCGCTTATTACCTTGAATGTGTTGCCAAGAATAATTGCATCTACTTTTCTCTATTCTTGTTAACTATGTAATACTAGGTAAAGTTAACATGGAAAATCTGGCACAACGCAGGACTGTAAATTATCAGCAATATCAACAAGCCCACAAGAATACCACAGTGTTATAAATATCATAATATGTATTATTTGTAGCTAGTAACAGATCTAACTGTTATTTTCTTAAAAGCGTAATAGAAAATGTCCGACAATAAGCATTGCAAAATTAGGTAATAAGTATTATGATAATCATATTTTAAACGTGATTTAAAGTTCATTTGAAAATAATAAGATGTCATTATGTTACGAGGGATTACTTATCTTTAATTGATTTTGATTTAATGTAATATCATAGAATGTCTTGTAGAATCCTCAGACAATCGGATAATCCGCACCTAACCAAAAATATTTGATATCTTTTAGACTTCAAAATTTTATATACATAATACGAACGCGATTAAGTTTATCAGTGAGCATAATTATTATATGTATTATATTATTAGGACATATTTTGTTTATCACTAAGCAAAATTTAAACATTTGTCGAGCTTTGAACTTTAACAATGGTATCTGCCTTATCAATTGAATTAACCAATCAGAGAAGACTGGAAAAGTAATTTGAATTATTGACGAGAAACACTTTGTTTAGATTTTAGAGCGTTATCCTTAAAAATGCAAAATTGATCGACATGTTTTCAATTTTCAATGATTTTTTTAAAATTTGAAATAGTATAATTTAAATTCAGAAAAACGTTGCTGTATTAACAAGACTTAATGTTAGTGATATTTTATATAAAGAATTAAATAAATAAATCGCATACAGCTTTGAAGAGAAGTAATAAAGATTATTGAAGTAAAATTTATAAAAATAATTCTTGACGTCTCGATGGAGAGAAGGATTAATGAAGGGGGTGCTTTAGTAAATAGAGCGCAACCACAAACAAAAGCGAATTCATTTTTTCCGAAAGGGAAGGGGGTTTTGAATATTTTGAAAGTTTTTTGAAAAACCGTTGTACATTTGGATAGAAAATATAAATTCCCGTAAATTAATTGAGAATGTATTCGAACATTAATAATTATTTTTTTATAATTTCGGCATAAAATTCTACATATAATATTCATGCCGACTTATATAATATGAAATAGTCAATTATATAAATTTTACGATTTTGTTTAATTCCAAATATCATATTAATAAATCAAATTTACATCAGAACAAAACCATTTCTTAGTAAGGAAAAGTGAGTAAGTAGCTATAAATCCAAAGTCATTTAGTACTATCCTAATTGTATGCGTTTTATAGACCTACCTGTAAAGTAATTAATGTTTTATATTTTACCTGCCTTAATATATACATGAAGTAAGGGGTAATTAAAATGCCGAAAGTCTCAAAGAATAGCTCGTCATAAATTTTGTTAACAGCTTTAAATATTCTATGAATAAGGTTTCATTATGGGAGATTAAAAAGAATGAAAAAAGCCCTTCGTGTTTGATTTATTTTTATTCCCTTTTGGAATGGTGGAGGTGCTTTTCGGCCGACCGATGATTGTCCTGTCATATCTCATCAGTAAAATTGTTCATAATAACCTGATAGAAGACATTCGTCTTGTTTTTAAATTATGTGTAATATACCGTTCTGAGGATGGTCATTTTTTAGAAGCGTTATATCGATGAATGTAGCCATAACTTGATACTGAGGGCATAGTCTGATTATTGATAAATTCATTAGTGAACAAATTAACAAGAACCCTTTCTAAAAATCTCAAAATAGGTATCTGATTTTTAAACCAACACTAATCCTTCATCTATTATTAATAATGGTAAACGGAAAACATCAAATACCAACACTTTTGATAAAAAAAACTCTCATACATATCGG
Organism: Himalopsyche phryganea; assembly: GCA_022494535.1. NCBI lineage: Eukaryota > Metazoa > Arthropoda > Insecta > Trichoptera > Rhyacophilidae > Himalopsyche > Himalopsyche phryganea. The sequence goes on along the minus strand of JAGVSL010000001.1, from coordinate 12,590,800 downwards.
CTGAAAATCAATATGTGAAGTGGATTCACTACAACACGATCACAACGTATTATAAATGCTAAAAAACCCAAAATTAGGTACTAAAAAATTGACCACCATTTAAATTTGCATACATTTCAGGTGGCTTAATAAATGTATATTAAACAATATATATAGTAAATGATTGAATTGGCATTTACTTGGTAGATCTCCATTATAATAGGATAAAATATCAAAGTATTTAGTTCTACAAAAATGGCTTTAAACCGAAATAGCATCATATCAATCAACTAATAAAATTTTGTAGAACTAAATACTTTAATATTTTATCCTTTATATCGTCGTCGTTCTGGAAGACGACAGTAACCGAAAAATACTAGTTTTGAATAATTGGAAGTTTGTTAAAAGTTTGAAATGCTATACCTTTTTCATTTTGTTTGTTTAAGTTAAAGTATAATATATAAAAATAAATGTGTAATAAGGAATATTTTGGTATAATTAACTCAATATGTATTTTTTTCGATTTAGTGTTTTCTTCCAGAACTGTGACGATATAATAGTATATAAACGTAAAATAATAAATTATGTTAATAATATAATATGTAAGTATGAAGAAAATATCTCTCATATGAAAACAAGATTACTCGTAGTAAAAATTATATCATTTTTTTTTTATTTAACTCTGACCTGGTTCGATAAAAATATATTTACATATCCATCTGCTTTTGTGATTTTTAGTATGTAATATGTTTAATTTTTAATCTTAAATGCAATTTACTAGATAACGAATATGCATTAAACTATTCATAAAGTTCAATAAACTAATAAATTTAGATTGATTCAACACATTAAGACGTCATTTAATATAAGATCCAGCATTTGCATTTATCGACAACGTGTATTGTTTCAGATAAAAGTGAAATGTCAATAAAGTAATATGTCATAATAATTATTATTGTTTTCATTTGTTATCGCACTTCTCTTGTTTTAAAACAATGCGAGCAAAGCTCAAAATAAGAATGATAAGTATTCCAATACAAAGATAATTCAATATTTATTATTCTGCGCCACATACCTTGTTTTCTTGTCTTTCGAGCGCAGTAGACAATTTCTCCTCTCTGCCTGAACTTTTAATGACGTAAATCCTCCGCACGCAAAGTTTTCACTTGCACAGTAGAAACTAATGACCATACAATACAATCATATTAATTCTGCCAAATAACATTTAACACCGATTTATATGAGCGTATATTAAATGTGTTATTATAAAGCGGTTGTTGATTAGAGAGAGTTCTTTTCAACACGATTATATTTTTCTTCAGTTATCAAATAAAATGAAACACTAGACGTTGAATATTCATTAGAAAAATTAATTTTATTACATCGATTTATTTCATTGCACTTTCGATAAAATTAATAAATTCTTGAACGGGTTTTGCTTTTATAGAATGTAATTCGATGTTTATAAAATAACGTCTGTCACATACATTAAATTCCACAATTTACAACATAGTTTTTTATATTATAAAACATTATTTCGATTAATTATTTTGTAAATTAACATTATTACACGACTACAAAACATCGTTGCGAATAGCCATAAATTGGCAACTTAAAAAAACAACGGAAGAGAGTTTGAATCAAAGACAACACAAAAAGAAAACAAGTTCGTTCGTTCGAAATTTAAAAAGTACGCGGTAAAAGTTTGGCGGAGAGAAAGGCGGTGTTAAGCGTGTGCGCGTAGTGTACAGCGCAAACGACGGTCACTATGCAACTGGTGAAGAGAAAAGACGATTCCCGAGACCTCCCCCACTCGCAGCGGCAAACACTGCGCCCTGCCGGCGGTACTCTTTAACTTTGTAGGTTCTTGATAAACTATTACACGATTAGCTGAAAACAGGCTGCCAGGACGACGAGACTATCTTTATCTTTGAAACAGAAATGCTAATTAATGTTTGAAAAGTGATGCAAAACTCTGGAAACTATTTATAAAAAAAGTACGAAGAACATTACAAAGAATGAAATTTTCTCTAAAATGATAGTGAAACTGAATCTGTGCAATGGTCAATACTAAGATATCAATAAAACTTTTTTTTAAAGAAATACTTATCACAAAAGACTTGACAATTTTAATGAATATGCACTATTTTTCTGCTTTACTACTTTTCACATATTTTTATGAAACTAAAAAATGTTAGAAAATGAACTTTAATAAAATCAGTTTTTAAAAAGTTTCTTAACAAAGGAATTTAATTAACATTGTAATTATTTAAGGCATATATACTGTTACTTGAAAGCACACGCATTTTAATCGTAAAACATTAGAACAATACATATTTAAAAACAGCCAAGGGGTCATCAGTACATGATTTTGGTTATTTATTTATACTCTCTCTCTATCCGTTGTGACGTTTTGTCGAAAAACATTTTACAGCCTTTTACACATCACAATTTTTTATGTGACTCGTATAATTTCTAAATAACATGGACTTAACGGTGTCTAATGTCTACTAAATATTGTATTATAAAAACAAAGAAATTTTAATTGTGCTAATTGAAACATCAATTTTCTATACAATCTCCCATTTAATCATACATCATTTTTTGATACCTTGTCCTTAATTTAGCTGACAACTTAAAAATAAGTCGATAGCTTTCTAGAAAGATCTATTATTTTAATTAAGAGCAATACATTATAATTATTTGAAACAATTTCGAATTCACACTATGGAAAACTGCAGAATGTAATGGCATCCAAATTAAGCTATATGGGAATTGTTTTCAAAAAATGTAAATAACAAATTGCATAAACATGTACGACGAAATCAATATAAAATATTATTTACGCATTCCATTGCTCGATAAAAACGATTGTTAAGAATCTCATATACTCTCTGGTATTATAGACATTATGTAACAATTTCTACAACAATATTAATGTAATAATACAAGCAAGCTTTATGGTCTATTAATATTTTCGTTTAAAAATATTATTGGTTAAAAGGTTTGCTATTTCTACAGCTTATCTCAAATGCTACGGTCTATACGAGTTCTCATTAGTCCTATGGCAAGACCATGCTTTAAGCAATTAGCCGTTCCCGTACTTTGACGAGTAGATTTGAATCAAAGGAATACACAAAATTCCAGGAAATATAACCCTATCTTTAAATCGGTCATTGAAAATTCCAGATCGATATTGCAAACTATATTTATATTTTGTTTAATATAAATACTGTCATAAATAAATACTATATTTTTTTCTGTGCTTTTCTTAAAAGTTCAAACATAATTTAACCATCGTCTTCGTTGTGGCTGAGTGATTTCGTCCTAACCAACTGTGCAGTCAATGGACACTCTCATTTTATGGATTTTGATCCAAAGGATTGTATGTAATTTATGTTTTTTCAACACACTGTGTTCGATCTCGAAAGCCTGTTATACAAATAACGATTAGCTAACTCCTAGCCCTATTTCCATCATTCTATATTTACCCCCTCTGAACATATTATTTCACGAAACCAAGAATTAACGATTAATTATTTTTAATTTATAAATATAAATATAATGTACTTACTGATTATTTTTATGAAAACGTACTAATTCATCATAAAGTGTCATAAAATGTACAGTATTGTATAAATCAGCACTGTATTAAATTTATTGAAATTAAACATATTTAATTTCTTATATATGTATAAATATACTTGGCATTACATAATAATTTAGAATGAGTTAAATATTTAGAAATTTTTAAAAAAGATTTTTTAATTTTTTTTTAAGTCGCATGATATCACCTGAAGAAAAAAAGACATCACGAATACCTATGACTAATATCTCAAATATTGAATTTGTCGGGATTTGAACCGAAGACTGTTTGATCTCTAGGGTAGAACTCTTACTAGTAGATTACAGATTATTTTGTTTGACATCGCGTGTCAATATCAAGTCTCTCAGAAACTTTAATCAAAGTATTACCATCAATTTCGGTAAGTTTGCCCATCGGTCTAAGATTGCCCCACTACATGGAAAAGTGTACTGTTATAATACCATGATCATGCTAATGCCATATGAATATTTTTTAGTTAAGCAAAGGTATTGAGTAGCCCCCCCCTGGTGGTTAAAATATGAATTAATTTTCAGCATAATTTGTTTTATTGATGAATTTGTAAGCTGTCAGCTTGGATCGATAAAACACAATTTAAAAACTTTTCTTGAAATAAATTGGATTAGCCATATTTTCAATCTGTATTACTAATCTGTAAACCAAATGCTGAACATTTTTTCCCAGATCAATTATGTACAGAATATATGAAAGCATAAAAAAAAGTTGCTAAGATTTTAAAATCACTGAATTTACAGTAATTACAGTGATTATTTGTATCGTGGGCCAAAGTTACTCGAATTGGATGAAAATGTTACCCACCTTATTTTATCTATATTTACATATCAATTATAACAATAAATCTGTTTATGTTAATTAAATTTCAACTTAACACATTCTCAGCGGGGGAAATATGACCAAAATACGTGTAGCGGCGGGACTGATTCGCAGGAAATTGACAATAGGTCATGAAAAGAATAGCATGAAACTGACCAACCGACAATTACGCAAAAACAAGTTTGGATGTGCTCCTAAAGGTTTTTCGTAAAAAAATGATCAAATTCTTTCAATAATATTATGAATCAAACAAGAATTATTAGTTATGAGCGATTAATGTCGCCTATATCGAATGATGCGAAGAACGCGTTCCCCGCTGCAATACAAAAAACTTTGCGACGCGGAAAACGCGTCCCCCGGAGCTAACGTGTTAAGACATTAGAAGAATAATACCACACGTAAATGCAATGGAGAACCATAAAAATACAAAAACCCTCGTTACTGGCTCAAAGTTACCCAGATTGACTGTAACATTAATTAAAATCAATATATAGACCCAGTCAAAGAAAACGTTTTTTTTTTGTTAAATTTTTAATTGGTTGTAGTTAACAGTTAGTAAATTAAATGAATACGTTTTTTTTAGTCAATGATTGATTTAAGTACTTTGCTTAGTATACTAATTATGAATGTTATTATTTTTTTTTTGATTACCTCCTTATTTTGGAAATCGATCATTTGCATTTATTACCACCGACAAGCAGCGAAAATATTTATGGCTATCCGCCTTTCACTAAAACACGTACATTTTGGTCTTGCACTAGTGAACTGTGATTTAATATTATTTTAAAACACTAATTCCGATCCCATGGCTAACTCCTTTGATTTCCATAATAATTACTCCACAAAATTAATGTGTATTTCATATCCGATCGTTTGAATTGTGAAGGTCGAATAACTCTATATTTACGCATGTACAAATAATAACGTATAACAATAAATAATTTAAAGAAACGAACATTACGATTGAAGTATTGATTAATTTTAATGTTTCTCAAAATATGTGATACCGCTGTCACTTTGGAGGCACTATTCAGAGCGGCGAAATCATCCGGGAGTGTAATGAATAAAACTATGGGGTCGATAGAAGCATGAGGTAAGAAAGTTTTAATACACACTTGGGCCTCTTATAACACGTTTGATGAATTGTGACATATTTTTGCACAACACGCTTTTAGCATTTTTTTTTTGAAAAAGATCCTATAATGGAAAGAATTTTGAAGCTCAACAGTTAATCACAACAAATTTTGGCCCCTTATCACGAAATACGTAAAGATTTATACGTTAAAAGCAAAAAATCGCTTTTTACAGAATTTTTAAAGCCTAAATCCAAAAATACTCTAGAGTTCTTCGATAATGAAAACTCACAACCAGTCTCGAAAAAGAGTCGAACATATCCATTGGAACGCATATCCTAATTTTGTATGAAATTCATACCTTGTATTACACGACGTTTTTGTGGAACCATATGACCGTGTTATACGAGGTCCAAGTGTATTTGAAAAATGATTTTTGTATTTCAAGCTTGACTGTATTTTACTTACAGAAGCATCTTTCTTTAATCTATTGTAGAGCGTAAGTAGAAATAATAATACATAAAAGAGCTCAAATTTATTTTGCTTAAAATTGTTCAAAAATAAATTTCGAGGAGGACGGCAATAAATACGTATTTCTGAAAAGAGAGCAGTAGGCCAAATAAGTTTGAAAACCTTTGAATATTAAATGCAATAATTGAAAAAAATATTTAATAGAAAAATCGTTTAATTTGGTTATTCTATTATGTCAAAGCCTTTTTTAGCGTGTTCATATTGTCAACCATATGCCAGATATAAGTAAACAACTGATATAGAAACTTAAATAATTTAAAATATCCACTGAGGGTGCTTGATTACATTTCAATATCAAATTTGGATTGTTGAAATTTTGTACATTTTCATGTATTTCATCACTAACGACCCGGGTTTCGCCCTTCGGCGTCTTCAGGCATTCGAGTACACGACCGAACTCTAACTGACATAGAAATTGATGTAGAAACATACTTGATCATTATTATAGAAGTTTTTAAAAACTTGTATCCTACTATGCCTATTTCCAAGTGAGTAATTAAAATAACGTGAATTACAATAAAGGTATTCTTAACAACAACACCCCACACTCTTTTTGCACGGAGGATACGTTCCAGAGGCTACCGTGCAAAGATAAGGTGCGAGAATAAAAATGAGAGATAGATTCCATTACTTAAAATACCACCAAAATAGAAAATTCTCCCAACTCAAAAATAGTTTTTAATTTATTTTCATAAGATACATACATAATAAGTAATAAACTTACATGATTTACGATTTAAATTACACATAAGACATGAAAATATAAAAACTAAACGGAAAAAATCGAAACGTAAAAGATCAATGTAAATATGTGAAAAAAATAACAAGTCATGCATGAGTCATGAATACTTAAATTTTAAAATTAGCCAAATAATGGCAAAAATGACGATTTCAATATTCAAAAAGGAAAGTGTTTTAAATTTATCCATATACTGTATTTAATAATACTTTTCGTTTTACTTAACCATGTAAAAGCAAAAAATCAGTGTTAAAAAAATAGTTGGTACGTTTTATCAGACCATGCAAAAAACCGTGTAAAAAAACGTTCAAAAAGGGAATCGGGTATAGTTCATTTTATTTTACATAGTTTAAATTGAAAAAAAAATATGGCATAAAATACATAAGCTAAATGTTTTTTTTTCATCGTTTTAATAGCCATAAATAGTTATTTTTAAAATAAATTATGTGGCAAAAATAAACTAGGTTAACAGTTGGCAATTCATTGCTTGTTTCTTAATTCATTTCTGATATAGAGTCAGAGTGTCACGGTCAACCAAAGATTTGAACGCTTTATGTGTACACATAAAAATGACATTACATAATTTGATACAAATATTTTCGTCTCGTTCAACAGACAAGTATATTAAATAAATATTTTATCAATGGATACACGAAGAGCAATTCATTCATGAAACGTGAGGTTTACCAGCTATAACTCTTCAAGGAGAGAAAATTGGCCTCAAGATATTTTATTTTGAAGTCTTCCTGAAATGTTGAATTGCATGGCAGTATAACATGACAGATCGATTGAAAAATCAATTTATGGAAACCGTACGTATCGGGATTTGAACCCGACACATCCGTAGTTGACACTGCACCACGGACCCGAAGTCCGATTTTAACAATTATTTTTTTTACATAATTATGTCAAAAAATCTATTAGTCATTAATTATTATTAACTAAATTTTACATTTATTATTAATACTGAAATTCAAAATTATTTTTTTACAATACATTAATAGATATATGTTGTACATAAAAACGACTTAAATTTTTTTAGAACAAGATATTTACCAGGTTTTATTAACATAATAATTGGCAAAAAAACCTTTAATGGAAATTTATTTTTCCTCCGTTTGCTCTTACCAAAATCGTCAGCAACATTATCAAAATATATTTTATCTCCGTATTGGATGTATTGCAAAAAAATTTAATCGCAAATTGCTCACTCCTTTTACACATCTGTTTCATTATGTTAAACAGCAACATAATTTTGGATTCTTTCTGATCTTCACCATCGTGATCTTAATTTAACTAAAACTAATAATTTTCACTCAAAATATTTGATGGAGTAAGAAAACCATCGCCCTCAACCCCCCCCCCCCCCCCTGCAGAGCCAGTGCTCCCAAGTACCAATGATATAATATATACACATTGTAGATATATTATATAATGCTTCATTTAAGGAGCAGATTTGAAGGAAAAATTTAAAATTTTTACAATATGAATCGTCCATTTACAAAATTAATGTCTATTGGGACGTATATGTTTGAAATAATTAAGGAAATAGTAGGAAAATATTTTCAAAAAAACTTGCATATTTAACTAACTACATTGAAATATACAATGCACAGGGTAGTTAGCCTTCAACGTTATATTAACTTTTAAATATCAAACAATGAAAAAAGAAACTATAAATATTTTGATCTAAAACACTGATAAATGCCGTTAATTAAGCGTGTTGATTAAGGAAACGGAAATTGACCATTATTTATTTATAACGAAGAAGAATAATTTTATATTATACAAATAGTTATTATTTATCACCTTGAAATCAAACAATCGACACAAATAATATCTATTTATCGAGTCGGAGTCGCTTTTTTTTACAACTCCAACTCCGCAGCACTGTTATTTACAAAAAAAACGAATTTAAGCATATATTTCAGAACACAAAATGAATAGGATCATCTTCTTCAGTTTTATAAGTATATAAAAAATATAAAAAATCTTTATTCGATATAAAATCATAATTGTGACTTAATACCAGCATGCTATAATTATTTTTATAAGCAGTCTAGTCCAGACTTGTTGCAATACGTAATCTGTATAATAATATTGTTAGCCAATATCGCGGAAGTTAGTGGTGAGCGAAGTTACGTAGTATCTGGTCAGACCAAGACAAGAATAGTTGCCATCTATTCATATTCGTTTCATCTGCAGTGATATAAAATAAAATACCCAAAAACAATTGACAGTAAAAAGTACTCGTTGTTCGATGAAAAACATAATACAAAATGAGCAAAGTAGACTGAATGATCTATGTAGGATTCTATCGAATATTGGTGTGCAAATTTTTTCTCCTGAACCAGTCTTATTAGATCATCTGTACCTTGGACATTGAGTGATTTACGGATGTTTTAATGTCAAAAGAATCTATTTAAATCCTGTGTTTTTTCTTGCATTATACAAATCTGACAATTTGATCGAAGTACGCAGCTATTCTGGGTTAGATATTAATATTCCTTAGGTTACTCAACCACTACTACAAGTCATGCTCTCAAACTCTTTTTATATGGTGTACAGATTGTCCTCAACTTACGACGGAGATACGTTTCTGAACTTTGATCGTGAATCGAACTCCTTACAAAATATTCAAAATAATATTGTTCTGTTCAGGTCAGTTTAAGCGGCGTCAATTTCATTTGCGGAGATAAAGAAACTGCATCCAAAAATGCTACGGATACATTTTAACACATCAGAGCGCGCTTTTCAGATCCTATACAGGAGCTGTCAAACGACAATCACAATATTTTCGCAAATTCGTGCGCCGATCCTCTGTTTTTAGTAAATAAAACGGAGAATAAAGCTTTGTGAACACAATTGTAATATTTACCTTGTAAAACAAGTGGTTGAAATAAGGTTTGGCTACAAGAATTGCGTTTAAAATTAAGATTTGCTTTTTAATGCAAGTGCATAAAATAATGTTATGTCTGCAAGAATTTCGTTAAAATTCCTTTATGAATACAATGTTGTTTTACTTCAGGAATAAATCAATTCAAAAAACAGTCTTCGAAAATAAATTGCGTAATCCACTTTTTTTGTTGAGGTGAATTTTCGGTCGTAAGTGTGAACCGTCGAGGACTACCTCTATTACGCAATATGAACACTTTATTCTTGTTTCAAACCTTGCCTGAAATGTCTGAGGACAAATTCTTCAAGGCTTGGTTGTATTCACTGTAGTGTGTAGAAATTTATAAAAAAATATTAAAGATTTTTTATTAATTGAAATATATTCACTCCATAAGATGCCGTGAACTCTTGGAATATCTCTATAAGGTTGCAATATTTATGAGTAATTTAATAAGACCGCTAACAAGAAACTTCAATTCAGATGTATATACAAATGTTTATGTATTATTGTGTAAATGAAAGGAAATACTGGGTTCAGTCAAAATGTCACATGTCTCTCCCCCCCTCCGCCTTTGCCGTATACCAAAATTAATTCAAATCAAAAAATGTAATAGCAAGTCTTTAGCAGTTTTATGACTACATAGAAACGGTAAAAACTGTCTGATAAGAACAGCAATATATTTAAAAAACAGTAATGACTTTAGCTAATCAACAATTGCGATATATCATTATCTACATAATATATGTATTCCTACACCTAAACGTCTAAGCGATATAAATTCCAATGTTGGTAAATACATTATTTTGGAACCGTAAAAACTAACTGACTCAAACACATTCCGGGAAAATTTATTGATAAAAACGTGGGTTAGAAAATTTATTTTAATAATGTTGTAATTACGGTTCCACTCGTCATTACCTGATACCCACTGTTTATCTTGAAGGTTTTCTGAAAGCATCTTGAATTGGTTTAAAGAATTTGATACTATGAAACTAATTGTAAATTATTTTTTTTGAATGCTGGTCTTCAGTTGAATTCTCGCAATCAGCGAAGCCGGTTCTGAAAGTAGAAAAAAGGTGTTTTTTTATAAGTATAATGCACAAATTCAAAACACCAAAAGGGAAATTTATTGATTAATTGAATTGGCATTTACTTAGTAGACCTCCATTGTAATAGGATAAAATATCAAAGTATTTAGTTATACAACATTTTATTAGGTTGTTGATATCTTTTTCGGCTTAACGCCGTCGTCAGAACTAGTTCTATATTAATTACTATCAACATCTTAAAAAAATGGTAGATCTAAATACTTTGATATTTTATTGTATGTAATTATTTTTTTTATTTAACCTGTCACCAGGTATAAATTGAGCATGCTTTAAAATATTATCTAAGAAAATCAAATATATAATTATTATATCAAAACATAAAATTTGATACATACCCTACAATGAATGATTATAGAATTGTATATTCCCTTATATAAGTGATTTCTTTGTAGAAACATCAATACTAAAAATGTATTTTAATTCTTTAGGGCGTTAGACCAAAGCTGAGCGAAAAAGGATTTTTTAGCCAAATGGTATGCTAAAGAACATTGTTTTGTCAACTCTTATTGATATTTGTTTGAAATTTACTTTTTGTCAAAAATTGAAATTGTATTTAATATCAAAGTCTCACACAAAGAATAAGGAATGGCATTGTTTTTAAAAACATTTCTCAACTGTGATTTTAAGCTTTCAATCGAATCATTCTATGTATGCAACATTCAAGTTTTAAAAGTATCACAGTTTGACTATACAATTTATCTGTTTGTAGGGTCGTTTCGCCAGTGCTCAGCCAGTTAAGCGACAGGTGTACTTTCAAAAGGGATTTTGAGTCAAAGAATGATAAATACATATTTTTTCGCTGTTATTCCATTAAAAAACGATTCAGCAATATAACCAACTAAATATAAAATAATTAATATTGTACCAAGCATAAAATAATATAAGTTTACAAAAAAAATGCCAATTGTCCCAGTGGTCGGTCACCAAACTCCAATGGTTGACCTTTCGTTGCCCAGTGTTCGGCCATCACTATGACACTTCATGAACATCGCGAAATAATTTACTGATAGTAGACAAAACAATAATAAACCTAATGATGCAAAGTATGACAATATAAAGTATATTTTGTTAGCGATCTCCATACAAAATGAATTTGTCGAAACTTGCGAAGTAAAAATGTGCTTTTTTGAATTGCGTATTGCATCCTATAGGTCAGTATAGTGCAGATAATGCATTGGCAAGACTATCTACACGAATTAAAAAATCTGTTTAATTTTCAAGCTCAAAAGACCGACCACTGGCGACTGCTGACTTTAGGAACACTCGCCCTACGTCATGCGTAATTTATTTTGTGGTGACCATGATTCATAATTATATATCTTTTTATGATAATAATAAAGATGAATGTGGTAAATATGTGAAATAAAAAAGTTTTGCAAATTTTATCAATATTTTTTATTTAAATGCTTAATCGATGTTTCGAAGCAGCATACAGATTGCAAACATAAAGCTTTTTTTTAGTATGACAGTGCAGATATTACAAAACAATCACGCCAGGTCAAAAAGAATAATAATAACACAGACAGTAAGTAAATAAGTGGCAAGTGGCAAGTGGCAAGACCACCTACATGAATTTAAAAAATCTATTTTCTTAAATATATCCGCTATTATTTAAGTTTTAAGCTCAAAAGACCAACTACTGGCGACGGCCGACTTTAGGAACAAGCACCCTATAAAAAGGGGCATTGAAAAGTAAACGGAATAAAACTATGTCGTACAGTATTGTTAGTTTTGTGAGAGTTAGGTATTTTAATATTCGAAATGTAGTGGATTCTGGGCATACAATAATTGTACCCTACCTTGACTTAAATTCTTAATCCAGTTTTCAACCATTCATTTTTTGTGAAATCTATATGCCTGATCTAGTTAAATTACTTTTCGCCCTTGCGATAAAGCGGTTTTGCATAATATCACATTTTGTTTATCTTGGTTAGTAGTAAATTATTTAAAGCAGAACTGAACTGGTGGAGACTCATAAAATATCACAGATATTCATACCACGTGATATAAATTGTTTTTTTATCAAAAGAAATCAGCATCCAATTATTGAAAAAGAGTATTTTCAGCAGTATCTTAGTAAAAAAATGTGTGTTATCGATATTTTGATCAGTCTCGTATTATTATATACTTGTCTTATTTTTAGTTGAATTTTAATTAGAAATAAAATATAAAATCTTAGTATAAAGAAAACAACCTTGGTAAAAAATTGTTTGGCAAGATTATTTATGATAAAAATAATCGCGAACTAACTACGCTATTTTATTTCATTCTATCAGACTGACGATGAAAAATTCCAAACGACAGATTTTTTACAAGCGTAAAAAGTGTATTATGAAATTGGTAACTCTGTTATAAAGTTTACTTCGTTCGTTTTATGTATCGGTCGTTTTAAATACAATCAAGCGGAAAATAATGGAAAACTACATCCTACTTTTTGTAAAAAATTTTGGACTGTACGTGTCAATTGGGAACAGTTTTATTTTAAAAAAAATCATTATTATTCGATAGTTCTTCTTGTATTTATCATCAATTGAGGAAAAATGACTCGGAACCGTTCACTTAAATTAGTTTTTGATGATTCGGTAAATATAAATAAAAATAATTTAGTCTGGATATTAGAAAACCGTTTTCTGTATTAATCATTAACTTGGCAAAAACTTTTGATGAATATTTTGGTTTTACCAAATATTTTGGTCTTACTCACTGAAGCTTATTTTCGCAACATGCAAATCTAAAAGGGGTTAGGTTTTATCGAGCGTTCAAATCATGAATCAGCGCACTAGTTTGTGACAATTTAGTCTTTGAAATCCATAATTTACTGATGACGATCTTCCGTGTTAACTTTTGCAATTTATTTTGTATTATTTAAGTATAGCAGATCAAATACGGACAACTCCAAAAAATATTTAATTACAGTATTTTGGCAAAACAAAATACTTATGGGTAGAAAACGACACGTCTAAGATTCCATATCACTCAGCAACCAAAGTCCGATGACACAGCAAGATCCTTTAGTTCCACCGAGGGCGTTGTAATATTATTATAAATCGAAGTTGATTCAATTGCACACAATCGAAGAGCACACGCAGCATGTAGAATGACATTATATCATCATACTCCAATATTTTATCGCAATTTATTATTGTAGAAACCGTTGGCTGCAAAACAAGCGACATTCTAGCGTACATTCGACGGACTTAATAAGCATGTAAGCGAGTGGTCGATGCTGTAGGCTTTTCGTCTACTCTGGCTTGAATCCATGAATGGAAGTTTTCATAAATTTACCGCATATCCGATCTAGAAAACTTGGATATAGTGTGCTAGTTAACTACTTATCTTTCCCAAACCCCGTATATACTCTTCGTTACTACTTCCAAAGGGAGAGGTTGAGCGACTGACTTACATCCAATTCTCTCAACCAGTTATTTGGGATAACTAATATATATTTCACATTATTATTCATTTTTTACTGTTGAAATTGATCTATTTTTAGCCATACTGAGCGTTTTAACAGATCAATTGACTGAAAATAATTTCGTGCGAAAATGGCCCGCGCTGTACTAGTTAACGGTTTATTTCTCAATTTTCCCTGTTTTTCCCAACATTCTAGGTTATAATTCCCGGGTTTTTTTGCAACCCTATTCACACGTGAAAAATATGAGTAATACGGCTAAGAGGAAGAAGTTTGGCACTGTTAATAGACATGACTTTAATAAACATGAACATGTACTATGGTAAAGTGAACTAACAGCCAACAATGATGAATTGTCTTAGTGGTTTTTTTCATTGTTATAGTAATCGGTTTATTTGTTTTAGAGAGTCATTCAATGTTTCATCCGTCATACGCATGATAAGTGATTGACGAAAAAGCGAACCGACACAGTCATGATAAATTGCCGTCTCCATTCCTTCAATTGGTTAATGATTGCCATAACCAGGATGACAACGGTAGAACTGGATTGAACAATTTTGCGTAGGGAAACTTACTTCAAGTAGAGTAATAACAATCCTTCGAGTTGAACGATGACTTTTTAAGTACTATATTAATTTGTATAAATGTTTATAATGTAATAATAACACGAACGTAATTCTAGATCAGGGGTCTCCACTTTTTACTCTAAAGGCCACACTGACTCCTCTCCTAAGTCTCAAGAATCGAGACTACATCATACCGGCATACTGTAGTTTTGAATGGGTGGGTACGGGCAAGTGTCAAGGACATTACATTGTGTCGGAGATAGCCGATAAACGACAATATAAAACCAGCTTCTCCCGAATTGATACACTCATATTAAGTTCTTTTATTAAAAAAAATGCATGATTTGTTTCATTTTTCCTTCTTCGGGACTACTTATCTGTCGGAAATTGTTGGTGCTCGCGAGCCGCAACTTGGAGACATTTGTTCTAAAATATAAGCTGTATAACTTTGCGCTCCGGCTTTAGGATTTCTCGGTTACACGGCTCTAAGATCCATACTAATACACGGGATCTCTACATACTTATACGGCGTATACTCTACTATGCAATTAGAGGGTATGAGGTTAAATTACTTTTTTTAACACTGTTTAACGATACATAGCTGCATTTTAATCACACAATATTTCTCTTCGATGACGGTTAACCTCAAGTTAGCTAATGCTCTCACTACGCCGCGTTTTCAGTATCGGATAAGGAGTGAATGACGAGAAATGAAGATTCATAATTTGATTGGAAATTCAATCTACGTTGCTATAATTCGGATATAGAAACCTTTGACCCTGCGACTGTGTAGAGAAAAATCCCACTCGTGTAGACGATAGAAACTGAACTCTAAAATAATATCGAATTCAAAAGGTACCTACATAAAAAATAAAATACACAATGACAAACCCTTTTGAATCTAAAGTTATACTTCTGTTCGAAATGTCATCAGCTTAGATATTTGAAATATGGGAAAAGGTTGTATGCATATTTATAAGAAAACCAATTATTTTTATATTTAAAACATAACCAATGAAAAACGAAATATCTTACAGAATGAATTAATTTTTTTATGCTTATATGAATTAAAAATCTTAATACTATGTCAATCATTCTGAACTAAATACGGATGAGATTTAGTCGAAAACAAAACTAATCTTAACGATTAAAAATTTCAACTTGTAACCGAGTTGTGTGGGAATATAAATTATATCAATCTTGCACATTAAATTTACTCAACTTACGGCTGAGATTTATTTAATTTTAAAGCAGAAAACCTGATGCTGCGTAGTTGACATAATTCTAGGTCACTTTAATCTAGTATACTAATATCACTCGTTATTTAATGTAATATTTCGTATCTACATAATACAATATTATCTTCTTACTTCTGCATCCACATCAATCCATTTTCAAAATTATTTTGATCTTCAGATAATTACTGGATGTTCTGCTTCCTAATAATGAACTTATTATAAATGTTTATTCCAATCAATGTTCCAATTTCAAATTTTATCTACGATGATAACATCAGAAATGATTGCCATGGACAATATATTATTTTCAATAATATAATTTATTATAAATATTTATTCAAATCAACGTTCCAATTTCAATTTCATCTACTCTGACAACTTCAAAAATGACTGGCTCAGACAATACGTTACACTGAATAATAGCTATATAAATTGCTTTATTAGATTTTGGATATGTACGCTTAGAATTCGAATTGATTTTTAAAATAAATGTCTCAGAGAATGACTTCAGTTTTCTATTAGATAGGCAAGAAGTACATTATGTTTAAATAACATTTACTTTGCCCATCTTAGCTGGGCAGTAGTCACGACATTTTGAAAGATCCAGCAATATACATACATACAACGAAAATGAGTTGCTATGGAACAATGAATTAACTGTTACCGATTTTTTAATATTATCATATTCCACATCATTTTCGTATTTAAACTCTGATGAAAACTGTATCATACTGAAATAATGATTCGTCGCTTGAGGTACATTTAACCGGATCCCTATGCTAAAAGCTTTTAGTGCGTTTTTCAAAGAATCAGGGCAAAGGTTGTAGGCAAAATGTTCCCAAAATAAGATAGAGTTTTAATCAAACCAAAGATTTCAGTAATATTTCAGTAAAAAATTTGGATTATTGAGATTTTGTACACTTCCATGTACTTTGTCACAAACGACCCGGGTTTCGCCTTTCGGCATCTTCAGGCATTCGAGCACACGAATGGACTCGAACTAACCGACAGTAAACAGTGTCTAACGTTTATATAGAAGATAAAAATACGACAAATATTATTTACGAGGTAAAATATTATACGTCTGAGAGCCACACTGATACCTGAGTTAACATTTCGAGAATCGCCTTATTCCTTATTTTGTAAACATCAAATTAACAGATGGCGAATTGCCGCTTTCCAACTTCTTTTAGAATTACCAGTGATTTTACAATTATAATAGCATTGTGGGTTTCGACGGGATGCAATTCGACGAAATGGTAAATATATACAATCATTCCACGTTTAGTGACAACTGTTAGGTGTTTCAAAGTATAGGATATAATAACGGAGAATTAGGAAGGTTCAGCTGCTCATTCAGAATTGGCAAGGAATTTAACTGGGCTGTATTGATTTCCAAAATTTCTTGATAAAATAATTTATGATCCCCCATGTTTTTATTCAACAGTTCAACCCCATCATCCGCATTAAACGTATGGTTCTCCATTAGCAAGTGATTTGCGAATGTCGAAGTTTCTTTTTTTAATCTAAAGGCAGCTAAATGTTCTGATACCCTTAGATCTAATGTACGTGTGGTTTTACCCACATAAAAATGTTGGCAATCGCTGCATTGTAATTTATAAATACCAGATTTGTTCTTAAAATGGACCCTATCTTTATTGTTAATAAGTAATTTGCCTAGAGAATTTTTGTGATAGAACGCCGGTCTAACACTATCAGCGAGTTGTTTTTTAATTTTAAAACTTGTGCCTAACCTAAATAACTAATTCTATGCCAGTTCCTAGGTTGGTCTATGTCTTTAGACAAGTTCCCGAAATATAGCATCTTTTCTGCTAATTTACGTTGTTTTTTTGATACAAGACTATCTATAAGAGACGCCTCATATCCATTATTAATGGCAATTTGTGTAATAATGTTTAGTTCGTTTTCAAAATGAAATTTATATATCAATATTTCAGTAGTATTTCAATGGAAAATCGATTCCAAAATCAAGGCTAGGACAGTAATAAATGTTAGCTAATCGCTCTTGCTACGCAATGTTTTTAATATCCGATGGGTTAGAGTGAATTAAGATATCCATAGCGTCGTAAACAAATCCATAAATCAGCTGAAAAATCAATTTAAGAAACTCTCCTTAATGGGATTTAAACCAAAAACCGCAATCAAAGCCGATTATATTGACCACTCGGTTGCAAGTCTGACTTAGGTGTTAGAAATCGTAATCGAAAATCGTGATGTGTTATCCTTAAATTTCTCCATAAAATAATGGAAACGCTGAT
This sequence comes from Himalopsyche phryganea, assembly GCA_022494535.1. NCBI lineage: Eukaryota > Metazoa > Arthropoda > Insecta > Trichoptera > Rhyacophilidae > Himalopsyche > Himalopsyche phryganea. The sequence continues at coordinate 12,572,540 of JAGVSL010000001.1, read as the reverse complement.
GATGAACACCTAGTTTTTCATTGTTTGAGATTATAACAAATTAGCTCGCGCAATAATAAGTCGTATGAAAAATAACGGTAGGTCTCCATCTCATTCACACGATCCACTTAGAAATCACAGATTCTCATTGACATTGTGTCTGCGACTGAGATTGTCTAGTTGGCGGGAGTTTAATGTCAATGGCACTTTCAATTATTAGTACCGTGCCTTGTGACGTCACGGCGTCCCACGTGTACCGGCGCGGCGGTGATGCGATGATGTGATGGTGGCGAATGTGACAGTTGCGGGAAGCGGTGCAGCGTCGATCCCCGAATAGATTCAATCGTCATCCTGTGCCAACCGCCAATCTTCAAACTCTGTTAAAAATAATAAAACATTAATATTAATAACTTTTCCACTGTTTAATGTTCCACTGTTTGTGCTACTAGGTGTGACACGTGTTTCTCCTCTTTGAGAAGCACCTTCAAACTAACTATATGATGCCAAAATTTAAATCTTATGGAATTGTACAAAATTTAATTGATTAAAATAATTGTAGTATATATCTCTATAAAAAATGATTTATAGCTCTGTAGCTTCGTTAACAAAATATCTATTAATGTGTTGAAATTGATAAAATACGTGAAAATACGATAAATAAAGTCATTTATATATCATTAGTACCTATGTCAATTTTTATTAACAAATCCACATACGATGCCTCTATAATCTTCATAATCATAAGTAAATGGAAGTAATTCCAAAATAAGAAATTTTCAGGAGAGCCATAAAACTTTTTGTTTTACTATTAGAGTAGTTATGGTTGTTGTATCTGAAAAAGTAACGAAATTTCTTTATTGTTTTGTGACGTAACTTATAAACATGATCATTAACTATATTTTGGCATCAGTAACTCATTTCTTAAAATTTTAAACTGGCATCCGTATGGCTACAGATATTAATGCTGAGGAAGAATGTTTTTAGTATTAAATCCATAAATATTTTACTCAGTGACGAAATAATTCTTCACCATTTCCTAGTGTACTCATTAATTTCCAATAAACGTTATTTTATAACGACTTTCTATTTACAGTAATTGCTTAGACAACCAAAATTAAAAATATCTTGACATCTTTCACTAACGTATTATTTTAACACAAAAATCAAACCTACACATTTTTTTGAGTGTTGACTAACTATCCACTTAGTAAGGTACTAATTTAATTGCTCTTTATTAAATAGTTTCCGTTGGTATTACTGGAGAAACTTGTTTACAAACTTATTTCATAACTTGTATTTATGTTATATAAAATCGCACCTTCTCCACTATATACCATAAAATACATGTATAAATCATGTCTGTCCATCTGCCACAAGAACTCCTCCTAAACGGTGTACAGCAGCGACGCGAAATTGGCACATGTCATTTTGACAGAAATGTCTAGTTATCTGTGCTATTTTGAGGATTTTACTGAAAAACTTTATATTTTTGACGGCATAATGCTAAATTAAAAAGTAACAGAAAAGTTAGTGCGTAAACATATTTCAAAAATTAAGCTTCGATGGTTTAGTATTAGGTAATAATTTTATTAAATACATTTAGTACTCGTATATTTATAAAATTATAATGTACAACAAATTAAATATAAGTAATGAATGTAGTAGTAGTATCAGGTAATAAATGTAGCGACGTGAAATTTGCACATGTCTGGCTGCCATTTATAGGTGGGGAGATTTTATGTGTAGATGAAATTGATTTTTTTATGAAAATAATGGAAAAAACAATAAAATATGTTGTTGTCAAAATTATCTGTTCCTATCTACGAAAGGTACGAAATATATTGACCACAACACATACAGATGTGTTATTATAAAAAAGTATGTACATACAACAAACCGAGGTACACATTATAGTTAATCGTGAAGTATTTAATTCCAAACATGAATATTTTTTTAACATTTACAGTGAATCCTGAAATCCCGGGATTACGGGATTGACTAATTGACCGGGATCTCGCGATTGGCAGCCTTATTATTATTAATTAATAGGAAGTTAACACATGTTAACAAAAATGAATAAAAAACATTTAAAAAAAACATTTAGGAATCTTTGGCTTAAATTTGTGAAAATTTAAAATTGCATAGATGCAAGCAAGTACTGGTAAAAATATAATCTCGCACTAAATCAAAGAGTCAGTGAGATAAAATTGTTGTAAAATTAAGCGATGCTACTTAAATTAATATTTCCGGTGGCTGTGATGGTAACGCAATCGTCCATCAACTGAAAGACGTGGGTTCTATTTCATTTAACGCATTAAATATTACTGGGTTCATTTCTAACCTTGAAGGAATAAAGACTTACTTTATTTCAGATTTTCAATCAAATAAAGTGCACGTTCTTCCTTGATACAATTAAAATACATTTATATTATAATGTTGCCAGATACTGGTAATAATATTGTTTAATATCAAAAACATCGATACAGGGTCGTTTATCAGTTATCGATGTAAAGTTTTTGATATTAATAATTATTTTACTATTACTATTTAATGATAAAAAAACAAGTTCTCTTTAAACTATCTAAAATCTATCAAGAAAATTCAATTATTTTCACATGCTTATTTTAAATGAGGTCAAGTATTACGGCTACATAATTTTGCGTATAAAATTACTAATATTTTATTTTTAATAAATTATCAGTAGCTTCCGCTTTTCACTGAGAAAATATTTTATCTTTAATTTGATATTTATTGCAATTCAAAATCAAAAGCCTATTTAAAGCACTATGCAATAAAATGACTCTCGAACAGTTTTTAATTAGAAGAGTTTTTTGACTACATCAAAGAATACAGACGTTTGCCGATCTTCCATTGAAAGGGAAAGATTTTTATAATGATATTTATTTGACATAATATACAATGGAACTGCGTATAGTAAAAAATACAGAGGTTGTTGTTAAAAACTTTGACCAGTGTTGCTCAACTAGTGATCATATTCATGTGATGAAATCAAATCAAAGTGATCAGATTAAAATACTCTTAACTGAACGATGCTGACACTTACATACTTATTTTAAATAAAATGTATGGTAAATATATAGTATGTGTTTACATGAAATACCAAAAACAGGCAATATTGATTTGAATCTTGCGTCTCTTCTGCAAGAGTTTTTCTTTACTTTTTTCAGACGGTAATTCATGTAGCATAAATAATTATTTCTTAATCCATGGTTCAGATTAAACGATTTTCAAAGGTTATCTATATTTTTTCAGCAGAAAGTTAGCATATTCTGATAAGCTCGAAAAATAACAAGCGTTTTCACAGATTTTCAGCTTTCGGAGTAATTCAAACAGTCAAAACACGCCACCGAGATATGATTTGAGTTGAGTTCTGAACACAATTTGCGGCTGGGTCGTACCAAACACGATTGAGCCGTGTATATTCATATAATTGTAACGGTATTAAACACTACGCAAATGCTCAGAAGCACCATGCATCTATACACCACATTTTATTTAATTTATTATAGAACAGAGGTGGTGTTGGGTTTCTTTGTGAAATTTGAAAGAAATATAATTGATGTCAACATTATTTATATTAATAAACAGTTGTCAAACACTCATCTATAAATTTATAAGTAATTACCAATTCTCTATTGCGATACACTTTAATATTTGCTCAATTGCCCAGTTTGCGGATTCTAATGTTTTGCTGTTCCATTTTTAAAACGATATAAAACAAGTTATGTCTTAAAATGGCTGTCTTTACACTATTCGTACGCAATTGCGTGGGCTTCTTTGAAATTAACGTTTTATATTACGGTTGATGGACAATCATTAATCGTAGTAGAAAGTCGATTTCTCGCTAAATTATTATCTAAGCATTATGTTACAAAGACATTAAAGCAATCTGCACTGAATATGTAAGTAAATTCAATTTAATAACCATAATTCGTTAGTGTTAGCCGTTTACGAGAACGACTATTGAATTGGTTTATTCCATATTTGAACGCAGTAAACAAACTTTTAAATTGAAAAGTACTGACGTAGATTTATATTAGATAGGGATACAATCCCAGTCTCTTATTTCGATGGCGTAACTGATGTTCGGATTATGGGATATTTAGATTTCTACAAAACCTTAAATTTGAAAGCCATATAACATTTAAAAAAAAAATTGTAAAATATATATATACTTGTTAAATATATTATCATCGTGATCTTCTATAACAGTGCTCCGCAACGTTTTCTCACCCACGGCACACCTAAGCACTCATTCATATTTCAAGGCACATCACAAGCCTAAAATATGTGGCTTTCACAAACAAAAAATAATTTTTTTTATTGGATGAATTTGAAACAGTAGCCAATACATTTTTTAATAAAAACCACTTAAACCGTGGCGTATTTAAGTCTCGAAAAAAATTGTGCTTTTGATTTGATAACGTGTATTATTTTGACACATTTTTTTGTGTAATAATTCCACTGGGAAAATTTTGCATGCAGCAATATGTTATTTCTACTGTAGGATTTTTTTGTTTTAGAATCGTGACAAACCCCATTTTATTAGCCATCATTGCAGTTGCACTATCCGTGCAAGCATTTATAGAATTATTACATTAAATATCAAAATAATGCAATGTTTGCCTCAACGAGAATAATTGTAACTGATTTGAATAATGCTTTTTTTGATTTTTTTAAATTTAAAATGCATTGAGCCGTGGAACACCTGGGATCGTCCCGCGGTGCATTGGTGTGCCACGGCACACCGGTTGTGGAACACTGTTCAATAAAACTAAACGAATGAATACCCCAGATAATTTGCTTAATAATTGTTATCAAATAGCTAATGACTCATACCACTTCTCAGTCCTCATATTTTTTATATGCTTTCTGAGAGCTATTGTAATAATTGTAATCCATAAAAGTTATTCAACTATTTCATGATATTTTTAACCATCATTATAATTATTATTATGTATCATTTTAATATAACAGTTATTCCTTATTAAAATTCCTGTTTTCATTTTTACACCGTCAAATACTACATTTCAAGCCTTCTGATTTAACTTTTATCAATCACGCAATTTTCATGAGAATATCCAAGGATTGCTATCACAAATCAAAATAACACAGCGACAAGCAGCTGGTTCTCTTATTCAAGATAATATCATATATTTTTAAACATAAAAGTGATTTTTTCGTCAATTGAAACACAAAAATTAAAAATATTGTTTTATATGGGTTTTACAAAGATTGAGGATATTCACAATTAATTTTAAAGTAGCATATTGGTATCAAGGATTTTCAAAAGTTACTAACCAGGGTTTACCAGTGGAGTAGAAAGCTAATTTTATAAACAAATTTCCATAAATTTACTGCCGAATACATCGAAAATATTGTTAAAGTAGCCAGTACGCCTAAAAAGTCGCTTTTATATCGTAAACGGTTCAAGGATTCCCTGAACACTTCGTTTCGATTTTGCAGTCGTAAAATACAATTTATGGCTTAGACCCTTAAGAAGAAAATAAAATATATATTCTGTATATTCGGGTGACTTAAAAGTGTAACTAATATTCATTATTTTTTTCTTTTTATTTCCATACTACTTTCCTATAAAACATTTAGTACAATTTTCAACGTAAATGTAGCCATTTTTAATCCCATCAATAATAATCCTTCAATACTGTGAAAAAGCGTTTCATATCCTTCCCTTTATTAAAGTATTTTCAATTGACTTCAGTAAATACAAAATTAAAATGAATTACTTCCATTGGTTGCGCAACTAGATGTGACACTTGTTTTATCTCTTCACCTGTCAATCAAACACGTGTCGCATATAGTAACATAGCCGATGTAATAAATAAGTTATCAATTCCCATAAATTTTTACTGAATCCATCAAAAAGATTTTAATTAAGGGTATACATTCAATTATAGATTAAAAAAACACAATATTGATCGATTTAATCAACAGAGTTAAAGTCACCGGATCTCTTATGCAGCAATTTAAAGCGTATGATTTTATCAATTCTTTATTGAATACGTAATCGATCTGTATTGCAGTTTTCATTGACCTGAAAGAAAAACGAAAAATTGCACTTCTATAGCAGGTTTATGCAAGCGATAGTTTGTGCAATGCCGTTTACACTTTAATGTCCCATTAACGACCATATTATTGTTTCTTAAACTCCACGAATTTACTTGTAACAGATTATTTAAATATTATAAAATTCAATGAAAAAGATATTATAGAGTTCAATATAAAAAATATACCATTCTTGAGAGTGTGAAATTATGTTTCCATAGATTATATTATGAGGAATCTTAGATAAATATTATACTATCCACTATTTCTGCATTGGATTCTATAATTTTTGCAAGTTATGTCCATGAACAGCATCAAGGGATTTACAGTTAATTGATTAATTTATAATAATTTTATGATAGTGCCGTCAATCTGGGTAACTTTAGCCCAGTTCTGAGGGTTTTTGTATTTTTATGGTTCGCCATTGCATTTATGTGTGGTATTGTTCTACATAGAAATATACTAATGTCTTAAGATGAAATTTAATTAAGATAAATAGATTTATTGTTATAATTGATACATACATATAGATAAAACGAGGTGGGAAACATTTTCATTCAAATTGGGTTACTTTGGCCCACGATTGAAATAATCACTGTAATTACTATAAATTCAGTGTCTTTAAAGTATTCACAACTTTTCTTTATGCTTTCATATATTCTGAACATCATTGATATGGGAAAAATATACAGCATATGGTTTACAGATTATTAATACAAATTGGAAATATGGCTAATCCAATTTATTTCAAGAAAAGTTTTTAAATTGTTTTTTATCATTCTAAGCTAACAGCTTACAAATTCAACAATAAAACAAATTATGTTTGACATTAATTCATGTAATTTAAGACATCGACTGAGGGTGCTTGATGGAATTTCAATATCAAATTTGGATTATTGAGATTTTGTACACTTCCATGTATTTTACATGGAAGTGTACATAAAATACATGGAAGTGTACAAAATCTCAATAATCCAAATTTGAAATTAATTCATGTTTTTACCACCAGGGGCTTTGTTTAAATTAAAAATATTCATATGGCATTACTATTGTCATGGTATTATAACATAATATATATATTTTTTCCATGTAGTGGGCCAATCTTAGATCGATGGGAAAACTTACCCGAATTGATGGAAAATGATTTTATCTTTTTGTAATGCTTATTTCAACAAATATACAACTAACAATGTGACAGACGGTGCCAGAATTTTTATATTACTTAAGATAAACAAAAGATGTTTCTTCGAAAAACCCTTGTGGTTAAGATGAGGGAAAAACACTCACCTTCAAACCTGGAACCTTCTGATCTGTGTGATATAATTTTGTGAATTGGCCATTATAGCATTCGTTAAAAAATCTATTCATAATTTTACATACCAAAGTGAAACAGAGTTTTATAATTTATTGGCTCCTTCAAATTGCTAAATGTTAACGAATTATACACTACTAAAGCAAATAATAAAATAGTGCTATTTAATTTAATTACTACTACTTCAATACATAAGGTAAGCAATAAATTGTCAAAAATGCACATTTTCGAAGAAGACGGTTAACAGTGTTGAGTTTTGTACTTGCATACTAATAAAATAAAAACATTCAATATAATTTTAAATTGTTCTGCTATTTTTTTTTTATTAGCGATGTCCGCTCCCAATATGGAGCACATGGAGTCCTAACTGATTATTCAGTTGCTCAACCTCCCTTTTTTCAAAGAGAGTAGGGATCGAAGGATAGGGCTTGTGGTTAGATAATCGCTGTCGCTATTCCTTGTTCTTTTATCATAAATAATTATTGAACATCGTAATTTTATTCTGTTTTTGTGATTAACTATGTTAGATATTTGTTTATAGCGTCTCTCACCTGTTTTATTGTAAAACATAACAACCAAACGAAAAATTCACGTAGAAAACAAAACGTCATCTTCTATTATATTATTTTATTACAAATCATTACCATAATAATATAGTAAATATAATGATAGAAAATACTTCGATGACATCTGATTTTGTAACATGCATTGTCTTTAGTTATAATGCATTTCAGAGCCGACTACGTTTCAGTCAGATAATATATATAATTTATAAAAATATTCATATGAATGCTGTGGAATTCAATAATTGAGAAATAACATTACAACGATTACAATATTTCATAAAAATAAATGATTCGCACTTTAATTATTATTACACTGGAAAAGTATTATTGTCATTTGTGTTGCATAATGTATGTGACATCTCAAGTAATAAAATTATATAACACTCAATTGTACTACAAGAAATCCCTGAAGTTATAACTTATGATTCTTCACGTATTATGCAATATTTTTTTAATAAAAATGTTTAATAGCTAGTAAGACATCATGTAAAAAAATATTGTTATATTTTACAAAGTCAATCGCCGTTCCAAAGTGATTCAATTGAAAATAAAATTCCGATCAAATGTTAAATTGACACTACTTTAAAAAGGGGTATAATTGAAAATAAAAATTAAATAAATGTGTCCTAAAATTACCTAATAAGGACAGTTAATACTGACTAGATTTATTATTGCTCGTAATAAATAAGCCAAAATTACATAGGTTTAGATTACTATTCGGATTTGTCAACGAACCATATTTAAATTGTTTTGTATAGGTACGTATTTAAAATTTCTTTTAATGTGATAACTTTTTAAATTTATCGCAAATCAAACTAATAATATCTTAATTTTGTTTATTGTAATTCTATTTCACTAGTACAAGCGTACCCGTCATAGATGAGGGTAGTGAAATTGAAATACTAATTGTCTAAAGCAGTGTTCTCCAACTTTTTTACTCCTGTGGACCGGTAAAAAAAAGAAAATTTTTTCGCGGACCACTAATACTGAAATAAAAATGGTTTATGTAATATTTTTCTAATCTTATATTGTGACATGGACATAACTAACAAATATACATATGACATTCTTGGAAATACATTTAGGTAGGGTTTTGCATCTGCGTTCACTATCCAAGAGCAAATATTTCCGTTCTTCCTGAGTGTATCTGAGAATATTTATAACTGTCTATTCTGAGAAAACCAGCGACCATCGTGTCGCATCATCCTACCAATTATTATTATTTAACAATAACTAGAAATACAAGTAAACGTGCAGGCGAAAAATCATGTATTTAATATTTTTGAATGGCGAATTTCTTGAAATTTGGCATACTGAAAGTCTCTGCTTCCCGGCACTGGGCCGCGGACCACTGGTTGGAGAACACTAGTCTAAAGTAGCTGGTTCGTTGGAACTGCACCGCGAACACACAGAGAATGCTTAGGTCATAAGAAAATTTCATACCGACATGTGATATGTAATAATAATAAACCGTCAGAGCGTTCTGGGCTATTAAATATAATTTTTTTTGTAAAATATTTAATTTATTCTCTTTCCACATTATTATTTTTTTTTCTCAGCATCTTTTTCGATTTATCAATACAAATCTGTACATTAAAGGCCAAAAGACATTAAATTCTTTTCGCCATGACATAATGGCTTGAAAATTGTTTGCTGTTGTTATAATTAAGTCTGTCTTGTCTCAAGTAAACTAATAAATCTATCCTAAAAATCTCTATTTTATATTGAATAAATTTGTGTGCTGTTGTTTTTTACTGTACATAAAAAATAGATACATTAATTTGATAGTTGCACCACAGTAGGATCAAAGAACCCACAAATATTTTTCAAGTACAGTTGATTTCAAGGTAGTTTCCGATCAGTAATAATAATAATTAATCTGTGCATGATGTTAACTGGCATAATACACCCGAACCGAAATGTAGACGTTACGAAACGGTTATCTTGTAATAGGTGCACAGATAACAGCTCCAACGAAAGTGAAAAGGTGAAATTTCTGTTTTCAAGGTAAACCATACCCTGGTAGCTATAATAAGTGGATGTTAATAAACCTGATGTAATACCAAGCACTATGCACCAGTCGACACACCACGCTGAGGGCGATTTCTCTTTGCCTTATTTTTGACTCTGTTTTGAACTGCGCATCGGTCAGGGTGGAGTAAAATATGCATGGATTTAAAAAATGGATACAAAACATCATCGGCTCTATTCTATTTATTAGTGCCCGGACACTAACAGCGCCTGATCAGTAAGGCTCAACACATTTACGCCGAACAGATTTTACAGGAGAGCATTTCAAAGATTCACAACGCAATTGCAAAGTAACGAATAAATGTATCTTCTTCAAAATTGGTACGGGGTTACCATTTTAAATCTAACTTTCCCTGTTGACTTTTCTTGATGTCTACCCATAGAGTTGAGTGCGTAGACAATGAATATGCAAAGACATGTAAAGACATATTTAGCACTTACGTGACTGTACGTAGGGAGTGTCGATATAGCAAATATCACTATACAGGAAGGAGGTCAGAGGTTGCACAACGTTTTTATCACATGTGCTAAATTTAACGTTTTTGTCGCAAAATATACATTTATAATTTATTTTACACACTTGAAATTATTCGCCCAAAATCAAAATCATTACTTTCAGTGAACAGGTGTTACATACTGGGTACTAATAAATCTGCCAATAGAACCGATGACAAACAATGAATCTTATCATTTAATATCTTTACTAATGTGAATTTATCAGTCGATATAAAGCATCTATCCTTTTTCTATGCTAGGACTATTTTTACCATGCCCCTCTCCTACAGAGATTCTTTCGTTTTTTGCCCGGCTTATAATACTACAGTGGCCACCGAACTTAATAAGTAGAGCAGTGGTTGACAGATCTGGGCTCAATATCACTTCTTTTTCTACGACTGAATATTATATGAGTATTTCGGTACTCACCAGATATCCGACAACCTTCTTACAAATTGACATAGCTTTCTATTCTTGATTCATCAGTGCAATAACTTCGGAATCAATAATACATAAACCAAATCACATATGAAGATTTTTTAGTTGAAATGCAGATGGTCCCTCTTGTGCTAAGGCAAAATAGTCATTTCATAACATAACGTATGATATTCTTTCTCAGACAGGATATAGAAACAGACGGAAAATTAATCACAAAGTTCAACTTCCAGGATGATTCAATCAATCAAACACGCCAGCTCGATCCAAGAAAATATCGTTTATTGCATTTGGTTGTACAAAGTTATACAGTTATCGAAGTTATTAACAATTACAAAAAAACATGTTTAAAATACACACTTATTTTAATTTAAAAACACGAAGTGAGTTTTACGACTGGCACTTGCTTTAGGGTCGGCTTACTCACCCGCAAGCCGTGATACAATTGATGATATTTAGGTAAAAACGCGGTTTTTGTTGCCAAAGGTCCCGCCCCAGCCATGTAACGCGAACTAAAATACAGAGAATCTTTACCGATGGTTGGTGCCAGATAATTTTTGGAAACATTTATTCAACTTAATTCGTGTAATTAATTTAGATCTGCCGCCAAACTTTGTGGTCAAAGGCTATTTAGAAATTATTGTCGCCTGTATCAGTGCGTGAGGTAGTCCGGCTTCTATGACGTTTGATCTCGTTTTATCTATCCCCCCTCAAAGTGTTGGTGTCTTTGCTTTAGTTAGGTGTTGACAGCTCGTCCGTGTTATCACTCGTATTAATTTGTTTCCACACATAATAATAGCAATGGAATAATAATTGCAAGGAATTTTTGTGGAGGTAAACATGACTATTTGGTGTGAATTATTTACAATTATTAAAACAATGATTTTAGTGCATAGATGAATTGACTGAGGGAATATCCTTGCTTTTCCACTGCCTAATTTACCTACTAATTGTGCTATGAAAGGTGGTTTGAGGAAGATTCTGGGCACGCTGGAGTAACGTGGAGATGTCGCATAGCATAACAAAAACCTTGATTGACTCATACATTTAATAAAAATACAAATATTCTTGAATAAACGTTTCAATTAATTTCTGCTCCACCCTGGTCTTACTCAATCCTATTATCATTATCTTATTTTGTACTGTAATGGGTGTACCCGTGATCATATAAATATATGAAGCTCAATGACCCCTAACGCATCCACATATTTCGGTACTATGGTATAATTTATTTTTTATTGCTGTGAAAGGTTAAGCAATAATGTTCTGAGAAAAAATAGACGTTTTGGGATATCGTTGATATCAAAAAGACATTAAAAAATTAGGAAATATAATTTTAACACTTACATCGAATTACATTTATAATATTACATACATCAAATGATGTATTTATAAAATGGTCACTTATTCCATATTCAAAAAATTATTTTTAAGATCTCCGCTTTCAAATAGGCTGTTTGACGTTTGAAAACCAGGATAAGCATTCCCTTTTTTACCATACATAAACACTTACATCACATTGCAGCCAAGATGTATTACCACCATAGATAAAATTACGGCATAATGTCAGAACCATAAATAATGTAACCTACCATTTCTGTCAACGATAATCTATCCTATAAATCTTATAACGCATCAAACATTTAAAGCATGCTTAGCCATTTAAATTTCAAAGACTTGACCATAACAACCGCGTAATTACCACAAGAGGAAGAACAGGCAATCATAAATTAAATATTAATTATTTTGCCTTTGCGAGCCCGTTCACTTCAGGCCCGACCCGGCTCGAGCCCGAGTCTTAATACCACACTTGTTACCCGAGCCCGACCCGAAGCCTAAATTTATATATCTCGGCCCGAAAAAAACCCGATTAAAAAAAAAAATACAACATAAAATTGATTAACGTACCTACCCAACTTTTTCAAATGTAGACAAATCTATTATTTCACGGAATGACTTCCACACATAGCCACAGTCACCACTTTTAAACATTTTCTTTATATCGTTGAAATTCATTTTTAACGAATCTTTTGTATTTTTTTACAGTGAATTTATCGGCACACGGAACAGTCGACTATCTAAAACGAATAGAAAGCAGATACTAAATAATATCACACTTTATTCGTTTAATAACTATTTAAACTTACTATCGGTGATGATTAAACGAACAAAGCATTATTTCACCGATCAATAACAATTTTTTGAGGTCGGTTTCAGGTTACCAAAATATAAAATGATGTCTCCATACTTATCAAATAATATATGTCTAATGTTATTCGAAACGTAGTAAATTATTTTATTTATTGCCTTTTTGTTATCAACAATGGCAACAGTATTTAGTTATCAAGAGTACTCATGATCCGAACACAGTCCGAAATATTTTTCTGATGAACAAATACCTTACCCGGGCCCGGCCCGAGCCCGAATATCAATTGTCTCTACCCGCCCGAACCCGTGCAGACCTCTATTAACTATGCAACCGATTCATATTTTATTCTCGTTGAATTTAGTATCATGAATACATCTTTGGTGTATGTAAACAAAAGTTTCAGATTCGATTCGTCATCAGAACGAATATTATATGCACAATTTTACATTTGATGAACATTGCAGCTCAAGGGTATTAATTGATTTTTTTAATACTTGTCTAGCATAGGGCTGCCATGATTGTTAAGTCCTTGCACTTTTCTTTCTCACATTGACATGTTTTGATTCAATTGTTTTTATCGATAGAATTCACGGACTGGGACACGGGGACACAAATCTTTAAGCCGGGACGTATGGCAGCCCCAATCTAGCACATTAGCAATATGTGACAATGTAAGATATATGTTTGTTTTATTTCAATAATGTAAGCATAAAACATTTATACAAAAAAGAAAACTCCGTGACCAATTCAATTCAATGTTCATTATTTATTGCCAATAATTTCGAGATTACCTATGTACATGTCTTAATAGTATATCGACGGTGTTTCGGCCAATTCATGTAACCCTCAAAATTCAAATTGTTCAGGAGAGAGTAAAAACTGTTTTTATCGAAAACATTAAATGGCTATTTGTGTTATGAAACTTTGAAAAAAACTCCTGTAAATTCTCATGTTTGCATATACGGGATTATACGTAGGGGTTGTCGAAATAATAGTGGCTTACATCGAGTGGCCAGATCAGAATTTTAAAATCTAAAACCAATGTTAAATGATATTTCCCTTTCAAAAAGTGGTAAATTTATTTTTCTAATTTATGTCATTTGGCCGAGGCCTGCTCTGTCGTCTTTAAAAAAGGTTACATCAATTGGTCAAACCACAGTCAAATAAACTTATCAAAAAATCTCGACAAATATTGAAACTTAAAAGTTTTTAAAAAGTTGAATATCGACGAATGCACCATAAGTTCACAATCAAACGCATTATACTCTAATTTCCAAAAGTAGAGTTCAGCTCGTGGTTTGGCAATAACAAAATTGTTTTTGGTGTTAGTTATAATTTTCAAATAAAACAGATTAATTAAAAAAAAAAAAAAATCATTTGTACTACTTCCACATGTTTTTGATGATCGGGACCGGCTTCTCTCATCACGAGCATTATCAACTGATGAACACTCATAACAGTTTAAAACATTTTAGTTTTGCTAATTTCTAGCAATAGCATATTTATTTGCTTTTTAACTTTATTTAATACTAGCTAGATTATTTCACTCTTCATATAAAATAATATTGTATGTCCGATCATGCGATTGAGTTGGGTCTACTATAAATAGCACTGAAACCAACAATAAATTATATTTCAATATCTTTTATATCAAAATACGCACTCCCAATAAAAGATTTTCATTATTAGAAAATTACATAAAACCTATATTTTCTATGGATTCGGCTGTAACTTTGTAGAAGTTCATTTTTAATATAAAATTAAAATTGATAACTTAGTTATTCCACTTGGTTTATCACTAACGTCACGCGTTTCGCCTCTTTAGAAAACATCTTCAGACTAACCATATCCCAAGTTTATTTATTCCTAAGGTAAACAACGATTCTAATTCTTACAATAAAAAAAAAGAGTGTTAAATTATATATTACATAAAACCTATTATAACTATCGCCATCAATGACATTTAAACTACTTAAACATCCGTTAAGTCAGATGTCCAAACTTCTTAGCGTAAAGGCCATGCTGACTCCTCCACTAAGTTATCATACCAACATACTGTAGTTTTGAATTACGATCAAATTTTCGTATTGGCAATAGTC
This sequence comes from Himalopsyche phryganea, assembly GCA_022494535.1. Lineage (NCBI taxonomy): Eukaryota > Metazoa > Arthropoda > Insecta > Trichoptera > Rhyacophilidae > Himalopsyche > Himalopsyche phryganea. The sequence continues at coordinate 12,557,387 of JAGVSL010000001.1, read as the reverse complement.
GGCGAGTGAGCGAGATTGGTGGTGCTCGAGGGCCGGTACTGGCCGGCGGACCATTGTTTGGAAGCCCCAGCGTTAAGCCATCAGTTGTAACTGCGTGATACTGAAAGATTCATTTAAAATATTTGCCAATCCGATCTGGAACTAAAAACATCGATATTTTTGTAAACAATTGCCAGTTTAATTAATATCACATTTCAATTGATCTTATACAATTGATAACGAAAGATAATAGATTTACTCTTTATGTCGGTGGTTAGTACACTGGATACTCTCGGAATATCATACTAAATATTGTTAAAAAAAGAAGATCAAAGTGTAACAATCTTTAGCTCAGTTATATGAAATGTTACGTCGTATTTAGGTGACCTTAATCATTAACAAATAAAATAAAACGGTCCAAGTGATCACTCACCCTTCTAAATTTCTTTATTTTTATTGGCTTATTGACCGAGACATTGCGCCATGTCTACATACTATGAGTATTGACCGGTCTTTAAAAGAAACCTGCATAATATACGTGGTTGTTGAAATTTAGTGAAGCTATTTTGTTAAGAAATCTGTCACAATGAACACCTGGTGTCCATTTTAATTAGACATTAACATCAAGCCAGAATGTTTCCTTCTGGGAATGTATTTATTGTTATTATACTTCAGATAAAATGTTGATGCTCATAATACAAAAACATTCAACAATAATTAATTATTTAGCAAATAATTTTGATTAAGATTTTTTTTCTTTCTATCAACGTAAAATTCAAACACCATTAAAACTAATATTTAATATAAATAATACATTTTAGTCCAAATTTATTCAGATCTTTATTAACCCTCTACATCAGGGGTCGACAAACTACGGTCCGCGGTTTGGCTCACCTACTGTTTTTTACAACTGTGCACGCCAAAATAATAAAATGTCGACTGTGCAATACGGGAGCTTCCATTTTACCTTCAATTGCAAGGGATTATGAAACAACACGATGACATACTAAAACACTACTAGATGTCTTTCAATCGATGACTTTGGATGTATGCATAAATTATGTCATTTTACACTGTATGCGGTAACACTTTTTTTACCATCTCCACTACCAATATGGAGCATGTGTACTCCTAATGGATGCATCTCAACAGAAGTTTTTCTACGAGAACTGCTAGCTACAAAATTGCTCAACCTCTCTTTCTTCTAAAAGAGTAGGAATATATAGATATAGCTAAAACAGGATTATTGGTTAGCTAATCGCTCTCGCTACGCCCCGTTTTCAAGATCGGGTGGGTGGAGGAAATGCGGCAACACTTACCTTTTTAAAATAACATTTTAATTAGAATTTATCCTCTTGGCCCTACAAAAAATGTTTCCCCACTTCTGCCTTAGACCTGATACATCCTTCTTAACGCGTCCATTCTCTTGATTGCGTTTATTTTCTAAAAAATTATTATACTAATGATAAATTTAAAGAACATCATGGTACAGGTGATATATTCTGACTGTATAAATTTTCCGATAATAAATGATATTAAATTTAAACATTATACTTTCATAAATTTTAAATAAATATTCTGTAATTAAGGCAGACAATTTCGTGTTATAGATTGTCTCAAACGGCGTGTAAATAAAAGAAATTGTGACAGTTATGGCCTGATTCCTGACCACACAAACAATGAAAGGTTGTTTATTATAATTAGAAAAAAAAATATCAAATTTTCAACATATTATTTCACCTAGTAAACACTTCCTCGCTCTACTTGTTCGGACGGAAAAAAGAAAACTTTCTGCAGGCCACTTATATAAATGGAAATTATTACATTAACATGAAACGTGAATTTTGACAGATAGAAGTAGAAAGGTTATTAAATTATATCAATTAAAAGTTTTTAACTTGTGACTTGTATGCAATACTAATTTTATTCCTTCTTCTGATAGATAATCTTGCATTCTTGAAGGTGACGTTGTATTGAATGTATTCATAAAAATACTATAATTAAGAGAATAGTAAATTAGTCTATATTTAACCTCTGTTCATGTGTCATATTTTTATTCATGGATTAATAACAATTCAGTTTAACCGGATGGTTGCCAAGAACGTCTTAAGACACGTAACTTTCTGTAGCTTTCAAAATCGATGAACACTTTGAAATCTCGATCGTAATATGATCGCGTGAAAAATATACAAGTAAATGGAGATACCTGTGATCTGGGGATCTCGTCTGGGGATACCTGTGATCTGTAATCTAGATGATCTGCGAGTCCAAGACTCCGGACCCTTTTGTAGCTATACACCGAATGCTTCAGAAGTGGTCATCTTTGACTGCAAATCTAAAACTGTTACAATAACGATTTGTATGTTTACTGTAGGAATCTTTGAATTTGATGAAGCGCAGACAGTTGTACGAGACCGAGGGAGGTGGTACGATATTATGCTTGCCCTGTATTCTACATTGAAGTGAAGAGTTTGAGATAAACAAATTACGTTACTATTTTCAGACTTGCTAAAACAACACTTATGTAATACGAAAATAAAACTATTTCTCGGAAAAAAAATCGTGAGTGAGTATCAAAGATCACAACATTTAGAATGAATCATTAAAAATTCAGCAAACTAATAAGCGGAATACGGTTATGAAATATCCTCTAAATCCGCATGATATGTAATACGTGAGGTTTTCCACTGACTCTTCTGATGTTATCACATTACTATCAGTAGCGTACACAGATTTGAAAAATATGGCAGGCAGTACGGGCTTTTCAATATCCGGCAATACTTACTTAACTATTAAGTCGTAATTTTCAATATTAGTTACAGTTTTGCTATAACAATAGGGGAGTGCTGTCATAAAAGAAAAATTATGATCTTCAAGCTATCACTTTATTATCAACTCCTGTTTCTTTATATTAAGCTGCCCTCTACAATGAAAACATTAAACTTACGTCATGCAACCGTAACGTCATTATTTTGATTAGACAATTAGTTTTATGATTGGCGTTTATAATACTAGATTCGAAAACATCATCTGACACACCCTGGTTTTTTGTTAAGTTTGAGTTTTATTAAGGTCCGGAACTAAGAATGCACTGCGAATGATTCGTGGAAATTGATCCGACTCTTGTCGTGAAGGGCGATCGGCAATCGCCGACGGACACATTCGCTGGACGAATCCATTTTTGACGGAAAAGGGTGGCTCCGACGGTGCGGGAGTCCAATTTTTGATTTATGATTTTTGCGAAGAGTCTATTGCCAGCCTTCGAGCCGGGAGAGCTGTCGGCCCCCGTGGCTGGCACCGTTGACGTTGTGGATTGTTTTGAAACTGGACTTAATTTAAAATCGTTTGTTGTGTCTCTTGCATTATAACTTAAAAGTAAATTCATGTGTTAAGTAAATGTTAATGTAGACTGTTAAATTTTATGTGTTAGGAACTATTTTTGTGTATTTTAAACCACTGCATATTCGATTAAATTAAACAAGAGTTGAACCGGATTTGAAATGGTGTTTGTTTGAGATCCCAGACCTTCCAGAGTGTCGATAACCGACCATTCACCTCTCTTCGATTTGGGTCTTCTCATATCGTATGTCCACATCTGAGCATTTGTGCGAAGTATGAGTCATGATTTGCTCATATGTGTCCATGGCTCAAGAGTTCACGCAAACAAGTCATTAAGTTACACATCTGAGAAAATCATGACTCATAGAGAGCACAAATGCTCAGACGTGGACACACCATAACAGTTTTAATTTTAAGTTGTGAAAATGATAAAATATTGTATATATAAGCAAAAGTTTTATTGTTTTGCAATTATTCTTGAGCGTCAATACTGCTATAGTTTTAAAGCTACGTATTTTTACCAAGAATATTATCTTTCAGCATTATGATCATGTCTACCATTATATTTCCCAAAAATAAAAATAAAAATACTCGGTATTTCATAGTGTGTATTTGTACATCCCATTCTTTTAAAGCAGTGGTCGCCAACCAGTGGTTAATAGACCACTGATGGTGTGTGACAAATTCTGTCAGTCCGCGGAGGTGTTGTAGTAACTTCAATTGAACTAAGAATAAATTAAATTATTTCTCACATGCATAAACAGATATATTGCTAATCACACTATCATCGCGTGGACCACGGGGTTCAAAATCGTAAGTTTTGAGGTCAGTGACGTATGAAAGATTGACAATCGCTGTTTTATAGTGTGTCAAAGTAAGAGAAGAACATATTTGTAGCTGTACAAATGTATATGATTACGGTGAGATTGATACAGCCAGAATTGGGAGCTTTTTTTTTTCTATAGAGTGCACGCAACTGCATCCAGTGGTGATAGTTGGTCCAGTGACCAGTCAGTCAGTCTCGATGCATGCACTCAGTATTACGACACGGCCTCGGCGAAAGTAGAATGACAGTTCACCTCAAACTTTCGCACAATACATGAATCATTTTTATTTACTCACGGATTATTCTAAGCATCCTGCCTCGTAAAAGAATGAAACAATATCTTGATATGAGAAGTATATCTGGTAACACATCCGATAAGTGACGAATACGCATTGCCACAATAATTTTTACAACACATCTATAGCGTGACTCGTTATGCCAATTTCAATATTGTATTGTTCAGCGGTTCTAGGAAAGTTTACCGACTGCAATTCACATACTAGAAAGGATAATTTGCCGATTCTACAATTGCCTAAAATCAACAATTTCACCTTACTATACTTGTGAATCGGGGAAACGGGCAATTTACCCAAAATACGAACACTGCATCAGTACACGGTGTAAGAAATACAGGTGAGCTGGATAATATATGACAGTCGCCATTTTTTCATTTAATGAATTCACTGTGTACTTATTGAATTACAATCTACTATGTTTACAAGAGTGTTTTGGTGACAAGAAACATTTTATAAAAATGACGTCACATATTTTACAAAAACAACGATCCAGCTCACCTATATATACTTCTTACACCATGGCATCGGTATGAAAAAGTCACCATAAAATATAGGTCAAACGGAACATCTTAGAATAAACATTAGATCAAATTTGACATTTCGTTACCTTACTTTGAAAAGGTTCTAGCTAACATTTTGCCCTAAAATGACCTTTTGATTGGAAAACGTTGTATTAGCCACATTCTGCCATATACCTTCATTTCAGAGTCATATATTGTTCAACGAGAGAGTTAGCAGTATTCCGGAGTTCTATCCACACATTTCGTTTCATAAATTAGCTTTATACGGTTCTATGAATCGATATAACTGCTTATTATCATTTCACAGAAAAAGCAGTTTTTTTGAAAATATTTTCACGTCATGCCGAACGTTCTATCGATGTGGTCATTGATGAATATTAGCTGAGTTCGTTCAAACATTCAAAGTATATATGTATTTTTATTCTGTTGTAATATAATATTATTGTTGGCTTATATGGTTCAGCAAGTCATGATAATATATACTATTAATAATTTTTATATATACTATATATTTTAATATATACTAAAAAATGATTGAGTACCTCAGGTATAAATTAAATTACTGGTTTTATTGCAATGTGTCATTCAAGTTTCCAGCTGTGAACATTATATGCAGGTAAAATTAAATTGCAAGTTTACTGATTGGTGAAAATAAGGTGAATTAAAATATCATAATAAGCCATTAGGCATACGTGTTTTTTAATGTTCATAATTTCATGTTTATATGCAGATCTTTACATTAAATCATTTTCGAAGTCCATATTTTTAATAATGAATATGACAAGAATGATTTAACTTCAATTACATATTTACAGCAAATAATCGCTAGGGCTGTTCAGCTGATCAACGCATTGCCTATGGAGGTGGACATATTCAGCAACGAATATAGTGTATTCTTTTTAGATATATTTCCTAATTGCATGTTTACGTAAATAATATTTTTATTTTTGCTCTACTGTTTTTCTTTATTCTTTTAGTTATATTATTCAAATCCATGATGCACTATCATCAGCTTTAAAACTATGTATTATCCTTTTCTTTTCCAATAAATCAATGAATAAACTTCTCAACTCTCCTACAGGCATAATCGTTCAGGCATAATCGCACCGGGAATTGAGCCCGAGACATCCGTAGCTGTAGCCAACGACTTTACCTTCTTCTTCTCATCTTAAGTCCTCTCAATTTCTCATAAGCATGCGCCAAATAAATTTTCCATACATTTTGACTCTCGTATTACATAATTCTATGAATTGGAAGTAAATATACTTTATAATCAAATAAAAACACGTGGTGAAACTAAGACCTACGAGTCACGAAGTAATAAAATGCGTGACAATTTACCTGCATGTGTTTTTAGGAATAGTAAGTATTTATATTTTTATTCAATAAAATATTAAGCATTGTATTTTGTGACGTAAATATTTAGCACGCAATTTGATGTTTCAAACGTAGTATATAATTTTGACCGCCCTGCGGAAATATGATTCACCATCGTTGGTTTAACGTTGCATAATGTACTGTTTTACTTTAAGTGATATAATAATTAATCGTATGCACTTCTTATTTGATACAAATAAAAACGATGATACACCAATCTGCCTACCTTTGACAGCAAGTGCAAAACAACATTCCACATTGCACTATTATTTAATTGATACTTTTAAAACAGCTGTCTAAAATGTCATATTCTTGTTATGTTTCTGCCACTTATGAATATTAAATATCGATTCAAAATATGCTTAAATGATCTTGATATTTTGCTATAACTGGGTTTTCGAATGCCTTGATCCTTTTTGCGTAATGGACGAATTTATCCATTAACATTTTTATTTTTATTAAATGAGGAGAAAATTTAATTTACAGACAGACTGAAAAATTATTTCTAGACAGATCTAATTGAAAAGATTGACAGTATTATCGACAGTTGCTGAATAGCTATCATATCATTTAAATAAAATTGTATCTAATTAGTTTTAAAACTAGATGAAGAGACAATGAATACTAGATATAATAAAGAAATTGTGAATTGTATATTTTCTTTTTTTTTAAACAATATGGCAGTGATCGCTCATGTAGTCGGCATTTTCAGTGAATTAAATAAACAATATACGTACCAGTTGACGTTGCTTACTAGCTAAGTTAAATTTGTCATGTTGCTTAAAGTTTTCATATTAACAATGTACAAAGCTACACCATAGGGTAAAATAAAAATAACAATCGAAGTTGAGTTGTATATTGATCTGAACATTATTCTAATCTTCGAACACAATATGATTATCGTACTCAGTATTCGAACATTTGTTTAAAGCAAATATTTAGAATCCCTACTGTTATATACAGTATCGGTGTTGTTAATATGCAAAATACATTAATAATAACACGTTTTTAAATACAAATATTTGACAAATCTGTCGAGGGTATTCAGGAAACAATGGACAGGCTGCAGAGCAATTCGTATCGCATTGGCCTCAAAGTCAATGCGAGTAAAACCAATGTGCTCTACAACAGTTTCTGTCCGGACCCAGACCACCCTCTGACGAGCGCTGAGCAAAACAACGAGAGAGCCGATGGCTTCAGATACCATGGGGTACACATCACGGGAGATGGCAATCCGCGTAAAGAGCTCGCAATCCGATTAGGGATAGCTGGAGCAACCTTTAACTCAATACGGAAAGTCTGGTACTCAGGGTTGTACTCGGTCAGAACCAAGTGCCACTTATTTAACACATGCATTCTGACAGTATATGACAACACATGCAAAAAAGCGACGATGGACCTGGCTTGAACACGTACTGCGGATGCCCCAGGAGAACGTGAATCCTGCCTGTATCTTCTAACAACCAGATGGATTCTGTCGCCCTGGAAGGCCGCTGGTGATCATACATAAGATGTATTCGGCGGAGCTACGGGACGCTGGGATGACCTGGGACTAGGGCTTTCAATTAACCGGAGATTTTAACTAACCGGTTTTCGGTTTTTTTTTGAGAAAAAAACCGGTTAACCGGTTTAAACCGAAATACCTCGTTTCATTATTTTCAAAAGAAATTTCAAATTTATTTATAAGCATCCATACAGTAATCACTCAAAAATGTGAAAAAAAATCTGTAATGTATTTTTGTTACTTTAATGAGAAAACAAACATGTAAAAATATAAGAAGACAAAAATAATAAAGGTTGATAATGAAACTTAAAAGCGGAAATAATGTAATTTATTTACAAATATGTACACAACATGGAAATGAGTCAATCTTTAGACAAAAACAAAAAAATTAACATATATTTACAAGTCATACAAATTATATACATAAAAAGAAAATAAAATTTAATACACGAAAATATCGAATCACATGTAAAAAGCAATAGACAATTATGAAATTAACAAAGGTACATAACACACATTAATTCACTAATAATATTTGTACATAACTATTATTTCTGTTTGTATAATAATACAATTTACATTTAGGTAATTAATAAAAAATACTATTTCAGATAACTTTAAATACCTAACTTATGATAAAGTTTTGAACATTATTAAAAATAAACATTGTATGCAGGTTTTTGTGTATAATAATTGTTGTGTATATTGTGTACATATAAAATAAAATGCAATATACAAAAGTATCGAATCAGAAGCAAAAAGCAATCGATAATTAGTTATAAATACAATAAATTTATGCATCAATCATTTGCATGTAGTTATTATATCTGTATAAAAAATAATATAATTTACATTTAAGTAATTATTTTAAATACTAAACTTAAAACTTAATAAAAAGAAAACATTATAATTATGCACATTGTTGTCTATTCATTATTTAAAAAATAGTATTTAAGGAACACTAATGAATCAAAAGCCTCGTGGTTCATAGAACTGCGAATTTTTGTACAAAAATTGTTAGCCACCGAAAATACTCGTCCACTTGCGGTTGATGTTGGCCGTGTAGACAATAGTGAATTATATATTTTTTCTAAATTTGGAGTACGATTTAAAGTTGTTTCCAATATTTTTAAATCTTTCATCAATCCCAGTGTTTTGTTGGGATTTTGACTATCGGAAACGACAAGAACAGACGATATGCTTCTATGCATTTCATAAACTAAATCATTTGTTGTTGGCTCAATATTTATCAATGATACCCATGTCTCATCAATTTCAATTATTTCTTTCGGGTAAAGATATTATGCAAGCTTTATTAGAATATAATTCAGAAGAGTTTACTATTGTTTTGGATACGGTTCCAGTGTGCAAATATCTTAATAACGCAATTAATCGCATATTCCTGTGTTCCGATATTCGCCGAGTCAATGCATTTAGTATTTCATTACTGAGGGAACTGTCAATAATTTTAAATTGCTCAAATAAAAAATTGAATATTCCCTCAGTCATTAAAATATTACTATCAGTTTTACTTAACTCTTTCACGCTTAATACCAATGGTTTTAAAACACGTATTAAGTTCACTAACGTTGTAAAATTAATTGAATCACACATTGAAACCCGATCAACGTCAACGAGAGCTTTCCTTATGCAATTTTTGATGGCTATAAATCTTTCTATCATCGGTATCAAGGAATTTCACTTTGTTTTGCAATCTAATATTAAAAAAAGTTCTTTTTTTTTCCTGTTCTGATACATATTTTTGTAAATTAGAATTTCTTACACTTGGATATTTGAAGTAACGGACGAATAGACGAAAATTTTTCAATAAATCGTTTATGGGCCTTCATCTGATTCAATATCACTATCGTTTTCAGTTTCTTGAATCTCACTATCAAATGTAACATCATCTAATTGATTATTTTTATAAAATATGTCCATTACAGCTAAATGTATAGCGTGGTTGTAACAAAGCTGACTTTTTATGCCAAATATGTTTCCATATTTTTTCATCACTGCTGCACCATCGTGCGTTGATGCTACAATAACTTCAGTAATATTTAGACCGAATTCAAACAATTTTTCAGATACTATTTTTTTTAACATGTATGCATCACAAAAACCTTTATATGTGTTAATCCTAGCTTGTATTCATTTTTAGAATCGTGTAAAGTAACGTTTAAAAATCGTTTCAGGTTTAAATTTGTCCATTCATCAACAGTAATTGAAAAACGTGTTCCCGATTTTATTAATTCTAAAAGTTTATCCTTAAGTTCTAGTTTCTTAAGTTTACAAAATTCCAAAACCATGCTTCTAACAGTTGACGAACTTTGAGGCATCTTATGCCCACGATTATAAATGAACTCTTTAATAGCAATTGAATTAACTACTGCTCGAATAGAAAAACAAACATAGGCCACACATCTACCTAAAAGTTCTGATAAATTTACGCATATCACCTGTTAGGAGCTTCATCTTTTTCGGAGGATTTTGTTCTGATTCTTCATTTTTTTTCAAATCTATGCTGTGCTTCAATTTCAAATGTCCCGCAAGTGCCAATGTTGATTCTCCTTTACATTTCATATTGTTGTTACAAGTGATACATTTAGCTGTTTCTCCGGTGATATCATTTACAAAGAAGTTCTAAGCTCCAGATTTTTTTGAATTCATTTTTGATGAGTTCTAAAATAAAAGATTACATTATTAGTAGGTATATACTTTGACAATTATATAAGTAATAAATGTTTAGTTCTAAAACGTTGTTTAAAAAAAGAAAACAATTAAAATTAAGAATATTAAATATGGGTACTTACATTATTATATGCCATATACAGAAAAAATCAGAAGTTGCATTATACACAAGAATTATCAGTTTTCAACGAGATTGCTGACTTTTTAATTATAATATTATTCGTTCAAATAAGTTTTGACTAAATGTAAATAATACACAATAATAAATAGGAACCTGTAGGTCCCGTTGCTTTGGCATTGAACACATATGTATAGGATTAAGTCGACGTTTTAGGAATTACTGCCGCCTTATGTTTATTTTTTAAAATAATTAATATTTGTCGAAAATAAAAAAAAGGTTTGAAACTAATTTGTAAGACTTTATCAAAAAGGAACCGACTGCATTTTTATTGTATTACTTTACAATTTGCTCTAACGGTTGTAAAACATCATAAAAAATCATACACATGCTGACATCGCCAATTTTTTTTCTGACTATTATTACCCATTTATGCTTCCAGGCGAGGATATTTTAAATAAACGTAAACAATGCACTATAATAAAAAGCAAATTGACAGTCATAAATAAGTTCTAAGTCGACGTCATACGAACCCTCTGCCACCAAATGTTTGCTTCGAAGAAAAATTATTTTTTGTGACGATATATTTTGTAAAAATCATAAAAAAACGTTTTCAAAATACTCATGAATGACCGTCTAAAAAGCAAAAGCACCAATTTACCTTGAATAGCATAAGATTTAGTTATTGAAGACTCTTAAAATTAAGTGGTTGATTGCATACACTTATATTTCTTATTCGTATTCCTTAAAATATATTTTTACACTGCTTTCTCGGAAAAATTATTACGAGCTATAAAGTAGTTAAAACATTTGAATGCTCTCAAAAAAAGATAAAAAATGACGTATGATAATAACTAGAAGCAATATATCTTTAAAATTGAAGACATGGGTGCAATAATACCTTATGTATGTATGTAGAAAATCGATTCTGAGATAATCGCTTTCAAAGTTTTTACATTTTGGATTAAATGTATTTAGCATTTGAAAAAATCATATTTTTTTTACATATTGTAGGTTATTTATTCTATTTCTAGAAAATGTAATGAAATGTGTGTATGCGGTAGATTTTTTTATACAATGAGTTTAAGAAATTATACACTGTTCTTGTATGATGCAAAACATGATAAAAGCAATATTATAAACCAATATTGAGACTATTGAGATTATTAGACATTAAAAGAAATTTAAATCAAAAAAATGATAAAAATATATGATATCTAATTAATTACTATCTACGACTTCTTCTGATGCAGTGGTATTGTCATCATCATCATGAATATGTTCACTGGCAAAATTAATAATATTTTAAGTCATTCTGCACCACCTGCAGTTAAAAACTTAAAGTCGACTTAGAATATCATTTTTTTTTGTCGGCTTCACTGCTATCATTCTGACTTTTTTTAGGATAAATGTCCTTTTTGAAAGCATTGTCATACCAAGCTGGAAATAAAAATCTAGTAGTAAGATTGGGATGCCTCTATATAATATTAACTACGATATCATTTTTCCGATCTACAGATCCTAGTTGTGAAAATTATTCTGTATTGTTATTGTGACCTGTTTATTGTTATTTATTGATAAAACATCTTCACAAATAAAACGGTTACTTGTAGTCAAAACCACTTTGAACTGTTTTAAAAATAAAAATTATATGCAAAAACCACCTATCGTGAATTTATGTCTGCCACTGCCACGGGTTATCGATTTTTCTAACTTTAGAAATATATCCTGATAAAGAAGGAATTGTAGACGATATTAAGATATTTTTCAAGTATTAATCCATTTAACAACAAGCACACAAAGACATGAAGATAGGTAACACATGGTAGATTATAATTAATAAAATTGCATATATTTTTTCATGTCAACCATTTCGTCAAGTTTTGTAGCAATGACTTCTCAAGTTTCATATTTTCAATAAGAACTATTGTGTAACACGTAGCGTATATATATTTAAGGCTTAATGTAAGAATCCTTTCGGCATCGGATTAAATAATTGATGAGCGAATAAAATCAGTTCTGACCATAATTTCGACACCGTTGTGACAGGGGTGAGTGTTTCACTATATCATCTAAATTTATATTGTTTCCGATGAATTTTTTATAACATTCTTTTCATACTATATTTCATAAACGCATTGAGTTTAATACGAAAGATTTGTATTATTTTTAGTATTTTTAAAAAAAACGCGGTTAACCGCGTGAAATAAACCGGTTTTCGGTTTTTTTCAAAACAGGCGGTTAACCGGTTAACCGGTTTCGGTTTAAACCGGTTTGGAAGCCCTACCTGGGACGAATCAAGGAGACTGGTGGGGGACAGAGAAGCTTGGAAGAACCGCGTGATGGTCATATGCTCCGAATAGGCAGCGGATATGATTTAAAAAAATCACTTTGACCACATAATGCGACCAACCGAGTAGTATCATCTCCTGCATCTTATCATTCAAGGGAAGATTTCTGATAAGCGAGACCCTAGCAAAAGAGAACGTCCTGGCTCTGAGAGACAGATTTGACTGTATCACTTCAGACAGGGAAACGATTACCAACATGTTCACTGACGTCCGGTATCGAATATGCACACAAAAGAAGTTAAAGTTTTGATAAACGCATATTATCGAAGATGTAATATAGTTTATTTTGATAGATGTGTCCCTGAAGCGAACGTTTTCCCGCAATATCGCGTTCTTTTTCGCAACATACAAACTCAAATCCAGAACTATAAACTTAAATTTTGTCATTTTATCGTTGAACAGGAGGTCACATCAAAATAAAACTAGACTATAACTCGTAGTAGAAGAGGCTAATCGTACACATTTAAGATTCTGTACGGATAACATCAATATAAACTGAGGTAATGACATATTATAATTATTTTCACACTGATCAGCCAAAGTAGTTTGCAGTACTTGCGGCTGCCATGAGCTAGACTTCACAAATTCTTATTTATGTTGAATATTATTTTAAATATTAAATATTAATAAATTTATTTATTTCAGTGTAAAATTTCTTTCCTCGTAGTTATAAATTCAGTTATACAGTCTCAAATCGCGTGCCCCGGGCCTATTACCTTATTTAAAACTTACGAAAAAATAGTAGCATTTATTTAAAAAAATAAAATACAATTTATTTGTGCTACTTCCACATGTTTATAATGATCAGGACCGGTTTCGCTCATCACGGGCATTATCAACTGATAAAAATACAAACATAACAGGGGTATTTATATAACATTGAATGTTAAAAATTAAAACGTACATAAAACAGTTGGTTCATGAACTAAGACAAAAATTTACTGATCATTAAACAAATTATACATAAATCAAATAAAATATTCTACAATTAAAATGTTAAGGACCTCTTATAAATCAATAAATATTAATATGAAATCAAAAATAAAGCTACATTAAAAGTCCACTAACTTGTTTGTGTATAATTTGTTTGATAATCAGTAAATTCTTGTCTTAGTTCATAAACTAACTGTTTTACATACCTTTTAATTGTTAACATTCACTTTTATATAAATAGCCCTGTTATGTTTGTATTTTATCAGTTGATAATGGTCTGATCATTATAAACATGTGGAAGTAGTACAAACAAATTGTGTTATACCTTTCCACCAAGAATTGACAGTTAACACCATAAAAGTGAATAGCATTTATATTTGCACACAATTTGATTTTAATAGGTTTTTAACATTTTTTTTCAAACATGTCCGCTACTTACGTTTGCTCCTATCTTGTATTAGTACTCACAATAACTGTGCTTTATTTTAATAAATACATACAATGTATTTCTGACAGCTGTTAACACGTTTGATAATAGTTACCTTTACATTCAAGTTTCTAGTTCAATCGACATCATTCCATCACTCAATTATTAATAAGATGACCGATAATATATACAAAATATTATTAAAACCATCGATGTCCTAAAAATAAGAATGAATATCGTAACCGCCTTATATATTTAAATACCGATCATTAACACACTTCAATTGGGTATTTATTTCCGAAGAAAGTCATTACATAATCTCACCTCTAGCTTACGTGTGTTAAGTCGAACCTTATGTTGACTTGCGGCCAGGGATTGCCATATCGGGATCCCGACAAAGTAGTGCTCCTGGATTTTCGGGAGTTAAATCAAATTTAAATGCTTTACAAACGAAGTATGAAATTTCTCCGTGATTAAGAATCAAACCAAAACTTTATATCCAGACAGATTCTCTTATAATGAAAATTTATAATCGTTGAATTAGGATGTCAAAGAAAAAAATAGCTCTGAATGAGAATTAAGATTTTTGGGTGACCAAAGACAAATTAGTCGGCTCCGCGGTGCAGTGTTTAACATCGTTGGGCACGGTTACGGATGTCTCGGGTTCAATTGATTTTTCAATCTTCGATTTATGAATTTCTGTTCGTAGGCATGAATGTTTGTGATGTCTAAAATTCCCTCCCACCCATCCGTCCAAAAACGGGACATAGCGAGAGTGATAGCTAACCACTAATCCTGACCTAGCCCTATCCCTCTATTCTTACTCTCTTCGAAAAAGAGAGGTTGAGCAACTAAGTAACAAGCAGTTCTCGTCGAAAACTTCTGTTAAGATACCTCATATCAGGAGGCCATATGTTCCCCACTGGGAGCGGACATGGTAAAAAAGCAAACAAATTTCATTTGTCCTAACACCCAGTGGCGGATTAAGCACCTGAGACGCCCCAGGTACAATATAATATTTCGGATAGCAAAAAAGCGTCTTAAAATTTATTCGAGATTTTTATATTACGTAGGTATCATCGGCGTGCGGTAGACTTATCATTATCTCTATCGCACAACCTAATTTGGATATGAACAAGAAGGATACAAGAGCATGCGCCGCATGCCGTTGCATCTCGCTTGCACCTTCACTTTACATGTGATTGAGCGAGAAAGAGACAAAGTCACCGCACGCGGCTGATCAGTATACAAATTTAAAAATAACTGTTAATGTGTAAACTCTACTCATTAAAAATTTCGAAGGCATTCCTAAACAATTGGTTCGATATTGATTAGAATTATATGTAAAATAACTTTTAAACGCTGAATTAATAATTTATGGGTTTTGGTCAAGTTATTTCTGAGGTCCTCATGTGCGTATGGGGTAATTCACCACTGCCCACACCCCTAACCTTCCAATTAAGTATGCACAAGATTTATCTTGGACTTGAATTTGAAAATCCCGGATCAAATATGTGACCCGGGATTGTAATCCCTAGTTAAGGCGGTTGCGTAATAAGTAAATAATGTCAACCCATTCCATCAGAATATTTAGAATGACTACAACAACTAGGGAGAGTGTTCCTTATGTCAGCCGTCGCCAGTGGTCGGCCTTTTGAGCTTAAAATTTAAATAATAGTGGATACGTTTAAAAAAACATATTTTTTTTAATTCGTGTAGGTAGTCTTGCCACTCGCCAGTGTATATCTGCACTATACTGACCTATATGAAGCAATACGCAATTTAAAAAAGCACAGTCTTACTTCGCAAGTTTCGACAAATTCATGTTGTATGGGGACGCTAACAAAATATACTTTATATTGTCATGCTTTGCATAATTATTTTTTTTATTGTTCTGTCTACTCTCAATAAATTCGTTCGCGAATTGAATTTTGAGGAGCCGACCACCAGGAGAATTGGCATTTTTTGTAAACTTCCATTATTTTATGCTTATTACATTATTAACCATTTTATTTTTAGTTGGTTACATCACTTAATCCCTGTTTAATGGAATAACAGCGAAAAAAATATGTATTTATCATTCATTGACTCAAAACCCTTTTTGAAAGTACACCTGTCGCTTAACTGGCCGACCACTGGCGAAATGACCCTATGCAGTCGAATGCAAGTATGGCGTGGAATTGCATAATATACCGGTACGGTAAATGCGTATTATCATTTCTTTGATTCGTATCTTTACCAACCGTGTCCGCTTCTTACATGTTATTCATATTGAGTATTTCAACATTTATTAAATGTATTTTAACGAATGTTGAATGAAAATTAAGTTTTGAAAGAAGCGTATTATATGTCGGCTGCTTTGAATCATTAGGATAATTAGAATTTCGAGAAAAGAAATATTTGTTTAGTGTCTTCTACTTATAGACAATTAAAATTAATAATGGAAAACCTACAAGTTTTCAGAAAATATCATCGCCAGCATGATAGAAGCTGTCATACTGGCGATGTATATACATCGCAATGCAAGCAATCATCATGAACGTTTGGAGGACAAAGATCAAATTGTAAAACGGCAAAAAAGCCAACGGCACGCGGTGTTCCCAAGCGGTCACCCATCCAAGTACTATCCGCGCCCAATGTTGCTTAACTTCGGTGATCGGACGAGAACCGGTGCTTTCAACGTGGTATGGTCGTTGGCGGATGCTTCGTAATAACCGCTGTACTAGTTTGGCAATATCTATATTATTTATGTAATATTTATATCAAAATATATATATATACCAAAGATCACAAGAGAAATCAGTAAAAATAAAAAAACAAACACCCATTTCTACCGCCCTAGCGACATGGTGTAAAAAGTATTTCATTATATCAGCGGCTCCCAACCTTTTTTAACTTGTATACCCCTTGATTGCAAAGGTGGCCCCATAATGTAAAACAAAAATGTTTTTGTTTTCTGTAGTTGTCATTTCAAATATTTACTTATTTGATGTGACAATGAGCGTTCGAGCAGGGCAGGTGCAATAGGCTCTGCTTCGTTAAGGTTTGTAAAAAAGGGCTGATTTATATATGGAGAAATAAAAGCTTCAACCGCATTTTCATAGTCTTTATTAGCGGCTGGTGGCAGGGTTTACGATGTTAAAATCGGCATATTCTTATTTTGCACTGCGAAACGTTATGTTTGTAGATGCCGTCATAGTTGATAGTAGGGTAGGTTTCATAATGCCATTTTAGAGCATTTACACACACGCTACACACTTGGAGTTAGGACAGTCTTCATCTTCTGTGTATGAAAATCTATATTTTATGAATTCGTTGTAGTATTATATCTTTTTACCTCTCTGAAAAACAGATGACTGCCTTATCAGAATTTCCACCATTATTGATCTATCTTTCGTGTACCCCTAGCCACCAAGCGCGTACGCCGAGTTGGGAATCGCCACATTACATTAAAATTGTGGTGGCTCCT
Organism: Himalopsyche phryganea; assembly: GCA_022494535.1. Classification (NCBI taxonomy): domain Eukaryota; kingdom Metazoa; phylum Arthropoda; class Insecta; order Trichoptera; family Rhyacophilidae; genus Himalopsyche; species Himalopsyche phryganea. Next base: position 12,539,556 of record JAGVSL010000001.1, on the reverse strand, counting down.
CGAGGGGAGGGACAGCCGCCCTACTAAATAGTTAGGTAGTATCTATTCTTTGACATTCATCCTATTAGTAAGATAAATGTATGTAACTGAGACATGTAAATATGTATTAACGAGAAAAAGAGTTGCTAGAAACTTTACAAACAGCTGTGTAATCGATAAAATCTAGCTAGCTATAAATATGATGACGTTTAAATTATTATTTATAATACTATTCAACCTTCTGCTGTATAAGATTAATTAGTTCTTCTAGTGCCGTATTTTATTTTGAACTTTATCACATTTTAATTAAAATGAATAGTTTAAAGCTGCAATCTCCTTTACGTAAAACATTATAAGTGCATACTAAGTAGGTATGATAAAGTTTTTCTTATATCTACCGGTTATTTTCCATGTGTTATGATCTTCGATTATTACAAAATATGTACTAAGTACTGTGCTCCTTACAATCTTTAAATTATGTGACACCGCTTATTCAAATAATATATTTTCTTGACCTATATTATTCAACACAAAGACAGTTATTCTGCTTAAAACTGACAGTATCACATGGTGACTTGTGACATACACCAAAAGACAGGAGTGTCAAACCAATTTTGTAAAGTGACATGATTTCAAAGTATCATAATGTTATATCAGCATGCTGGGATTTAATCATGCAATATTTTTTAATTAAAAATCGTTTATTCTAATTGAAAATGTGTAAATATCACAATTATAGTGGCATAAGGGAAGTCATAAGGGTCCAAAACACTGCATTGTTTTTAAAATCCAGATGCTTTACAATATTTACGTAGTTTCATTATATTATAATGATGTTTCAAAAGCATCACAGCGTTTGTACTGATTTTGATTATTTACTGGAAATGCTTATCTGTTTGCCTTAATCTGTATTAATATTGATTAATTTTCATTTTTTAAAACAGCTGTTCACACATATATGAACATCCTAAAGAATGGTTTTCCGTGTTAGTATAGTTGGAAAATTTAAAATATTAACGTCTTGCTTCCAGTTATCTATTACTTTGGTACCCTTTCAACCTCGAATATAAATTGTTTCTAAAACAAAGGAAATTCTTTCACATTGAGTCGCGAATATTTGTAGAACGTATATCAAATTCATAAATAAGATCAATTTTAGAAATAGATCAGAAACATTTGCAACGCTCGTAGGTCACGTGCCTTATCTAACTGGGGGCACTTATTGCCCGCGGGCTGAATCTTGGACATACCTGCTATAAAACATGACATAGTGCAATGAATGTCAGCTAAAACATTATAATCTCTACGTAAGGTTAACAATAATATTACTATGTGTGTCAGTTTGCGAATTCTTTCATGGCTAAGTCTGTTTTATAAGCCAAATATAAACATCAAAGCCGAGATTATGCGTAAAGATTATAAGATGTGAATCTTAACCGAAAACATAATGGTTGTTCTTAATTTTTCATTGTTGTATTACCGCATAGTGGGCGGAAACCATTTCCAGTAGAATGCATAAAGCTCTTGCACGAATTAAGATAAGATTCATTACTAACTATTGTTTCTTCAATTCAGTAAGCTAAAAAATTCTGGATTATTTTAGGTGCATATGAACTAATATAAAATTCAATTAAAAATTGATAACTTAGTTATTCCACTTGGTTTATCACTAACGTGACGCGTTTCGCCTCTTTAAGGAGCATCTTCAGACTAACCGTATCGTAAGGTTATTTACTTCTATGGTAAACGATGATTTTATTCTTAAATGGGTGGGGGTGGGTTTTATTACAATCTACCTTACATTCTACCTAGTCCCGTGGCACACCGGTGCGCCGCGTGACGGTTCAGGTGCGCCGTGGCGCAGTGGCGCAGTGTATCAAAAATGAGAAAAAATCGAGTATTTTCATATTAAAAACAATTAAAGCCGTTTGGTTACTAAGATCTCCGCTTAAATTATTCTCGTTGAAACAAATATTGTATCGTTTTGATATTTAATGAAATAATTGTATTAGTGTTTGCGCAGTTACTGTGACTGCAATGATGGGAGGAAAATGGAGTTTACCTTGTGCTTAAAACAAAATATCCTACCGTAGAAATTACACATTACTGCATATATTGGAAAGCATTGATGGTGAAAAATTTTCACAGCGGAATTATTACAAACAATAATGAATGTATCATATCAAATCAAACACATATACACATCAAATCAAGAGCCTATAATACAATTTTTTTTGAAAAAATATTAATTCTATTTGTTTCACACATAAATATGTTGGCTGTCCCTAGGCAAAGTTTTGGTAAGATTATTTGAACTTCGATTTTTAAAACTATTTTTTACAAAAAAAATCAGCAATACTTTTTAACACTCAATTTACATAGATAGTAGCAGTTATTTTTTTAATTACAATTTAAAAAAATGGTTCTTTTTATAATTTGTAATTTTCAAACTATTAAGTTTTTTTTACCTATTCCAAAAAGAAAGACTGTTGAATTAACTTTTATTGAAAATATGTATGCCACTAAAATTCATCAAATAAAAACAAATTGTAAGGTTTGTTTATGAAACTTACAAAGCTTAAGCCTGTAGTGTGCCGCAAAATATTTATGAGTGCTTAAATGTGCCGTGGATGAGAAAAGGTTACGGAGCACTGATTTAATCAACGATAAGAATTTCTTTTATACAGATCCATACAGATCTTCAATAACCGAGTCATAGCGCATTAATTTCTGAAACAACACCAAGTTTTAGCTACCTACCCTTTTCGGTGATTTTTTCAACTTTAATCAGGTTTCCAGTTAGAATTTAACTGTAGGTATATGAATTTACCTGGAATGAAACACGAGGTTTGACAACGGACAATTATTAATCTCTATATCAGGAGCTCCCAACTGCCGTATAATAAAAATGTTCAATATTACATAGGTTTATGGAACGAAACTTTTGGGGTCGATCTAGACCAGTGGTTTTCATGTGCGGCCACCAGTGGATTTTTCTGTGGCCACCAACGGTTATATAATAATGAATATTGATATTAAAAAAATAGTAATACAAAATAAATACGACATTTCTTTATTCGTATTGCATACGTATACGGCTCGAAAACGTATTTGTAATGAGTGCATATTTTTAATAATATAGGAATCTCTTTTTAGATATGAATTAATCTGTATCATTACAATTACCATCATTGGGTTAATTTGGGTTGCAGTGCAGTAAATAATTCGATTTGTTGTACGATAACCAACACTTTTCATCTTACAATCGTGTAAATATCGTTGATGACAGATTATCCAAATACATGTGTATCAGTGATTGTCTTCTGATTATTTATTTTTACAAATTTGGAAGCATCTGTAAATGACAGGATTGTAAAAATATAATAAGCATTTTTAAAGAAGTTATATTTGAACACAAAACGTTTCTTGCCGGCGCAATTTTCTACTTCTTAGTGGTTTGTGGATAATAAAATACAAAATGGTAATTTAAAAAATTCCCACAACGCAACATTATTGTCAGTATAAAAAGTGGAGGGGGCGGAAAATGATTCCCAATTCGGAAAAACCACTGGCTACGCCACTGTCAACATGCTTAAATGTCATTTATTGAATAAACTTATATGTTGATCCTTGTTGGTAAATGCATCGGCCTAACATTTTAAATCATGTTTGAAAAGTTGGTGCGGCCACGAGACATTTCCATAAGATCACTGATGTTTACCATGCGGACGCGTAGAAATTTTTCGTGAGAACCACTGATCTAGACTACATATATTAAGGAGGGCGTAAACATATTCTAAACAATAGTAAAAGGCCGAATGGGAGAATGGATCAAAAAATATTGGGAACTCCTGCTATGTACCAAAAAGTAGCCTAAATATTGTTTTTATTTGAGTAATCAATCAGCGTCATTTAGTGACAATTAAAGTATGTAAAATATCAAACTAAATACTGATTAAATTGTAGTAAACATACCTAGGTAGCAGGTACGTAGGTACATTTGAATTTTTTGCTCAATATGATCAGCAACATATTTAATTCTCAGATAATATTAATTAAATACCTACCTCATTTTGTCATAATCAGTCTGAATGGAAGGTTTTCGATGTCTGTTTAACAATATTTTTGAGAGAAAATGTGCGGCAAAACAAAAAAAATTATTAGATTTAGTAATACCGCAAAAATAATTATTATCGTACTACAAAATTAATTGTTGAAAGTACTGTCATCTACCAATAATATTCAAATACCTTTTTGAATACTGCAGACATATTATAAGTAGCACCATAGAATCTGACGAATATCCACAGATGTCACGATAAACATTGAACCAATAAATAACAGTATCTTAATATTTTACTATTTCCGCTCACAATGCATATAGATTCGTAATAGAGTATCTCAATATAAGTTTTTCTAAGAGAACTGCTGCTAAATTCAGTTGTTCAGCCTATCTTATTCTAGAACAGAACTAGTAGTTAACCAATCGGTCTCACTACGCCGCGTTTTTAGGATGAGATGTGTAGAAGGGAATTCTAGACAACAAACATCCAAGCCTACGAACAGAAATCGATTGAAAAAACAATTTATGAAACTGTCTGTACCAGGATTTGAATCCTAGACATGTATAACAGAAGACAGTTGACTACTGCAGGTATCAGTAAAAAAAATCGGGCCTCAACTTACAAGGGGCACAATAAACTATTTTCATTATTCATGCATATAGGAAACATCACGGATTATTAGTGATCGCCAAACTCGTACTGCCAAGTGGCAAAAAAGCCAACGGCACGCGGTGTTCCCAAGCGGTCACCCATCCAAGTACTATCCGCGCCCAATGTTGCTTAACTTCGGTGATCGGACGAGAACCGGTGCTTTCAACGTGGTATGGTCGTTGGCGAATAATGCGACATAACCGCCGTATTTAAATAGTACAATCTATGTATAGATATTCAAAAATGACATACCACTACATTAAAAATAAACTCATACTCGCTTATAAATGGCAAAACCTAACCTACCCTTGTTGCTGAACACTGGCTGTGAATACATAAATACCTACTGGAACAAAATTTTATATTGAAATGCTCGTCATGTCTAAAACATTGTAGCCATCCATATACGTAACACTTTGTTCGTACTAATTAGAAACAGAATTTGATGTTAAATGGCAGATGGCAGTAGTTTATTATTTAATATTTTTCATTACTCAGCTTGATACGGGTTTACACAGATGAATCGATTTTTGAACTAATTGACACTAACTTATCCTCATACTTACTCGAAAAACTATGATTATTGTTATAGTCAACTATATGATCCGTGTGCCGGGTGTGTTCTTACCTCTAATACCTACCCAGTTTTTTAAAAAAATATGAGGATTTTTCAACCTTTTTTTGACTGTATATAACAATGACAATTTCTGAATTAGGTGTACGGCTTAACACTATTCATCACTATTACCACGATAACGCCAGTTGTAGAAAATATGTTTGTATTGAATAATATATAATAGGATTAAATAACAAAGTATTTAGTTCTACAATTAAATACTTTGTTATTTAATCCTATTACAATGGAGTTCTACCAATGAAATGTCAATTCAATCAATATATAATTAAGTCCCGGTCGATGTTGCGCTGTTGTTATTCAAATATTTTTGTGTGTAGGGTGATTTGAGGCAAACGTTGTTGACATCATAGCCAAATAATGAATGTATTGTCTTTATTTATCACTGCATTTGTATGCCTAAGTGAAACTAACGTCGGAAAATAGCTTGTAAAAAGTTACCAGTTAACCTCGGTAGCTAAGTAGAAAAAAGTGAACTGAATAAGAATCTGGAAGAAGAGATAACTGGGTACATTGTAAATCATATGAAAAAATACGTAGGAAATCAGTTTATAATAAATACATTCTGAAAAATCTATTTTACTTTGCTTGGTCGGGAAAAAAATTGAAAAAATTGAAAAAAATTTGAGAAAAAGGAGGTTGCAGTTCAAAAAAGATTGAGATTCCGTAACCTTAAGGATATAATTTATTATGAGAGAAAAAGATGATTCAATGCATGTTCAAAGCATATGTTTATTTACTTTTAAAAGTTTTATACTTAAAAATGAGAAACGTAGAAAAAACAGCAGATCTGATGAAGTCATGCTCATTATAACCAGGGACCGAACCGTAATTTTTTTCGTTCCGGTTTTCGTTCCGCTTCGATAAAAAAAAATATATCGGTTCAAATCCGGTTTTTGGTTGACGGTTTACGGCAATTCTTGGTGGGAAAGCATTATATTTTAAAAATAAAGCACGTTTTTAAGACATCGACTGAGGGTGCTTGATGGAATTTCAATATAAAATTTGAATTATTGAGATTTTGTACACTTCCATGTATTTTGTCACTAACGACCCGGGATTCGCCTTTCGGCATCTTCAGGCATTCGTGCGCTCAAAATTAAAAATTATTGTTCGGTTACCTCTTGATGTGGATGTTCTGCATTAAATTTCGTAAGTAATAACGTTTGAACTTTATTCTGTACAGTTTTATTTTACGTGATGCCAGCGTCACGTTATATATCAACCTCATTAATTTGATTTTTTCAATTCCAGCACATGCGTGATTCTAGCGAAAAAAACTTACTTGGGTACCTACAACAAATAAATATAGTAGGGAATCAGTAAAAACCAATTGGCCCTCATAAATACGCCTATTGCTATTCACAGAAAAATCGAATTCAATTTGACCCCTTAGCGAGTTCATTTCTAAGGGTAGTATAACGTTTTAGATATAGAGGGCAAACGAGCCAAAGTAAAAATAGTCACAGCTAATGTAACAATTATATAATTATTTTCCAAACTCCTTTCCCAAATAATGATCAAAAATCCGTTCAATATATAACTGTATTTTAGTTTTACTTTTCGTTTAAACTAGATAATTGATTTAAATCAGTTGTCAGTTAGAAAGTTTGTTCTAGTAGTGTAAAAATAACAAAGTATTCAGTTCTACAAGAATTTCATCAGTTTGATGGTATCTATTGAAGCTTCACACCAAAAATAAAACAATATTCAAGTATAGTATCCTTTTTTAGAGGAGATAGAAAATTTTATGTCATCGCACTTATTCCAACATTATTTATTTAAAATAAAAATATTTTACATACTAATTATGTTCTTGAGTTGTTCTAAGCAAATGAGCATAAAAATATGACCTTAATATAATATAGTTTTGATGGTTGAAATCATTGCTACTATTATCGGAATATTTAAAAGAATAATGATATTTTACAACAGTCAAAAACAAAAAGAAAATTAATATGGTTTCATTTTTATTCGTATTCCAGAAATGTTCAGTCCATTTATTAAAAATGGCGGACTCTCCCGCATTATTTATGATGGCAAAGACTGTAATAGCTTTGTGTAATAAAATATTTAAAAGTGATAACAGTTCGATCTATTTATATTTATGTATACATATTATGATACAAACTTTACGTAAGGCATAAAGCGTCCATTGAGCAATCGATAGTATGTATCCATGTTTTGTGATGGTGCATTTTTGGCTGCGTTGCTAGGTTTTTCAGCCGGTGGGGTGAGTTTTCAGTCATTTTTCAGTCCCCACCGTATTCACCCCCTATCCACCTAGGCAACCCCCAGCGAACCGGCCATTATGCGTGGGACTATCAAAGCTTTATTCAGGGTAAATGCTACCTACCATTATACTATTTCCATTGCATAACAGGTTTATAAAAGCTTAATATTTATGTTTGTATAACTAAAAATAACTACTGTATTTTATATCATCGCTGTTTTGGAAGAAAACACTAAAGCGAAAAAATGACATTTAGTTAGTTATACCAAAATGTTCCTTATTTCAAACTCCGTATGACAGAACAGAAAGTACAATTACTCAAAACTAGTATTTTCCAGTTAGGGTCTTCTTCCAGAACAACTACGATGTATAATTTCAAATTATCCATCACACAAGTAACACAATATTTGTGATAAAATATTCAATACATAAATCTTCCCACCATAAAATATGATATATTTTTTAATTCTAAAAAAAATGTATATATTTTTTTAATTTAAGTAGTAAATGAAGCCTCACTGGCTTACTTTACTCCTAGTTTAAAGCATGTCAATCCAAACCGATTCATACCGCCCGCAACTCAACATGAGTTGCGGGCGGTATGAATCTTTGAAATGCACTCCTGTAAATTCTCAAATTTGCATATATGGGATTATACGTAGGGAGTGTCGATATAATAGTGGCTTTCATCAAGTTGCTGGGTCAGAAATTTTAAACCTAAAACCAATGTAAAATTATGTTTCCCTTCCAAAAAGTGGTCAGTTTATTTTTATAATTTACACCATTTGGCCGAGACCTGCTCTGTCGTCTTTAAAATAAGATCCAATCGTTAACTCATTTTCGTATTTTTTTAGGCTTACTTCAATTGGCAAAAACACAGTCGATACGATAAATTGCATTTAAGTATAAAACCAACCTACTATTGGTGATACCACTGAGAAGAGTTTTATCATTATTCAATAATATAATTTCGAATATTGGTGCTTTCAAACAAGTTCTGTAACACATGTCTTAAAAAAGATATTGTATGTCACTGAGAGGACTTTCTTGCCATTACTAATACCTGTATTATTACACACAAATCATTTTTAGCCTCGTTACATTGTAAAAACAATGCGATAAATAAAATATGTGAGTTTTGTAATGCGATTTTTAGTTAAATAAATAGAATCGAATTGAGCACCTGAGAGGTCATTATCCTCGCAGAGTTGGTGATTCAAAGATGATAATAGTAATATAATATGCGATAGAGTATATTTCTTTGTCTTTTGCTAAGGGGGGCGATATTGGTGTCCCACGAGCGAGCTGGGGTCGTCAGAGCTTGGGGGTGGATGATAAAGTCGTTCCGCCGGACATGCTCGTTAAGATAAACAAAATGTCAGAATTTCATCGAGCACGCTTACAACTTACTGAAATTCGCTGCTATCTTTTTCAAAACTTTGCCTTTACATAAGCAGCTTAATCGTCTACGTAATGTGTAAAAAAGGGCACTCGTAAAATATAATATAAACAAATATAATTTCATCTGAACAGCTGAGCAGCTCATTTCCAATCGCAAATAAATAAGATAACCGGGAAAGGCATACGCCGAACATTTTATTCCAGGACAAAAGATTAATGTATGAACTATGGTGTTTGAAATTCGTAGGCCATTTTGAAAGAAAGAATGCCATTGCAATGGTGGATAACGTAACAAAATACATATACAGAAAAGGTGATCAAAATGTTGTTTAGGGCAGTGCACCGCAACCTTTCGTCACCCACGGCACACCTACTCACTCATTAATATTCCGCGGCACACCACAAGCCAAAATATGTGAATGTCACAAACAAAACTTCTAATTAATTAATTTGTTTTTATAATTTAAGACATCGACTGAGGGTGCTTGATGGAATTTCAATATCAAATTTGGACTATTGAGATTTTGTACACTTCCAACTTTTATTTTTCTCTTCGATCAATTTCTTGAGTTTATAAGTTTGTTTTTCATATTTGCGTTGTATGATTTCGGAAACATTATATCTAATATCACGGTCTAATATATCAAATTCAACAGGATGAAGTTTCTGTGCGAGAGAACAATGAATTATTTTAAGGTATTGGCTAATATTGTCGCGAGCTGCGTACCACTGACCTGTCTCCGTCTTCAACCAAGCTTTTCTTTTTGCAAAGCTTTCACTGCTGGCCTCGAACCATACATTAAATACATGGAAGTGTACAAAATCTCAACTAAATTTAATTTGTTTTTATTTGATGAATTTGAAGTGGTAGCCTGTTTACATTTTAATACTCTTTATTTGATAACGTGTATTATTTTGATACATTAGTTCATTATTTGTAATAATTCTAGTGGGAAAATTTTCGCTATCAATACTTACCCAATATATGCAGCAATGTGTAATTTCTAACGGACGATTTTGAGGGTTTTATACCCGAAACAAACATCATTTTATTTCCCATTATTGCAGTTGCACTATCCATGTAAACATTTCTTCAATTTTTACATTAAATATCAAAATAAAATAATATTTTTTTCCAACATAAATATATTCGATATTTACTCATTTTGGACGCACTGCACCGCGTCGCGTTTTTTTAAACATTTACTTCGAAAAAACATGGTTTTATAATTATAATAATAATGCAATTTAACCAATAGGAATTACGATTTAACCGATACAAATTGTATGGATGGAGATGAGTCCAAATGGCTGCTTAGTTTCTTCATTACTTTTTGTTAAGTTGAGTGCAGCGAGCACAATAGAGAATCGATTAAAATTGGGATAAAGGCATATGTTCCAAGTTTTTCAAACCCTAGAACCAGGCCTGCTTTTGTGGCTCTAAAACAGCCATACTCAATCTTTCTTTTCTTCGGACCGCATTCGTATGTTTGCTGAGTTACTGATTATACTGATATGACGCCTAACATAAAAGCTCGTTGGGTCGCAGGTTGAGTATAAATCTAGTTGACGGCATTAGCACTCAATGTCTATTTTTAATAATTGTCGACACATGTTCTCCTGCAACCATAAAACTGTGAATGTGTTCAAGGTCCACCCAGATCGCCTCATGATCCTAAATGACCTATAACACTCAATGATTGGAAGCCCTCGTATATGCGAACGCCCGATGTAACGCCAAGCGAAAGCGGGCCCCGAACTAACGTCATGTTTGAAGTGCTCGTACATGTGCGGGACCCGGCGTTAAGTGGTTAAGGGGGCTCGGTAGATTAATGACTAGTAAACAGAATCAATCACTGAAAGATATTAAATATTGAAGCGTTATTCCCTTCTGGTTTTTTTATTATACTACTTCCCAATTAATAAACAGAGTATAGTATTTCTACAACGAACCAACAGTGCAATATCATTCTAAATAATTAACCACGCGAAAAGAGGTAATAGAAGTAGGTGTGCTAGGACGATTTACCGGTGTCAATTTTCCACTACGAAACGTGTACCATTTTGACGGAATACGTACAATTACCATATCGATTAATTGATTTTCCGCGGCACAATGAATATTTAAATGCGACCATTGCCCCCCGGCCAGTGGAGTTTTGACCTTATCACCCCTTTCGTGCTTCGCCCCACTCTCCCCCGACCCCCTCAAGAGCCTCATGGAAAATTATTGATTTTTTTAGAATGTATATATGGCGTGAATTATTTACGAGTGAGTGTGAAGAGGGTTTTATGAGAGCAAATTACAATACGTTAAAATTAGGCATAGCGTAAAAAAGACCTAAACTTAACCATACTGTTATTATGAGAACAGAGAACACGAAAACATGTTTTGCCTATTTTATGTTTTTTTAGATCATGTCAGTTCTCAATGCGAAGCATAATATATTTTAATATTGAATACATAGTATTTTAAAAACAAAACAGAATCTGTTTGTACTACATTATCATCAGCTGATAATGTACAGTAAAATATAGTAGATAATGTGAAACTGGTACATGTGGAAGTAGTACAAACAAATTGTCTTTTATTTTTAAAATGTATGACCTTTCCACCAAGAATTGACAGTTAACACCTTAAAAGTGATGAGCAAAGGTTCTGTAAAGTGGCACCTTAAATATTTAAAACATTAGTAATGTGACACTTGGCTTAAAAATGGTGCTAGGATAAAAATAACTGAAATGCAAATCCATACTTTAATTTAGACTTCCCGCTTTCGCGGTTAATTGCGTTACCGTGTGGGTTTTGTCATATAAACGCATTTATAAAGCGAAATGACAATTTCAAAGAGTGAAATATGGTTTTATTTAGCAGTAAGTAATTATTTAGCCACAAGAATCTAAATTCTTCATAGCAGTCATGCATCTCTGGTCGTTACTATACTATACTAATTGTTACTATACTGTAATGTTGTCTTTTTCAATAGTAAAACTGGTGAGGTTTTAAAATTGTGATTAATTGCACAAAGAAGACGTCAACTGTAATGTATTTTTAATTATATGTAACTATTTTATTTACAAATAGCAAAATTTTCAAGTTTTTGTACGACCTATTTCACCTTGTTTAAAGGTCTAAGTAACGCAATGTTGCACCATGAGTACGGAAGGGTTAAATAATACGATAAATTGTAAAACTGTCCAAATGTCCAGATATTTCCAAAATGTCGATCCAAAATGTATTTCCAAATGATTATTATGAGTAATATATTTTACGATAAATTTTAATATTTTTTAACCTTACAGTTACAGTTTAATCTCATGTTTCCAGTGGTTCGTTCAGTGAACCCAATTAATTCCTTTGCCACTGCACTCACATTTCACAATGAACCTTGCGTAACAAAAATAAGCTTGAGAAGCCAACAAACGTCCTTGCTAGCGAGATATTTTACAAACTGTTTTTAAAATTGATTTTTTAACATTTATTATAAATATTCGGTTTTAAATCGTGTACAGATAAGTGAAGTAGTAATAAAATTAAATAGTCTTCACCAACACAACAATTTGCATAAATTGATCTGTTGACATAAAATATGAGAAATGTGTCACTTAGGCATCTGTTATTTTATTACCTAATTTAACGTTTAACTTAACTTTCAATATCAAATTTGAAGGATACAAATTTCAAGGAACGTACACGAGTACAAATATATTAGACTAAAAAATATATTACAGTTTTTATTTTAATCCATTGCTATTTGTTATCGCCCTACAATGTACATTGCGTTAAAGTTTCCATTTAGGTCGATTTTAAGTTTTTATAACCGATGTTCCATTTACGCGATATCTCGTTGAACCTGTCTACCGCGTAGATCAAGGGATGAGTTTATTTATAATGTTACGTAAAATGACGATATAAATAGAGTATTGTATTTTTCTATTATGCTCTATGACTTCACATGGAGTGTTTATTATGCTGTGATAAAAAAAAACAGGAAAATCTTTTGAAATATTGATAACGTAATGTCCGCCATGACCTTCTTACAGGTGGGTCGTAAAAGTCGTTCTCATTTCCACAGACACTCGAAGCTTTCGCTTTCAGTTTTATAAACAGCGCTCTTAAAAACTGATTTAGTACGCAGTAAAAACCCAAAAGACGCCAGCGAACTTCTTTTCAATCCTACTTATCGATTCCGATAAACCGACTCACGTATTTTTTCCCCTGAATCAAAAACACAGATTTTTAACATAATATTTATTATAATGACGAATCTGAAAGGTTCATAAATTTATAAAATCAACGGACACTTACCAGTATCAGTAGTTCTTTTAGCTTAGTGGCGAAGAGTGCCTGTCAGTTGGAAATAATCGATAGGGGAATGAAAAGTTAGTACGTTCACATGACACATTTTTGATTTATAACAAACAATATCCAAAGCATCCGATGCTATCAGTATTTTTTTTCGTCATATTCTTTGAATTCATATACCGATACTTTAGTTCCAAAGTGTAACAACTCAAAAAGCATAGTTCTGAGATAATTTGGAAAATTTTTGACATGTTTAATATTCTACTATTTATGCATTTTTCGTAGATTTAAATAAAAATATTCAAACTAGGATTATCTAAAAAATATATTTATATCTGTAGTGATACATGCCGATGTGGATTTGCAAAATATGATATTCGAATAAAAGTTTTGTACTATTATTGTAAGAGAACACCGTCTGCAAGCGTGAGAATTATCAAATCCGATATTTGGAAAACACAACATGACGAGCAAAGAATAAAGATAAGGGACCATCAGTCTGTCGCCACTTACCGAGCGTAAACATCTACTCTGAACTGCATTATCGACATCATCATCATCCGCCCTACTGTTTAATCGCGTCACGCATTCAACATTGTAATTATATTTCTAAACATCTATGGTATTATAAACATAGTTTTACTATTATAAACATAAATTATTTCCTCACACTTAACTCATAACTACAATTTTTTGACTTGTTACACGTTGGAACTGAATTATCGATTTATGATATAAATATATCCAAACTGAAATACTTCTTTTTGTGTGTGACAATTTTAATAAAGACAATTCTATTCAGCATAGTCGATAATTAGATTTCTTTAAAGTTTTCAATTTTTTACTTACTATTTAAAGGTTACATTACTACTTCATCGAATTACAATTTGATTACATTAGGAAAGCAACTACAATTTGCGTTTAACAGATGGCAGAGTTTTCCAATTTTCTTTCCCTACAGTAATGTCGGTAATGTAGCGACACTTTCTACCTCCTCACACCAACAAAATACACCACCCGAATGAGACAAAACAGTACAGCACGATAAACTATCGTTATCTCACTCGTTACACTTTAAAGAGACTTTCTTAGTTATAATATAATTGAAACAAAGGATAAGAACAGGATAGCATGACTTACATTTTTTATGTGAATGGATGAATTGGGATACGTGTTTCTTATGCGTAAAATTATATGTTGATTTTCGTGTGGAAATTCGTTGCCATGTGGTTTGAAATAGTAGCCTTGGCCGTCACCCCGGCGGCATTGTTGCGAACTTTATCCATCAGATTATTACATAAAGACGGTCTTTATTTGTCGGTAGACCTATCCAAATAGCACGGCACATATTTTCATAACACGATGCTACCCAAAAATAATGACTGTCTTGCGTAGGCGCTGTGAATAAAATGTAAACAGACCGCAGATAACACGAACGAATAAAACACCGTAAATGTCATTTAAACAACAGCATTTTTGCATTTTTTTAAATTCAATTCATTTTCCAGTTAGTAGATAAACCAATAATATGATAGAAAATTATTCCCAACACATTCTGAGAATGTACGGTTGTGACTAACGAAAGGAGGAATACTTGATGACGATATATCGTCGATGTTCTGGAAGAAAACACTAAATCGGAAAATTGACGTATTGAGTTAGTTATACCAAAATGTTCTTTATTTAAAACTCTACCCTATGAAAGAACACACGCATTTTTTATATCGAAACATGAGTGCATCTAGGATAAATATAACAATGAATTAAAAAATACGATGCCCTATGGAGAGCGAGTAGACCTGATATTATTAACGATGTATTTTTTTTCTAAAGTGTATGCAACTTTGGAAAAAATTTACCCATACACTCCTGTCCGCAAATAGTGATAAAAATGCTTTATGTGGTTACTAAGTGATTCCAGCTTGAATATTCGAATATATTCGGCACTTTTTTAACTATTCGAAGAGTATTCAATAGTTAAAAGTAATAGTTTTAATGAAATTTCATACTTTCATAAGTTTACATCACAATTACTCGAGATTTCAAGAACAATAACGAATACTTCATTTTTGCCTTCACCGAACTCGGGCGTTTTCAATATGTTATCTATAAACCCCTTTAAACATGCCGTAATTTCAGTAATTGAAGAAATTTCATTGTAATAATCCGACGCAGCTGCAAATTTTAAATATTTTAATACAATGGAACAATTACTCAAATCATATTTTTAATAGTATTTTCATATTTCATAAATTAATCAAATATACGAATAATTTCAGTATTACTATTCGATATTCGAAAAGTTGATAATGACCAATTGTTGGAATCACTAGTTGTTGTATAGCTGTATCGGGATGTTGTGATACAAAGTTCAGTAAAATTGAGACTGTCCGTAGGTCATAATTGATTACGATGGTCTTTTCTTTATAATTCGCTTAATAATCTGTTAATTTAATGTTTTCTCTGGCAGAGCAAAACTATTTGTAATGACAATCAGCAAAAAATATTGGATTAGTACGACAAATAATAGTGTTTATATCAATAATTATAATTTAATTTCATCAATAATGTGATATCACGAAGGATACCGTTTTCCGTATTGAATTTGGAGATAAATGTATTCAATAGGTTTAGTTATTTTATTTCTGATAATATTTTTTAATTTTGCCTGTTTGCATTGTTTGATAGGATTAGTATAAAGCGCACACTTTCAAATGGCCAATAAATAAAACAAACTCGACTTCAACATTTCGAAATGCTTTTGCATTTCCTTCTCTCGCTCAAGTTTTACTAAATATATCTATGTGATATCGAATAATACTTTATAGCGTTTGTATGAAATTGTTGATATCGGTATAACGTTTGACTCTTCTTTCACATTTCATTCACATATTTATTCCATTGCTATGCGTGCTAGCAAACTTCTTGGGTATATAGTTAGGCAAAGTAAACTATTCGAAAACCTAACTGTGTTTCACACTCTATACATTTCTTTAGTTCTAAGTACGCTTGAATATGGATATATTATCTGGAGTCCATATGAAAATTCCTACAAGTTGAAATTGCAGCGAGTTAATAAGACATTTCTACGATAAAAGTAGTTAATAGTTCCCCAAAATATTACTAACCAAGCAAATTTCTTTTAGGAATGCTATCATTTCACTCTCTCGAAGCACGAAGATCGTTTTCGATTCTAAAGCATTCTTTTCTTCTTCTTCGGAGACGAGTTTATAATCGTGAAATTCTCAAGACTATTAAATTACATGCTCCCAAATTTTTCTACGTGGCCGAAGCCATAACCAAGCAATTTTTATTCTTAAAACTTGTTATTCGTATAGGTCATTTGAGTCACCAGTTGCAAGAGCCATTCGGATGATCAATGCATTGTCTAGAGAGTTGGATATTCTCAGCATGAAACTCTGTGGGTATTGTTCTCTAAATATTTTTTCCTTGTAAATTAATAATGTCGTATTCTCTTTGTATTTTATTTTTTTAAATTTACAAATAAATAAATAATATCTAACTTTATTAGTAAAATATACGTAGTTTCTAACGCACAACGTAGTTTTGGTGGTCATCTTCATCTTAACATGTAAATATTGCAAAATATATTTTTTATAATGATTTGCAATATTAATATCGTCGCACACGATTTTTTTGTGTTTAATATATTTTGTTACATATATCCCAAACTAAAAAAAATATACATACGACAATGGGTTGGCTGAAGTATAATAACGTTCATAGATTAATCTTTCAAGTGGTCATGAAAATGCTCGGTTTGTAGGTAAGTGGCTATTACCTACCTACCCACCTGAATAAGACAAAAAATGGCGGCACGACAGGTGAATGTCACCTCCACGAGTCTCAATAAGATTCTTTATTCAATTGTGTAGGCGTTGGAAATAATTCAAAATAGGTGAGCTATTCTCATCATTATTTATCTGAGTGCTTAAATTTCTTAAACAAGCGGCCATGGTTTAACGCACTAGGCGTTAGAGTACAAGTGAGAGTCCTGCAGCCTTCTGGATCCTCAAATGCGACCTTTTAGTACATATAAAATGATATATCTACAATTTTAAGAATACCTCATAGAAGTTTGATGAATTCGGCGTTCTAACATGAAGAAGGTCGTCACCTACTATCAATTAAAAAAAAAGTTTCATTCCAACTAGTTGAATTGGCACTTACTCGGAAAAACTCCATTGTTTGAATTAAATATATACATATCGACTGTGGAAAGGAAAAAGACGTAACCCACGCCAAAAAATATTGTGTATAACTCACTCAAAACGTGCTAAGACACTTTATTTATATTTAAATATATAATATATCGACTGTAGAAAGGCTAAAGAACTTCCATTATTTCAAATTTTTTTTTTTTCGATAATCGCAATGTATACAATTTACTACACGTTTTGTTTAAGTGAAATACTGTATATCAAGAACTCTTTTCAAAAGTATATTTCCTTGTGTTTTGACATTTTCATGATCTGTTGCCTAATTTCTCTACCTAAAGGTTTGAACTATTTTTTAAAACATATATCTACAAGTGTTTCTTTCTAATTTGTCCGGAAATACGTGATAAAGTCTTGGAGATGTAAACATGTCCAGTGTGTTCATTGGGTTAATGACCAGCTCAACAATAATGGACTACCTCTTCTAAAAAAACTTTGAAAGTTAGCTTAATTACACCACATTAAATAAATCTTTTATAAATACATATGCATTATCTTTCCTCTTATCATAAAAGATAAATTATGTTCAAATGAAATTCAATTTGGTATGGTACGTGAGTTACTATTCATATTGCTAATCTGTATAAGCAAATAAAAATCTGTTTCAAAATAAATCTAACGATATCATGATACCGACGCATCATAAACAATCATATTAATTTTTTACACCACATTATACTATAATATATTTTTTTGCACTTAATAAAAGTGGTTATAAACAAAAGACGTGCTATATAAACACCTTTTAATAAAAAGTAACCAAAAAGGATTAAAACGACTGAGCTGCTTATTAGGGTCGTTTCGCCAGTGCTCAGCCAGTTAAACGACAGGTGTACTTTCAAAAGAGATTTTGAGTCAATGAATGATAAATACATATATTTTTTAATGTTATTCCATTAAACAGGGATTAAGCAATGTAACCAACTTAAAATAAAATAATTAATATTGCACCAAGTATAAAATAATAGAAGTTTACAAAAAAAATGCCAATTGTCCCAGTGGTCGGCCCGCAAACTCCAATGGTTGGCCTTTCGTTGCCCAGTGTTCGGCATCACTATGAAACTTCATGAATATCGCGAAATAATTTACTGATAGTAGACAGGACAATAAAAAACATAATGATGCAAAGCATGACAATATAAAGTATATTTTGTTAGCGATCTCCATACAACATGAATTTGTCGAAACTTGCGGAGTAAAAATGTGCTTTTTTTAATATATCCGCTATTATTTAAGTTTTAAGCTCAAAAGGCCGACTACTGGCGACGGTTGACTTTAGGAACAAGGACCCTATGCATGTTTATAATTAAAACGATATAATTATTTAAAAAAAATAAACTATTAATCTGTTTTTTCAGTTTTCAAAATTCATAAGTGTAGATCTTTTTGTGACATAAATATGTATAAAATACATGTCAGAGTAAAATTCAATAATTTTCTGGCATGATGGTTTATTCATATTAAATAATTTATTCTTCCATTGAATTGTTTTTTCAATCGATTTCTGTTTGTGATATCTAAAATTCCCTCCCTCCCATCTGATTATCAAAATGGGACCTACTTCTTTGAAAAAGACAAGTTGAGCAACTGAGGACATATGCACCACATTGAGAGCGGACATGCTTAAACAAATTTAGATATAATGAAAGTAAGCGTTTATCACTCTAAGAATGTCTTGTTTTTTTTATGTGATAAAACACAACTTTTCCCTTTTTTATCAAACTTTATTGCTTATGATAAGTTATGTTAAACATAATTCATTTCAGATATCTACGACAGAATTTCATTGGTATAATAAAGATATTTGTATGGCTGTCGAAAACCAGCAAAGTTTGCAGACTTCAGCGAAACTTTGCTAGAAACAAAGAATCCCATCTTTGCCACTTAAAATAATCTAAGCTAGTAATTTTAATCGACAAAATTTTTTATTACATACAAGGTTTTTACGATTTAAATTCACACGTGTTTTCTCTTTTGTTTTAGTAACACCAACGTTACAGGCACGTGCAGAGGTTTGATTTCATGAGAGATTGGTGGGAAAGCAGAGTGTCCGGAATCAAAACCTGGCATAAGACCCATCTTGGACAAGTGTAACAGATGACTGGAGAACCAGGAACAGGTCAGGCTCTCTTGAATCTTATTATGTCTTGTATATCCATGCTAAATTTGTACCGCTTCCTCTCTTCCCCGTTCACATTGGGACGTCAGAACCATATGACTTAACAAATGAAGAGTCTAACTCAGGCAGTAGGGATTCCAACTATTCGTCATTATCAACTATTCGAATATCGAATAGTAAAACTAAAACTGTCGGCATCCGTGGCGCAGCTGGTAGCGTCGTGGACTATGGTTACGGATGTCTCGGGTTCAATTCCCGGTGCGGACAGTTTTCATAAATTGATATTTCAATTGTTTTATGGATTTCTGTTCGTAGTCTGAGTGTTTGTCTTGTCTAAGCCTCCCTCCCCACCCACCCAACCCATCCTCACAGGGCATATCTGTTGAGATACTTCCATTAGGAGACCATATGCTACACAGTGGAAGCGGACATGGAAAAAAAACTAAAACTTTTCCAATGTATTCGGATATTCGACTAGTTTCTGATTTGAATAATTAATAACATGACATTATATAAATACACATTCCAATATCGTTCCATTGTATTACAATATTTTAAATTTGTGGCTGCGTCGGATTACTACAACGGTATTTCTGCAATTACTGAAATTACGGCGTGTTTAAAGGATTTTTTATCGCCGAGTCATTCATCAAACTTAAGTATTATGATGAGATATCGAAAGCACCCGAGTTGGATGAAGGAAAAATAGTCACTACCTGAGGTATTCGTGTATTGTTCTTGAAATCTGGAAAAATTCTGATGTGACCTTGCGTCGATTTTGTAAAATATTTCATTAAAAATTATTACGAATACAATTTGAATAGTTGCTTAAATATTCGAATATCGAATAGTTAAAAAATGGCCGAATATATTCGGATATCGAATATTCAAGTTGGAATCCCTATCAGGCAGTTGACTAAGAGATTGTTTTTTTTTTCCCAAGATGAGTGATACTTTTTTACTTTTATCCACTAATTAACCGATCGTAATGAAATTACCAAATATTTTGACGGTTATTCAGACAAACATAGTACTAATTTCGAGAGCAAATATTTCATTATTTTTTTTTGATCGGGTACGATAAATTTCGAATCAAAATTGAAATGTGTCTTTTTTATTAACTTAGAAGACCATTTCTGTTATTTAAATTACAAAAATTAATTGTAAGCATCGTGAAATTAATTTCAATTGTGCGACACGACGAAATTCAGTTTAGTTAAACGGCTGTACTATCAATTATATTTTTATGACTTTTCAATTAAGCAGTATTAAATTTAGATGCGAAAATTGTTCACGTTGCTTCTTCAATTAAGTACTTGAACATGAGTCAGTAGAATAATGGTGAATTGCTGAAAATACTTTTTTACGCAAAAGTTTCGGCAGCTAATGATGAAAAGGTTTTTTTGTTTTTCATTCTAGTTTCGTAATTATAACATAACCATCATTTAGACAGCTTATTCTTAATAAGTTTGCTATTAGAAACTTCATAATGGATTTCCCCTTAAAAACGTAAAAAATAAATCAGTCGTGTTTTTATTTGTATATTTTTAAACAAATTGAAAAAATTCAAATCTTCCAAGTGGTGACTTCCACGATTCTGGCTAACGGTTAATGCCACATGCAAATACTTGTTTTTTATTCATGAGTACAGTGCATGGATGGTATTTTGTGCATCAAATCGAAAATAAGGTAGAGATTGTCGAGCATAAGTTTTCGATACGTTTCTAATAGGACTTTCAATCCCGTAATCCCGGGTTTTTCAAAATATCAATCCCGAGATTTCGGGATTCACTGTAAATATCATGTTTTTTAATATTTCAAATTAAATACTATGATTAAGTACAATGTGTACCTCAGTTTGTTTATATTCATACTTTTTTATAAAACCTACATAATTAATATACATATTGTGGTGACCCTCTTTCTCAACTGCCGTAGACAAGAACAGATAACTTCGACAACAATATCATATTTTATTGTTTTTTTGCATTCATTTTTAAAAAAAAAAATTTTGACTATTATCTTTTAATAAAATCTTCTCAATAAAAAAATCTGATTCTCAATAAATAAACCATTTACGTGCCCAAAAAAAGTACATAATCAGAAGGTTGCGTGTTCAATCACTGTAGGAATACGATTCCAAAGCTGTTTCTTGACGTGATTAAGCGGTAGAGTTGGATGCTGGTGATGATGATGGTTGATGCTGTCCAGAGTTCAGTCGGCGGGATGACGACAGGTGTCACGATGGGACGGTTGTTGAGTTGCAGACGGCGGTCGATACATAATCCTTTTTAGTTGTCATTTGCTTGTCTATTTATACTGTGTTTTGTGATCCAGTTTCGACACACATTGATGGTCGTAGTCAAATATTATTGCATTCCGTAATCTGCAACGTCGTGTCTTGTCATAGGTATATTATTTGCCAATAAATAATGCTTAC
The DNA here is from genome assembly GCA_022494535.1 of Himalopsyche phryganea. Taxonomy (NCBI): domain Eukaryota; kingdom Metazoa; phylum Arthropoda; class Insecta; order Trichoptera; family Rhyacophilidae; genus Himalopsyche; species Himalopsyche phryganea. The sequence goes on along the minus strand of JAGVSL010000001.1, from coordinate 12,517,491 downwards.
TGATAAACATAATGTTTCGATGCAGGCGAGTGTTCATATTTCGAAACCTGCAGCATCAGGTCTCGCCATACCTATACTCATTTCAATTGAAGCAATAATGTACACAAATTTAATTATAAATGTACAATTTAAAAATGAAAATAAGATTAATGACCAATCGCGGAATTAAAAATTGTATATACCGAAATTCCGGGATCATAAAAATGGTCCGGGATTGGATACCCTAATTTCTACGTTCTCAAATTATATTCGTTCTTTTCTAAGAAAAAATATAATTTATAAGTGGTGGATTTCGCATGAAATTTGAAACATATTACAAATTTTTTTCCATTTAGGAGTTCAATTGCTTAAAAATTTGTACCTAGCACATATGTTTTATGTGTTCTATTTTAAATACATATTTTGGGGGAAGATATTTTTTTATAAACTTTTCCAATTTAAAGTTAAATTCTCGCTATGAGAATTTGAGAAGCAAATTTGTTAAATAATATAATCCCAGGTATCAAGAATTTTAACAGACATATTTTATGGCATTTCATTTCAAAATCGACCACCATTTCAAATTAATAAACTATTCTGAAATATTCACCTTGAAATTTCATGGATTTTAATTTCTACGATCTAATAACATTTATTGACTATTCGTCAAAACGAAATTCAATTCTATTACACTCATTTTCAGCATTTTAAAGTGGAAAAAGCTTGCCTTTTCTTCAATGCAGGATTACCGAAAGCAACCGCGTCGACATCGAACAATAATATCGACTGTGGAAAGGCAAAAGGACGTAACCCACACATAAAAAAATATTGTGTATAGCCCACACAAAACGTGTATTAAACTGAATAGGTACATTGTGATTATCAAAAAAAAAATATTTTGAATAAACGGAGGGATACGTCCTTTTGCTTTTTGCATACATATATGTAATATATATATATATATATAATAGGGGTACCTGATATTAATGTCGTCTATTGCGTCACCCATTTTCAACGGTCAGCTGCTCTCCGACCGTGCCACCTATCAGTCGTTTATTGTGTTAAAATTATACCCAAACTTACTAGGAGTGGATTTTAGTTCATAAAATTCAAATTCCATAACCTAATTTAAAATGAATCAATTTGGACCGAATGAAGAATTCGTACGAAATTTGATGCTATATATTAAAGAAAGAGACAGCAAAAGTTGCCACTATAAACATTTGTGATGTTCTGGGGGATATTCTGGACGTTCGTAAGTGTCAGAGATGGTTTTGTAAATGTCGATTGGGAGATTTCGATTTGAAAAATAGCCCTAGATGTGGAAGACCCAGTAAAGTGGATGACGCTATACTGGCTGCTGAAATCGAAAACAATTGAACTCATTCTATCGAAAAACTTGCGAATACACTCAGATATTTATGGTCAAGCGTTCAATGGAGTGTTAAAAAAATCGGCAAAGTGTGGAGACAGGGTAGATGGATACCGCATGAACTAAGTGAAGAGAAACTCGGTTACCGTGTGAACGCGTCCAAAGAGCTGTTACAAATGCAATCAGAAACACCTTTTTTAAAATGATTTAAACACTTCTGACGAAAAATGGGTGTTGTATTCTACGAAACAACGTAAAAGACAATGGTTATCTAAAGGCCAAGCAGCAATACCCACTCCGAAGACCTGTCCAACAACGAAACTCACGAACTAACGAAAATCACAAAAGAAAAATTAAATAGTCTCCGATGGACAATTATTAGACATCCACCATACTCTCCGGACATTGCTCCTTCTGACTACCACCTGTTTCGTTTAATGCAACATTTCTTAGAAGGAAAAAATTAAGCTAACTATGATGATGTGAAAAATCGAATATTTTGATTCATAATCCATTACATTTTTCGAAGAAGTTCATAGAAAATGGAGGAAAATAAATATTGTAATTAAACTTATAAAATAAAGAAATTGAACCGACATTAATTTCGAATACATCTAATATATATAAAGTTTGAATTATTGATATTTTGTACACTTCCATGTACTTTGTCACTAACGAATTGGGTTTCGCCTTTCGGCATCTTCAGGCATTCGAGCGCACGAATGGACTCGAACTAACAGACAGTAAATAATGTCGAAAGGCGAAACCCGGGTCGTTAGTGACAAAATACACGGAAGTGTACAAAATCTCAATAATTCAAACTTGATATTGAAATTCCATCAACCACCCTCAGTCGATGTTTTAAATTAAACTATTAAATTATGTAATATATGTAAATATAGTGTATTACCACGTTTCGTGTGAGTTATACACAATATTTTTTCTTGTGTGTGTCCTTTTGCCTTCCCATCAACGATATAACTCCACAACGAGTGTGTCTGGATATATCATCCGATGACGAATCAACATAATTTTTACGTAACTGACTTTCAACATTAATGGACATCTCACCAATATCAGTCTGTTATATCGCGATTCTATTGTACTAACCAATCGAAGAGCATCCACCACTGTAGTGGAAATTTTAAATGCGGTAAGTATTGATAATGGAGAACTCGCACTAAATCAGTGCTTGTCAAAAAGCTAACGAAGACGATCACGCAGACATGATTTATTAATTAGCTTCAGTCTACGGCAGAACAGAAGAACGTGGTGGCGCCTTTACGTCTCTAGTCTCGAGCCTCGTCATTCTGTCTGGCGTCCAAAAATATACAGAATATTATAAAACAGTTATACCTTAACCAAGTCTGGGATTTTGCCTCTCCCTCGCTCTCACTTTTATTATGTTGCGTCTATAGTGTTTTCATAAATAATGTCTAACATGTTACAAGTCAAAACAATACCCTCAGACTTTACACAAGAGTAAATGTAAATACAATATTTAATAGAAACTAATTATAAATTTATTTACATAACGATTCCATTCTCATAATAACTTTGAAGCTTTGTATTAAAATTATATTCATGTACTTAATAATACCATTGACGTTTGAAATGATAAAGGTTATAAAATTTTAAAAAATAAAACACAATTCATTTGTTTCGTTCATCACGAGCATTATCAACTGATCCTTTATAAACATGTGGAAGTAGTAGAAATAAATTGTGTTTTATTTTTTAAAATATAATGTCTCCACCAAGAAATGACAGTTAACACCTGTGATTAGTGAAGCGGGTAAGGCTAAACTTACTGTCCTATATAAAAAATATAAATGATCATTATAAACATGTGGAAGTAGTACAGATGAATTGTGTTTTATTTTTTAAAATATAATTTCTTTCCACCAAGAATTGACAGTTAACACCTTAAAAGTGAAGGTTATAAAACATCAATTTTTGACGACACCGACTCCATCCAAAATAAGTTATTAGTTGATTAAGTATTGTATAATATTTTGACATCACTAACGATCTTTACAGTATTAGTTGAGTCGTTGATATCAAGTAGTAATAATGAAATTTTGAGAAAAGCGTTATTCTTTAGACATCCATTTTTCATATTCATACAAATATGTAATAAATATCGATGTAATATATGAAATCAAAAATCGGAACAGCGACTCGTATATAATATGCGTAAATAAAGTACCTCTGTTTTTATAAATACCCTGTTGAAACGTATTACGTCTCGTATTGCGGCTCGCGCGCAGTTTATGCATTTGGAAAATTGAATGTTTTGACCTCAGCGGTGACATTGACCCGTCTGTTGTTGTTTGGCCTAAAGGGGTAGGGGGCTGAAGAATTTTGAGACTTTCCCCCACATACTTTAAAGCCACATGTATAGCCCACCGTGGGAACTAATACTAACATGTTACTTGGTTTCGCTCTCATATACAACCCGAAAAGTTTACCAACATTTTCGGTGATATCAATATATGAATGTTTTGAGTTCTTTATCCTGGTGACATGATAAAACATTTGATTTTTTTTTTTAATATTTATAATTTACTACTTTTTATTTGATAGATCATAAACAAAGTTTGAACTGAAGGCAATAAAAAAAAATACTCTTTTAAGTGAATTTAAATGTAGCCAAAAAAGCCTTAAAAGGGACTGTAAAGGACGGAGTTTGTTTATTTGTTTATCGAGTTGTTTTTACGTTCCACTGTCAACAAAATCTACAGTATTCTTCACCAACACCATACATCAAAGGCCGCAATGTTTCGTGGATTGAATCAGTATTATCTTTGTAAACTTCCATTATCATGTAATTTATTTCTTTGTGATATTTCTAACCAGCTAATAGTTTTCAAGGTCCATTTGGATGTGGGTTAGCACCATACTATTATATCTCTTCTTCTCACAAAATATCTGCATTTCATAGCATATTTATGAAGACCCAGTTATATTAATAACAAAGTAAAGTCGCTATTAAATCCTCCATTTAGATATGTGTCACTTAGAATAGTAATGGTGTAACTCCAGCTTTGAAGTTTTGAGAAAATCAAGGTTTTATAAAATGTGCTTAGGATCAAATAACAACTATTAATAACTGTTTGTCAATCAACTGAATAACTTAAACGTTAGTGTACTAGTGAAGTCTGTCCGGACACTTCACTCTTATTCTGATATCGCAAGCACTTCACTAATATTCTGAAAAATATCGTTAAATATGGGAATATAAAAACAACAAACAAATTTTTTGAATAAATTAGGAGTGTATATGGAGTCGCAGAATTATTAAACTAATATCTTTTGAGCATGTTTGAGTTATAAACTTATTTTTCGTAATTTTGGAGTTACACCACTGACAGGCTGAAAGAAAGTTATTGTCCACCCTAATTACAAAATGAATTAATGATGCCATCTTGCGGTAAATTATGTATGCTATAAAATATCATACTAAGAAAAACTTAATAAAAATTGTTGTGCGAACTCTGACACCAGAGAGAAATGATCAAAATCATTGTCACACACATTCAACAAATCAAAAATATTTTCTGTGGACAGTGATCATTCTAAGAGGACTTGCAGGTTGTTTGAAAAAAATTAGACCACTGACATGTTTATAATATTAAATAAGAATTGATATAGTTAGAGTGATATTTGTTCTGTTAATCTTCTTACAGGTAAAAATGTATCTTAAATACAAATCTGGTATACGGACAGTGTGATAAGTCTTCTGTGTGTATATTTTTCAGTTAAGGTACCTTACAAGACTCCAAAATGTAAAGTACTGTATGTGTTATTTTGGTTCTATTATAAATACAACACAGTTTCAAATGAACCCAGTAAATTCAGGGCAAAATGTACCCATGTGACATGTTCACTTTAATGAACACGTTCTGGGAGCCATGTTGTATGGAAGCCTGAATGAATGACTAAAAAGTCTATCGATGTGCATGTCATATACTCTATTGCCTAAAGAAATGTTATTTAGACATTATCATTCAAAAGTTTTTCTAATATATTTATTCATAAAATGAAACATATTCAACAGTCTCACCAGTGACCAATTAGAAGTTACGTGATCATCGCGTGAAATAAAAAAGTCCCCATCATAGATTTTAAAAGTTGACGAGCTCTATTATGATCTGACTGAGAAATCGTTCAATTTTAATAATATATCGAAAAAATAAATGTTTACCTATTTAAAGATTCTCAAAAAAACAAGTTCTATAAAATTTTCATTTTCCAATTTGAATTTCCATGTATTTCGTCACTAACGACCTGGGTTTCACCTTTCGGTATCTTCAGGCTTTCGACTACACGAATGAACTCGAACTGGCAGACAGTAAATAGTTTATATCGTTTATATATAATATAAGATAAAATACGACAAATTATTATCACTAAGTCTAGGAATTACATTGACATCTGGATTGATCCCAAAAATGACCCTAAATACTAGTTGAAAACAAGCGCATTATAGGTGGACTACCAAATTATTCCAAATTAATGAGTTTTGTCAGGGTGACCATGGAATGATGTATTAATATGGTAATTTCATTATTTTGATTGTTGATTTATGTTTATTTTTACGAACATATCTCAAGTAAAGGATAAATAAAGGGTAGTTTGGAAGATTAAGTTCTTCGTTGAAAATTAGTATGGAATTTAAATGGGCTCTATTTCGAGATCCCCCATGTTTGGGGCGACCCCCATGTTTTGATGCATCAGTATCTTAAATTTTAATTTTCTTAATAATCTTAAATTTTCAATATTCGTTGTGTATATTTGCGGGATTGCATTTGATTATTTCTTTATGTTTATAATGAAGACTTGTCAGGAAAACTTTATTTAAAATAACACAAAAAATTTATAATAACACATATTTATCACACAATCATATCAATTACATATTCATACCTAAACGGAAACTCGAAATCGCAAGTAAAATCGTCGGTAGGTTCGTAATTCACATTAATGCAATCATAGACTATGTATTAAAATAAAAGTTTTTCATGTCACAATCATTTCAAATGATATGTATTTCTTTTACCAGTGTGGAGCATATGGCCTCCTAATGGAAGTATCCCAACGAAAGTTTTCTACGAGGAATGCTTGTGATTCAGTTGCTCAACCTCTCTTTTTTCTAACAGACTAGGGATAGAAGGATATGACTAGGACAGGACTAGTGGTTAGCTGATCGCTCTCGCTGTGCCCCGTTTTTAGGATGGGATGTGTGGGAGGGAATTTTAGACATCACAAACATTCATGAATACGAACAGAAATCGATTGAAAAATCAATTTATGAAGCTGTCAGTACCGGGACTTGAACCAGAGACATCTGCAAACCGTAGCCAATAAAGTTAGCCACTACACCACGGAATCAACGAAATGTAATATATGCCGTATAAAAACGAGCGAAACGAATGAATTGTTAGAATTTAATATTTTTATTGTGTGATAATGTTGGTAATATTACATAACAACATGTCTCCTGGTAATCATATAATGCCATCTGTCGTGGATTAAAGTTAAACGACGTAAATGTTAGAAATAAAGCTAAACATTAAAAACTTTTGCAGTAACTAAAACTATAATTAGTACTCAAATGAAGTTTTATAATTATTTTAACTATTCGTATTAATCAAAACAATAATCATAAAATATAAATTTCAATTAGAGTTTATGAGAAATAATGACATTAACATATTTTTTCACCGCAGTATCATTCATTGCTGAATGAGGGTCACATGATTAATTCAAAACGAACAGCGGGTCGCCAGTTAAAAACTATATTTAGATACGTATTATTTATTATCATGAAAGAGAAATATCAATAAGATAAAATAACAAAGTATTCAGTTCTACAAAATTTTATTAGGTAGTCGATAGATATTTCGGTTTAACGCCATCGTCAGAACTATGCTCAAACTTATTTTAGCTTCGCTATATATACTGTTTAGAAGAGATAGACAATATCATGTCATCATTAAATCAATAAAATTTCAATGCATTTATTTTAACGACTAATTAATAACACCATGTAAGCTCCAGTACCTTAAATGATATAATGTAAATAAATATTATGATGTTTGAATAGACGAGATGACATAATATTGTCTACCTCTTCTAAGCAGTATATATAGCTAAGCTTAAATAATTTTTAAGCATAGTTCAGACAATGGCGTTATGCCTAAATAGCTATCAACTACCTAATAAAATGATGTAGAATTAAATACTTTGTTACTTTATCCTATTATAATGGATTTCTACCGAGTAAATTACAATTCAATCAATAAAGAAATTTCAACATTAAAAAAAACGTTGGTTTAATTGATCGGTTTCAGGTGTATCAGTATTCATTTTACTCATACCACTAGGATAACAAACACGTCTAGCCGTTGTTACTCTTTACATTTACGGCATCCCAGCCCAATGTAATTTAAAATCTTATCTAAATTAAACATGTAGCATTCTTTTGTGGCTTGTCCTTCACATGGCATTTTTTCGTTTGTCGTCACCTTTTGACACAGCGTGCAATCTACACGCCTTGGTGTGCCTTATGTTTTTATGAATACTGGAGATGGACCATACCTACACACTAATCAATAAAGAAAAACCATGTATTTAAAAATCAATCTTTGGCTAAATTAATAAAATAAATAATGAATATTGTTTAAATTTGCATTGTTGGCAAATCAAACATCCACAATGAACACAAATAAAGTAACAAAAAATAGCAAAACATTTACTTCTACAATATATATATATATATCGATGGTGTTTTGGCTATTTGATTTGACCCTCAAAATATACGAAAATGAGTTAATGATTGGATCTCATTTTAAAAACGACAGAGCAGGTCTCTGCCAATTGATTAATTAATAAATTGACCACTTTTTGCAAGGGAAACATTATTTTACATTGGTTTCAGGCTTAAAAATTCAGACCCCGCCACTTGATGTAAGCAACTATTATAAATAAGAATTTACAGGAGTGCATTTCAAAGATTCATAACGTAATTCACCATTTAATGTTTTCGATAAAAACAGTTTCAACAGTGTAAGTTAAATTCTTATTTAGTCAAGAATGTTTATAACGAGAATTTTTCCTATCTCTATATTCTCGCTGTAACCAAGTAAAATGTTTGTTTATTATCGTATATTACAAATTGCAACTATTATAACACATAAACAACTGAATCCTCGCTGACAAGTCGTAAGACAGATTACAAAAAACAGTTTTCAATGTTTACTATGTTAAACAAAGGAATTCTCACGACGATGTAATCATTTTCGTCTGGCGTAGACACTACCCGTCGTAGACTCGTAGAGGCTCGAAATCCAGAACAGTTACGCTACGCTGACTTAGCTGCCTTACTTCGAGGATTAAGATTGAGCTGCTGTATTATTCGCTTTAAATACGGAACGTTAAGCAGCGTTATCACTAATTTATTCCGAATGATGATTTTTAACATATTCGTTTAATAAACATTTAATCCGTATTAAATTTAGTCTTGCCTTAATTTTCATATTTACTGAAGCGGTGTCGTGGTTTTGATATGCTTTACTCTAAATATTTATGATATTATTTTACAGTTGTAACATGAATGTTCGTTTCATCATATAGAGTGTATATTTAAATGTCAAGTTTAAAAACGAAGCCACAGTTATAGTTAAAATAGAAAACAATGGATATTTATGTTATTTACTAAATAAATTTGAACCTAGTAATATTTTAATACTCTGTAGCAGCTGTATGAGTTTTATTTAAATTGTAAATTCCTTACATTTTGACAAAGATATTATTATATTCATTCGATCTGCATATGCAAAGAAATGCTCAACTTTTCTGTTGATATTTTCTACAGTTCTAATTTTGCATTTAAATAGTTTTCTATAATTAAATAGAATAACTAAAATTAAGTATTCAAAGCGGCAGTAAAATAAGTTTTAAAAATGCCTAATTAAATATTTTAATAATTTAATCATTAAACATTTTGTGTGCCACCGTATGAACTAGATATCGACACCCCAACGAACAAAGCATTAATTCATTTGTGGTAACTTTGAAGAAGAGCGAAATGCAAGCTATACAAAGTATAAACAGATAAGATTTTCCCTACCTGGTAAAATGTTCTAAAATGTTCTGTCCTGTGCGTTACTGTTTTGTACATAAGGTGTATCAATGTTTGGTACTCAAAATCTTCATAATTATAGTTTTATCCCGTATTTAAAAAAAAATATTCATTAAACTCTTACTAAAATAGTTATTCTGTTATTTATCTTCTTAGATAAAGCCCCATCGCTATAATACTCATTAAAAGCTTTTATTACACTTACCCAACTAATTACTTGAAATAATAAATGCATTTATAAATTAAACTATGTACTATAATTTATGAGAATTTCTTCCTGAATAGCACCAATCCACCGTAATTCAGTTTATTAAATAAATATCAAATCACATTAATAAATATTCTCTAGATGTTGATAATATGTTGCGGTATAAAAATGAATTAATACGAAACCCCAGGACTTTAGTTACAACGAACATAGTGTACAAAATCTAGTACCATAAGATGATGTATTTGAATAATTCTGAAAATATGAATTATTGTTAAATTAAACATCAAACCAATTCACAAGCGTAAAAAAGTAATTTTTTGCGTATCCGTTTCAGATTAATCTTTTACATTATCTGTTCTGTCTTGATGACATTATATACGATTTTATACGTTGATCTTTCAAATACATTTAAATAGTGATGCTACGAATCCTCTCAAAAACACCATTCGGAAAATAGCATTAGCAATTTGAAAATTATATTTCGTTTTAAATGTTATAAGTCATATTTGGGACGAAAATAGATTCGAAAACTTTACAGAAAACACACTCATAAATTTATAAATTCTGTATACATTTATACAGTTATAAACTAAAAAAACGTCGTATATCAGTGATGGAAAACTTTTGCATGTGGTTGTCTCAAAATTTTATTTGAATTTTTTGATGTCCAAGCTTTAAATTACTGATCAAATATTGAATCATTTTTTGTGTTTGGTGCTTACAAGAATCATATTAAAATACGGATTATTTAATCAACGAAAATTTCTTGGTCAACTGTGCTATTTTTAACATTTGACCTCAAACTGAAAACACTTTATTTTTTACATCTCAATGAAAAGCAACAGAAAAAATAATAGCAAATGGTTGCTTAGTAACCGCTCCATACTAAAATAATCCGTTATGTCATCATAACAACTCCATCAAAAGTACTAGTGTTCTCATAGAACAATAAATAATAATTAAGCAGTAATCGCTATTGTATAGATCTTTATTATATATGTAAGTGACAATATTTTACCATTTTTACTAATGAACATATTGCCCATTATAATAGCCCAGAGAACTACATAGACGTTTCAGTGCTCGGCCAGCGGGCGCGGCGCTTAAAACTGAAATGCAAAACCGCTCAAGAAAAGACGCGCGAACTTCCAGTCTCTGTACATTAACAACGGACATTGCAAAAGCATAATATGCATTTCAATTTTAAGAGCCGCGCCCGCCCCGCCATCGCGCGTTGACTCTGGCCTGGCACTTATTATTATTGCATATTATCACATACAGGTATGAAATTTTGTCATGACCTAAGCTTCGCGGTTCGTGGTGTATAAAATGAAATAAAATTTTATGCAATGGACACGCAGTTCCGACGCACTAACTACTTTAGACATTCAGTACTTCAAACACCTTCATCTATGACGGGTACGGTTATACTAGTTAAGCAATAGTATGTAATTTTGTACCTAAATATTATACCAAGCAGTAACACATAAGTACCTAATTACCTACCACAACATAAACGTAATACTTACGAATAAACATAATGTATAAGACAACGATAAATGACAATTAAGTCAGTTTAATGCGCGCTTACGGCAAAAGTAAGCAAGTACATAAATATAATTTTCTCACCGAGACATCTTCTTTTGTTCTTGGGTTTCATCTCAAGTTACATACCCTAACGCCAGAGTGCGTAGGTAATTTGGCATTATTATGACTCTTCTCTATGTGTACATCTGGAGGCTTATTAATGAATACATTGTGTTTGTGACACATACTTGATGGTACTCATCTATCCTCTTGATGGGATGGTAAAAAAAACATGGATTTATATTTTGACCTCGAAAATCACCGAAAAAGTGGGGAAAATTGCGTGAATGTATATTCTTTTAAGTCCTGTTTGCTCTTTTATCTCACAGTAGGACTAACTATTTCAAGTGTACATACATATTTAATTATGTTAACAAAGTCTAATTTCTCAACCCCTCTTTTCAGAGCAGTTGAAGATAGAATGGTGAAACTATGAGTGCTTGTTGTATATATATTGTATCTTTAAAATATCCGATCATCGTGATCACCGAGTAGTAACGGTAAGGGCTACCCAATAATACATACTGCCACATCCGTTGCCTTATAATAACAAGTGTTTGGCTTCTAATAAGTCTTCGTTCAATATCATTTTCAGCAGGGGTAAATCCACTGTCATCAATTAGGTGACCTCTATCACATCTCTCACTCTTGTTTGCTTCCTTATCCATTGGTTTCTTTTGACCAACATGCACCCTTCCATGCCACGTTGCGCCACTCTTAGTTTTTGAGTATACACTCTCGTGTATTGAGAGTCTATGTTTCGCAGACATGGCAGCACACATTGTTTGAACACTTTACGCTTCAGCCATAATGGAAGGTCGCTCTTGAAGATATTACTTATGCGCCCGAATGCACTCCATGCTAACTTGGCTCTCCGAGCGATCTCGTCATCTATGCCTCCATCTACAGACATTTTCTGTCCGAGGTAGATGTTCGTTCAATATACTATGTCTTAATGATCCATATGGCCAGGCTCTATATAAGTAGCTGACGCGTGCTGTGAATTTCTCTTTCTCTCTCGCTCAATCACGTGTAAAGTGAAGCGTCCAAGCTAGATATAAGAACATGCTGGCGTGTGCTGTTTTATCCTATTCGTTTATACACACGAGGGTTTGTGTGATGGTGATATATCTACCGCACGCCAATGATAAGTAGATTATATAAAAAAATTATCATTATGACACAAACTAGTTTATCTCTATGTCGGGTTGTTGTGTATCCGATTAAGACCATGAGCACTAAACTAAGTTAATCTCATTTTTATCGAGGTCATTGTAACCTCGATAATTAATAAAACTTGGTCATTTCAGTGTATATTGTAAAAACTTCATCTAGCTGATTCGTTCATTGGTCATTTTTTTTAGCAGTAGATTCGAATACCTGAATAAAGCACGAACACTGATTATAATCTTTCTATCTGAATAAAACCATTTATGTTTTAAAGACGAACTGTTGAATATAAACGAATCATTGATTTTTCATTATACTGTCATACAGTTAGTATTAAATTTAAACTTGTGCCAGACGGTCGGGGTAAATAATGCACCATTAAGTTGAGCGTATATGTACTTACCGAGTTCAGTCAAATACTGACTGATGAATGAATCACTCTGCTTAGTGTATTTTGAACGGCCGTAACCCCTAATTATGCTCATAAACAACAACTTGTTAGGATACTAATGCATTTAACCAAATTCCCTGCCTAATCAAATTGTTATCGCCTACTGTGCGATGAACTCCCGCAATGTAAACATACAAACAAACATGGCGGATTGTTGATGTGACTGCAATGTGGCGCAAAATGATTTTAAACGAGTTTTTAATGTCTATTGTCTGTTTGAATACTGTCAGAATTTTAATGGTTTTGGATAACAATAATGTAATGTCATCAATAATTATTATATTGCTTGTGATAGGTTTAATGGATTCAACATTTCGATTAGTAGGATGTATCTATTAACTTAAAACAAAGATTATCAAAATACAGCTAATTAGACATGACTTTAATATCTAATTAAAACTGAAAACTTTGCTATTTCAGTGGTTATCCGTAGTAAGTTAAAAATATTATTATGGGGCATATATATCTTTCGCATTGAAAAAAAACGCAAAATACCACTGTATTAATTCATGATATCGACTGACGATGTTTGCTGGAACTTTAATAAGGTACTCTGTCACATCGAGTTCATGCGACCACTTGAATGCTGTCTGCGTCGCCAAAAGGCAAAACACAGGTTCTTAGTGACTTTGAAACTAAAATTAAAATGGGATTTTATTAAAAAAAAAAATCAAACTAATTCCGCATCTCGGTGTTTTCAAATATTCAAGAGCCATAGTATGCGTTGGAACCGATATCTATTCGAGTGCATTTGTAGTCTATAACGAATTTTTATGTTACAACTCACAGACAACTTAAATTGATCGAATTGAAATTGCGTAAAGTTTTCTCAGTCAAAATTATTATTAATACAATTTCATATTGGTGTTTTGTTTAAATTGAGATAGACGAGTATTTTTCATTTCTATTTATTATTCTTTGGCGATTTACCTTCTAAAATATTCAGTTATGTATAGCAATTAAATATCATTCTGTGTTTCAGCTTGTGCGTTAAGCTCATTGTTGTGTTTATTATTGAAGATGAGTTCTAGATACTTCGCCCAGTTCAAATATGTACATCGTCGTTGCACAAAATAAACTTCAATTGTGCTAATTTCATGAAAATTGTTTTTTTATGTAAAAAAATCTATGATTTTTTCTGCTATTGACAAAAACTTCCAATGTGCTATCACTTTTTGTAATAATAATTTTATAATAAATAATGAAATTGTATTTTTTTTTTATTTTACTTGTGTGTACTGTTTCCTGCTGTCTCAATGTTTGTCTTGTCAACACTTTTATACTATAACTGTAAAGAGAAAACTGAAAAAAGCCATATCGTTTTTTTTAATTTACATCTATTTGTACAGAAACATTTATTGAATAAGACAAACAGAAGTTATAATTATAACTTATAAGTAATAATAGCACAGATATTTTCAGGAAGGATGTGACAGTGTAAATATGTTATTTATTTTACTGTAAAACTGTTGAATACTTAATTAGTGTAATTAATACTACTCCGATAAACTGTATTACTATTTTATTCAAAATCATTCACCTGATTTTTGTCTTTATCTCAAAACAGTATTTTTGCACATTGGAGGTTTATTTTGTGCAACGACGATATCAATGGCCTAGTTCCATAGTGATACAACTAGAAATTGGTAGTTTTTAGATATGGCCGATCAAAGTTTTGACTCATCTAAACTGAGTCGTAAAAAGTGATGGCTTATTATTTGTATTACTTTTTTATTCAAATAGTTGCTCAATAGTTTATAGTTTTAGGATTAAAGGTTGTTTCTTTATGGAACGCCACGATTTACAAAAAATATATTTCCGCAATACGATATTTCGATATGCATGTATATGAAACTGAGAAATTATTTAATTTTGCTGATTTCCATGTACAAATATCTGCCTTTTGAGAGAAAACATCTACATTTTACAAGCTGTACTTTTGTAGAACTGTAAAAGAACGGTGTTCACATATAATGGCTACCTAACTCAAAACATCAAATATTTGACTTAACGTCCTATGGAACTGGGCCATCGATATACGGATGATCCTGATATAACTGCAGTGGCTAAAAACGAAGCATTTACAGCATTCCGTAAAATTCCGTCGATAAACGTTATTTAGAGGTCATATATTTCAATGAATAATAAATACTATCCACCATTCTGCCTAAATGTTCGGTTTCCATATTCCTTTGTTTGTATAAAAACTCCGAATTAAGATTTCATATCGAAAAGTTTCCAATATCAAATTTCAGCATGCTATTGTGAAAACGTGTTTGACTATGAAGTATTTTTCAATGATCGGTTGAGATGGAACCAGTATCTGAACTGTGTATAGTGGTAGAATGAGTTTCTATTGTTGTTGCTGAAGTGTTTGGTTGAAGGAAAGCTTTGTGCCTACAGAAAATGCTACCGGCAGACTTACCCAGAGAATATCTTGGTATCAGATATTGGTTTCGTCTGGGCGGGCCGCCTGCGTGCGTCACCGGCTTGTAGGCGGCGGAGGGGCAGGATGAGTCGTCTGGCGGGGAGGGCAAGTCCCGAAAATCGGTGTGACGATGAACGGAGTCCTGCAACGAGTGGGAAATTTTCAGTGTAACTGAGAAAAACAGGCGGGACCTTGAATCATTGTACGGGAAAAACATATTTAGGCTTAAAACGGTTTTATTTTTAAAAATCTATCATTTGAGGGGATAGAGCTGCTGAAGGTCTTATTTTCTAGGCCCACGATTTTAAAATTTTCAGTACTTCAACGATTATTATTTTATATTAAAATATCCTCTCCCTATGTGTGTACCATATTATGCTACATCTCAACATAACTTGTTACTATAAAAACTGGTTTCAAACCAGTCGCTCAACCTCTCTTTTCGGAGAGCTAAAGAGAAGAAGTTAAATAAGAACTAGTAGTTAATTAGAAAGTCTTTTTACATCCTGTCACAAAAATGGCCACAGATTCCTTCCGTGTGGTATAGCATAATTCAATTGACTAACATAAAATGGTCACTCGCTCAACGAACGTGGCTCCGATCTTTAATACCCAATGTATGTTATATTCATGGTTATTATATTGAAACAATATTTTTAATATTGCAGGTCCGGCGCAGAGTCCCTTTTTGAAGTCTTGGTGCAGCGTCGGGAATCGATCCCGGGAAAGCCGCGTCCCTAGCACCGGCGACCTTGAACGAGGTCGCAGACTGACGGCACTCACACCACTCCACCCACACCAATGCATCGCCAAATTCACTTACACCTGTTAATGGCAAAGTGCGCCTGCACTGACGCATAACAATATTTTTGCTTTTCGTAACTAAAATCGACATTTTGATTGTGTGCTTCTTTCTCTATCATCTTCATTTACAATACCTATTTAACAAATTTAAACAATATTTTTTAGACTCATTTAATGTGAAATTCAAGGGAAAAATTATAAAATGAAAACGAACACCAGCCCAACCGACATTTAATTTGTTTCAAGAAAATAACAATGCAGATACACTATGGCAGTCCATCCGTTAATGAGAAAAATAGTCTTATAATGAAATTATTACAATAGACCAGTGCTCCGCAACCGGTGCACCCGGCACACTGGTGTGCTGAGAGACGATACTATGTGTGCCGCGTTTTGTTTTCAATTCTTGGTAGAAGACATTATAAGATATAATGGAATCAAATGATTTTTATTTATCTTTAAACGTTTAATCTAATGTTTCTTAACGAAGACGTACCCCTGTGGGTGTTTAAAAAATTCTGTAGGGTATTTTTTGCATTTGAGGTGCTCTATTGGAGTACTTCCCAAACTGCCTGCGGACCCATGTTTTTTGCGGGGGTTCGCGAAATTTTTCAATAAAAAGTACAAATATTTATAAATGAATATTTTATCTTTATAACAAAAACGATCGCCTTTTTCTTTATGACAAAATACCAGAACTCTGTTTTTTCGTGATCAGGAGTGGATGTGTTTTGCATTTTGTTTAGCAGATTTTTTAACAAAGTCAATGAATTAAATCTTTCACTTCAACGAAAAGGAAGCATCATTTTGATAATGAATACAAAACCTCAGGCTTTCCAAAGTTTACTTCGTGGTCAAAACGTAGTAGTCAAGATCCACGGAGATGTTTTCATGTTTTAATGAGTTTCTCACAACAAATAAAATATCACTCTCGACCGCAATAAAAAATGTTATACTTGATCACATGGCCGAGTCAATACTTGAATGAGGATCAAAAGTACAATTGGATTAGAACGCCATTTCCTAAATCCTTAAAATATGATCACATTACGTGGGCACCTCGAGAAGAGTTGATCGATATCAGATCAGATAACTTGTTTGAAGTGAAAAACTTATTTCAGAATTTTGGATAAAGCGACAGCAAGAATATCCGTCTATTTCAAAAGAAGCCTTGGTAATCCAAATTCCCTTTGCGACTACATACCAATGTGAAACAGCATTTTCGTCATTACTTTTAATAAAAAATAAGCACAGATCATGCCTTTCCACGGACACTTTAGAGCAGTGATGCACAAACGCGGCCCGTGGGCTGCATGTGGCCCAAAATAACAAGTAATAAACAGTAAAAATATGTAAGTATTAAATTAAAAATAATAAAATGCTTATATTACCCTCTGCGGCCCGTGAAAGATTAGAAAATGGATAAACTGGCACTTCTTTCAAATAAATTGTGCACCACTGCTTTAATAGTATCCTTGCAAGTTAGCATTTCTGACCATCCATAACATTAAATTATTTTAATAAAGCTCAAAAAAAACATTGGCTCAGTGCATGGTGTAAGAGTAAAAAATGAGCTGGATCGTTGTTTTTGTATTATATGTGACGTCACTTTGACGAACCAAATTTTTATTGTCACCAAAACAGCGTTGTAAACATAGTACACTGTAATTGGATAAGTACGTAGTGAAGTCAACAAATACAAAAATGGCGACTGTCACCTTTTATCCAGCTCACTTTGTATTTCACCATGGGCTCAGTGTGTAAAAGAAATCTTCTGAAAAATATAAACACTTAATTGGAATCATATTTTACTTAACTTAGTCTATAATAACTCCTTGTACCTACCTATCCCTCATCAAGTTCTTAACTTTTTGTCAATGAATATTAGCGATATCATTTTAAAATCATGTTTATAAAATGAATTCCGTATACCGCCATTGCATATTTCGGCTAAGCCTATTTCTTAAATGCGTTTGGTCATAAGGGACTAAATTGTATGTAATATTTTGCATTATATGATATTCAGCGGAACTTTATTATGAGAAAAACATGAACGATATTTTTCAAACATAACAAAACTCTTGTATAGCTGTTTTTTTACCTAAGCGATGTTCATATATAGTATTATAACGACAGAAAAATAGTATTTTTACAAAAAGTTTGCCGCCCGAACAGGGACTTGAACCCTGGACCCTTGGATTAAAAGTCCAATGCTCTACCGACTGAGCTATCCGGGCTTGCGTTGATGGGTGACTATTACTGTATATAATACAATAACATCATTTATAATCTTTCTTATACTTAATAAAATTAGAAAAGCTTTATTCTACACTAAATAGGTAAAAAGTATTCAATAAAATAAATTGCACTTAGGTACACATTATGGAATATAAAACATTCTTGGTAGGGGAAAAACATTTAGTAGGGAGTGAATAATTTTAGTAGGCAGGAACCTACATAGTATTGAAATGTATATTTAGAATATCATCATTGTAGAGGCCGTATAGCATAGGTGGGCATAGCATAGGTATAGCATCTAAGAAATATTTTATACCTCATTTCCTGAGATAGACAGATAGGTAATCAGTGCCTTACATTTAAAATAAAATTGTCAAAAATTGTTCAAAAATACCATTTCCACTAACTAGGTAGGTTTATTTTTGATTAGGTATTATTGGAAGGACATTATTGATTTAAATCGGATAAGTAAGTATTAAATATTAGCTTAAAAAATATTCATTTATAATTAAATGTATGAACCTGAAAAAATAAATGTAATTTATTTGATTAAAAATCGAGCATTTTCCACCTCATGGCATTTATGTGTAGAAAGTATGATTTAGATACCTACAAACAACTTACGAACTAACATAATAATAATATTATATACTAAGTAGCAATTAACAATAAATGAATTCTGATAAAAGAAGAAAAACCAACAAAAATATTTGTCAGAAGTGGGATTCGAACCCACGCCCTCAGAGAGGACCAGAACAGCTCTCCCACGTTCAGTGGGTAAGGTTTTGCCTTGAGTCTGGCGCCTTAGACCGCTCGGCCATCCTGACATGTGGTGTGCCCGACGTAAAGTATATATATTAGCTGGTTACAAACATCAGTAACGCTATTGGAATTTTTTCTATACATAGAGGTAAACGAGCAATAAATATTTTTATGTAATTCTAATATAATTTATTAAGTAAAGTTAGAATATTTATTATTGTAGTGTATTGTTATGTATGTTGGGCATCTTTAATACAATGCATTTCAATGAAATCCTAGGTATATAAATACCGAATAGAAACACTGAAAGTAAGCATAAATATGCAAAGATCATTAAAACCTATATAGGTAGGTATGTTTTGTCGTTTCAAAGAAGAATGTCTAATTAAATTTATAATTCCCTCCTGAAATATTAAGATTACTTTTTAAAAAATAAACTTATCCACCGTTTAAAGAATCAGAAATCGAAAACATTTTTGTAAGAGAACACCTACCTACATTTTTTTCTATTTGATGAATTTATGTCTGTCCTCAGTCTCCATCCTGTTTTTTATTTTTGTTACAAATTTAAAAAAAAAATAAACACAAGTATTGTATTTTTATTTATTTTGATCACAAATATCAGTTGAATAATTCTGTAAACTGGTTCATATTAATCACAATTCCTCAGCCATCAAGTGTTTACAGATACGTTGGTTATTCAAGAAAAAAAAAATAAGAGGAATCTTATGGAAACACAACGCTATCTAATATATATGTTTAGCAGTAGAAAAACGATTCAAACATTCCATCCATCAAAATAAATTTATGATTTGATATGGAATCGATATGAAAACAACTAATATTTATTTATAAAAAATTGCACTGAGTACAAAAATACAAAAAATAATTGTCATGCATTTATAATATCTATATTCGTTATGTTCGCCGTGATCAAACAATATTCATGTACCTACCTAAGTATGTCATGATAAAGCATTTTCTCGATTAATGTTTTTTGAAGTTCGCAATAAAATGGAAATAGTGCTTTAACGCACAGGCAACTATTAAAATGTAGATATTAAAACATAGCAGACATTTTAACTCATCCACTGAGTATATAATTTATTATTATAAAGAAATATACCTACGTACCACTTTAAAAAAGCAGGTTGAAATAAATTTACTATTTGCCCGAATGTACGCCACCTAGGTATGATATGGAATAATGGAAACATCAAAATTTCAGGCCAATTGTATATGAAAAGTCGAAAGACAGGAAAGATTACTTAATAGAATTTTATACTCTCTTTATACTATAGAAATTGTGAAGATTTTATTGATAGACAGACCCACGCATAGGCGAAGATGTTTCAAAAAGATAAGAAGTAATTGATAATAATCAAGTTTGCATTATTTGTTTTAACGAATTTTATTAAATATAACGTGCCTACATAGGTTCGAACATAAATAATAATGAGGAAATGGTGTTTAGTGTTCAACGAATCATGAAACCACCTCAGCTTCGTAAAACTAAGTCAATACAACCTAATAACATGTCGAGAAAATTTCGTTGAAGGGTTTTGGTTTCAGGTTATTTATTCTATGCAATCAACAAATTGATCATGAATAGTGGCCGTAATAGCCATTATGAAGGTTTAGTAAACATTCTGTGGCATTTTTTTTGTAAATAATAGGTTTTTTTGTTAAGGGTTGAAGTTTGTTATGTTTTGCCACGTGGTCACAGCCCCTGTGGCCTAATGGATAAGGCATCGGCCTCCTAAGCCGGGGATTGTGGGTTCGAGTCCCACCAGGGGTAGCTTTTTATTATTGCTATTGATTTTTTAATAACCCCTAAAATGGTTCAAATAAAAGAATCAATTAGATTGCACCTTTCAGATATTTAACTACAGTCTTACACAAGTAAAAGTGATTTTAGTATAACCACCCATAATGCAATTGAAAAAATGATGAGATTGATAATCGATATTAATAAAACTAACAAATATTCTCCCCTTCAACAAATACAAGGTTTGTACCACTATTTATATGCTATTTAACCAAATTTTATCAATGCTGTTGAATTGGTACAGAATTAGAATACCATTTCTTGTCTCCAAATACAATAATATACATATTTTATATTGTTCTAATAGGTGGCAATTTATTTAGTGAAAATTACAACATTACAGAATTTTTTGTAAGTAAATTCCTCTGAGTGACTTTGTTTCTTCCACCTATATAATGCTCCAGATAGGGGTAGTGGTGCATTGACCAGAGGTTGTCTGAAGGGTATAAAAACACCCAGTCTGCTTTTTTAGCCTCGAGCACCTGTCACGCATGGATGCAATATTTATCACCAAATTTTACTGCAATACATATATTAATACGAGTATTCATCGATAAACGTGAATTATTATTGGTTGTTCAGCATGATTACATTTGGATGTAGCTATTAAAATGTTCGTGATAAGCAAAACCGGTTCTGATCATATTACAAAATTAGAAGAAACATTTTATAAAATACATAGGTACATGGACAGAAAAAGCCAAAGAAAGAGTAAAGCATAGCAATGGATATAATATATTTAGTCAGAATTATTACCATCTTTATACCATTTATGGAGAACCATATCCATAGATAAGTAAATGTCAATTAAATGAAGGAAAACACTCTTTGTTACGTTACTTAAGTTCGTGCTCAATCTGTGGTTCTATTATATTGGAAACATCTTTTGACTTTAAAAAATCCATTTTATTGCTTCTAATCGTATTCCGAGGCATATTGGAACACTGCTGCAATTATGATTAGATTACCTTGTATAATATTTCTCAAATTTACAAAAAATATTTAATTTTGTTTTTTGGGAAGCACCATAAAGCATTCTGGCTTTTCTTTTCCCTATCATTGGGTGGTTTCATCGTTTGAGCGTAACATGAATACAGATACATTTTAAATTATCATGGTGTATCTCTATCTATTAAATAATTTAAGACATCGACCGAGGGAGCTTGATATAGTGATATGAGAAGACCCGAATCGAAGATAAGCGGATGGCTGGTTATCAACGTCCTGGAAGGGCTGGGATCTCAAACAAACACCGTCCGGTTCAACACTTATTTATTTTTAATCGAAGATGCAGTGGTTTACAATACACAAATATAATCTTAACACCTAAAACTGATTCTACATTTACATTTACTTAACACATGAATTTACTTTAAGTTATAATGTAAATGACACGACAAACGATTTTAAATTAAGTTCAATTCAAAACAAACACAAACAATTCACAACTTCACCGAGCCGAGCGCCCCTCCGCTCGAAGGCTGGTAATCGACTCTCCACACATAAAATCAAAAGGACTCCCGCATCGTCGGAGCCACCCCTTCCTGTTAAAAATGGACTCGTCCAGCGAACGTGCCCGCAGGCGATGGCGATAGCCCTTCACGACAGTTGGGTCAATTTCTCCGACTCATTATCATTAACGCTGTGCGTTCTTGGTTCCGGACCCTGATAAAACTTACACTTAACAAAAAAACCAGGGTGTGTTCATCGTGAATGGGTGTGAATCGTTCAAATTTTATACATCGTATTTTTACTATGAATAAACAGGGGGGGCAGTATACTTAAGTTTATCTAAAATATTCAAGAGAATTTGGCGAGCAAAAACATTGTTTTAGAATGTCCTTTTAATCTTGCCAAACTAATATCTTTTGCTGACTTAAATCCATCCGTCGAATTTGATTATTGAAATCGGTGGCCTCGAGGACGTCTTTTTATTCGTCGATAATGTAGGAACCTTCGCAGTAAAAAATAATGGCTTTGAGATTCTGTTTCTTGACGATTAATTATGATTGAATACTGCATAATAATATGCATTTAATCCTTAGTTAGGTATATATGAGCTATTTAATCCGTATGTACAGCTACTTACATTTACTTTTAATTGTTTATGAAAAAAGTTTTTTTATGGTTGTAGCAGGTATCTAGGTGTTTATTATTATTTTACATTAGTCAGTCCATTTATATTTTTCATAGAATCTTTACATGTGTTATAATATAAGCCATATTTTTATATTTCATCCATATAATAAAATTCATTATCTACCGCAGTAGACTTAATATATATTTTTATAATAGGTAGTAAGTAAGAAGAATACGAGTTTGGTTCGCCAAACAAAATGATAAGTATTAAATTATAACTTCTTGCCCGACGGAAATACTTTTTCAACAAATTGTTAAATCTTATTAATATATAAACAAATACTAGCTCGAAGCTTCTAACTGGGGGTGTAGCTCAGATGGTAGAGCGCTCGCTTAGCATGTGAGAGGTACCGGGATCGATACCCGGCACCTCCAAAGGTTTTTTATAAAATTAGAGCAATATTTTTTTGTTAGAATAGTAAGTGAATTTATAATTAATTATGACAGAAAAAATATTGATGAATAATAAACAAAAACATTGCACAAGAAATATACAAGGTTTACCCGTTGTATGAATATTGGACAGAAGACGCTTACTTATTCAATTTATGGAAATACAATTGAAATTACTCACGGTATACCGGTCTTTATCAGTTTAAAAAATTGTGGAAATAGTACAAAAAATATAAATTAAATCTGTGGACATTGATATTTTTTTCGAATAAGTGTGTACCTATATATAGTTCAGGTATATTTTTGATTCGCACTGTCAAAATCCCCATTATGACTATTAAAAACCCATTATTGGTTTTCACAATATAATATTTAATGTATTGCTTAAACATAGAAAAAGAAATGATAAACGTATTTGATGTACAAAATATGAGTATGTTTTTAAACAATAATTTTGCCACATCATCGTAAGTCAGGATGGCCGAGCGGTCTAAGGCGCTGCGTTCAGGTCGCAGTCCACTTCTGTGGGCGTGGGTTCGAATCCCACTTCTGACAAATTTATTTTTGAAGCTGCTTATTTTTACTTGTTTACTTTTGTTCTAAAATTTTTAAACAATGAGCAGAAGATTTCATTTTTTTTATAAATTTTGGAATATGTAAGGTGCGATGTCCTGAGTGATCACCTTTACCCTAATAATATAAACTCATTAAATATACGTCTACATTATTACTTATATACCTAGAAATTGACAATTTTTCAATAAATGGAAGGCTTTTGATACTCACTCAGTGTACGTAGATGTAGAATATAGACGAAAGTTTGTATTTGAATGCATTTTACACGGCAATTATTTCCTTCTGCCACTGATAATAGGCCTCGGTACAACGTTCAGTAGATAACCGTACTGAAGGCGCGTGAATTATTATTTAAATGTCAGATGGCAGGGTTACGCGAAATAATTACTAAAATAAAATTTTAAGAATTCCATATTTGAAAAAAGATTTTTTATTGCCATTGTGTCCTACATGGAAAATAACTTCAAGGAAATATTTTTGAAATCAACTGTAAATATGTAGGTTAATAGCATATTAAAACTATAGTTTTGAATAAATATTGCTTTAAATCGTCAATAGAGTTTGTAATGTTAGTGGCGCAAAAAGTGTAAAAAGCATACTAATTCTTTCGTTTTTCTTGTGCTACAAAATTATAATACCTACTTCTAGTTTTTTTGTCTTGATAAAAAAGTCTTTTGAAATAAAATAAAAAATACTCTCAATAAAATAATTTTCTATGATTACACAATGTAGTAAAACAGCTCTCAGCCAAAATTGAATTATATACTGTCAAAAATTGACCTAGCGAAATTCAGTAATGGACCATACTTCATTAAAAACGCTTTGTAGATTGTTTTAAAACAACATAATTACACTATGATATAAATGACATTTGTGTTTGGGATAAAATGTAACTTACTTATAAAACCTAGTAATTATTTGTCGATTTTCCTTACCATTTTTAACTGGATTAGTGCCTACCTACACAACTCCACACAAATAATGACATTATACTGTAACTCAGGAAGGAAATTGCTCATCTAAAATAACTGTGGCCTTTCGCTAATTCCTTCGCATACTTAAATATTTGTTGGGGTTTCGATTTTTAAAATAAGTAAGTAGTATCTAAAGAACCGTCAAAAAAACTCAAATTTGCAGGATGCAAATTGTTATCGTAGGCAAATGGATACCTTTAAGAAGATGCGAGATCTCCTGGCGTAGAAATTATAACAATATTTTATCTGGTTTTATTATAGATTCAGTAAATAATAAATCTATTTATGGCGTATTGGTATTAAATAAATTTAATCGTAGAGCATACATAGGTTATGTATATTATGTTTTAAAGCCAATAAGAAATTACTTAAATAATTTCCGTAACGGGACTACCCTAAATTACAAGTATTGTGAAACACGTTTAACACGAAATTATGGAGATAGTTAATATGTTTTCGAGTTAAAAAAGCATACAAAGAAACTCATGAATCTTTTCAATGCTGTGATACTTTAAAGTTTACATTTTAATATATTACAACACAAGGGGTATAAGGATAGGACTAGGACAGAAATAGTGGTTAGCTAATTGCTCTCGCTACGCCCCACGGGGATCGAATGGGTGGTAGGGAGTTTTATACATCACAAACACTCAGACTACGAACAGAAATGCACAAATCGATTGAAGGATCAATTTATGAAAACCTTCCGCACCGGGAATTGAACTCGAGATATCCGTAACTGTAGCCAACGACGCTACCAACTGCGTCACTGACGAAAATCGTTTTTTTTGTGTTTATATCGGCACTTGTGCTATACTGTTTGTTGTGAAGGATCAGCCAAGACAAAAAAATATCTCAAAGAGAATTTAAAATACGAAATCACCAGCGTAGCATTTTTTGGGACTAAAACATTATGTTGTCTTAACCAAATTATTATGTTTACCATTTTCGTGTTAAGCGAATTCTATTTATTTTTGTTTTTAAAATATAGTTTCTTTTTTATTTGTTTCGAGGTATTAATAGCAAAAATCTTCCTTTTTTTCCAACGCCAAGAAGTATTGGCTAATATATCTTTTTACTAGAGGGTGATTTATAGTTTCTATAGGTCAAAGTGTTCCTGCAAAATTTTATCTCTTGAATGGAGAATCAACACGGCCCTAAATCAGCAACGAAAATGCCACGCCGAGATTGCATTATTTCCCCGCGTTTTATTTTTTCCCTTATTAGTCATTTCGAGGGGGCAACATATTTGTTTTTTATTTTTGTCTTTTTACTAGGATGTTCCTTTTTTTATTTGATTCGATTTTTTGTGGTACTATATCACGACCGCGAATACCGATCTTTTAATTTATGGCTTTATCTTAGCTCTATACAAGTTTGATTCTTTACAGTAATAGTGGTGGGCAACAAAATGTTTACAAAAAACATACATTTATGAAAAAAGTATTCTGAGCCATTATATTGAAGCCATTTAAAATATTTTACGAAATAATATCGCGAAAAAACATACTTCCAGTTAAATATGTAACTAGAATATATTTTTGTATTCTGTGGTGCAGTGGTCAATGTCGTTGGCTTTGGATATTTTTTCCTGTTTCATAAATTGATTTTTAAAACAATTTAAAAATCAATTTCTGTTTATAGAATTAGAGGTCTGCACGGGCCCAGGGTCGGGCGGGTAACATAAATAATTTATTAACACAAATAATTTATTTCACATGTGTTATGAATATCGTTGGAAATATGGAAACAATAACATATATTGTTTGAAAAGTATAAATGAATTATATTTAATAAAAAATGATTTTTTTGGGCTGAGAAAAATAAATCTGGCCTTCGGGTCAGGTTAGGTTAGGATAGGTTAGGTGATTTGATACTCGGGCTCGGCTGGGCCCGGGGTGAAGATGATGGACTCGGACCGGGTAATTTTATGAAATTTGTAGACTTCTAGTAGGCATTGGATGTTTGTGATGTCTAAAATTCCCTCTCAGCCATCCTATCCTAAAAACGGGGCGAAGCGAGAGCGATCAGCTAGCCGCTAGTTCTGTCCTAGCTTTATCTTTCGATCCCTAAAGGAGAACTCTCTTCGAAAAAGGAGAGGTTGAGTAATTTAGTAACAAGAACTTATTTCAATATTCCTACATTAGGAGGTCATATGCTAGACATTGGGAGCGGACATGGTTAAAAAAATATTTTTAAGTTGTCAGTCGACATCTATTTAATCTTATTACAAACCTAACTTTTTAGTCAAATGAGGCATTTAGCAGCAAAAGCCGAGTCAACATTTTGTCAAAATCGAACAAAAATACGTACATAATATATAAAATTTGAATTGTTGAGATTTTGTACATTTCTATGTATTTTCTCACTAACAACCCGGGTTTCGCCTTTCGGCATCTTCAGGCATTCCAGCAGACGAGTGAACTCGAACTAACCCTAAAAGCCGGGTCGTTAGTGACAAAATACATGGAAATGTACAAAATCTCAACAATTCAAATTTGATATTGAAATTCCATCAAGCACCTTCAGTCGATGTCTCAAAGTACATAATATATGTTTACTTTTATAATTATAAAAAATACCTACATTTATTATAATGGTTCATAGATAGTATATATGTTACACCGAATGTGTGAAATTATTTATTTCACGGAAAGTCCAAAATTTTACCTAAATCATGAAATAACCAAGCCAATGGCCTCGTTCAAGAATTTGGCAAATTATCTGCCGAGTACGGGAATTCATTTCAACGATTGAGCATAGATAGTGGCGCCATAGCGCCCCAGTGGTGTTATAAAATTGTAGTAGCCCACCGGTGGTGCATTCTGCAACTAAACCAAATGTCAAATAAAAATATATCAATCAATGCATAACTAAGTACAATGACGTTCATTTCCATTTACCAAGCCCAAAATGTGTAGAACAATAATATTACGAACGTACGAATTTTATTAATAGTTATTTTCGCGGATTGCGTCCTGCGAGGGTATCAATCAGGCATTGGTATATTTTTAATACCCTATCGTGCGTACGCGCACTTATTTGACAGTTGCATGACAGTAGTTAAAGCAGTTAGTTATAATTTTAAATTTAGATCATCCCTACTACTATCCCTACTCTCTTCGAAAAAAGAGAGGTTGAGCAACAAGTAGTTCTCATAGAAAAATTCTGTTGAGATACCTCCATTAGGAGACCTTAAGCTCCACGTTGGGAGCGGACATGGTAAAAAAGAATACATAACATGCATTCTTTTAATTCATTTGTGCATTTAAAATCGCTAAAAATTGAGTGTGAAATGAATTAACATATTAACACTGTTTTCGAAACGGTGGAAATTTTTATAAGATGCTCTGAAACAATACGTTGACCACACCATTTGTCATAGATTGTTTTGTTTTTAGTTTCTGATGCATAATAGTCATATCCTTTTAAATAATATGCAGTTCTCATATTATTTATTGCCATTAATTTTAAATGCATAATATACGACCACAGACATAGCTTCGAAGAATTTTTACTAAACACGGCTCTTACTAACATTACCTACTACTTTATTTGTTTGATAATAAATTATAGAATTTATTAAATCTTTTTTAATAATATGGAATACATTACCTACTAAAAAGAAGATTTGGAGATTAGATGCATCCCAATGCAATTGCAATCAACAATGAAATTTGTTTGATGCAAAAGAAAATTCTATTACCTACATTACTTTAAACAACATAATAACGATTTCTAGTAAGAGTAATTTTGTTTTTATTTAAGCATACCTACTGATATTTTTACTTAGTTAAATAATTGTAAATGACGTAATATCGTCGGGTCGTGGTTTAGTCGTCAACTTGTTGGCTTCGGTTACGGTTGTCTCGCGTTCAAATCCCAGTACGGACAGGTTAATAAATCGATTTTTATCGATTTACGATTTTTCTTTTCGGATTTTTGTGATACCTAAAAATTCTGTCCCATCCATCCGATCCTAAAAACAGTGCGTAGCGAGAGTGATTGGCTAACCAATAGTCCTGTCCTAGCCCTATTCTTATATACCTACCTTCGAAAAAGAGAGGTTGTGCAACTGAGCAACAAGCAGTTCTCGTAGAAAAACTTCTGTTGAAATACCTCCATTAGGAGGTCATATGTTCAAATTTTGGAGCGGACATGGTAAAAAGATAATATCCATTAATTAATTAATGTATACGGTTTTGTAATTTCAATCAAATATGTAATATTTTAGGGATATTTATTGTTTCTTTTTATATCTTCAAATATGAAAACTTGACTTGCACTATGTGATTAGTCAAATTTCGCAATTGACTTGTTATGTAGACAACGCAAAATTTTTCATAAAAATTGCAACAATAACAATCCAAAATAGAACTTCCAATTCAGCTGGGTGGACAGATGAACTTGCTAAATTTATGTATATACAACATTCTTACGTAGAGTTTTATACATGCACAGCACTGCCATTAAAATTTATAATTATAAAAAATAAACGTAATTAGCTTATGCAAATTTTACGAAACTTAATTTTATGACCGTGCAACTAATTTGAATAAAACTTTTCAAGTTGATAGACATCTAAAAATAAATTAAGTAACAGCCTCAGTTTTGCCACCCACGGTACAAAATAGTCGAGCATTTTTCTCAATGGCCATTTCTAGTTAAATAATAATATTTGTACAAATAATTAATGCAGGCAAAAAAACTTTTATCGATAGGCATAAATAATTGAACGGAGTTCCGTTGTTAAGTTTCATTAATCTTTGATCTCTAGCTGCATACAATCAAATGATGTTTATTAAAAATAGATGAGCTAAAAATATTAATTGAATTTATAAAGAATGGAACAAAAAAGATATCACCGATGTAAAAAATCCACGCCACTGGACTTGCATTTAGATATTCTCGTACGTTATTGAATCAACCTTGACTTTGAATAATAAATAATAAAAAAAAATGAAAAATATACTGCTGTCTGTCCCGCAATATCGTAGAGATTACAACCAAATTAAATAAAACTAAATAACACGATATCTCTAGGTGAGCGCGGCTTTACTCAGGACTTATATTCGAAAGACTATTTATTAAAGGAATATTAAAAAAGGTTTAAGTTTTCAATAGAAAGTTGTTCTGAATAAATGTAAAATATTCATCCGTGTAATTGAAACCCTGGAGATGACGAATAGTGAAGCTATGGACAAACAGCAAAAAAAAGATTTTTGTGATTAGTGATGCGAGGTCGGGAATAAGCTCGCACGGGAAAATTGGGAAAAATAATTATAATATGAATGATAACTGTAAATCATTTTTAGCATTTGGTGACAATTATTTTAAAAGCATGGCATTTTGTACGTATACCAAAATTGTACACATAGATTTGAGGTTACTGTGAGTTACTAGTTCGATTATAAAGATGGAATATTTTCAATATCGGTTCACCTGTGACATCTACGCATACTTGAAGGTAACACATAATATTTACGGAAACGTTCCTGTTTTTATGTATGAAGTTAACCTCGGTGAGACACAAATATTTATATGCGCATCTTGACTCAATATGTTGAAAAAACGATGAAAAATATCATTGTTAACAGTTAATTCTCAATTCCGACATTTTTCAAAATTCCCGGGATTGTTGTTTGTTTCTGCGTTATGGTCAATTTAGATCCATACCCAACTGTCTAACCATCCGTCTGGCAGTTCTGTTTCGTGTTCTCTTCTTTCCTCCAATCCTCCACATCCTGATTATCTGCATCTCTCTTTATATCATTCTCCCATCTTATCTGGAATGCTTTCTGGGATTCATGCATACATATTATATAGAGCGCAAGATTAGTTGCATCTAGCATTGTGATCTGCACATTGGAGTCTTCTGACCCTCAATATATCGACTGTATT
Organism: Himalopsyche phryganea; assembly: GCA_022494535.1. Lineage (NCBI taxonomy): Eukaryota > Metazoa > Arthropoda > Insecta > Trichoptera > Rhyacophilidae > Himalopsyche > Himalopsyche phryganea. The sequence continues at coordinate 12,486,532 of JAGVSL010000001.1, read as the reverse complement.
GGGCTTAAATTGTTCGAAGAGTTAAGCCTTCGTACGGATGCGATACCTTTGGTAATTTTTAATCAGTCTGATTATACAAGAGAGAATTTTTGAGCAAATATCTTATGGACAAACATTTTCTCGCAGCTCCGTCAATTACTAAGTCTCACACCCATACAGAACTATTGGCTTAATGATCACGTTGCACACCCGGAATTTCCTTTTCTAGGACAGCAGCTTGGTACAGAATAGGCTCGTTAGCGGGATGAACACGTGTGTCTGAAAATCAAACTTATGCATTTACATTGAATTTCTATTTTGGATGATTCAGAATAGAAGTTCAATAACGAACGTGGACACAATCGTAGCGACGTATAAATAAATAACTGAAAAATACTAGTTTTGAGTAATTGGACTTTGAAGTTTGTCAAATGTTTATAATGCTATACCTTTTCCATTATGTGTGTTTGAATAAAACTGTTTTTCAGTAAAAGTGTAATTTATAAAAATAAGTGTGTTCTTCCATACGCTAGAGTTTGAAATAAAGTACAATTTAGTATAACTATCTCAATGTGCCATTTTATCGATTTAGTGTTTTCTTTCATAACAAGGACGATATAATGGTTGCAGTGTTGAACGAACTGTAGCCATTTAGAGCCATGTGTGCTGTTTGATTGATTGCTAAAGACTTAACTAAATTTGATACTTACCATGACGCGGAGAAGTCTATTTTCACCAATTATTTAATTTTTGGAAGAAAGATATTATAATAATTAAGATTTTATTATTTTTTTAATTCATATAAACAAATAAATGGTGATGATTATATTTAGTATTCACCGAAGCAATTATTTTTGTAAAAATACAACATATTCCTAATCAATTATTAGCTATAATTGAAAATTTCGTCAAAGACGACGTTTAGCGATAATTTTTAAAGGTACGATTTATAAGCATATGCATACAGTGAAACCCCGATTCCATCGGTTTCCTGCATTTATCATTATTTTTATGTAGTAATTTTGATCGCTGGTTTTGAGACTTGACCGCAATCATCGTTTTTTGAGAGGCTCTTAAAAAGCGATGAATCAGTGTTTCTTTGTAATATTTTTCATCTGAATGTCTACATAAATTTATGCATAGATTCGACCTCATGTACGATGTACTATTGAGAGTTGAAATGAGTAAATAAACAAACGATGCGACTTCGATAATTAAATGCATAGGTCTTGCAAAGGTTAAAAAATGACATTCGTCTCCGTCGGATTCAATCATTGCAGCGGCAGGGCGACAAGAGGATAAGTAATGGACGCTTATTATGAGATAAACGAGCACACATTAACCATTATTATGTCGTACGTCATTGCTTTACTAGTTAACATACATTTGTAGATGTTTCGAGGAGTCAGAGTAAAACCGACAATTGTTTTTTTTTTAATTTGATCTGTTTATAATTTCAATATAAACTTTTGTAGCTAGAAATAAATTATAAGAGAAAATGAAAGAAATATTTTATAAGAATTCGGCGGTAACTTTGTGGAAGTTAATTTTTAATATAAAATTAAAATGGATAGCTTATTTATTCAACTTGGATCATCTTCAGACTAACAATATCGCAAGGTTATTTATTTCTAAGGTAATCAATGATTCTATTTCTTACATTAAAAGTAAAGGGTGGGGTGGGTTTTATTTCATTCCACTGGATGTGGGGCGGGGGTAAGACATAAACACTGGTAGACTATTAACAAATCAATTACTGGTACTTGGATGTGAAAACCCCAATAGAAATAAATTTAATAATTCCATTACCGTTAACAGTTTTATTAATTTCTAAAAACTCTAAGATATTCATTTTAATACCTTTTTTATTTACTTGCTTCTTAAAGAGGCGAAACGCGTCACGTTAGTGATAAACCAAGTGGAATAACTATGTTATCAATTTTATATATTATGAAAGAAATACTTGTAACTTACAAATCATCAGTTTATCTAAATGTAATTGTGGTCATGCGGTCTAGACGTAAACGTTTTTGGATGTTTGCCGTATTCGGTTGCGGTGTCCACGGCTTCGATTCCACGCACGGACACTTTCATAAATTGATTTTTCTATCGATTTATAGGTTTGTGTTCAAATGCATCTGTGATACTTCATTCCTTCTACACATTCAATCCTAAAAATAGCGAGTAGCGAGACTGATTACTTGTCCTATCCCAGCCCCATCATTCCACCCTACTCTCTACGAAAGATAGAGGTTTATAAACTGAATAACAACCATCTCTCGGGAAAAAATATCTGTTAAGATGATTCATTAGGAATCCATACGCCACACATTGAAAACCGACTTGGTGGATGAATATGAAAAACTATATTTTACCAATTATATATTATATTAAACAAATATTTATATCAATTAGTCTCTCCGTGTTTTATAACAACCGTTCTTACAGCGAAATGGTACTAAAATTATGTTTTACAAAATATGTTTCATGTGTTCATATTACCTTTATTACGAATTTTAATGATTCTCATCAGCTGAAGCTGAAGTACACATTAATTTATTGTAAATTATTTAATTACATCTTAGGTATCACATATAAAGATCCTCTATCATTGGAAGCATGTATTTATATATATCATATTATATAGTTTCTTTTGTATGATTCCATTACTTGATACTGCCGTATATTATAGAGGAATTTTCATTTTCGAGAGATGACAAGTAAAGTACTGTTCGAATTTAAAACACTTATTTGTATGACATGCAACTCATAACACTGAATATATTATCGCTGTTCTGGAAGAAGGCACAACTGAAAAATATTGGTTTTGAGTTATTTGACTTTGAAGCTTAGCAAATGTTTGAAATGTTATACGTTTTTCATTTAGTCTGTTTGTACAAAACTGTTTTTAAGAAAAAGTAAGGTTTATAAAAATAAGTGTGTCTTTCCATACGATAGAGTTTGAAATAAGGAACATGTTGGTATAACTAACTCAATATGTAATTTTTTCGATTTAGTGTTTTCTTCCAGAACAGCGACGATATATATATATTTAAAAAATGTTTAATGTATGGCTTATTTTTTGTTTCAGCATCACAATGATTCTCGGCACATCGCTCCAACAAAAACTTCTTTAATATGTATACTTTACAACGAGGACAAAATGAATTGAAATTGATCGATTGGAAGCAGAAGTTCAATTTGCCGCCATTATTGTTTCGCATGCATTCAATGAGGTAAGTTTTAGAAACAACTAAAATAATGTCATTTGTCAACAAATCGACCGGCGTTTTTTCCGTCAAGATACCATGTTAATTTAAATTGCAAACAAAGTGGATTGGTGTAAATAACTTCATAATCATTTTTTTTTTATAAACTCGGACGTCTCGTGTTTACTAGCGCTTTGGACTTCTCCAATCAAACCACACACAAACAAAAAAGTACCTATTATAATTACAATTTAAAATACTGATATAAAATATTATTTTGTTGTAATAAGAATATTTACGTACTGAGGAGACGTCGTATTGTCTACATATTCTTTGGGCCCATTGTTTAATAAATGAAACATAGAGACTACCCATATACAGTGGTGTGCTGCCAATACTTAAACAAGGGGCTCGTTTAATATCAGAGCTATTCGCAGTGTTCCGGGGAAGGGGCGGATTTTGATATCACTATGATAGAATTATACGGAATAATTGTTAAAGTAAAGTACTCCTTAGTAAATAATGGTACAAAGTAATAAATATGAGGAACTGCGCTTATCAAAACGGTGCACAATTACCGTAAAAGAAAAAAAAATGTGCGCGTATGAAGTATGAAGGATAATCAATTCAGAGCATCGTTCACAAACATGTTGCATTGAATATCTAAGAAGCAATATATTTCATCAAACATCTACAAACTACAAACGACTAAAGACAAAAAAAGACCAGATCTCTGTTATTATGAAACCGAAATAGGTGTATATTAAATTAAATTAAATTTCAAAACGCAACAAAGTCTAATATATCATAACACATTTAAAGTGTATACCATCTACAAAAAGTGTGGTTAGGTACTGATTTGATCTGAGAATATTGTTTTTTCTTAACACATTTATGCGACGGGGGAAATATGACCAAAATACTCGCACCGAATATTAGTTAAATGGCTTTATTTCATAATTGCCGACATTACAACCCATAAAAAAATTGGAATATAATTAATGCATGACTTGCGAACAATTAGTGTTAAGAGAATAAAAAAATAAAAAATCGTTTAAAAAGTTTTGAGCGATTAATGTCGCATATATCTAATGTCACCGAAAACGCGTTCCTCGGAGCCAATTTGTTAATTTAACAAGGGTCTCGTTGGCCTAAGTCAAATTTAACAAGAACCCCCTCCAGCCCACCTCTGCTTATATACGATGGTGTCTTTGTTTATGCGTATTGCTTATTCCTCTGCCCGTATTTCAAATAGATGTGGAATCTATAATGATGTGTAAATAAGAATTAAAAGTTAGCACTGTGGATATAGAGATAATAATAAATAACGAGCATAAACATTACAATTTATGAATAAAATGTGTCCTACCATAATAATACAAGGTTGCGGTATTAGATATGTCACATACCATTGGTACCACTTATAATTCATTTTAATTTGTCTCTGAAAAGGTGTAACCGAATCTTCAAAGTTTATAAATAATCTGGACACTGTTACTACCCAGAAACGTGTTGCAAGTTGCAAGTAATCATCGAATTCTGTTTGTTGCATCAATACACGCTGCATTGTGTCATTAGCGTCTGCTGCAAACAAACTTTACTTCTCGTTTCAATAAACAGTTGCAATAGACATAAGCCACTCGACTGGCTGTTGCATTCAATGCCAACAAACTCGCGTTCCTTGATGTTTGGTAGTGTAAATCAGTGTTTCCCAACCGATGGTCCACAAACAAAATGCTATGCTGGCATACAAAAAAATTTGAAATCCGACATTTATATTTTTTATATATGTATAGATACAGGTGTAAATAAGTCCTCGTTAAGAGAGTATAATTGGTATATTTAATAATAGTGTTCCTAAAGAGATTTAATTTAATAGTAGAGCGGCCATCAATCTGTGCGGAAACACACTGCCCGTGTCTATGCTTCTGTTTTAATTTTTCCATCTGTCTTGATTCGTCCCTTACATATACATTTTCATTAGTTTGTTCGTTCGTATAGGCGCGAACTAGCGATTGCAATTAACCATCGGCTTTCATCACCATTAAACGGTAGTTTTTATCGTCAATAAATATGAGTTTATTTTACTAAAACACATGTGATTATTTAAAAAATGAAATAGAAACTAAACATATTTATAAATTGGTCATATTTATTAAAAATAGTTGAAACATATTTTACTACTATAGCATATAAAAATATTAATATATTTCAGAATCACAATGTGTTCGCTAAATAGCAGCACTTTTAATTTTTTAATCGAGATTTTTAATCTATTGCAGAGGGAAGGAAAGAGGAAAAGGGTTTAAGATACAAGTATTCGTTGGTCGACCAATCATCAAACGTTTTGATAAAAATTAAACATAACAGATGAGATTGCCATCTTTCAACACTAACACACACTCTCTCTCTTTTTATGCATCGTGCATCGTTTAAAGAAGTAGCCGGTAATACAATCACTTGCGTGAACTCGAGCGGTATCTGTGTGGGTTGGCCATGACTTTTCCAATCTCATGTGGATGAAAAATAAATAAATAAGATAAATATTATTTTGTACATCTTTGTAGTATTTGCTCAGTTGTTATTTATGAAAAATAATAGTTTATTTTAATTTCTATAGAATCAAACATCGATGTGTCGATAACCAGAGTATTATATAAAGAATTTTTGAAACCTGTATTTCGCTCTCTTGTAAAATTGAATTATTCCTTTATTATTATAAAATTAAAATTGATAACTTTGTTATTCTACCGCTTTTATTACTGTATCACGTGACGCGTTTAGCCTCTTTAATAAGCATCTTCGGAATAACCATATCGTAAGGTTATTTATTTCAAGGATAAACAATGATTCTAATTCTTACATTAAAAATAAATGGTAGGGCGGGTTTTACTCCTTTATTCATCGGGGTTGTTGAAAAGTTGATCTTGAAATTGTTATAAAAGCAAATTTTCTGATTTGTTAACCAATTAATTGCTTTAAACACGTTGTCAAATTTAATCGGTTTCTCTGGCGCTTAAGCCCTGGTGTGTTATACTACAATACAAAAAGTTTTAAAACTACACAAATTTTGTTTTCATAATGACTACCTAAATTTCAAGGATAGCGTTCTTCAAATTTTCGAATAAGCAAAAACATATTCATGATATTTAATATTCATTCCCTAGACCCTAGACACTGCTATGCATTAGTTAACAAAATATGTAAAATTTTACACGAGAATTTTCACTGCATTAGTATGCGAAAACACGTTCCTAAGTTTTAAATTAATGTAAATACACATATAAAAGACAAAACATTATATAGTAACACAAAACACTTATAGACAATATTCTGAAAGACGATGAACGAAGTAGTATGGAAATGAATATTTTTTGTTAGAATAAAAATAATAAGTAAATGAATATTAGACTGGCGAAAACAACTTGCGTTTTGTCATATTATTTCTGACGCATATTCGAAAAATTGATAGCATGTTTTTAAAATCATAGTCGGCTTAACCATTCATCATCACATTTCACAACTAATCTTTTAATTATAATTGAGATGGAAATTTTTAAGAGCCGTATGTTTTGGAATGTTTTTATTGACTTGTGTAATTACAGATATTTTAACATTTTGGTATAGATTTGCCGCCGGCGTCGAAAAATTATTGTTGCCTTTTCAGAAGAGTTAGGTAATCCAACTAATCCAACTTCTATGAGGTTCCGGTATCCGCGTTATGTAGGTATCATAGGTTTTGTTCAACGTTGTCAGCTCGTCGGTGTTGTCCGCCGTATTTATTCGTTTCTCCACATATGTATATGAAAACATTTAATTACTTAAAATACGTATTCAAATTTGTTTATTTTATATGTATATCGATCTGAATATAAAATTTAAATCTATAAATTTTATAATTCCAGTGATTGTGTTGCTAAATGTGACACGTGCCTCTTTGAGAAATCCTTCGGTCTGAAGATACTAGTTACGTGACCAATGGAATAACAAAGTTATCATTTTTGTAAACTAAAATTTGTTGTCAATTGATTACAGAAATTATAGACACTAGTACTCCTTCAAAAAGCAGAAAGAGATGAGCTCCGGCAAAACATCAAAAGGTGAGTTATACTTTATTACATAAATTTATTATTGATTCAAAAAGTCGATGTGAGACCCATATATTATATGAGCCTAAATAATCATTTTGAAACGGGATATTTAAAAACCTATATACCAGATCAAATATTTTTTTTTTCAGACATATTTACATAGCTTCTTAACCCATACTTATTATTTATTTATTTCATATATGCATTACACAAATTACAAATTATAAGTTTATCGTTTCCCAGTGGCATGCCCATTGGTAGGCTGGTACTTCACTTTGGCAGCACAAATAATTCATGTTCACGATTCCTCAAAAAATATCAGGAATATTAAACTTGACATTGTCATTTAAAAATGGCGGAATTCTCATATTGACCTCGTATAAGTCGAAAGAAGTATGTCGCCAGAGTTTGAGTGTTCAAACTATTTAACGTGAGCATGCCTAAGAGAAATTCAGTTGAATAAAGCCATAGGTAGTATCCAATACGCCCACAAATAGAGAAGTCTCAAAAAAAAATTCTCGACCTTCTCCACTATAAAGGTATATTTCAAGATTCTTGAGGCACAAACAATCGACCCACTTTCAAGCCTTCTTTGAACTAGAGTACATTAATACCACAATTTTAACTCCCGAAAAGACCCTGGTGGTACGGAGAATAAAGCCTAATGATTGTTGCAGCTTTGTTGAAGGTAATCTCATGTGATTGTTCAATGTTAGTATGCTCTCAAATTGTACGATACTATCTTTAACTGATGAAATTTGCAAGAGAATTCTGCCCTTAATTGAAAAGCGAAAAGATAACATTGGTAACCCTCTTGCAAACGAAAAAATATTGCATAGCATATTGATATTCGTAAAAAGGTTGAAATTATTTCACGAGTTTGTTGGTTTGGCCTGTGGAATGGATGAACATGATCGTGTTTAATCATACCATTATCATTATTATGTCCACCCATAAACAGCAACACGACGTTTGTTTTGGAAAGTTGATCATCCTTCTAAGGAGCTGAAGAGTTTCTTTTATAGCATAGATAAGTGGGTTCGAATTCTGGGTGTTCTCAGTACATATTGAGTTCTATGGCTCTTTTTTTTCTCAGTGTTAAGCTCTCGTCGTTTTGATTGTCAACATTATTTGTCGGTAGTAATGTCATTATCACCTTTGCTGTTTTGTTGGTATTATAAAGCTGAATGGCTGGAATTTCCACAACTATCGGCCCACTAACTTTATCAATCTTATAATCTGTTTCGCACTGCACTTTTCCGTTAAACTCTACTTTTAACAACAGTGTTTGGATCATTTAACATTTATCACGCACAATTTTTAATAGCTCCTTCATATTAATTAGACATGTTAATGAATTATATTAAGTATCTGTTTCGAGATAAATACAAAAAATTATAAGTCACATTGTACACTTCTGAACTATACGGCGATCGGAAGTATTGTTTCATTCAGACATAACTTAACCTATCTCAAAGCCAGTCGGTTTCTTTGACAAAAATTAAAATTGATAAAGATTATAAGTTTTTATAACAAAATTATATTATATATCACTATCAATGCATTTAAAATCATAACGTTTGTTTGTGAACGGCGACAAAATGTCAAAGAGTTAATATTTATTTTATAAAATGAACCGTTGTTGACTTAATGCACGGCTTATCTGTTTTTATAACTGTGTTTTTTTTATCAAAAGTTTCTAAATTGTCATTTAATAGTGATAAGAAACAAAAATTATGTCAGCGAATGGAACTATCATCCTAGGAAAGCGCTATCATTTATTTGTATTTTGAAACATAAAATTTAAATGGAGAAATATAAATCTACTGTACTATTTCGTTTGTTTGTTCGTCATGGGCAATCCAGTGATAAGGTGGATGTAGAATATATAAAAATACATATTTTTACTATGGCTAGTTTCCAGCCCAACACTTACGAGTGTATGTTTATGAAGAAGAAGACAACATTTCCATTCAGTGACGGATTGAGGACTTGAAAGGTGCTAGGTGCAATGTAATTTGGAGGACCTGTTTTTCGAATAACAATCGCTTCATATCACAAACAACTCATTATTAATTTCGAATGCATTTCAATGAAAGCATAGATTGCAAAACATTGGATTATGTAGTTATGTATTCGACAAATACAATTGCTGCGATATTATTGGAATTTCAGTTAAATTAAAAATGTATTTTTCAAATATTGTTTTTGAAATCTATCATTGCCCCCTAAATATCATATTATTATACCTAAACGAGCGTTAGTGACATGAAGGATGGCTCAAGATAATATCGACGGTGCTTTGGCCAATTGATGTAACCCTCTAAATTTAAATTGTTCAGTATAGAACAAAAACTATTCTTATCGAAAACATTATATGGTGAGTGGCATTATGAATCTTTGAAATGCACTCCTGTAAATTTTCGTGTTTGCAGATACGGGATTATACGTAGGGAGTGTCGACATAATAGTGACTTAGAATAATTATAACGGATATCTCAGCAACCGAATGGTTCTAAGTTCTATTACTCATTTTTTGTTTCTCATTTTTGGCCCAATGCGCAGCAGCACACAGAGGACCGTGTCGCGGCGCACCGGTGTGCCGCGGCACCTGGTTGCGGAGCACTGCTATAGAATATATATCGCTTCTAGAACTAAATATATTTCTACTTTATCACAACATGAAAACGCTGTTAAACAGACAATATTATTTATAGCACGAAATATTAAGCGAACAGCAAGTTAAAAATAGTTTCACTTAACCTGAAAAAAAGCACTGTAGTTTCGACAACTCAATAGCTTTTTATTCCGCGAAAGCTTATTCGTCTCTTGTCAATTTCCGTTCCTTCAACGTTGCTCGACGTTTGCTGAAACGTCTCTCACGGCGCCCTTTCAGTTTATTTTCTGGCGGCATATCGAATCTACCTACATCATAGAAGTTTGGTGATGAATAAAATATTTGTGTTACAAAATATTGAGCAGTATATCAATTATCAAATATCAATTGTGCAGTACATGCATAGGCAATGACAAAGAAATTATATAATATCTACGGTATTTTAGCCAATTGATGTAACACTAAAAATTGAAATTGTTTAGGAGACAGTTAAACTGTTTTGATCGAAAACATTATATGGTGAGTTGCGTTATGAATCTTTGAAATGCACTCCTGCAAATTTCCATTTTTGCAGATACAAGATTATACGTAGGGAGTGTCGATATAATAGTGGCTTACATCAAGTGGCCGTGTCAGAATTTTTAAACTTAAAATCAATGTAAAATGATGGTTCCTTTCAAAAAGTGTTTAATTTATTTTTCTAATTTCATTTGGCCGAGACCTGCTCTGTCGTCTTTAAAATGAGATGCAAGCGTTAACTCATTTTCGTGTTTTTTGACGGTTACATCAATTGGCCAAAACATCGCCAAATTATTAAATATTCAACCTTTATTATCGTAAATAAACTGACGTCGGCAGAGTTAGTAAAGAATTGTGAATTTAAATTTTCGCATTCTATATAATTACTAGTCAATTTTAAGGTGTTAACTGTCAATTCTTGGTGGAAAGACATTATATTTAAAAAAAAAACGCAATTCATTTGTATTACTTCCACATATTTATAATGATCAGGACCGGTTTCGCTCATCACGAGAATTATCAACTGATAAAAATACAGACATAACAGGCTTATTTATATAAAATTAAGAGTGTAAAAATGTTCATGAACCATCAGTTTTATATACCTTAATTTTTACACTCAATTTTGTATAAATAAGCCTGTTATGTTTGTATTTTTATCAGTTGATAATGCTCGTGATGAGCGAAACCGGTCCTGATCATTATAAATATGTGGAAGAAGTACAAATGAATTGTGTTTTTTTTTATTTTTTAAATATTATTACTAGCATCAATATTTTAAAGCGCCCTCTTGCCCTAAGGATAAACATACGAAATAAAAAATAATTTAATCCCATGGATTATATGAACCTTGAAAATAGAATTCGCCCCGAAGGTATTGTCGATTTCAAGGTCCTCAAATCACTTTTTAATTTTCTATCAAATTAACGATGCGCAAAAAACAATATACATAACGAATGCGATTTTAATAACACCATTGGATATAATTTGCGGTTTCGTCTAGCCGGGAAAAAGAAACGGTGGGTGGACACAAGTGAAGGATTTCATTTATTACACAGAAAGATTTCAGTTTTTATTACTAAATATCATGACTTTGTAACGGTTCCACGACGGATATTCGTCTACTTAAATGTAGCCAACTTTTACTTCTCCAAACTTTATATTTATATTGTTATAATAATCCTGATATATGTGGTTAGTATATTGACATATTTTTTTATTAAACTAAATAATAACTTTGCGTGGAAATCTACTGTATATTATTAAAAATAAAAAAAAACTGTATAGATAATTATTAACAATGCACCAGATATGTATTTGGTTGGTTGTATGGTTGGTTACCAGCGTCCAATGGAGGGCGATCGATGAAATGGAGGGTCTCAATATAAGGCCGCAATTCGGTTAATCTTTTTGTATTTTGATGCAGTGGTTTAAAACGATTAGTCCATTGGGGCTATATTTATGATTACAAAATTAGTACACACACATTTTTCTTTAGACAAATTAAAATGACGTCGTTAAAATGATTTTACCGTTACTCCGCCGATTCACACAAACGAAGTTAAATTAACTAATATTTGTTTGCCAAGCGGTACGAATTAGGAGATTGCCATATATAAAGACGACTTAAATGTACATTTTTGGGCATGTTGTAAAACAGGGGTATATCAACAGTTACTCGAGGACAAAATAATTCACAAAAATAAAATAAACCTAGTCACGACTTTAGCGAAATTTGGTGGTCAATATAACAATATAATTGTTACCAAGGCCAAAGTGGTCAAGGTGGCCATGGTGGCCAAAAAACAATATAATTTATAGTGAACTAATCATCTATGACCATTTTTAAATGAAAGTCATTGGGATAGAATTTTATTCTATGGATTAAGAACTGCTTTTACATTTTGAAAGATAGAAAAAATTACAAATATTTGTACTATTCTTTCTTTCATTTTATGGTAATATTAATATCATGGTAATAGTTCTTGCTGGTCTATAGCTGCGTTTTCAACTCTCTTGAACATTAACCCTATTTGGTAACGATGTTCAATGGCTGGAATCACCGTTCATGAACATTCATAGATTTATTTTTCAATCAATTTATGTTTAAATTAGTAAATTTTATAATGCTTAAACTCCCTCCTTCCTATACGATCCTAAAATTGGGGCCAAACGAGAGTGATAAGCTAATTATCTCTCCTGCTATCGTGATTCGTGATGCTTCGTTAGGAGTCCGCATTGAGAGTGGACATTGCTTGATTTGTTACTGGATATTTAATAATACTGGTGATAGGTTGATTGTGTAAATTCAAGATTAAAGTTTTTATACAATACATTTTTTTAAATGTAAGGTTACAATTTGTAGAGTAAATAAATTTTTTATCGGGAGAGAAACAGACTGTGATTTTCAACAGATAAGTAAGTAATTCGTCATTAAATTATACGTACTCTAAAAGGTTTTCATTATATTTATAAAACAATATTATTTGAAATTATACGGTACGTAATAAAATTCTCTGAAACATGGTTAAATCTCGTATACTCTCGCTATTTTAAGAAAAAAAAGCAAGGCGTTTTAAACGTAAGAAAAATCTAAGCCATTTATAGGAAAACGACCTGAAAATAGTTCTATTATTGTAATTAGGAAGGCGAAATTGTTTTGCTGTCTTTCTTAATATTATTGATGGTTTGACGATTTATCTACCTATATATATATAAAAATGAATGTCTGTTTGTAGGTTTGTTGGTTTGTCCGGATCTTATAGGCTCCTAAACTACTCAACCGATCGCGACGAAACTTTCAGGAAGGACTTATTGTGATCATGCCGGGAAATATTATATAAAATAAATGTTTGTTTGTCCTTTACGCGTTCCTTTACCATTCATACGATTTCGATGAAACTTCGGTGAGTTGTTGTGCACACACCCGTGAAGGGTTCTGAAGAAAAAAATTGAAAATCTAAAATTGAAAAAAGAATCAAATACGTACATACAACGACATCTACGAAAAACCTTCTGATTTATTCGTGTACGCACCAGACGAAAAACAAAAATATTGTGTTATAACAAGTGTGATATTAAACTCTGGTTCGGGTCGGGCCAGACCTGAAGATGATAGGCTCGAACCGGGTAAGTCTATGAAATTTCGGCCTGTGCAGACCTCTAATCCAAAAGCAGCTCAATAAACAGAATTAAAACACAATCCCTTTCTTTCTTTGAGTGGCATTGCAACGCATGCCGGGTGCTCACTAGTACTAGAATAAATTGTAGTGAATAAATAAAATATATTTTCAGAAAACTGTGGGGGGCCGCAAAATGTTCAAGTAGAGCTATAAGTATTTAATTATATATATTCTTTCTATAGGAACACGTTACTCATCATTTTATTAAAATGTTAATGCGATTTTAGAATTCAGGTGTATGTATAATTATATTAGATATAATGTCAAATAAACCTTTTGTAAAATAAATAAATTAGATATTCAGAATAGGAAGCCGTGAAATGAAAACGTTTGAGAAGCACTGATTCAAGTGATAACTGAGACGCCTATTTCTCTGTTAATTTATGTAATATTCAAGTACTTTTAGGATGTTACTGTCAATTCCTGATTGGAAGGCCTTATATTTAGAACATATTGTATTAATTTTATATAATGATCGGGTACAGTTTCGGTTGAAAGTTCTTGCGATGAAGTAGGATAGAAGAGACAGGAGTGATTGAAAACACTTCAGAAACATGCCTTTGGATGTAAATTTATATATTATACTTACACTAGTATATACTTACGCTTTTATTCATTCTATATCTTCTATATTTAAAAATAAATGTAAATATACAAAATATTGCATTTTTTACAAAATTGCTGAACGTTGATTATTCTGTTCAATACTGCCGTCAGGGTAATCCTGAAGATATTAAACCCTTTTCTGCGAATGGTACGCTCCTTGCATAATGGTCACGTCCCGGAATGGCTAACGACATAATAATGGCGGTCGCAGCTAAGCGGTTAACCTTGAGACAGTGCACTCTCAGACTGGCCGAGTCGCTTCATTACTAAACGAGTAGGTAGAATAATCAGCCGAGTAAACAACTTGTGTAAATTCGAGTATTCCTGCCTCTTAGTGAATCAGTTGAGAAATGGTAGTGGTGAAAAACATTTTTGAATAGTGCATATTTTTCTTTATGTTTGAAAGCTGATATAGACCAAGGCTTGCCTCAGTTTTATGATTATAGAGCGGTTTGCTACTGAAACTAATGACAATGGTCGACTATAACAGGCGCTGTACAGGAAGCGAAATAAATTGAGACAATAATTCGTGCTATTATTTGTTTTATTGTTTTAAATTTCTTGTTGACGAAAATGAAATATGCACTGAGACATTTTTTTACATATTTACTACAATTATATTTTATTTGAAAGTTTACTTAAATATACACGCACTCCTCCATCTATGCTCTAGATACACTAACGCAACAAGGGGGCTGGGGGGGAGGGAGTGGTCCGCCCCGGGTGGCACAATTAAGGGCGGCATTTTCGTAAATAAATAGATAATTTCGATGGTGAAAAATAATTATTTTTTTATATTTACATAATCAATGTAAGTTATATTATACAAAATACACTTTTTTGTAGAAAATTATGTGGGTAGTAAACAAATAAAAATTGTTATGCCTTGTGATTCGCTGATAAAATATATTTCCTTCCTGAAAGATCTAAGAATAATCATGAAGCCTCAATGTCGTGAATATTGAAATGCTTTTAATTTATTTCCTCGCGATTGTGCTATTAACTGCGATTGTAAAAAACAGTACATGTTTTTCCACAAATTATTTTTATTCTTCACAAAAATTTTCTGCTTGCGGCGCAATCTTTCCCATCGTAATGGTTACAAAACAAGTTTGGGAAAAAGTGGAGGGGCGGCACAACACCCAACTACGCGACTCGGTAAATCGTTTCTTTAATTTAATATTTTTTTTTATTTTACGAACGATAGATTAATTTATTCTGTAATCTTTTGCTTTTTCTGTGTTTAGTTTTTTAAGATGATTTTATGATAAATTTACCTGTCTGAAGACGATTCAGAGTTTCAACCATCATTTCAGAAATAGAGTTTTTCCTTGCCCACGTAAAAGTGAGCCCAAGTAAAACAAGCAGGTACAGAGCAAATCGAGGAATGAGCATATTATATATTTATATATTACATAAATATAACAAGAGTACCGCGGCTATGCTATTAAAGTATATTGCATTATCTTCCCATGGCTGATTATTTGTCACTTCAGAATAGTTTTCTATTTATTTAAATATTTTTATTTTCGTTTAAATCCTCGTCCGAAAAATTTAAGCTGCTTTATATTCGACGGCGCCTTATATTTAACGGATGATGGTGTTTTGAAATTCGCTCGTAAATGCGAAAGGAAATTGCATATTATATTTTAGATTTTCCAATTTCAGAGAAAAGCCGCATTAAAAAATCTTACGACAGTAAGCAAGGCGGTATAATATAAAATCTAAAAGTGTTATTTCATATTTAAATAATATATGTATATTTTCCTATAAATCAATGTTTATTGACTCGATACAACGTTGCCTAAGAGTGTGAGTTTTATTAGACTTTTACATCCTCAGTCGATACAATGTTTTTGTACTTCTTCCCTAAGCCTCGCAATAGAAATAAAATTTCCAACGTGCACAGTGTTGCCAATTTTCTCAATACTATATTTAGTACTATAGCTACATAAGTATGTTTAAAAAATGATTATAACAAACGCGATCTGTGATTTTCAAACTTTTACTACAAACCAATGAAATTAAAATTATTAAAATCTATTACTAACTACGTGAGTATTCAATTCTTAGTTATGTTTATGTAGATTGTGTGAATAAATTATTTTTCTTATTATTTCTAAATGAACTAAATATTGATTTATGTATGATTAAATGTTTGTTAGAGTATCGATTTGTTTTGAAATTACCTTGTATTATTTTCTCATAGATGGTGTTAATAACTTCATTTAAATTTTGTACTAAAAATTATGTGACAATATTGTTTGGTACCTACAGTGTTTTAGGTTTTATAAACACAATGCAATTATATTAATAGGGTTCACGTTATTATTTCTAAAACGTTTTTGTTTTGGCTTAGCGCAATAATAAAGATAAGCATTGAGTCTATCAAAATCAGACGGCTATTTTTGCAGCGATTTAACCCTAAAAAATCGATGCAATGACACATAATAACTATAATTTATTTTAATGTATTATTGAGAAAAACCGCTGATCATTAATAGGGTGTTTGTTCCTAAAGTCAGCCGTCGCCAGTAGTCGGCCTTTTGAGCCTAAAACTTAAATAATAGTGGATATATTTAAAAAAACAGATTTTTTAAAAATCGTGTAGGCAGACTTGCCACTTGTCAATGTATATCTGCACTATACTGACCTGTATGATGCAATACGCTATTAAAAAAAGCACATTTTTACTTCACAAGTTTCGCCAAATTCATCTTGTATGGAGATCGCTAACATAATATACTTTATATTGTCATGTTTTGCATCATTTTTTTTTTTTATTGTTCTGTCTACTATCAGTAAATTATTTCGCGATATTCATGAAGTTTCATAGTGATGGCCGAACACGGGGCAACGCAAGGCCGACCCTTGGATTTTGGGGGTCGACCACCGGGACAATTGGTATTTTTTTGTAAACTTCTATTATATTATGCTTGGTATAATATTAACTATTTTATTTTTAGTTGGTTACATTACTTAATCCCTGTTTAATGGAATAACAGCGAAAAAATATGTTTTTATCATTCATTGTCTCCTCAATCCCTTTTGAAAGTACACCTATCGCTTAACTGGCCGAGCACTGGCGAAACGACCCTAGTCTTGTTTATGTGTTCACCTCTATGGATATAAAAAATAAATTACAATCGATATGTAAAGGTAAAAAAATCTATTTAGCACTATAACTTTAAATTTAATGATGTCCGTTGCATAATAATTATAAGACTCAATAGATACAAAAAACCCGGAAATTTTGAATTAACTGTTAAATATGATATTTTTCATTGTTTTTTATTATAGTGAGTCCAAGTGCTCATTTAAATATATGTGTGTCTTCTAACCGAGTTTAACTTCGTACATAAAAACAGGAACTTTTCCGTAAATATTTTATGTTGCCTTCGAGTATACACAGATGTCATAAGTAGGTAATCCGAAATTGAATAAAGTTCCTTACTTCCACATATTTCATCGAACTAATAACTCACCGTAGCCTGAAAATTGTGTATACAATGTTGGAAAACGTCAAAAATGCCACGCTTTTAAAATAAGTGTTACCGAATGCTTAAAACGATCTATAGTTATTATTAACTGTTTTTGAATTGTTGAGATTTTGTACATTTTCATGTATTTCGTCACTGACGAACAGGGTTTCACTTTTCGGCATCTTCAGGTATTCGAGGACACGAATGAACCGAATGCCCGAAGATGACGAAAGGCGAAACCCGGGTCGTTAGTGACGAAATACATGTAAATGTACAAAATCTCGTCAATTAAAATTTGGAATATAGAAATCCCATCAAGCACTATCAGTCAATATCTTAAATGAAAATGAAATAGTTAAAAAATTCTGATTTTGCTGAGGGCCTCTTACATAAAGCGGGGCCCACTAGCCATCGGGCAACCTGGCTTGTATGGCCAGTCCGCCACTGTGAATGTTAATTTTTTTTAACGATCAAAATAAATATAAATTAAACAAAATACTCAATATCAAGACTAGTTTCGGTCAACAGGCGGGAGTTATCGATAGTTGAATTAATAGTTATCAGGTGTAGATGACCAATCATTGAGCAGCGCCGGTCACAGTATTAATCAAAGTCTTTTTTTTAACTATGTAGGTACCGATAGTATTCTTTCGTTTTAATTTTTAATGTTATTTCACGAAGAATTGACAACTCATGATGAGATACGATGAAAGATATTTTAATAATAAATGTTAGTAGGTAATGAAATCATCGCCAAGATAAAATTTGAATAATTTTCCTCATGTTTTACCCAAAAAAATTTCAGCAGATTTTTTAAGACGTAGTAATTAAATTATAAGAGCATTTTTATGTTATTCAGATAAATAACTAACAGACGCAATATTAAAAAGCGAATTAGATAATGTTGTAAAAGCTTTGATCGAAGTTTTATCTCTTCTCCATTTTTGGTCAGAAGAAGTTTTAATGGACGTCTGCAACTTTTGGAATTCCTTACTGCTTTAAACAATTTAGAGGTACGCACTACAAAGATATACAGTGCTGTTTTTCCAATCTCAATGAAGATTTATTTAATTAAATAAAGTCTCTCATCATAAAAATATATGGATAGATAACCGTCTAGAAAATAACAGAACTCGTTATTGTACGTATAATGATTGAATATAGCTTAATTTAACATTTTCAATTATTATCAAGAAATTTTATACCAAATTTAAGATTAATAAACGAAAATTTCTGCTTTCTTGTATTTATTCTCAGTTATATAAGCTTAAATAAAAATAAGCCTTTCTTAACATAAAGTAAATAATCGGCTTATCACAAAAAAAAAATATTTATTAGATTCAAAATAACAAATAAAAAATACTATTTCATATAATTTAAGACATCGACTAAGGGTGCTTGATGGAATTTCAATATCAAATTTGGATTATTGAGATTTTGTGCACTTCCACGTATTTTGTCAGTTCGAGTCCATTCGTGAGCTCGAATGCCTGAAGATGCCGAAAGGCGAAACCCGGGTCGTTAGTGACAAAATACATGGAAGTGTACAAAATCTCAATAATCCAAATTTAATACTATTTCAGATGGAACTGTATTCTGGTTTACTTAAAAACACATTGTATATCAGACGCCATGTGTATATGATTCTATATTTTATTTTAAGAAAAAGAAATTATGTAGAAATAAAATTCACAAAAGCAATAATTAATATTCGACTAACTGTACGATAAATAATGCAACATGCACTAGGTTAGTGGTTCTAAAACTATTTTACACGCTCAACACGCACATCTGGTAAACTTATGTCGTGGTTTTTTTCATACGTAATCATTGCCGCGTTCTAATAGTCGTAATTCATAATCATTTGTAAAAAAATATTGAAAAACATATTTTGTAAATTCGTAAAAACACAAAATATTTTGTCGATAAAAGTTGGAGTCACCTAGTTACTGACTACTCCAATTTCATAGCTCTGATACTAACTAGTAAGAAATTGGATTGAAAATATTCTAAAAGATATACAGTATTTGTGGTATTTTCATTCCATAAATAATACAAATACGTTATTTAACAATTATGTTCAATTAAGAACCGAAATTTTCAATATATATTCGTGAATGTAAGTATTAAAGTTTGGGTAAAGATGCAATGGTTAAATCTACCTAGAAATATACACATTATTATTATTATAGGTATCAAATTACCATTTACCATGCCTGGATTTGAATTATTTATTTATTAAAAACTCCACAGTTTCAGAGACATCGCGCGACTTTGGTATCCATAGGTAACCCCGCCGGCCCGAGAGTCTTTTTTATTTATTCATTTTGTTGGTAATTTATTTTGCAATGCGTGCATATGCAAAAGCGGAAAGGGAGCCAACCATTTCACTGACATTTGTTTTTATTAAACAATCAAAAACATATTTCATAAAATTACTACAAAATTATCTGTTAGGAAGTCATAATACGGTGTCTCCTGCATATGAAAAACTATACTAATTTTACAATGTTTTTTCGGGTTACATGTTATTTTTCCGTTCCAAAAACAAATGTGAATTTGACCCACATTAATTAACTTTAGTCATGCAGACCAAAAACAATGAAAATCAAAACTGTTTCAAATCAACATTGTATTATATTAAATCAAATCTGTGATTTTGTGATTATCATTTTTTATGTTTCAGACTTCAGTAAAAAGTCCATAACAGTTTTCCTGTCATCGAATTAAGCAATCTGTTGGTTTTTTTTCGACAGTAACTTTATGGAAATTAATTTTTAATATACAATTAAAATTGATTATTTTGTTATTACACTGGGTGTGTTACTAAATGCGACAGGTGTTTCGCTGCTTCAAGAAGCATCTTCAGACTAACTATATTTCAAGGTTATTTATTTCTAATGTAAACAATGATTCTAATTGTAATCACTCCTGTAAATTCTCATATTTGCTGATACGGGATTATACTTAGGGAGTGTTGATATAATAGTGGCTTACATCAAGTGGGGCGGTCAGAATTTTTTAACCTCAAACCAATGTAAAATGATGATTCCCTTCCAAAAAGTGGTCAATTTATTTTTCTAAATTATATTACATCATCTAACTGAGACCTGCTCTGTCATCTTTAAAATGAGATTCAATCATTAACTCATTTTCGTATTTTTGAGGGTTACATCAATTGGCTAAAACACCATCGATATAATGTGTCAATATTATATAATACTATCGTTTATAATAAATACAATTTTAGGTTATTTAAATCGATTACGTGTATTGAAAGGGTCAAAAAGCGGCGGGATGTAGCTGGGATTTTTATAGCAATGTGTGAGGAGTGTGGTTAGGGGGGAGGGAGTAAGCGATGCACCGACGAATGCATTATTTGAAGGTCGAGTAAGGTCGTCGTATCTTGCGTCTCTTTCACACTTTGCAGTTTTTGTTTTCCCTCTTCCCTCTTCTAATACCACCCCTCCCAAATGGTCCGTTTTGGACAACTGCTTGTCTTTTCACAAAAGAAGAGTGATATTTCTCAGTTGATATGACATTAATTTGAAGTGTGATCAAAAGTTATTATTCAACGGAAACCATATTAATTTTTGCTCAGTAAATTGGAATTCAAAGGTTAAAACCTGTATACGCACGATTTCATGCATTGTTTTTTCAATAGATTAAATTTTCCGATATTTTAATTCCTTATCACTCACCCCCCGTCAAATCATAGTTACAGGAGTGATTAGCTAACTGCTAAACCCTTCTAAACCCCACGGTTATACCCCTCCCATCTCTGATGAGTCTTCGAGCAGATGAATTAAAATTCTCTTGTTAAACGTCTTGAATTTTTCAATTAGGAAACAAAAAACATAATATTGTGAATGGACATGGCTGAAAAAATACATAAATTTCACATATTGCAAAATCCAACATTCAAAAACTGTGAAAATGAAGTTTTTAATTTTAAACAGATAGATTCAAAAAAAAGCCAACGATTTTTTAACATAACTCAATTTTTTGGATTTTCAAAGCCGCCGCACAATACATAAAATTAACTGTACTAATTCGCATTACTGAATAAATACACTTTTTTAATGGTTTGTTTGACTAATCACTTTTAAGTTGTTAAATGTCAATTATTAGTGGAATATTTGTAGTACTTCCACTATTTTACAATGTTTATAATGATATGACCGGTTTCACTCATCACGAGTATTATCAACTGATAACGTTTGCTGACAATTGTTTGTTTGACTATTTTTTTTATGCAACGGTTCAACATACGGTTTCGACCAAAATATATTTTCCAATTTTGTCAAAAAAAAATTTTTTTTTCATTTCCTCTCCCAATGTTCTCCTAATGGAGGTATCTCAACAGAATTTTTCTACGAGAACTGCTTGTTAATCAGTTGCTCAACCTCTCTTGTTTTTTTGAAGAGAGTAGGGATAGAAGGATAGGGTTATGACAGTGGTTAGCTAATCACTCTCGCTACGGCCGGTGAGGATGGGATGGGTGGGAGGGGTTTTGTTTGAGACATCACAAACACTCAGACCACGAACAGAAATCCATAAATCGATTGAAAGATCAATCTATTTAAACCGTCCGCACCGAGAATTGAACCCGAGACATCCGTAACCGTAGCCAGTGACGCTACCAACTACGTCACGGACTTTATAATAGATATATTATATACATATCTACACCAGAAAGTTAAACATTATTAAACAAACTAGGATAACCGTACCCGTCATAGATGACGGTATTGACGTTGAAATACTGAATGTCTAAGGTAGCTAGTACGTTGGAACTCGGAACTGTGTGTGCATTACATAACATTTTATTATATATATATACACAGCCAACTCTTGGTCATGAGAAAATTTCATACCTACATGTGATAATAATAAAACGTCTACAGAGCGGTCTGGACTGTTATATATAAGATATAAAAAAATGTGGTGCAATAGATCTAGTGTTGTAAACAGTGCATGTCGGGCAGTTATTCTAACATATACTCTGTTGTATAAATCCGGTCAAAAATGACGGGCTTGGTAATAAAAGGTGAAATATTCTGAAAAATTCGAAAGCTCAGTTTACAACCCAATAATTTATAACACAATAAAACGCCAATGTAGTTTTAAACGACTGAATTCTAAATATTCTATACTCACGAAAGCTGCTATTCATAAAAATGACAAACTAAAAATCAATTGATTGGACAGAAAATTGAATATTGTAGCATATTCATTGTTTCGTTTTTCATAAGAGAATGTTTTATTATTTGTCGCTGTAAAGAAAACTTGATTACTATAAATGTACAAATGAAAAAAACAGGGCTGCGTAGTCGTGGAGTCGCGCTGTTTTGGCCGGTGTCGGAGTTGTAAACAACGAGCGACTCCGACTACCTTTTCTATAAAGTGCATAGTTGCATTTCTGCGGGTATTAATGTACTTGTTCCATTTTTATGCGATATACATATATACGTGTATATTATTTGTATAATATGAAAAATTCGGCTATTTGCCGGATTGGTTGGTTGATGTTTAAAATTTTGAAGAACAATAACACATAAATATTTAAGTTAGAAAAAAAACCAGACAAAATTAGTTTTTTTTATCGTAATCTGAGTAGGAAACGGAGTCGCAAACAAAGTCGGAGTCCGGTTGTTGGTCAATGTCGAAGTTAGTGCACATCCCTGGAAAAATCAACCGTTTTATACCAGACTCAAATATTGTAAGTCCAGCGGAGAGAAAAATGTAAATCATATTTTCTTCTTTAAAATAATATTTTTAAGTTTTGAAAGAAGTTTGTAAACTGTTAATCCAATATAAAGTGGAGAAAAGTACAATGCTTCAAATGTCATAATAGTTCCCTTGTTGTCATAATAGTCCGTTCGTTGAGTGTAATAATACTTAATTTTATTCCCTTTTAAGAGTATTTACATAAAAATCGCTTTTACGGTGTTAACTGTCAATTCTTGGTGGAAAAGCATTTTATTTTAAAAATAAAACACAATTTCGTCGTTGTTCTGGAAGAAAACACTAACTGAAAAAAAGCTGGGATGAGTTTTTGAACTTTGAAGTTTATCAAATGTTTGAAATGCCATACCTTTTTCATTTTATTCGTTTGTGCAATACTGTTTTTAAGTAAGAGTGTAATATATAAAAATAAGTTTGTTATTCCATACGATAAGAGTACGAAATAAGGAATATTTTGGTATAACTAACTCAATATGTACTTTTTTTCGATTAAGTATTATCTTCCAGAACAACGACGATTTGTTTATACAATGTCTTTTATTTTTAAAATAAAAATCCCTTTAAATATACTGTTTGTTGTTTCTGTAAAAATTGAATTTAAATTCATTGAAATTTGACACATAACTTGCGAATGCCAAAAACAGAGAAATAAAATGAAACTGGTTGTGCTGAATAAGTGAAAAATATACAATATGTAATGATATCTAATCTTCTTTGGCCATTCCTTGTTAGTCTCACTGCTTCTTCGCAAATTATGAAACATCAGTCACAAACATAACCAACAATAATTATAAATGTTGTAGTTACTGCCATAATAACTAGACCAGCATCATCTTCAATTTGATTTAACATGAATTAAATCGCATATTATTATTATATGTAGGTATATGAAACTGTAGCAGTGGGATATAGTTTTCCAAAGCATCGCGTCCAATTGATATCATTAAAAACTAATTTTCTGGCAACAAAAGAACAAAGCGTTGAAATGTAATTCACATCATACAAGTGAAAAAAATATACCGATCGTTTGATCCTCGTAAAAGTGACATCATGTTGACTTTGTGAAACGATTTGAATTAAAATATTTGAAAATGCTCATACGTGTGTCAGGTTTACACGCTACCGAACGCAAAACAGTTATCAAAATACGACAGCCTTTAATTATGTTGTCAGTTTTGATCCGCTGGGATTACACGATGTTGAATATTTGACATGTGTTACAAGCCGCTCAAATTTATATGAAATAACCACGGGCGTATACTCGAGGGGTGCTAGATATCTGCATTCACGATTGAGAAAAGACGAGAATAAATTCAAAACCCTATAAGCTAAACGTACTAGTTAGTAGTTGACCGTTTAAGAGAAAAATTCAACAAAAATAACGACAAACGTTAGCATTAGATCGAATGATGACAAAAAAAGTGTATTAATGTTGTATAAAATGTCTTAATTAATATCACAAGACAAAAATTAGAAAATGTGTTCAATTTTTAACAACCATGTTTTTGTGTCAGTAGTTGACCATCTAAAAAATTGAAAACTCCAGCAGTTAATCACTTTTTTTCAGTAGTTGACCATGCCTAATCAGAGTTTCATGAAAACCTTTCATCAGAGCTTCCTATAAGACTACTCTTGGTTGAATCAAGTAGCATATGCTTACATTCACTGATATCCTTAATAATAAGGCATAAGGTGTTGTTTTTAAATCGCTGCTATGACATATATGGTGATGTGTTAGTACCTCAATCCGACAAAAGATGGTTTCACTTGCCTAAACTCTACAATTCAGAGCAATTCCGAGTATCCGCTACTTATTTTGGGCACTTTTATTGAAAAAGGTCAATTGCCAGTACATTGACCTTAATTACTATAATTAATTATCGGAAATCGAAAATTATTTTTTATAGATTTTCCAAATGTCATCCCTGGTTTATATTTGATATCATTTCCACTGTCAATGTTCCTATTTAGTCAGTTATTCTCTGTTTTCATTGAGATAGAAGGTTTAAGCTCCAAATTAAGTCCCGCGAGCACCGCCAATCCGGCCCGCCGTAGTTTATTTTGATTATATTGTAAAATTTACAATGAGCGGAGATCACCCCCGCGCCCTGCGACATAGATATCTCACACGCCGGCTAGTCCCAATACGAAAATTTGCGCGTAATACAAAACTACAGTATGTTGGTATGATGAGCTATCTAGGGTGTTGTACCTTGGGGTTTAGTGTAGGAATCACTGTGGGCCTTAGACTAAAAAGTTTGTAGACCCATTGAATAATCAATGAATGAAAGTAGCAATTCGTAGATTCGATCCCTTGATAATACATCCGGAAAACATTAAAGTTTTAATCCTAGACCTGTAAATGTACCTTACCAGTTCCTTCAGTAAAATTGTATGTAGTACTATTATGTTTCGTAGCATTTCTAGTTTGGCTAACAAGTCTCATAGCATTATAAAGCATATTACAAATTACATGAAACATGGGATAATAACGTTTCTAAAAACCTCCAAAAATATCAAATTTGTGTTTGAGTGACCTACTCCTAAATATTCCACTGTACGCCTTTTTAAAAGCATATTGTAATCAAGGAGTGGTGAGATGCGTCAGTCAAATATCATCATCCTACTGGAATTTCACGAAATATAGATTTCTTCCACATTCATCCGTGTTACTCAAATAATGTCTTAATCCAGGATACTTTAAAGATTACGTTTACTTCAAGGAAACCGATGCATTAAACACTTTCTCCGAACGTGTTTTATCGGATTTCCATCATGTCATTCTGTATTTTATTACTTCTATTTTAAGAGCATACTTATATATAAGTTAGCAATGCCATATTTTTTTGACAATGTGGCAGGTCATTCTGTCCTGTCATTACTATTTTTGAAATATTACAATTATTTTACAGTGTAAATATCAGGTATAGAAGCACGTTAAACGTGTCACCGGTGGAGTAATATAAATATGGTTGATTGTGACATTAGGTAACAACTATAGTTTACAATTAATAAAATAACAATGAAATCATGAAAATATTACATGGAAAAGTGGATACTGCATATACTTTATTTTATTTTTAATAACATAAGGTAATAAATAAACTGAGCCCATAAGTTTAAGGCAAATAATCATCACTTTCAAACTAATAGTTGAGTTCAAATACATCCTCACTTCTACGTTTTGATATATTTAACAAAAAATTAAATACTGCCTGAGGTGCATATTACATTTTCGTTAACATGATTAGCAGGTTAAATAGCATACGCCTCAAAGTGTAGCCATATCGTCGCCGTTCTGAAACACTAAATCAAAAACATTACATATTGAGTTAGTTATACCAAAATGTTCCTTATTTTAAACTCTACCATTTGAAAGAACACACTTATTTTTATAAATTATTTTTTTACTAAAAAAACGGCTTTGTACAAACGCACAAAATGAAAAAGGTATAGCATTTAAAGCATTTGACAAACTGTTAAGTCCAATTACTCAAAACTAGTATTTTCCAGTTAGTGTCTTCTTCCAGAACGACAACGATATATCATTAGAAAATTTTATGATTAATCACAATTTAATATTAATCAAATTTTATGATCTACAAAATTACCTAGCTATGAAAAATATAATTATTTATATATCCTTTACTTAGGTATAATATGTTTAAATAATGATTAACAGTATATAGTATTAAATTAACAACACTATATTTTACTGAAGTAAGGAAATGAGACAAAGCTCGAGCAATTGCTTAAAATAGTTTAAAACTTTTTTTTAACGAAGGTAATAAATAATAATCAATCAATGGCAACAATCGCCTAAATAAAAATTATCGCGCAATAAATATTCTTGACAGAAAAACATCAGACAGTTGCCGCCAAAACTCTGTTTCCGGTGATTATCCTAATTATTCTGGCAAAAAGAGTGGTACCTATTTTGATTGCTTAAAAGTTGAATGTACCAAGATTTGTAATCACTCCTTTGTTTTTAACCATTTGATGAGACCGCCATTTTGTAGAATTTAATAACTTGACAATGACATACATAATTATTTCTGAGGAAGATGTGATGATAGAGAGACAATGAACAACTTCGTCTGTGACTGAAAACTGCACGTCATTTTTCAATTACCAGCAATTTATTGAAAAATGGTATGTTTAATGAATGGTTCACAACCGATTCCCAAATATATAATTATATCTGACAAAGTGACGTGTACATTTATAACAATTAAAAAAAACATTACAGTTAAACAATGCCAATTCACCAGATTTTTCGAAATCTATGAGGATGTATAAGGCACTTTATATCAACATCAGCAGAAAAGACACCATGAATAATCGTGTCTAATTGTTGACCTTGCCGGAACTTGAAACCTGATCTATCTGTTTGCTAGGTTAAAACTTTTATCACTAAACCACAGAGGTCGACGCCTATGCGTATGAAAGAAATGATACAGGTGAACTAAAATATAAATAATATTTAATTGACATTAGTTAATTAAATGTCAGCGTCCGGGGCGCAGTTGGTAGCGTCGTTGGCTACGGCTACGGATATCTCGGGTTCGAATCCCGGTGCGGACGGTTTTCATAAATTGATCAAAAATCGGTTTATTGATTTCTGTTCGTAGTCTGAGTGTTTGTGATGGCTAAAAATTCCCTCCCGCCCATCCAATCCTCACGGGGCGTAGTGAGAGCGATTAGTTAACCACTAGTCCTGTCCTAGCCTTATACTTCTATCCCTACTCTGTTCAAAAAAGAGAGGTTGAGCAACTGAGTAACACGCAGTCCTCATAGAAAAATTCTGTTGATATACCTCCATTAGGAGGCCATATGCTCCACGTTGGGAGAGGACATGGATGGAAAAAAAGTTATTTAAATATAAAAATGTGTCAAATTTGAATTATTGAGATTTTGTACACTTCCATGTATTTTGTCACTAACGACCCGGGTTTCGCCTTTCGACATCTGCAGGCATTCAGGCGCACGAATGCCTGAAGATGCCGAAGAGCGAAACCCGGGTCGTATGTGACAAAATACATGGAAGTGTACAAAATCTCAATAATTCAAATTTGATATTGAAACTCCATCAAGCACCCTCACTCTATGTCTTAAATTATACAAACAAGTGTATTATCAAATTAGGCAACCTATTATTTGGTCAGTAACTAATTCGATAAATGATAAACAAAGGTTAGGTTAAGGTAGGCTTAATTAAAAAACTGACCGTTTATTTTTTTAACTGTTCACGTGTATACTGACCATTTATCGAATTAGTTATTGAAATAGTTACTGACCCAATAAATGCAGGCTAATTATTATACGTGTGAAAAGGTAATTAATATGCAACTCAAACAAATATGCTTTAGTTTTTTCACTTTAGCATATTTGAATGTGTACTTTCATTACACATATTATTTATGTAGTTTATATTCAGAACTCGATTTCATAACGGAAAAAATCATTTCTTCTAAAGTTGTAGGTTTAGTTTATTCTGATTTTATTTTACAGAGAAAAATGATATGAACATTTTATTTTTGTGTTGATGTCTGGAGTACATTTATTATTTTCACTTTAAATATTTTTAATTATTCATCGTCGTCATGCCATATCAAGACGACAGTGCACAAGTTGTATGTTCCATAGTGTGGAAACTTAAAAATAAACATAAACGAACCTATATTTTCTATGGATTCGGCGGTAACTTTGTGGAAGTTCATTTTTAATATGAAATTAAATTAAAAATTGATAACTTAGTTATTCCGCTTGGTTTATCAATAACCTTACGATACGGTTAGTCTGAAGATGCTTCTTAAAGAGGCGAAACGCGTCACGTTAGTGATAAACCAAGTGGAATAACTAAGTTATCAATTTTTAATTTAATTTAAAATTATAACTGAACTTATTACTTTTAGGTGATAACTGTCAATTCATGGTGGAAAGACTAATCTATCTATATATATATATAAATGAAGTTTTGTTTGTTTGTTTGTCTTCTATGTATTCCTTTACCATTCATCCGATTTCGATGAAACTTTGTTGAGTTGTTGTGCGCATACCCGTGAAGGTTCCTGAAGGAAAAAATTAAAATCTAAAAAAAATATCAAATACTTACAAACAACGACATCTCGTAATGGTATTCAAAAGGTACGGAACTCAAATTTAAGAAAAATATTTCCTACTATGTTCGGGTCATGAGTTAGCCATAAGGCAACAATATTTATAACTTAAATAATTTATTTCACATGTGCTATGAATATCGTTGGAAACAATATCATAGATTGTTTGAAAAGTATAAATGAATTACTATATCGATAAAAAATAGGGCTTTTTCCGGGTTGAGAAAAATAAATCTGGGCTTCGGGTTGGGTTTCGGGTAACAAGTGTGATATTACGAGTCAGGCTCGGGCCAGGCCGGGCCTGAAGATGACGGGCGCGGACCGGGTAATTTTATGAAATTTCCGCCCGTGCAGACCTTTAATCCAAAAGAACTTCAATAAACATAATTAAAATACAAACCTGTTCTTTCTTTGAGTGGCATTGCAACGCAAGCCGGGTACTCACTAGTTACATTTTAAAAATAAAGCACAATTTGTTTGTACTACATCCACAAGTTTATAATCATCAGGACCGGTTTCGTTTATCACGAGCACTATCAACCGATAAAAGTACAATCAAGACTGGGCTATTTATATAAAAATGAATTTCAATAATCACAAGGTATATAAAACAATTGGTTCATGAACTAAGATAATAATTTACAGATCATCATACAAAATAATATATAAACGAAATTATATATGAGCGAAAAGTAGTACAAACAAATTGTGTTTAATTTAAAAAAAAGTGAATTCTTTCCTAAAATCCTTCCTGATGAATTTGAATAACATAATGGGATTTAATTTACTCTAACCAATATTTTAAAAACTAAATCCGTTTTAAATATGGAGCTCATGATATCCTAAATGAAGTAATTTGGATATAAGATATAAGAGAATGAATGCCTCATTGAACATGATGGTTGCTTTACTTTTCACTTTTAGGATTGATACACCTATGCCTTTGCATATACGACCAAGTGTAAGCCACTAAGCTTTTGCTTATGAAATTAAGAATAAGGACTATAATCCTGATGCGAAATATAATATTATTACAAACAAATGTATGCGCTACAAATTTCGTGAATTAGTCTGTTTCTGGGAATTCATGATTTCTACATTTTTTGAAGTGCAATTATGTGTTTGAAAATAGTCAGAAAAAAAGTTTTAGCGCGCTGATCGCGAAGTCGTTAGAATGCATACAGTCGGCGCAGACAAAAAATTCGGGCTTCGGTAGCCAGGGGTCAAATGACATCACAAAATTGACAGCCGATGCAAATTGGAAATGAAAATAAGTGCTGCCTGAAACGCGAGATTTATGAGCACAAAAAATCTTTTATAACCTGGAAATAATTTAATGAGATTTAGTTTTGTTTTTATTTTGTTACATAAATTTGAATGGATTTGTCTATGTGTGAAGTATTTCAATTGTTTAGAGCGGTGCTCAGCAACGTTTTCTCACCCACGGGCACATCTAAACACTCAATAATATTCCGCGGCACACCACAAGCCAAAATATGTAAGTTTCATAAACAAAATTTACAATTTGTTTTTATTTGGTGAATTTAAAATAGTTTTAAATCTTTGATTTGATAATGTGTATTATTCTAATACATTCGTTAATTAATAATTACAATGGGAAATTTTCCAACATCAATGCTTCCCACTATGTGCAGCAAAGTATAATTTCTAAGGTAGGATTTAGGATTTCGAGAGAAACTCCATTTTATTCTCCATCATTGGAGTTGCACTATCCCTCCAAACACTTATACAAATCATTCTATTAATTTCAAAATAATACAATATTTGTTTCGTCGATTACAATTTAAAAGGAGATCTTAGTAACCGAATGGCTTTAATTTTTTTCTGAGACAAAAATACTCGATTTTTCTCTCATTTTGGACGCACTGCACCGCGGCACATCTGGGATCGTCTTGTGGCGCTCCGGTGTGCCGCGACACACCTGTTGCGGAGTACTGGTATAGAGCATGGCGTATTGCCATCATCCTTATAGCAGCATATTTTCAAGTAAATAAAATTATGAACGACAATTCATAACTAGTCTCAGTAATACATAGATGTTATTGGCCATTGGCACTATAGCCGGCTGATGATCTTGGCTTCCTCCACTACCGCATGTTTCCCATCGTTTCCCTCAAGTTACTAAGCTCGAAGGTTGCTATATCCGTTTCTATAATACATAATTCTTCTACCACTCTCTTCTGATGGTTGTTGAAAAGCCTCTCTGCGGTTGGGAATTCTTCGTCTTTTCTACATAGCCTGCCCAGTGGAGTCTTCCTACTTTCTTTAGATAGAAGAAGGTCAGTCAAAAACCACACGCAGTTTTTCCACGCATTATTGTCACAAACAACTCCTTATATTTTCTCAAAAATTGATCATATATGGTCTCGGTAAGTTTAGTCTTTGAGCCATCGGTCAATAATAAAGCAAATATTAACCCTTACATAGGGTTGACGATTAATGCTGCGTATCGGCAGTTCAAAGCTGAAATTTGAAAGCCTGAACATCGAGAGATCTTTTAAAAAATATTTTTCCTTGTGTTCTACTTTTTTATATTTGTTTGCCTAATTTCTCTAACTAAAGGTTTCAACTATTTTTTAAAGCATATTTCCAGAAGTGTTTGTTTCTAGTTTGTCCGGAAATACGTGATAAAGTCTTGGACATGTTAACATGTCCAGCGCGTTCATCGGGTTAATAATGTTTCATGCTCTATTTTCTTGTAAATCTGTTATTTCAGATGCCAGAATTAGTCACTGTTAGAATATTTCTTGAATCTGAAACGTACTGCAGTTTATTTGAGACTTCCTAGTCCTGTGGAAATATTCGTTCCGTGGTGGACCTGCATTGGTTGACAATAATATCAAAGAATACTTTCTTGTGACGTAAAAATGTAAGTGTACTTTATCTTAACAATATACACAAAGTAAAAATTCAATTTCATGGCTTGTCTATGTCAAAAGCCATTCTGGGAATACAAAAGTTCTCCAGTGCAATTTGAAATACTATCACATGAATACTGAAAACATATCATTATGCATGAGTTCAGGTGTAACTTTTGTTTATTATTAGTTCGTTTTGAAATACAATATATAAAAGAAATGAAATTGAAACTGTATTCAATTTTACGATGTTTCTACTTGAAAGTATTTTTTGTGCAGGTAGTTCTTGACTTACGACTGTTTGACATACAACGATTCGCACTTACCACGGAGCACCATTGCCGACGGTTAATGCATACTGGAGGAAAGATCAGTAAAAGCATTTCAAATTTATTTATATGAATCCAGTAATGGTACGTTTAAATTTTTAAGTAAATAATTAATAAATCGTACCCAGACACTATGTCTGGTAAACCACGTTTTTTGATTTTTTTGAAAGTAAAACAATATTGTAATCACAAAGGAATTTCAGCACAATTCTTGCAAGCATAACCTTATTTCATTCACTACATTATACAGCAAATTTTAATTTCAATGCAATTCTTGCAGCCGATTCTTATTCCAACCACTTGTTTTACAAGACAAATAATAAAATTCTGTACTATTTATTAAAAACAGAGGATCGGCGCACCATTTTGTGATTATATTGTGATTTTTTTTATATTGTGTGTGTCATTTGACAGCTACAATATAAGATTTGAAAAGCGAGCTCTGATGTGGTTATATGTATCCGTACCAATTTAGGTGGCAGTTGCTTTATTTTTATTTTAACCTGAAAAGAATAATATTTAATTTTAATATTTTGTATGTTATTCAACTTACGACCGATTTGTCTTACGACCAAAGTTCTGCAACGTATTTCGGTCGTAAGTCGAAGACAATTGGTATTTAAAAAATTCAAAAAAAAAATTTATTGCTCTATTTTCAAAATTTTATACAATAATCAAGACTGTTGAACTTAATCAAATTAGCGAAACCGGTCCTGTGATGTATTTCCAGTAAGAATTGTGTTATATCTTTATAAATAAAAAAATGAAACGAAAATGTTTCTGGCAGATGTTTGGAAATACGTGATCTAAAATTTGTAGTATTTTATAAAATTAAAGCATAATCTACGCTTTAAGTAAATGCTATAATTTTTTTAATTACAAAAAAATAATGACACGTGAATTTGAGTTACAAAAGATTCGTTAAACACAAATGTCGTGAGTAAGTAATCTTTCAAGGCATATAAATTATACTTGCTGAATATAATTTTTAACCTTGCATGCAAAAAATGTGTTGTCGATTCAAATGATTATATCTTTTAGTTAAAATTATTTTAATATAATATAATTGTTAATTTTAAATGAGTACTTGTATCTTATTAAATTTTGATATTAAAAAAATACTACATATTTAAACTGGTAACCGGACTAAACAGAACAGGAAAATACATCACAATTTGAAGATAATATTTTTTTCGTATCTATTATTTATTGAAAATATATGATTATAGATTTTCCGATTTTCAAAATTTTTGGTGAATCGGATATTTTTTCCAAACAAATTTTAAAATATTTAAAAAAAACTTTATATGAAATAAACATTATGGCCGTTTGCAAATATTTGTGTTTAATATCTACAATAAGCACATTCTAATTGCATATTAGAATTTATTATACTTTTTTGTTAAGTATAAAATACTAAATATATTATTTATCATATAAGAGATAAATAATAGATACGACAAAAATATTTCAAAATGTTCTGTCCAATCATGGAACCATTTAAACTATTCTTTAATAAAGAAAACGTCATAACAGCGCTATACAATTAAGTCACCTCAGACCTATAATATACAAGGTTTAAATTAATTCAAATAAACATTCAAATATAGAATATATTTTAAATTATCCTAACATTAAATTAAAACAACATCTCCAGACAATAAATATCACGCGTTCGAGAGTAAACACCACACTCGGATATTCTGTTAATATGAATTATCTCCTTTAATAAACAGAGTAGGGTAAACAAAGAAAATAGTTTATTTGACAGAATTTTGATGTTAGTATAAACATAATTACTAAAAATATTGAACGCAATTATATCCTATAAATTCTCATGGAACTAAATATGTGTTTTGATTTTTATTCCTGTATTACAATGGTGTTCTAACAATTCAAACAATCTTATATATAATTATCACATATCACGTGTAGGTATAAAATTTTCTCATGAACTAAGCGTTAGCGGTGTATATATAAAATAAAATTTTATGCAATGCTCACACAGATCCGATGTACTTAGTTACTTTAGATATTCAGTATTTCAATTTCAATACCGACATCTATGACAGGTACGGTTATACTAGTAAATTAAGAATTGTGTTGGACCGAATAATGTATAGCCAAATTAATTTAAATTTATATGTTTCCATTTAATGTGGAAAATTGAGGTTCTCTCAGAGTTTTTTTACCATGTCCGCTTCCAGTGTAGAGAATATGGCGTCCTAATGAAAGTATGTTAAAAGAAGTTTTTCAGCTTTCTTTTTTTTCCAATACCAGATCGCTTTCGAACATTGATTGGTATGTAAGTAAATCAATGTTTTTACTCCACTCCTGAATTGTTACAAATAATGAAAAACTAACTATGTAGTAAATTGAGTGCGTTGCAAAAATAACGATAAGGGGTAGATTTTTCCGAATTTTTTCTTTTTTACCATGTCACTTCCCAATGTGGAGCATATGGCCTCCTAATGGAAGTATCCCAACAGAATTTTTCTACAAGGACTGCTTGTTACTTAGTTGCTCAACCCCTCTTTTTGCGAAGACAGTATAGATAGAATATAAGGCTAAAATAAGAAAAGTTGTTGCTTATAGCTCTCGCTACGATGGGTGGGAGGAAATTTTTGACATCACAAACATTCATGAGACATCCGTAGCCGTAGCAATGACGTTAACCATCGCACCATGGAGCCGAATAATTTTATTAATCTTAGATTAATAAAATAATATTATTAACAATTTTGAGCTAATGTCCTTTTGGATTTGTTAAAAGTTGTCAGTATTCTCATAGAAAAACTTCAATAGAGAAACGCTCCAATCGCATTTGAGTCCATATTCTCTACATTTAAAACATGATTAAAAAATCTTCTTAAAATCATTTGAAGTGTGTATTTTATAACGTCTGATATTTTTTGTGTAAAAACGTAGTTCCTATTCTAACGTCGGTACAGTATAATAAAATCTTTGCTTCATCAATCGATATACTCCTTAGAATTATGGAAGGAGAAAATAGAAAAATAGTTTTTCATTGATATCATTCGTCAAGGTCTCTACGCGTTGAAAATAATATTCATTGTGTACTTATATGTAGTGAAATTTTCCGGTAGAATTTCCACGAGATTCCTCGCGCTAGAACTCCCGAGATTGCAATGATATTTTAAATTATATATTCAGTCCAAGGACTACTCACGCGGGCGGAGGAGATTTAGATATAACAATAATAACATGCCTTTAATAAAGTTAGACGTGTATAAAATACTCGACATAAACGTGAACAGATTATGCTATAAATCTATAATTATTGTCTGTTTCTATATAAATATAGTTACTTTGTTATTAACCGCTACACCATTACATTCGTCCATTAAAATGTCGTCACCTCAAGAAAACAAGGTTCCACCTGCAGTCTTTTTACAAAATCACTTTTAAATGCAGTTTTATTCCCATTAAAAACCATACAATTGTCGGTCAATCCATCAAAATTCAATTAAGAAAAGTTTTCTATCTGAAAAACATACAAATGTTACAGTGCATCAAAGTTCAATCTGGATAAATAATTAGACATACCGAGTGTAGGAAATCAATCTCAAAATTGGTCGTCTCTTTCATTCACGTATGTGAATGCATTAGTGTATTTAATACAAAAAGTTACATTTTCTGAAATCTAAAATTGCTTCTCCCGAACAGTTTTAGTTTTTGCAGATAGAACCTTGTTTACTCAAGGCGACGATGAATGCATTAAGTTAAATTAGTTTATTCTTCGCAGCGGCTAAAGTTTTATATCTGTATTTTTACTTGGTGACGGAATAATGAATAGGAAAAAAAGAGTCAAATTTTTTTGTAATTTAAAAAAAACATTTTCGTGCTAAAATCGAATTGAAAGATTGTAAGATAAAGAATCCAGAGCCCTTGTTCAGTACAAGGCATAATATTAAAAGAATAATATATTTTTGAGGAAGTTTTAATGACACGACATCGTTTGCTGATAATTGGTTATAACATCTCCTCAGAACTATATTACTAGGAAAAGGGATATAACTGATATAAAGGTATATTTTATCAAATTTGAAGTGAGTTTTCATTGAGTTCATTCGTGTGCTCGATTGCCTGGAGATGCCGACAGGCGAAACTAGGGTACATGGAAATGTACGAAATTTCAACAGTTCAAATTTTGTATTGAGATTCCATAAAGCACCTTCAGTCGATATTTTAAATTAATCGAAATATTTCTTTATATTCATAAGCCAAGAAAAGTATGTATTGTGAATTTTTCACTTTAAAAAAAGGGCTTAAAAAGGTTTTGCTGGTGCTGTTTTTACATTTTTAATTACTGCTCTACATGTTGATAAAAGGCTTACAATTAAATGCAATTTTGTTCAGATCATATTCACTTTCATAAAAATAGTTTTCAATTATAAGAAATACATTCCATAGAAAGCAAATTCTTTCACTAAAAATAAAGTGATTCCACATGATAAAATATACTTTAAGATTAAAGAAATATATTACACTTACGAAAAACAATATTGTCACATATATAAAACAGTTTTCACTCAATATAAATACTCACACTTCGAAATCGATAGTTGTGCGAAGCTGTAATGAAATGTCACTTATTTTTCTACCCTATATTAGGCCGCCTATATTGTCTTTGCTTCACGCATTAGAATACATTACAAAAACCAAACCAGATCAACCCTAACATAACCTACTACAACTTAACTCACTTTGTTAAAAGAATCCGTGACTAAGTGGAAACTATTAAAATCAATTATTGAGTGTACTAGGTTACTATCTAGCCCAAAGTGTTAACTATCGAAATGAAAGTTTAAGTGTACCAAGTGAATACCATCTAACAGAAAGTGCAATTATTCATAACCCTTTATAAAAGAGAAATTTAAAAAAAATACAAAATTAATTAAAAATAACATAAACTGTAATAACACTATCCGCAAAAAAATCTTTCAATATTCATATTGTTTTATACCATACATACATACTCTGATATTTTTATTTCACATTGAATTTACAGTATAGATCGAAAGTTTAATTAAGTCCATCAAAAACGTACATTCAAATTATAAAAATCTGAGATTTTTCATTGTAATTGTGTAAACTTTAGTTTATATTCAATTTCATTTGTAAGATATCACTAGTTTGAGTGAAATTGTGTCGTATTTTTATCACTGTTTGTGAAAAATTCCAAATCCGTTTTGATGCGTTGGATTTACGACCAATAAAAATAATACCCTAAAATCTTATAATAAAATTGACATACCTACATTACGGATAGTTTTATTAAGAAAGTAGAAAAACTGAACTACGTCTGTCATAAAATCGACAAATTAGTTTTATTTATTATTTTTCAGGATAAATCGTCGCTATTCTGGAGGAAAACTCGTAATCGAAAAAAATACTTATTGAGTTAGTTACACCAAAATGTTCCGTATTTTAAACTCTACCGTATGGAAGAACACACTTATTTTTATAAATTATACTTTTACTAAAAAACAGTTTTTGACAAACAAACGGAAAAAATATAACATTTCAAAAATTTTACAAACTTCAAAGTTCAATTACTCAAAACTATTATTTTTCAGTTAGTGTCTCCTTCCAGAACAATGACGAA
The DNA here is from genome assembly GCA_022494535.1 of Himalopsyche phryganea. Classification (NCBI taxonomy): domain Eukaryota; kingdom Metazoa; phylum Arthropoda; class Insecta; order Trichoptera; family Rhyacophilidae; genus Himalopsyche; species Himalopsyche phryganea. Next base: position 12,448,143 of record JAGVSL010000001.1, on the reverse strand, counting down.
ATGTAGCTAAAAATATAGGTACTCGTCAACGGCTAAAAATCACCCTATGTGGAAAACGATTTTATCTTTCAGTGTTATAAATTAGTAAAGAAAAATATGATTTCCACAATTTAAGTTGAATGAACGCATTTAAGTTTATGGACACTATAACAGGGTAATATATCAAAGTATTTAGTTCCACAATCTTTTATTAAGTAGTTTATAGCTAAATAGTTCAATATCTGATTGTTAAGCCGAAACAGCTATCAACAATATACTACGAGTTCTATCAAGAAAATGCCAATTCAATCAATTGCTTTATAACGTTAATAATTAAAAATGTGTGTAACGTTTTGTCACTATATTTTGAAGTCTTTTAAACTGATGACTATATTCACTAATACTGTTTTTAATAAGTATTGATTTCCTGAAACCATTGCCCAGATATATTTATATATATACTAAATGTGTGAATTTATTACATGACGAAGAGGACGTCGTGTGGCTGAATAACATGGAGAAAGCCTGGTGACATCTTCATCAATGACTTTATTAATGACGTGTGTACATGAAGACGGTTAATAGTCTATTAATTTAACTTATTTGTAAAAATTATCTAATAATGCAAACTATTCTAGCTGTAAATTGCTGAGGTGATCGGGCCATGAGTTTTTATTCTTGAAATTATAACTCTGTGAAGTATTTTACAAAAATTAATAAATTTCAGCTAGAAATGAAGAAAGGATTGTAAGTATAAGAAGTCTGTTATTTTTTTTGAATTAAATTTATCGATTGAATCGGCATTTACTTGTTGAACTTTATTATTATAATGTTTAATTATTAAATATTCGATTCGTAATCTATGTCATCACCCATCTTTTACATTATTTTATTGAAATAAATATATTATCATAGGAATATATTTTAGCACCGAATTGCGCTACACCCGCACACATAAACGAGGGTGGTTCACTATGGAATCTAAGCAGGTACTGAGATATGAGACACTTCTTTAAAGTTTTCATACATCTGAAAATTTTCAAAGTGGAGAATGGGTAGCACTGTTGAAATGATGTTCAAGTTATTCTTAAACAAATTGAACACGTAACCCGTAAAAATGTTTATTTATTAGTCGTATAATACAGGGCTGAAAAACAGGACAGTCAGCAGTAGCCTTTTATGTTCGATTACGGCCACATTCTTCATTCGATCATTTTTGATGTTAATTATACCTTATTTTATTTATTTTACTTTCCGGCCAACAGTAATAATGTATCGCGTCGCCTATTGTTTATTTAAATTCCACTTTTATTGTATCCAAACATAAATCTTTAATCTTTTGAAATTAACAGCGTTGAGATAAAATAAAGGTTATAACTATGACGATGATAAGAAGAACGGTTAAAGCCAAGAAAACATCTAATCACTATAGTATTACCAACATTACTTGGCCGCTGGTAAGGGCGCCACCATCGCGTTAGGAATGTTGCCATATTCAACCAAAATTATTTGTTTATTAACAAATTTTAAAGATATAAATAAAAAAATAAACTTTAATATGTAAATAACACATTTTTATTAAAACGTTAAAACTCATAATTAAATCGAAACACAATTTTAAATACTGTCTTAAAAATATTTTTATATACTTCCAAAAAAGTGTGAAAATTTAATTTGTGTAAAAGATTCCACAAAGTAAATGCTACATCTATAAAATATTTAAAAAACTATATAAAAAATACAGAAGTAATTAGAAATAATTACGAGTAACTTGGCAACACTAAAAATTTCATTGCTTTGTAATGTCGGCGGATGGAAATTATTGGTTATTTACTATGATTTTTACTATTGCAAAACTGACAAATGTTACGTATAACTTCCCGGACTTTCCTACAGATTCGTTTTCAACTATTTAAAATTCCGTGGCCACTTATTCCTACTGTGTTTTTAATAACAAAACTGTTTTTTGACATATGAATGCTCGTGTTTCACAGTTGCTAAGAAATAGTGTCAATCTAGGATAAAACTGTTCTAAATGCACGTCACCAAACTTTGATATTTTTTAGAAAAAGAACTTTTTTGACAGTATAACACTGCCTTTACGTTAAAACAATAATTTTGCAAAAATAAATACTATGATATTAAATACTATGATATATAAATGATATTTTAGTACAACACTATCTTAACGTAAAAACAATACTCTGTTATTTTAGCCATGGTTATCAATAGTAGACATGAATTTTCCAAAGATATTTATTTTGCATAAAATGGCAATTGGGGAAATTTATCCTAGATTGAGAATTTTAGTTCCAAATTTGGCGGCGGCCAAGCAGTGTTTTTTTTATCCATGTCCGCTCCCAATGTGGAAGCATATGGTCTCCTAATGGAGGTATCCTAACAGTATTTTTCGATGAAAACTGCTTATTACTCAGTTGCTCAACCTCTAGATGAATAGGGCTAGGACAGGACTAGTGGTTAGCTAATCGCTTTCGCAACGCCCCGTGAGGATGGGGATGGGTGGGATCCGGGAGGACTCAGACTGAAATATCATTCTATGAAAACCGTCTGCACCGGGAATTGAACCCAAGACATCCGTAACCGTAGCCAGCGACGCTTCCAACTGCGCCACAGACGTCGACGAAATAGTAATGTTGGTAATACTATAATAATGATTTAATGATTAAATGAATCTCTCTAATAAATCACGTTGATAAAAAGCTAATATGCAATTATTGAATCTTTTCCATTATCAGTATCTGCAAATGAAATTCTAAAATAGAACTAACTATTCAAACACATTTCTTATTCGCTACATTTTTAAGTGCAGATTAAATCTAACGAGTAGATCACTGCAAATTTAAATAAAATATTGGTTAGAAAAATTAAATATGTTGGCCACTTCTGTCATAATACATGTTTGGGTATTTATTATGTAGCTTAGATCGTCTAGCTCTGTTGAAATAATTCAAACGTTTTTTGCTTATTTGTATTCATTCGTACGCGAGTACATTGTGGATTTATGTACCCAAGGTGGAAATATTCCCTTTTTTACTATGACGAATATTTATGGAGAAAAACCCGTTGAAAAAAAATCAAAAAAGGTAAAAGTAAGTTAATAAATATAAGATGAAAGCGTCCGTATAGCCGTAAGAAATCTCCCTAGTTCATCACGATTACTATGCCGGGTAAACAAAAAACTCATAAATGGGATAATCATATCGCAGACTTCTGTAACGTTGCGATAAAAATCTAGCTCAGGAATCACAAGTTCCAGATGTGATCTCCTGTCAGGCTGATTTCAAATGTTGTTTTTTGTACATTTCAAAACTTCGATATAAGATCTAAGAACCAAATAATATCTTATATATAATAGCACCGACCGTTCTGAAGACGTTTTATTACAATCACAATATATCACATGCAGGTTTGAAATTTTCTCGTGACCTAAGCATTCGCGGTGTATATATAAAACAAAATGTTATTTAATGCCCAAACAGTTCTGACGTACTAGCTACTTTAGACATTCAGTATTTCAATTTCAATACCGTCATCAATGATGGGTGCGGTTATACTAGTAGAGTAATAGTGTGTAATGGTTCCATTAATATCTATCATTTTTCCTATATTGAAGATATTTCATATTGCCAATGGACGTCATGCAGAGACCATCTTCCAAGTGGAACAGGTGTGCTCTAGATAAATAGTTTACACGCGACATTATTTCCTCATCACACAGGGCTGTTACAAGAATATCATAAAAATGCATTTAATATAATATGTATACACAATGGCAAGAATATTTTATCGTTGTTCAAACGGAATAGAAAGATAAAAGGCCTCTATTAAACTACAGCAGAATAAAAAAAACGTTTCTGAACGCTATTATTCATTTTATCCGTAACTATGTTATTGATTAACGAAACGAATGATAATTTATGTAAAATTTTTTACATTTCCATGTATTTCGTCACTGATGATCGGGGTTTTGCCTTAAAGCATCTTCAGGCATTCGAGTACAAGAATGAACTCGAACTGACAGTTAGTAAATAGTTTATATCATTTATATATAATTTTAATACTGATTTGATAATAATAACATTAATGCATAAATTGGCAAAATAATCGCACGAACAATAACAAACTCATACGACTTTGTAATTGCAGGTGAACAAGAACCAATCATCATTAAAATACAATTCGGAAAAAAAACATAATATAGTTGTTAATTATAAGTGGTTGTTTGCCCTCGACTTTAAATGCAGATTTTCCAAATATATATATAGGATAGAATAGTATATTTTTACGAGATCTATAGTCGATACATTAGTGCATAAAACAACTTTCTATTAAAATATTTAATGGGAAATAACTATACCCCTTTACCCAGCTGTAACTATTCGTGTGACCGATTTTAAGAGTCACAATACGTTTTTTTACTAATTTATGTATAGTATTACCAACATTACTTGGCCGCCGCCGAATTTGGAATTAGAATTGTCAGTCTAGAATAAATTTTTCCAATTGCCATTTTATGCAACTACTTTTAATAACCGTCGCTAAAATATTAGTTTTGGAATTTATTGAAATTTCAGTTCTGGTTGAGTATGGCAACATTCCTAACGTGATCATAATAACCTCACTAGCGGCCAAGTTAAATTGGTTCGTCTATAATATCAAAAACAATATTATCAACCGATGAAACGCGTATAATAATGAACATTTTTACACTAATCAATTGTTACTAAAAAGATATGAATGATTCAATATTTATTATTATAACAGTATGTAAACAATTTCTAAAAAGACCGTCGTTTTAAAATTGTTTAAACTCCGATTACCGTTCTGCGATGTATGTATGAGTAATTAGAAAGTGTATGGTAGGAATATCAGTCATATCTATATTTATTTGACAGGGCGTTGTTACATGAAATGATGCAACTATGCAGTATTGTGGATTTTGAAAACCCTTTCTCATACAGATGCTTACACCGAGAGACGTTGCTAAGTAGTGCACTCGTTATTGGCGAGACAGAATTAATGGGAAGCTTTGCACAAACATTTTACACGACCAGCGTCATTTGTTAGTTTACAAGTGACAGATCTTCGTGGATTTGTTTTCTGCACTTAAGTGCAAGTTTCTTGCGTGATTTATGCTTCACACCATTTATTTATTACGAGCAATTTTCTTTAATTCGGATGCCTTCCCTTTGCATATTACTGACGTGAATGATTGTCGTAAACCTGAACGTTGATGGACATAGTTGTCGGTAGCTCAAACTTTGTTTTCAGAGTGGGCGAAAAAAGTTTATGAAGCGATTATGTTTGGGACAGTCACGCAGCTAGAGTTTGTGCCACCCGGGGTGGTTGAATTTACCACCCCCCCTTTCTTTAATTTTTTTATAACCATCACGACGTAAAACATTGCGCCGCAGGATTAAAATTTTTATGAAGAATAAATATAATTTTTTGAAAAACATACAGTATTTTTTGAATCTTGACAAATTTTATGTTTAATATTAATAATTTTTCTCAAAAAATGTTGTTTTTATATTGACAGTAGTGTTGGGTTAAGGCTATTATTTAAATTACCTACTCATTTCTTATTAACACTACGACGCAGGAGATTGCACCGCAGGTACGAGCACACGAATGGACTCGAACTGAGTCATTTCGAGTCCATTCGTGTGCTCGAATGCCTGAAGATGCCGAAAAGCGAAACCCGGGTCGTTAGTGACGAAATACATGGAAGTGTACAAAATCTCAATAATCCAGATTTAATATTGAAGTTCCATCAAGCACCCTCAGTCGATGTCTTAAATTATATAATATTGAATTGTTTTTTTTTATTAATTTCATCTTCGAAAAACTTCTTTCACAGCTAGTAGCGCAATTGCGAGGAAATAAATTAAAAGAATTTCAATATTTGCAGAATTGAGGATTCATAATTATTCTTAGATCTTTCAGAAAAGAAATATATTTTATTTTGTCAGCTAATCACAAGGCATAACAATTTTTATTTGTTTAACATTGTACTACATTGTACAATATGACTTGCATCGAATATTCATTTTTCATTTTTATTTTCGAAAATGCCTCACCGCCAACCTGAAATGACAAATAGCTAGGTAGACGCCCTATTTTAGCCTCGTTTTTAGAATAAATTAACGGATAGGTGGGGAGGTATGAAAATATTATATACATTAATTAATATATGGAAGATTCAGTTTAGATAATCGAACCCGAGAAAACGTAATGGCGTTGACTACTCGGATTCAGACCCTTGTGTTACCCTATAAAAATCCATACATATTATGTGTTTGTTACACTGTCATAGAAGCGAAAAGGAGCCACGATTTCATCAGCCATATTATCTAATAAGTGTTTCCATGACGTACAGAAGAAATCATAAATCCTACTATGATAATGAGAAATTATGGTTGGCTAGTTCTGACCAACTGTTTAGGAGCAACGTAATGTTTCGTTGCGGTGTTCATTAAAAATTAGATTGGATCGCTTCTCTGTCCTTAAGCTATGGTATCGCATTGTATGCAAATGAAACTGGCATTGGACTCTTTCGCTGGCCCAACAAGGGACTTCTCCTTTTGGATTCTTTTGTCCTTAACAGGAAACGCATCCTTCCTTTCTTAAGGCTTTCCGCGAGAGCTAAGTGTAGGACAGTAATAGTATTAACACTGTTCGTTTGCTTCGAAAAAACATGAATTCCTACGACTGCCTTTTATCCCCTCTCTATTCCGTCAATTTTAACTTAGGCTAGTAAAACTGTAGTTGAATTTATAATCGATAACAACATTATAAAAAAAACTTAGTTTACAAATAAACTCAAACCATTTTTATACTTTCACGTCTTGTATTGTTAAAAATCTGAAACAACTGTAAAAACGTATTATTACAACATGTAAAGTCGTTACAAATTAATAAAAAATACTTTCTAATTATTTTGAATTAACGTTTAGTAGCTGTTTTACTTTTACTATTAAATCATTTTAATAAAATGTCGATAAAATCATTCTGGAAAGTTAATGGTCGATATTTTCTACAAACCGTTCATCTTTTATGAATCCTTGTGCTCTACCATGAAAGATAATGAATGTTTTGGTATGAAATTATTTTCAAGTATCAAATGACATTAAAAGGAAAATAAAGTGCATAATACTTTTATACAGAAAGCAAGAACCATGTTTGTCAGTTATCGTAATATTTAGATATAATATTTAAGATAGTGAAAATCACCCACTCGTACGTCTCAGCATTACGTGTGTATTATATAGCATCGCAGTTTTGAACCTTTTTAGTATTTTGTATTGTGAGACTGCTTTTAAGCAGCTGAATTATGACAACTGTTTAATTATAATACTTCTTACAATAAAACAATTACACTTGATTGGTATAGTGATGTGATAAAAAATTCAAGCCATTTTTTACATTCATAATTGGAATAAGGCGGATAGACTTTAAACTACAGTATCCTGATTTGAACATAGGATAATTAAATAGCTTTAAAATTCACTATGGCGTGTTGCCATTAAATACACCTGTATATTTTTAAAGAGTATCAAATGAACTTTTAACTCGTTGATAGTAATCATTTAAATTTAATATTTCATATTATAAAATTTATTTAACAACAGTTGTCAGTAATTGTCCTGGAAGAGAAGCTTTTAATTTAAACGATGACAAAACAAACCTTAATTAATATTTTTGTGTGTTTTCTCAACATAAATTATTAGCCATTGATATTATTTAGAACAAAATATCTAGCTTACAAAACGAACAACTATTTGTAAATATTTAAAAATATATTTTCATCTCAATGCTTTTAAACATATTTTTGTAGTTTCCCCTTGACAACCCTGATTTTTAATTGTATTGTCAAACATATATAGGATACGAAATACTATTTAAGTTTATTGCTATCTGCAAGAAACATTAAAGATCTATTTAAATCATTTCTACTGCATTTAAGGCAGCAACTAGAATTTAGAAATTAACATATTCAGATCTCGCAGTCGTCATCTCTATTTCATATAACAATGCGAGTAAAAATGTAAATACATATTCAATTCTGAACGAAAATATTCATTGGAACGTCTAGAAGTCATTTTGTTTTTAGTTGAGAAGATCCCACTCAGACTGAGATACAAAGGAAATTGTTATTGTATTAAAACTGCGTTTGTCAAAATTCGTTGTCGGATTCGCGTTTGTTTTGACAATACATATAAACATCTTTAATAAGGGTACATTACTTATATAAGTACGATTCATAAGACTATGTCATCGATAAAAATTAGTAACACTAAGTAAAACAAGAAATTCTATTTTTATTACAAATGCAATTAAGTGTAAAGGCTCTATAGCAGGTTTTTTTGTCATTTCGCGAAAATCGATAATCGATAAAATAGCAAACAGTTGACACCTGTTTTTCAGAAATGCTTTTATTTGCTTTACGCCGTGACTAGGTTATGGCACATTGTAGATTGTCGAGATTTGATGTCTGAGACAAAATCGTAGAACAAAGTATTTTTAAGAAAGTGATGCGAAGGTTATTTGCAATTTATTGATTATAACGATTCTATAATGACTTTAAAATGTACCATCAAGTTCGTTTTCTCGCACTTTTTCTGACTGATATTTAAAATAGAATTATAATGAATATATTTTTTTTAAGAAATAGGGCAACAAAAATTCTATTACATACGTTTTTTAACAAAGAAACCGAAATAAATCAATAAGAGTAATAAATAGTAATCATTTTTTGTAGATATATTTTTATTATTTTTCATTGTGATTAAGTCGGTGTCTGTCATACTGATAGTTAGCGTATGGATCTTTTTTGATAAAGGATGCACTTTAAATTTATTAAAACGTGAGCGGAAAGAGATGTAGCATCAAAAAATTCTAAAATCGTTTGGAAAAATACCGAATAAAGGTGTTCGAACTCCCGACCACACAGTTAAATAGTACGAAAATTTCATGTCGTTACCACTAGGCTACGCTACCAGCAGTAGAAGGGGATAAAAATATACCAGTCGTTCATACACAAATCTTTAAATCGATTCATCCAAACGGTGTTATTGACATCGCAAAATCTGGTTGAATTAAATATAATGTAAAGTTTTACCTGTTCAATCGATTAATTAAGATTTTCAAGTGTATGGCTATCTGTTATCATAAATCAGTGTTAATCATTTATCTACTTGCTTAGGTATTGTATATATAATAATAATTGTAGGTAGTCACCTATTCCATCTAGATTTTCACCATAGTTAGGGTTGTTGGACTAACGCCGCCCATCTCCAATTGATATAATAGAGCAAGTGCATAGGTGGTGAGAATTATTAATGGTTTTTCCAATGATGTCACCTTCCAACTTACATGTGATGTATGTATCTATAAAACATAGTAAGTCAACATAATGTATAATTACAGTACACGTGTGATTCACAACGTAATATTACAGTTCAAACATTCAATGCTTTTAGGTATCAGTATAAAGAACTCCTTTTACATATTAAACGTACAAAGCTTGTCTTTAATTTGAGTTCCCTGAAAGAATTGCAGATGTCTCTATAAGTCTATATATTCTACCGTTTAACAAGGGGTGGCGATCAATTATTCAGCTACTGCAATATGATATGGAACTTGTCTAGATTTTCAAGCTCTGAGTGTGTTGGGAATATATGCAACTAGCATAGGGATAACGAGAACAGCTGCCTGTGTTTTATATAAAATGAAAATATTTGGGAAGAATTAACATTCCAATATGATTAAAGAAAATAAAGTAAATTTGTTATTTAATGATATGCGAGTCTAATGGCAATCGCAGTTTGTTAAACATACTGTAGCAAAATAATAGGTATACAATAAGGATGAAAACTTTGGCCAATTGATGTATCCCTCAAAATATAGAAAAATGAGCTAATGATTGAATCTCATTTTAAATATGAAAGAGCAGATATTGGCTAAATTATGTAAATTAGAAAAAAATTAACCACTTTTTGGAAAGGAAAAATCATTTTACATTGGTTTTAGATTTAAAAAATCTAACTTACTTGATCTAAGCCACTATTATTTCAACAATCCTTACGTATAATCCCGTTTTTGCAAACATAAGAATTTACAGGAGTTCATTTCAAACATTCATAATGCAAAACGGTTTTCTATAAAAACAGTTTTTACTCTCTCTTGAACAATTTCAATTTTGAGGGTTACATCAATTGACCGGAACACCGTCGATATTCTATATTGACTTTAGTTTTTCATTCAACAACCCAACTACATATATTTAAAATTGCTGAACTATTCTTACTATAATGCTGTAACACAATGTTGGTTTCGCTTGGAAAAATGTATCTACACTTTTTAGTATAGTATAGTACTAAATCAATAAATAATTTGAGTGTGTCAAATAAACCTTATTTAATTTCTAAGCATATTTTTCATATGTGAAGACGTTTGAAATTTTTTAGGAGGAAAACTAAACTCATATTCACTGCGTTGGATAAAATTTTGAATTGATATATTATTGCAGTAAAACTATTATCCTACAAAATTCAACTCCATCGACGTTTTTGAATACAATCGTTTGAAAAATCAATGTTTAAAAATTGCCATTTGCGAATCCAAATTAATACGGAAGATAATATATATTATGTAATTTCGACTTGGCCACGTCGATTAATAATAGAAATAAAATATATTAATAATCCCTGGGGAAAAAGTTACAACACACTTACCTTGGATTTGTGGAGAGTAAAAAAATTTGATTGTTTTTACCGGAATAAATATTATGTGAATTTAGAAAACACATTCAATGCTAATTTTTGTCAGAATAAGATATTTTTTAGTAAAACTGTAGTCCTACTACTTTCATTAAACCCATGTCCAATTGTGTAAATGCATCATCATTATTCCACTCTAATGTAAGTAATACAATCAAAGGGAGCTGAGCTGGGGCTCCTCCGGTCGACAAATGGCACCAGTTATGTTGAGCATCTTCACGAAAGAAATCGCTCCACTTTACCACGAGTGTGCTCCCTAGATGCCGCCTCGTTACATTTCCGCAGCGATGGATAAGGACACCCGCGAGTCTGATTTGCTTATTTCCTTCGAGGAGTCGAAATGTAAAACGGAATTCATTGCAGTTTCTCAACACGTTCAAAGTTTTCCATATTTTATCGATCTCATTTCAAGTTTCACATAGATAATCTAAAAAAATCAAATGAATAGAAAATGAAAAATTTCTTGATAAAAAAAAAACAAAAAATTTACCGACGACCCTTAGAGGACTTATATTATACGATATAGTTAAAAAATGGCATTTTTAACGAATCAATTTTAATTTAAATTTCAGAGTAAGCTGAGGTTAGTAGAAACGGTTTGATTGGCGCTACGGTTCAATAAGGTGTATGACCAACTTCATCACTGTACTCCAAGCATCTTGAGCTTCTCCGTTGAGTCACTTCCAGGTTCTCTGCACCCTTCATTCTCATTTGGAGTCGAAAATAGTTCTAAATGAAAGCTCAGAATAATCGAGGGTAAAAACTTAAGTAGCAATACACTAATGGTTTTTGTTAACGAAACAATTTTGGTAGTAAAACGAATTGGTCTCATTTTGTATGCTGTGGGTGCTCCTTGATTAGTTTCAATGGATTTACCAAACTCGCGTTAACTATAATGAAGTAGAGGTGACACTTGAATAATAAATAAGTTTGACTACATTATACATGTTCAATTCACATCAACAAAGATTTTTTCTTTCCCTGTTTCATAGCAATAAAATTATTTTGTTCCCCTTTGATTTATAATCAGATTTCGTCAAATATCTTCTGTCAAGTCTCTTAATCTAATAATTTTATACTAAAATATAATAACTTTGAATTAAGTAGGGTTTCTAGCGGGTCACAGTACAAGGGATATAAATTATTTAGAGTGGAAAACGTTACTTCTGTTTTGCAGTTCGCGCGTTTTCCAGAAAGCTTAGCCAATCAATTTTGTTGTTGTCAAGAAAACAAATTTCGTGTTTCCTCACTGCAATAAAACTGAAATGCATATTTTATTTGTGCATTGTGCATGTACTTGGTTTCTTAAGGACTCAATTCAGCATGCACTCAGAACAATCAAAAGGAATAATGAAACACGGCTTTAATAGTTCTTCGCAAATTCTTCATACGGAATTTATGTTTTCCTATACAATGGAATATTTAGACGAAATCCATTCAAGCATCATTATTTTAGAAAAATGTATTTGTAGTAGATATGTTCTACTGTGAAAACAACAAACATTTTGAACAGCTTCAGACCGCTTGGAAAACTTTTACTGAATCACCATAACTCTTCTTGATTAAACCAGTAATATTTTTTGTTAAACCATAATCTAAGAAAATGCGATTATCATTTAACTTGTTACTATAATGTAATGTTACATGTATATTTATATAAAGTATTAAGTACCTAGATAAAATTTTATTTTTCATCTCGTTTTGTATCGTTGCCCTATTTTTAATATAATATAAAAGAAAAAAAAAATTCAATAATTACATAACATGGTTTATAGATATTTCGGCATCACAACATCGTCAGAACTGTGCTCAGCATTTATGACGATAGCATGATGTAAAACTTAATAGTATGCTACAACTTGTAAACATATGTATGTTTATAGACAACCGGCCATTAATATTTACTTAAGACAAACTATATATAAATCACACTTTTAATAAAAAATAGTATATACCCGAATCTTATTTTTAACAGTTGAATAAAAAAAAATATGATGACCGCTCAAATTAATCTTTTTTGTAACATCACTGTTCAAAAATTCATTTATAAAATGAATAATTCATGTACATTTTCTTCGAATATATATTTTTTTTGATCTAATTTTGAAAATTACAGCTGTACAGTATCAACGAATGATCTCAAAATTGAATTTAATTTCTGTCTAGATCGAGTTTTTCCAGCTCGAATAAAATAATTTGAAAGGTTTGTGCTTTATCTGTACTGTCAACGTGGGTAAAATTGAAATAAAGAAGTTGAATCGAGCCAGAATTATGATACTAATTTAACCCATCAATTTTTTAATAGTATTAAAGTAATTTTTGTTATTTTGGCGTAATGTTTTGAACATAAGTAAAAAGTCAAATGAAAATATCGAAAGTAAACATTGAACGTATTGTGTTTGTTGTGAAATTGATGAATAATATTGAAAATTAGTACATAATTATGTACATACTAAATTACCTGATTTGATCGAGTGATTTGTAGATTTATGCATGAATAGATCAGACCGTCCATGTCAACCTAAATAGAAATGATACGAGCTTACACTAAGAATTACAAGGATATAAGTATCGTATTGGCGACAATCTCAAGAAGTGTACGCGAAGTGTCGACCTGGCTGTAATCAGTCCAAAACCAGGAGTCAATAGAATCGCCGAATTGACGATAATAAAAAAAAACTCTATTCCGTCATATTTAATCAGAAATTAAAAATCAAACATCAACTGTTTATTGTAACCGATACTTAGAACTAATGGTTTTCAAAGGATCACTTTTAATGTGGCAAATTCGTAATATAAAATTAAAATTGGTAATTTAGTTATTATTTAACGTGACGCGTTTCGCCTCTTTAAGAAGCATCTTCAGACTAACTAGGTATATCGCAAGGTTATTTATTTCTAAGGTAAACAATGAATCTAATTCTTAATTAAAAACGAAGTTTAGGGTGGGTTTGTTTCGTTCTACTTGTCGAGCGGGTAATACATAAACAATGATAGTACTAATTACAATTAATTACTAGTGATTGGAGGTGAAAATCCCAATGGAAATAAATTTAATAGTACTGAACCACTTGTGCTATTCAAAATGTTATCTACTAATAATCGATCAATGTTAATGGTTTTATTAATTTCTAAAAACAGAACTATTCATTCTAATACATTTTTTATTTACTCGATGGAATATTTCTACGTTGTTACCTTTATTAAAATAACGATCATTTTCAATTAAATGATTCGCTAACATAAATCATTACTTTTGACACTTATATGTTCTTTAATTCTAAATGATAAATTATTGGTGGAATGGCATTGTATTTAAAAACGGGTTATAAATAATTGCACTTTGTGTTAGATAGTATTCACTTGGTAAACTTGAATTTTTATTTCGACAGTTTGCACTTTTTGGTTAGATAGTATTAACTTAGTACACTCACACTTTGATTTTAATAGCTTCCACTTAGTCACGGATTCTTTTAACAAAGAGAGTTAAGTTGTATTAGGTTGTGTTAGGGTTAATCTGGTTTGGTTTGTGTAATGTATTCTAATGCGTTGAGCAAAGGCAATATAGGCTAGTAAAGAATAAGTGAAATTTCATTACAGCTTCGTGCTACTATCGATTTCAAAGTATTTATATTGAGTGAAAACTATGTTATCTATGTGAAAATATTTTTTCGTAAGTGTGATATATATTTCTTCAATGTAACTATCGATTTCAAAGTGTAAGTATTTATATTGAGTGAAAACTATTTTATTAATGTGAAAATATATTTTATTATGTGGAATCACTTTATTTTTAGTGAAAGAATTTGTTTTTTATGGAATGTATTTGTTATAAGTGAAAACTATTTTTATGAAGTGAATATGATCTAAACAATAGTGCATTTAATTGTATAACTTTAAAAACGAATTGTTTTATTAAAAAAAAAATGTTTTTTGCAAGAATATGAAAAAAGATTGAATTACACTTTCCCAACTTATCGCAACGTTATATTTCTTGAAAATCTGCATACAACATACAAATAAGCTTTACCGACACCATACATGGAATATGGAAAGTGCATCTATCAGTTTCTACAAGCGCTATCTGAATAATCAATGCAGCAAAAATTCACTACATTTCATAAGATATTTTTTTAATACCGGTGAACAAAGCTTTGCAATATTGGAGTGCAGTTCGTTCGTCTCCCGGCGTTTGAAATGATAACACCCATCAAAGGATTTTCTCTCTTTGTGATAGGGGTAGCGTGGGAAAATCCTTGGTGCACCACTCACGTCTCCACTTCGCCGAAGACGCCTTGCAGCTTTTCACTGCTGGATTTACCCATATTCTCTTCTATTATTTCACAAGATATTATTCACTGTACAACGGTAACGAAAATAATTCGTGCCATTTGTCTGGCATAAAAATACATAAAACACATAGTTCAATATTAATAACTGTTATTCATAACATCGCCATTTCGTTTTCTTAAATATTTAATTCATTTTGAGACCTAAAATCAAAAAGAATTCCATTGATTCAAAGTGTGTATTAATACAGTGTGTTTTTTATTGTGAATATTGCACACAATTTGTTTCTATACTATAAGTAAACTTATATGTAAATTTAGCAATATAGTGAAGCGATCAAAATTTGAATAGTGGGGGAAAGCACCAAAATTGATTTTCGTTTAACTCATAAACTCTTTAATTAGAATAACCGTAACCGTCATATTTGATGGTATTGAAATTAAAATACTGAATGTCTAAAGTAGCTAGTTCTTCGGAACTGTGTGCATTGTTTACATCGCGAACGCTTATGTCATGAGAAAATTTCATACCTACATGTGATATGTGATGATAATAATAAAGCGTGTACAGAGAGGCCTGGGCTATTATATACAAGTTTAAAGATTTGCAAATATCAAAAAAACCTATGCATAAAATTCATTCGCGCTACGTTAATTTTCATGTAATACTAAAAATGACACCTACTTTAATTATTTATAAATCGATTTTGAAAAGGAAAAAGGACGTAATCCATACGTAAAGATATTGTGTATAACTCACACAAAACGTGCTAATACACTATCTATATATATATAAATACATAATATTTTGACTGTAGAAAAGCAAAAGGACTTCAAAATATTTTTTTTCGATAATCACAATATATACAATTTGTTACGCGTTTTGTTTGAGGTATACACAGTATGTTTTGAGTGTGGGTTACGTCTTTTTTCTTTTTCACAGTCGAAATGTATTAATTGAATATAGAATATTTCGCATGAAATTAACACCCGTATTTGAATAGAATAACTCACTATTTCATTTATGTCAATTGTTTATTACTTTAAATAACTTAATTTTACGCAATAAACACTGATACACAATATAAACACTACTTCGATATTATCCGATGAATTGATAACTTAAATAGTAAACCAAAATATAATATATAATTATAATAGAATGAATTCACTTACCCACCAAAATGTTTTCTTTACATTCCTCCCACGAAACGGGTAAGGCAATATTATGCATTACTAGTGAACAATTATAATCGTATAACGTTTAGATTTCTCTGTAAGGATCGTTCTTGAATGTTTTCTTATTAAACAAAGATACATTTTGTAGCGACATTGAAGTATCTGGAATGTTCCAAGTAACAAATCGAAAGAAAACAAGTGCCACTCGCATGAAGTATCTGTCATCCGTAGTTGTTTCGAACGAAAATTCAAAATTGGAAACTCGTCAAAACTTTTCAATGAAAAGTAAATAAGAATAGTTGTTATAAAATTCAAAATAAATACGATGGCGTAGTATTTATGTTAAAGAATAGCCAACGATACTGATAATTGAATACGAAGGGCAGTCCACCTATAAATAAACAAGAGTGGCGGCTTGGTGAGTCGATGGGGAAAAGCGTAGGTAGAAAACAATACATTATTAGTTCATATCGACGGAGGAAATTTAAAAGAGCGTAAAGAAAAACTCGTAGTTTTCCAGGAAGTCATATAAAAAAAATGTTTACGATGATAAAATTGATAATTTTAACACGTTTTAGGAGCACATTAATTCCTTTTGACTGAATTACGCAATAATTCAAAATCACTGTCGTTATTTTGCCTGTCCAAAAATATGTCTCCAACACAATTTAATTGTTTTCATTGAAGTACAGTTTTTTTTATTTAAATTAATATAAAATCAATCCTTCAAGTTGTTTCGGCGTTAATTTTTCAAATTTATAGGAATAATACGAGTAGCATTTAATATCCATACACGATGAAAAGCGTTTTTGCATTTTTAAAGATACATTTTATAAACAACTAGTGAGTACCCGACGTGCGTTGCAATGCCACTCAAAGAAAGAAAGTGTTTTGTGTTTTAATTTTGTTTATTGAAGTGCTTTTGAATGTACAATATTTTTTGTTTTTCCTTCTGGTGCGTACACAATAAATCAGAAGGTTTTCCGATCCGTGAGCAGACAGCATGTAGCTGTCATGTGAGAAGCATGGATTGTCCAAATTTAGTCCACATACTTGTAACGATTGTCCCTCTGCATTGCAAATGCGAGTCGCACTGGAAACTGCAAATGCTTGAATTCGGCTGACATGTCTGTCGAAATCATTGGGATGCGTGGTAACAGTACATCTTCTAATTTCTTTCTTTAAATCTTCTATAAATTTTCCATTTCAAGACCGAAAATTGAAATTTAACAATTAGCACCACTTGTTATGTCACACTCGAACTGATATGTCGCTGTTTGTACCTATTTGATTCATTTTTTTTTTTAGATTTTTTTTATTCAGAAACCATCACGGGTGTGCGCATAACAACTTACCAAAATTTGATCTAAATCTGATGAATGGGAAAGGAATGCATAGAGGGCAAACAAACAAACAAATTTTCTTTTTTATATATATATAGATAGAAATAAAAACGATAGCGAAATTAATTATATAGGAATTGAAAAAACCGTGTCTTGGTGTTATCGTTAATCTTGATTAATAATATATTTGTTCAATCGGTTAATATTATAGAATTAACTTCTTATTGCAAGTTTGCTTATTTTCTGCTTTAGAATTATTATGGTTCTTAGAGTTTAATGGTACAAATAAAATGTAAGGAGAATTTTTAATGTAAAAAACAACAAATAGGGTTTCCGTGATTAAATTACCGGGTTTCCGCGGCACGTAATCATCTGGTTTCAAAAAATAACTGTGAATGAATGAAACACTCTATTTGAAGGAGAGACATATCCCCACACATCCTTAGATCTGGGAAGATTAGCAAAAATAAATTAAACAGAGGACGATTGTCGCAGGGCAGGTCTGGCGTAGCTAGTTAAAACCCAGACACACATTTGAGTGGTGACTATTTTTAGTTGTCTGACTCTGTAACATTTGCAATTCAATTGTGATCCGTGGAAACTTATCAGTCAGACAGCAGCGGAATGACTCGTCTAAAGGTTTCAACCTTTATCACCCGTCCCTGCATTAATCAGATTAGATACATTATAAATCAGTTACCGAAAATGATTTTTGGGCTGCTCAAAAAGCATAATAATTTTACATACGTTTTATAATGTTGCCAAGTGATAATGCTCGGAAAAACTTTGCTTTCCTATTCTAAAATTTACGCATATATTTCAAATTGATATAATTGTTGTCAACGTAATTTCTATCGAGTCAAAATATATTTATAAAAATACACCCAATCGTTTTTTTATGAGGTATATTGGTTCCAGACATTGACGCATACAAAAATGCCTTAGTTCTATATAATTTGACACATCGGTTCCAAAACAAATATCGCGTAAAAACGTATGGAAAAATGTGTGGAAAACTAAAGTTGGTTCTTTAAATTCGTATAAAAAGTCGTTTCTAATTGCTATTGGAGTCATTTGATGCTTTTGCGAGTGACTCCGTTACTCCGAAATCGTTTTGTCAGTGTAGGTGACGAAATGTATTCGTTTGAGATTTTTTGAATGGACATTGAATTTCACTCGAATTTGAATTTTGCACTGATTCGTTTGATGAAGTTATTGCTCTAGTAAAATAATATCGTTAAAGTGAACATATCGCGTAAAAAAGGGTTGGGTGTACCATCTATTTAAAAATGTGTTCAGTGAGCCGAGATTCCATATTCTACAGCAAATATGATCTTTTTATTTATGCATTCAATTGTTTTCAGTAGATGGTTTTCAATTCATTTAATTTAGTGATTACCAAAAGTGGTTCCTATGGACCCCCAGGGGTCCTTGTGACCACTGAGGGGGTCTATGGCAAATTAATAATAATTTGGGGGTGCGTGGACAACGTCGAGGGGTCCAAGAAACGTTCAATATGAAACAAATATTTTTGACACATTTTTATTATTATGATAGTCGAAACAAATACATTGATAGCGATTCGTTGGGTTTCGGACGGTTTTGCAAGCAGACACGCAAACTCAGATGAATCCATACTAATATATTTAGGAGCAATTTATTGAATAATATACAAATTAGAAGCGAAAACCGATGTTCGAACAAGGATACCACAAATCCTGGTAACAAAAACATTTATATTTGTATTATGTGTCACTGTACAGAAGCTGTTGATTGCTTTTCCGTCTTCCATCATACTTTAAATATCAAAATGTTTTATTTGTATTTTATTTTTACTTTACCATTCAAGACATCAACAATAAATTTATAATTTTTGTATTATATAGATATGTAGAGTTATTTTATTGGGGATTCATGGTCAGGTTTTTACTTTAAGAAGGGGTCAATGGGCATAATAAGTTTGGGAACCACTGATTTATTAAAAAAAAAAAAACATTTATTCTGCTCTGTGGCAATAAATAAGTCGTTTAATTTATATATTATTTTTTTAAATCGATTGGAAGATCAATTTGTAATGTCTAAAAAAACTCAATGAGAACTGCTGAGATACCTCCATTAAAATACCATAATTTCCACGTTGGGAGCGGATATGGAATTTTTTTAAATATTTTATTAAAAAGTTTCTCGAAACAGTGTAAAAATAGTGCAATAATATAATCAAGTTTACATGGTAAATACTCTATAAGAAATAAGACTATAGGAGCTTTTGTACTATTATAAAACAGGGCAATAATTTCGTTGTGTTGGTAGATATCTGACACTTATTCTCGTGTACCAAGATTAGCCGTAGTAAATTTGCATACAAGTTACTTACTATAATAATATCATAGAACAGCTTATTCGTTGAGAGATTGTTCCTTATCTATGCCAATTCATTTTGCGATGACCGAGAGCATGTACTACCTACGCTAAGTAGTGATAACGATAACCTACACAACCGCAGAAATGTTGAGCTAATAATGGAAAGCCGGTACTGCGAAAACAAATGCTTATCTAAATTTTATTCTCTAGATTTAGTATTTTTATCCGTTTTTAAAATTCCATATTACAGCATCAGTGGTCATTCGAAATTTATATTCTATTCTTAGAATTTTATAGTTTTAGTAATAGTTTTTAATAAATTCAAAAGTATGTGGGCAACTGGTCAAATTTCCTACCATATACATATCTATATCTAAGTTTAACGCGGCTCATTTGGTAACGCTCTGGACTTATATTTCTAGCTAGACGGACGGTGTAAGAAGTATTATAGGTGCGCTGAATCTTGTCACTTTGACGAAACGATTTTTTATTGTCACCTGAAAACTGTTGTAAACATAGTTGATTGTAATTCAATAAGCTCACAATGTCGTCGACAAATGTGAAAATGGCGTATTTTATTCAACTCACCTATACTTCTTACACCATGTGCTGGGCATTATTTTTGTGGCGTCATGGCAAAAGTTGATGTGTCCGTTTTTGTCATATTCGGTTTATTCTCAAAGTAAAATATTTGTCATCTAGTAGTGGCAAAATTCGGTATGTTATAGTAATACCAACATTACTTGCCCGCTGCCGAATTTGGAACTAGAATTGTCAGACTAGAATAAATTTCTCCAATTGCCATTATTATGCAAAATAAATATCTTGTCTACTTTTAATAACCGTCGCTAAAGTGCATTATTCATTTAAATCGAATTTTTGATATCTTAACAAGGTTCATATTTCTTCTCCTGTATAGGTATAATCTTTTGCCATAATCCACAGATTTGAAATAGTTGCATAAGGCATGTATAATAAGTTTACGGCAAATTCCCAGTCAAATACATAAGCACAAATTACCATAAATTGATATTTTGCAGAGTAGTCATTGTAATTTTGAATAAATTTATTATAAACTGAGAAGACCCCAGATCGAAGAGTAGCGAGCGGCTGGTTATCCGGAGTCCTGGAAGGGCTGATCTCAGACAAACACCATTTCAAATCCGGTTCAAAACTTATTTATTTTCCATTCAAGATGCAGTGGTTTAACATTACACAAATATATAAATCCTAACACATAAAATTGATTCTACATTTACATTTACTTAGCAACCGAATTTACTTTAAGTTATAATACAAATGACACAACGATTTTAAATTAAGTCCAATGCAAATCAAAAAAAAAACAAACAATTCACATCGTCACGTCACCTCCGCCACGAGAGCGCAGCTCGTCCCGCTCGGCAGATCGTAAGCGACTGTCTACAAAAATTTAAAAAAAACTCCCTGCAAAGTTGGAGCTACCCTTTTCCGTAATAATGGACTCGTCCAGCGGACGTAACCGGGGGCTATTTGAACGCCTGGCAACAAGAAAGAGCCTATTCTGCGAAATATTGCTGTTGCCGCTGGCTGATTTCAGTTCAGGACACTAATGACACTTATACTTAACAAAAACCAGGGTGTGTCAAAACATAAAAGAAGTTTGCATGCATTCACTAATGGGAGCTTTTATGGGAAAAAAGATATCTTTACAACTGAAATTTTAGTTTTCTTCAAAATCGATAAAAAATAAGACCACCGTTTTTGAATGTGGTCACATGAATTCAGTGATTTTATGACACTAATTAAAATAAAAAAAACGAATTCAACTATATCCATAACTCAAAAATGAAAATTTTACACTAACGACACTATTTTACTGAGGTTGCGATATGACACTTTAGGTCTGAACATTAAGATAATTTAAACAAAACATAGAAAAAACACAAAAAATAAACTAATTAATAAGAAAAAATATTTTAAACACAAAAAATTTAAATAAACATTAAAAACTCAGATGCTCATTTATAAATTAAAAAATATGTAATATACAAGTATAAAAAAACATTTAACACTGCATATTAGTATTAAAATCTTATATTTTTGCTCTATCCAAAGACATCGGTTTTTCCAATTTTTTCGTAATCTATTGCCATATTTATAGATATGTCGAAAGTCCAAATTCAAATTTAAATGACATCCAATATATTAAAAAATGAATGTGGGTTTGTTCGTATCTTATGCACTGCCATACCGTTTATCCGATTCCGATAAAACTTTGTCAAGTTATTGCTTGCACGTGCGCGAAGGATATAGGCATAATACAATCAGGCCCGCCGGGGCCGAGCCCAACTCTCAGCTTTTTTATTTTAACTTACAGTAGGTCTTATTATATATAAAAAACAATCTCACAATTCAGATATATCTAAAATCTTAAAGAATCAAATTCGTACAAATAGCGACATCTCGGAAACCCTTCTGATTCATTCGTGAACGCACCAGACAGCAAAACAAAAAATATTGTGTGTCCAAAAGCACTTCAATAAACAGAATTAAAACACAAACACTCTCTTTCTTTGTGTGGCATTGGCAAAGCATGCCGGGTACTCATCAGTGGCTTATAAAACATACTAAATTTTCAATTTTTTTTAGCCATATATAAGTAAGGAGTGAAAGTATTTTTTTAGTAGATCGGCGTCCATCGATTCACATACTGCCCGCTTTCAATTGAATGTAAATAATCTTTTATTTTAAATATTATTTAATTTCAATACTGCATCGTCCTAAACATTAACTGGTTGATGCAATAGAGATAGTTTCAATTCGCATATCTTTAGATTCATCAATTGATGTTGAAGTTGATTATAACAAAGAAATAAATTCAGGGTTTTGGTTTTCACGTCTTTTATATTATGCGTCTCTAAGCTTCGACGGAAAGTGAATGAATGCTAACAAATTCGTTGGAAGCTTTTTGCCATCAAAGAGCTTTTAAATAATGGATAGAGAAAGTGATTTTGTTGAAGGAATTTACTTGACGTTGAAATTTAAGCTAATTTAACAGCTGATGGTCAAAGCCGTTGGCTTCTGTTGCAGTGCTCACGGTCTCGAATCGCAGTACAGACAGTTTCATAAATTGATATTTCAATCGATTTGTCTATTTAAACTCTGATGTCTAAAATTCCTTCTTACTTGAGTAATTTTCCCATTATTTATGGTTCAAATGAATAATGGGAAAATAAATCCCAATTTTTTAAAAAAGGAAAATAATTAAACAGTAGCTTTCGTTGAAATAAACTTTTTTGCTGCAGTATATTTTGTTTAATTAAAAGTCATAAAGTTTCGTCAGGTCCGTGGTGCAGTGGTCAACGTCGTTGGTTGCGCTTACGTATGTCTCGGGCTCAAGCATGGATGTTTGTGATGTCAAAAATTCCCTCCCACCTATCGTACCGAAAGCGATAAGCTAACAACAATTCCTGTCTCAGTCCTTTCTTTCTATCCCTACTCTCTTCGATAAAAAGAGATTGAGCAACTGAGTAACCTAGTAGTTCTTGTTGAAAACTTCAGTTAAAATACATCTATTAGAAAGACATATGCTCCACACTGGAAGGTAACATGGTAAAAAAGGTCATAAAAATCTACCCCTTATCGCTATTTTTGCGACATACTCAATTTACTACATAGTTGGTTTTGCATTTTTCATAAAAATTTAGGTTATGGAGTAAAAAAATTGATTTTCTTACAAACATGTATACAAACATAAATGCTCAAAAAATCTTTGGTTTTAGAAAAAAAAAAACGAAACTGAAGCTTGATTTAATGTTATAATTATTGCTAATGGATCAAAATATTTTTTTTTATCAAATTAAAAAAAGGTTTATGCTAATAATATATTTTATAGTAAAATACTAATTTTTATTTTATATCGTTGAAGTAAATAGGCAGCGAACATTTCGTATCTTTATTTAAAAATAAAACGTTTCAGCCATGACCATGAAAACCAGACACCAAAATACCAAAGGCGAATTATTTGTGAAAAAATACCCAAACTAAGCAGCCCGTCTTAACAAATTTCAAATTCATTAAGTCACTCGGCGGTGCAGTTAAATTTGCAACAAAAAAGTGCATTCTGCAAGGCGAATAAATTCCCGCGAAGAAGATTGAATGACTTCGTGTAAATAGAATTTGCGGACAAAGAAATAAAATCTCGTAAGCAAGGGCTAAAATCACTACGAGCCAAAGTTACGGCAGATTTGGTCCAGCTTTGAGATGTATACGCCGACAACTGGGCAAGAGAGAAGTGATGCGTGCAAAATAAACAAGAAAATAAGAATTAAAGTTCTCCTACAAAGGAGAAAGCACCGCCGTTTATGTGGGTGGATATTAATTTTGGCTGTAATGTGGCGTGGCATAAGATATATTTATTTCGGAAACGTTTTGAACGAATACTGGAATTGATGTCAGCTTTCATGGTACAAGTTAATGCATTTTTGTGAATCATATTTTTTTATCATCGCCTCATTGTTTTATCTTCAAAGTGACTTGAGTAGAGAAGTCGCCGAAAATATATGTACGAGGCATCATTGAAAAATCTTACTAATATTGAACTGAAAGATAGTTTAACCATATTGGTTTGGTTTCGACCAGTTCAAACACGTAGGTAACGTTTTATCCGATATTGGTAACAATTAATGTTGATTCACCGCTTTAAATTTCGACCGCTACTATAACGCCAAAGTGCACACGCAGTATCGATAGCCTTCTCATTATCAACTAACCATCGATTAGATTTTGGAACTTGATTTATAGGCACGATCAGTTAAAAAGTGTAATTCCAATTCATGAACATTCCGGACGACTATAGACGGCAAATCACGAATTAAATTGTCACACATTGTACTGCAAGGTTTTGTCTAGTATCAAAAACACAAATTGAATGTCATTTTTTGCCATAATATTTTAATAATCGACAGGTTGATAGCAACGTCACTATTAGGAAGGAACATATCTGTGTGCGAAAGAAAAAAGGAGTTAAGTATTTTGAAATAACTACAATACATACATGCATACATAGACGAGTTGAATCAATGCCGCTGATTTAGTAAAATTCACGTTTAAACATCACATATCTCATCAAATCTCATACAAATACAAATCTTGTTTTGTCTCTCCTGAAAAGTACCAATTTTAGACTTAACGCCCTCTTGCTTTCGCACACAGATATATATTATTATATCTGCGCTCGGATTCTTGGATGTTCATTATGAAACATACATATCTATTAACCTGGACCTCTTGTTTATACTCTTAACCACTACGTTTATATAATTTACACTTAATTTAAGTTGAAATAAGACCTCAAAGTTCTATACACGCATCTTAAAAGTATTCATTTTTATTATCTTTAAATGAGTTTATCTGTTTATAAGCCGTATCATTAAAATTTACCACTCAATAAATTCATCTTTCATAAATATACGCTATACATTTAATCATATGTGTATTCCCAAAAGTTGGAAATGGATAAAAAAAGAAGATATCACTGATTAAAAATATATTTATGCCTCTTAGGATGTCAAAATATATACCAACAATTTGTATATCTTGTTTATCAAACGTTTTATATTGAATATAAACAACTGAAATATACTATAATGCTTAATAATTGCTATAAATAATATGTTAGCGTTGATACGGGTGTTGACGTATTATGTCCACACCCGTATGTAAAAGAGAATCGTGTGTTATATAAAATGGCACACTAATAATATATTCACGAACTGTTGTAAATAATTTAAGACATCGACTGAGGGTGCTTGATGGAATTTCAATATCAAATTTGGATTGTTGAGATTTTGTACACTTCCATGTATTTTGTCACTAACGACCCGGGTTTCGCCTTTCGGCATCTTCAGGCATTCGAGCACACGAATGCCTAAAGATGCCGAAAGGCGAAACCCGGGTCGTTAGTGACAAAATACATGGAAGTGTACAAAATCTCAATAATCCAAATTTGTTGTAAATAAGTTTGATTCTCATATTATTTCCACAAGTATTAAAAATCAAATACGTTTAAATTATAATATGCCAGAATCGAACATCTTTTATTTTTTTTATTACAGACATAGAATACACGTTTTGTAACATATTATAGCGAAGGTGTTTTGGCCAATTGATGTTACTCTATACCAAAATGAGTTAATGATTAGATCTCATTTTAAAGACGACAGACAGAGTAGGTCTCTAGGAGTAGAATTTTCTAGGAGTAGAATTCTAATTTACCACTTTTTGGAAGGGAGACATCATTTTACTTTGGTTTTACGTTTAAAATTCTAACCAGGCCATTGGATATAAGCGACAATTATATTCACACTCTCTATGTATAATCCTGTATCTGCAAACATGAAAATTTACATCAATGCATTTTAAAGATTTATAATGCATCTCACCATATACTGTTTTCGATAAAAACTGTTTTTATTCTCTCCTGAACAATTTCAATTTTGATTTCAACGCAAATAGGGTTATTGGCTAAAACACCATCGATTAAGAAAGCTATTATCAATACAAGATGTATGTTTGTTGATTCCATATGTAGTGTAACTAAATTTGAAACGTGTTTTACTTTTTTGAGGAATATGCCTAGATCAAGTGATAACTTAATTTTAAATAAAAAAACGTTCATATTTCAACGGAAGCCGTTTCATTTCTTAATCAAATTGCATCTGGCGAGTGTGCTAATTTCATTTAAAAAATATTTAAAATACTCGTCAACGACCGGATGCTGTGGAGCGTCAACTAAAGAAATGTTTTTTCCTGACGCCATTGAAGCATCTCGAATGGCGGACAGACGGCGCTCGGCGTCGACTTTCCCATCCTGTTATAACATGACTTACTGCAACGAGATGACAGGGTGATTGCATACATCTATTATTATAAGCTTTATGAAACATTTATAGCGCACGAAAGCGCATAAAGCGTTTCATTACAATCGCTTAATTTGCATTCATGCGCTTACATCAAATAACATAGTTATAAGTAAAAGCAATTTAAAAATGAAATGAAATCTTAACAAATTTATTAACTGATTTAAAACAAATCATCTTGATAATAATGCGTATTGAAATCATTGTATTACTGGGCTACTAGCACTTAAAAAAATACTTTTATTCTTTCTTTGAATTTTATAATTTAGAGTGGTTAACTTGGAAACATTTTCACTCCTAAAGAGGAGTCTAAATATGAAATCCTTATGGAGAATCTCAATTTTAGATTATTGACATGAAACTGTTGTAGGTCAGTCGTAACTAAAGGGTTTGTACTTGCATTTTCGTGAAAATTGCCAACGAGTTGTTAAGGCGAAGCACTGTTTCGTGAATTCCCATAACTCCGATTGGAATAAGTTTTTTTTCCATGTCCGCTCCCAATGTGGAGCATATGGTCCCGTAATGGAGGTATCTTCAAAATAATTTTCGACGAGAACTGCTTGTTACTCAGTTGCTCAACCTCTAGTTTTTCGAAGAGAGTAGCAATAGAAGGATAGGGCTATGACAGGACTAGTGGTTAGCTAATCGCTCTCGCTACGCCCCGTGAGGATGGGATGGGTGGGAGGGAGGACTCAGACTAACAGAAATCCATAAATCGATTGAAAGATCAATCTATGAAAACCGTCCGCACCGGGAATCGAACCCGAGACATCCGTAACCGTAACCAGCGACACTACCATCTGCGCCACAGACGCCGGAACTATCTTCGAACGGTCTTGGAAGTAATACGATATAAATATTATTTTGGAATAGAGTTCCAAGTTTGTATAAATCATATGATAATATTTTAAAGTGATAATTATGCGGATCCGAAGAAATGTTTTCAGTTCGGAACGCGACAACAAAATGTAAATCCTTGTCCATTTATACTATCATCCGTCTTCGGGTTGAATTGTTTTCTGCATCAGTCATCACTTGAATTGATGACTGCTTTTCCCAGGCGTTCACTTTTATAATTACGTATGCAGAATTGGCGTCGTCGACATTGATTACTTCCCACAGATTCTGTATCGGTCATCACTTGAATTGCTGACCGCTTTGCCGGGGCGTTAACCTTTATAATTACTTATTATGCGCTTATTTCCATCTTCAACATAGATTACTCCCACAATTATATTTGGTTAATTGATGTAACCCTCAAAAAATACTAAAATCAGTTAATGATCGGATCTCATTTTAAAGATGACAGAGCATGTCTCGGTAAAATGACGTAAATTAAAAAAATAAATTGACCACTTCGAATGGAAACATCATTTTAAATCGGTTTTAGGTTTTAAAATTCTGACCCGGAACTTGATGTAAGCCACTAATCATATCTATAATCCCTACGTATGATCACATATCTGCAAATATGTAAATCCAAAGGAATGCATTACAAAGATTCACAACGCCACTGACCATATAATGTTTTCGATAAAAGCAGATTTTGCTCTGTCTTGAACAGTTTTAATTTTGAGGGTTACATCAATTGACCAAAACACCATCTATTATACTATGTCAAGAAAGGGAAACATTATCTTATTTACAAATACAGTTTAAATATATACATATTAATGATAGCAGCTTTGCAAATTGAATATAATTAAGGGTTAAATAAAACTAAACATGATTTTTCCTTCAATATGAAGATCACATGGTAGATTTTTCATGGTATTCATTCAGTTATATAGCACCAAAGCAACACTCGAACTTATCGTAGTTAAATATATATTTTATCTTTTGGTACTTGTTAAAATTACTTGGGCGATATACAACACATTGTACAATTTCAAGAGGAGAAAAGGGGCATTACTGTTTCCCTCATTGTCGTACAAGTATATATTTAAACTCTTCTCTCGAAAAAACTAATGAAACAATAACAGTAACACAAACACAAACTTCTACAAGCCCTCTCTCATGAAAGTAATGATTGGGAAATATTGTTTCAAGTGTCTGCGAAAAAATTCTAAAAGACTCGCTGTAGCCAGTAAACGCCTCATTCTCCTGCCAAATGTTAGCGTTGGTAATTCGAAATAATAGTGACAGTTAGCTGCAATTAAGGATGTTTTCTCTCGCAAATCCAGGATAACAGTTTCGGTGTGTTTGGTTTGCTAAGGAATCTTGCCATTTTTTTGTGTCTTAGATTTAAATTTGTTTCAAACGTTTTTTCCAGCCAAAAATAGCGCAACATAATACAGATACTATAATATAATACCATCAAATTTCATCCGTTTTTTCGGAACGTTATAATCTGTTCCTACTATCTAAATATATGACGCATTTTAATATACTAACTGTAATAAGGCAAAAGCATGTATCCCTCCGTTTTTCAAAATATTTTTTTTTCGATAATCACAATCTACGTATACAATTTAATAAACGTTTTGTATGGGTAATACACAATATTTTTTGTGTGTGGGTTACGTCGTCCTTTTGCCTTTCCACAGTCAATATAAAAACAAATCTCGTTATTCTTCCTTTCAAATTTGGTAGCGGGAATCAGGTGAATGTCTTAAGATTGAAGACTGAATTACAACAATATTTTACAAGTATTTTTTTTCACCAACCATTTAATTATCTTTCATTGATTATTTTTGACTCTTATTTTGAAAAATAAATATTATCGAAAAATGCGTTAAATTTATTTACAAATATGTATTCAGCAAGTTCATTGATGTAATTAACAACAAGTTTGTGCCAAGTGGTTTGAAAGATTTATTTTTAGTTATTTAACCCTTCCCTCGCGGATGACCATTTTACGAGTCACAGCCGATGCGTCACCTATCGCGCGTGTGACTTGTATAGCGGTCATGAATACTGCACCGAGATTTTTAAGCCTCAAATTGCAGATACTTCAACTGATTTATAAATGGTTATTTTCAAATAAAGATAATACCTACCATAGGAAATTATATGTTTTTTATTATCTAAAAATTGACACATTTGGTTACTTGAAAAATCCGCCAAAAAGGCACCGTTTATAAGTATTGTACTCTCTAATTTCTAACGCGGTAGAAAAAAGAAACAGATCATCGACTCCAAAACTTTAAAAATTGTTTTTTTCAGAAAGACCACTTAATAAGGCTGGTGACGGCTTTATATATATATATATATTGCAAAAAATACTTCAACTTGAAAAGTTGAGAATCATTATTTTAGATATTTTTCACTAATACACTGGATTATTTAAAATATTTTCTCTGTCATTTAAATTAAACTGCGTTATCTATCTATTTCATACAATTCAAAAGTTGTTATTTGTGTCTCACTTTTTTAACAATCTATCTCGCTTGCATGATTTATGGAAGCTTTTCTCTTTCCCGTAGACGCTTTCGTCTCACTCTACCTTGATTTCATGCACGAATTCTGTGTAGTGTCACCACATTTTAATAAAAATATATGCTATATGAAATAATTGGCTTACCCACTTATCCTAATTATTATCATCAAACTTTCGATAAACTAATAGAGGTCATCTTCTCTCTCTTTTTCCAACGTAATCGATCCTGTTAATCCCGTTGATCTCGTAAGTTGTGATCGACAATATATCGTGAGAATTATGATGGCAAAATAATTAATTACTTTAAGTGATAAACGATTACCTTTTAAATGAAATACAACATAAATCAATGATAAAGAATTTTTATATTACATCAATCATGAAATTAAAAGACGATTTTTCCGTATCACCCATACTCAAAGTAGATTGATTATACACAGTAAATAACTAATATAACTATTTTTATGTTATACAGTTATCAAGATCGTTCATAGAATCTGTTACATAGCATTTGTATCGGATTCAGAGAAACAAAAAGTGTAGAATATGGTAAACAATATTTTATCAAATTATAATAAAGAATTCGATGTCCTGTTATGTATGGTTCAAATTTACTTCTTAAATAGTAACAAGTATGCGGAATGAGCAACGGTAATATAGAAATTGCATGTTTATGTTATGATGTCTCCATATTTCTCAAGTAACTCTACAGCGAATAGTCTATAATGAATCCATACGTCTTTTAGTTAACATAATAAACAAGAATATTATTCAACATTATCAAACACCAGTAACATCATTAAGAGAGACATTGTACAAAAAGAAATGTTTAATCCCTGCTTTAATAAAAATCTAAAACACCTTCGTTGGATGGGGTATGAAATGAACCTCGTAACATATTAAATAGATATTACATCGAAAATAATTTAATTTGGGCACCCTACTTTTTCCCTGTCTCACTCTTTTGCATGAATCGGTCAGTCATCTCGCTCTTACCACGGTGTATTTGATACTAGAAACGAATGTACTCTCCATGTCAAACTCACACAAATAAAATATCAAATAATATTCTAGCGCACACAACTAGCCTCAGTAGTAAAAATATAAATAGTCATTTTAACAGTATGATATATTATAGTAGCATTTTACATATAACGTAAGTCATTTAATGATTAATAAAAAAAGATATAGAATTTAGCCAATAATTAGGTGCTATCAGAATTCACTAGTATTTTATATTTGAAAAATCATAAGTATTAACGCCTTATATTACCGAGTTTCTAAAATACAAATTCATTTTCAACATGAATCACGACAAATTTAAAATCAAATGTATAACACTACCAACTTAAATAAGTAATTAACTCTCAATTTGTATTATTAATCAGTTTTAGATTTTCGTATTTCAACTTAAAATTTAATATTGCTTGTTGATTATCAATCGATTCTTGATAGAATAAAGTAATAACATGTATTTATTGAAAATCTGTACCACAATTTACTATCAATATTTTCGTTGTTATATGTATCGAAACACTCTCAAAATAAAATATTACTGCAGGGAAAGGGTTAAAGGTGCGGATTGGTTTCTTTTGATTATTTACAAAACGCGAATTGCACTCCTAAGCTCACATGTATTGCACAAATCCGATTACCAAACTGAAGAAAAAAAACATTTATCTCCTCTTTTCCCATTCTTGTATAGCTTCTAATTCTTCAATAGCTTAGTAATAGGTGTTGTAAGCAAGCAGAAATGCGCAAATTATTATTATGAAAACGATTACATCTTAGTATCAATGGTTTTTGTCACTTATATGAATCTAAATGTAATTGAGAGATATGTGATAATGTTAAAACTTAGAAAAAGAGTATTATGAAGGAATCACGTCAATACTATAAATGTTTACCTGTGTTTTTATTTGATAACATTAACATTTATGGCAGTGTACCATTTGATCGGAGTAAAACAATTCGTATGGGTGAGGTGCGCGCGCAACATTGTGTGAGTGTATGAATTGTGCAAGTATTATAGCAAGAGGCAAGTGGCGCCCTCCGACGATGAATATTTTAGTTACCTTCTCGCCGCCAGCGCGTGAGGACGCTGATTTGGTGACCCTGTGTCTGTGAATAATAACAAGTGCATTTTGCATCAAATGCACCGCTTTCCACTGACATCTTCGACCCTAATATGCAATAATTGTCGGTCGTCGATCGATATTAGTGATAGCTGATGACAGACGTGGAAATTTAGATGAGATTATATCACTTTTTGTAGGAAATAGCGTGATGTTATTCTTATTATTGAGTGAATGAATTATTTCGTATTGGTGTCAGTTGTTTTTTATTCTGCATACGTTTTCGTATGATAAAATACAGTGGTGATCATCGTTTGACGTGGTAAAAGGCATCGTTAGTGTGTTTTCTAAAAGAAAATATCGTGTTTGGTATATTTTTGACAGTGTTATTATTGTTTTTTTGTGTGGCGGGAATAGTGTGCCGGGGATTTTTGGATTTTACACACTTTATTTTTGGCCGTAGCAGTGTTCTTTCCTCGGGAACGTTAAAACGTAAGTTTTTCTCTATAATTCTGCATGGTACTCTAGTGTCGAGAACGTAGAATTGTAAACGCATATATTTATTTACTTGCTGGCTCGCCGACAATTACTATCTGCTGTCCTACTTTGTAATAGAATGTTTATACGTATGCGGCTAGGAACTATCACAAAAATACTTCACGCAGACATCCTACAAGGCGTGTGTGTACTCACTTCTACAATATAAAGCAAAATGCGTTGCGTCTAAATATACCAGAGTGCATCTACGTACACCATAGATAAAGAAACATTATTTTAATCGTTCACGCCTCTTTTCATAAATACATAAATAAAAAAAAAACTGTACTATATATATTTATTTGTGCCACGTTACTTAGGGATAAATTACATTACTATTACACAAATATATGTAAATAGTTATTTTCAACATCTGACAACATCAACATTTTTATATTGGTTACATGAGACGCCCACCTGATTATTATCAATTTACACAATAAAAATAGCATCTAGAAATTACATACATTAGAAAAACTACCCAAAATGTTGTGTTGGGCTTCGTTTGGTTTGTTATGTTTTACCATAAAACATTTTATTTCGCGTAATTTTCGGTGTAAAAATAGCATTTATAGGCCAAATCCGCTAAAACGAAAACTTTCCGTAATTAGCAAATTAAATTGCTTGTTTAATCGGTAAGCTTATTTTATTTGAATCCTTTCCAGTTATTTATGAAATTAAATAACTACTATTTAAATCGCTAAAATAGATATATTTAATTATCATTTTATTATGATAGAACATTCTATTATTTACTTAGTTAATGTAGTCGAATACTAACGTGCTTTGTTACCATCATTTAAGTGTTCATTTAATTAAAAATAACAATGGACCCTAATTCCACTTAGTAATCAAAATTTGAAGGTGAACATTTTTACATAAAATTATCACTATTTACTTATTATACATTCAAACAATCGAAAGATATCAAAAAAAGTGTCTATTGTCATAGAAGAACCGGATGTGTAGGTTAATCCAGGTGCTATATTTGACAACTACTGACCTGTTACTTAATCGAACTGACTTAATATGTTTGATTAGTCAGACATTTTAATATTACAAACTATATAAGAAGAAACTGTGCGAGTGCAATGGGCTTTATGACCTTCATTATCGACATCGATTTGTGAAAAGAATACTTCAACTTTTACACTATTATGTATCTTATTATGCAAGTATCTTAAATCCCGCCAAAATTTAACATGACTAAGCTTTAAATTATTCTTATTTTAAAAATTTCGAATTAAGAATATTTCTGCATTGAAATGATACACAGTAGACTCCCCGATAACATGATAGATAGGGGTGTTTGAGCTATCTGGAAGCGGATACAAATACTCATACAAAATCAGAGGATTCGCATGCGGGGCAGGAGTATTTTAACGTGTAATCACGGAGCAGTCGCAAATTTTAACGGAAAACTGGTTGTCGACAATTGTACTATTGGGGGTCTACTGTATTGGAACCACTTTTATGGTGTTTCGATCAACCTTTTTATTTGAAAGATGACAGTAAACTCCCGCTTTATAAAAATAAAATTGAATTTTTACATACAATGATGTTTATTGAATAGGTAATATTGAATCTAATTTTTAAGATAACGATAACGATAAATTAAGATACCTACCTATCTATATACAAAAAAAATCGAGTTTTTATAATATAATCAATCATCCAGAATGCGTTAGTTGCGTGGGATGCGTAATTTAATAAATTCTATATTATGCTTTGTAATATAATGTTTTTATGTTACTTTAAGAGGAAGCGAATGTGCTTTGGGCATTTTTTTAAAAATATGTTTTACAAAGCCCTTCATAATGTGTTTTCACAATGGCGTACTATATGTTTTTAATGTTAGGATGAGTTTTCTGAATACAGACGAGATCGATTATTTTCCTGCTAGTAGAACGTCCATTATAGATGAGGGTATTAAAATTGAAATACTGAATGTCTAAAGTAGCTAGTAGTAAATACATGTAATGTTGTGTGTTGTGTGTGTGCATTGCATATCATACCTACAAGTGATATGTGCCAATAATAAAACGCTAACAGACCGGTCTGGGCTATTATATACTAAATTATTGTCAATCGGATTTTAGTCTTTGGTAGATTTCATTCAAAATTTTATTTATGATTTATTCATATCGCTAAAAGACGAATCCCATGTATGATAATTACTTAAAAACAGTTAATATGCAATATAAAATTTATGAAGAATTCTTAAATTATTTTATTAATACGGAAAGTAGTGATTTTTGTAGTCCTCCATAGGCGTAGGTAATCAGTCCTAAAATCATTTAAAAAATCTTTTTATTCTTAATATGTTATTGTTTTATAAAATAAATACAAACAACTACGACCGTTGAGTGCTGGTTTACAGTTGCCTTCCGGCAACTTCAGGCCTTCGAGTACACAGATGAACTCGTACTGACACACGAATCAGTACAAAATTTGAAATATTCAAATATGATATTGGAATTCCATTCTCAAATTGTTGTCTCATTATTCAATGATGTGATAAATAATGATTTTGTAAAGTACGGATTATGACGCAGTTGTATAATTCTGCTTTTCTGCACCGGCAAAAAATACCAGACCATTTTTTTTGTATATAAATCTAAGTGAGCACATTTAACACAGTTAATTATTGTTAATTGGCACAATGCCAAGATGTTTATTTATTGCTGTCCTCAGTCTTCCGCCAAAGCGTTCCTAGCACACTATTAGGCATGTAATAATCAGAGAAACGAATCTCCAAACCACCTACTAACTATTATTTCTGTACAGTTTGATCTATTTACATCAGGTAATTTTCCCACTTATACAGACAGATAACGTTAAATTAGTATTAGCATAAAAAGTACGATCACACATTCCATACAGAAAGAACAATCTCAAAGAAAACAACGGCAGTTACGGATTAAGCAGATATTTATTTTCAGTCAATTGTTCTGCTAAAACGCTCACTATGGCTTAAATATATTAATATCAACAGTAAAAAATGGAGAATTATGTGAAATATATACATGTTATCCCAAATACATCAAGAAGTAAACCGAACTCGTTGCATTCTCTCTAAAATAAATCGAAGAAAATGAAGAAGCTGAAAAATATTGAATGTACGACTTTGCAAGCAAAATGGCTGCGGCCAGTCTTCATGTACACCGCCAATGTGTAATACATTGCGCTGACCATTACTGCTGCGCTGAAATTCGAAAGAGCTCTTTTCAAAAATATATTTCCTTGTGTTCTACTTGACATTTTCATGATCTGTTGCATAATTTCTCTACCTAAAGGTTTGAACATTTTTTAAAAGTATATATCCACAAGTGTTTCCTTCTAGCTTGGCTAGAAATAAGACATAAAATCAACATGTCCGGCGCGTTCATCTGGTTAATAAGAAAGGTTTTTACCATTATCGAATAACTTTATACATATTATGAAAACTGTTTGTTCTCTCATAATTTCGCACGAAAGAATGTGAAGGCTAAGAATCTTTAGAATAATGATCGTCAATGTTACTCTTTTAATGCCACACTAACACATTATACGTTTTGCCGTAAACAATTACATATTTCTTTTAATGTTCAAGTTTATTTAAATTTATGTATTGTTTTCAGTAACAATGATGTTGATTTTTTAATCACTGATTGAAATTCGTGCACGTAAGGAGATAAGTTTGAAAATATTTACATCGCGATTGAGGCGACTTGGACACTGTTGAATTCAGGAGTTGTCCAAAAAAAAAAAACGCGACTCTGCTCCGACTCAGATTACGATTAAAAGAAGTCTAATTTTGTCAGGTTTTTTTCTACCTTTAATATTTATGTCTAATTGGTCTTCAAATTAAACACCAATCAACCAATCCAGCAAATAGCCGAATTTTTCATATTATACATACAATATAAATATACATCGACTTTGGAAAGGAAAAGACGGAAGGACTTGTCTTTTTACAGTCGATATATTATATAAATGTAAATATAGTGTATTGACACGTTTTGTGTGAGTTATACACAATATCTTTTGGTGTGAGTTACGTCCTTTTTCCTTTCCACATTCGATATGTATATTGCATAACAAGAAGATGTTATAGGCATAAATAAAAATGAAACACGTACATTATTACAGAAATGCAAAAATTCATTTTATAGAAAAAGTAGTCGGGGTCGCTCGTTTTTTACAACTCCGACTCTGCAGCCCTTGTTCAATTTCTCCATTTGGAGTCTACAAAGATATACGAAATACATTTATGCTCATATGAATATGCGTTTGATATCACATGGATTAGGCGGCAATTTTTTTTCTTTCAAAATATCCTGTTTTCAGTGCCGTCTTCGAGGAAAACATTTTTAATGTTGCCCAGTGGTGCCCCGCCTACGTTTTTTCGAATTTGCATACTTACCCGTGCCGCGATAAACGAGTTAAACAAGTAGTTGGTACCTTACCTTACCAACTTCCACGGCATGCGATTATAATTATACCTTTTAAACGTTTTGTTAATTTTGTATAATTATTTTTTTAAATGATCTGGCAGTAGAGCATACTAATTTTAAAGATAAATAACACCCTCCTTCGCCTCCCTTTGAAATGAAATAATTAGCCTTTGTAGGCTTTTATTTTCTTTTAATACTCACTTAACCTCGGGAAAATTTAAGAAATGAAAGCCTCGTCAAATTTCCGATTTTTCATTTCCTTTTGTATTCACTTCAAGTGATTTTGTAGCTTTGTAGTAACTTTCTTATTTTCGTTTCGATTTAAATACATAATAATAACACTTGAATTCTAAATATTTATTAAATCAACCGCACACATGACATTGCACCGTATTTTTTTTCGTTTTACAGATAATTAAAATGTATACTTAAATTTGGATTATTGAGATTTTGTACACTTCCATGTATTTTGTCACTAACGACCCGGGTTTCGCCTTTCGG
The DNA here is from genome assembly GCA_022494535.1 of Himalopsyche phryganea. Classification (NCBI taxonomy): domain Eukaryota; kingdom Metazoa; phylum Arthropoda; class Insecta; order Trichoptera; family Rhyacophilidae; genus Himalopsyche; species Himalopsyche phryganea. The sequence goes on along the minus strand of JAGVSL010000001.1, from coordinate 12,410,360 downwards.
CATCTTCAGGCATTCGAGCACACGAATGGACTCGAACTGAGAGACCGTAAACAGTGTCTAACGCTTATATAGAAGATACAGATGCGACAAATATCATTTACGAGGCAATACATTATACGTCTGAGAGCCACACCGATACCTGAGTTAAAATTTCGGAAATCGCCCTAATCCTTATTTTGTAAACACCATATTAACAGAGTGGCGAATTGCCGAAGGCGATTGCCGCTTTTCAACTTCTTTTAGAAATACCAGTGATTTTACAATTATAATAGTATTGTGGGTTTTGACGGGATGTAATTCGACGAATGGGTAAATATATACAATCATTCCACATTTAGTGACATCTGTTAGGTGTTTCAACGTATCGGATATAATAGCGGAGAATTAGGAAGGTTCAGCTGCTCATTCAAGATTGGTAAGGAATTTAACTGGCCTCTATTAATTTCTAAAATTTCCTGATAAAATAATTTATGATCCCCCATGTTTTTATGCAACAGTTTAACCCCATCATCCGCATTAAACGTATGGTTCTCCATTAGCAAGTGATTTGCGAATGTCGAAGTTTCTTTTTTTAATCTAAAGGCAGCTAAATGTTCTGATACCCTTATATCTAATGTACGTGTGGTTTTACCAACATAGAAATGTTGGCAATCATTGCATTGTAATTTATAAATACCAGATTTGTTCTTAAAGTTTACTCTATCTTTATTGTTAATAAGTAATTTGCCTAGAGAGTTTTTGCAATAGAACGCCGGTCTAACACTATCAGCGAGTTGTTTTTTAATTTTAAAGCTTGTGCAACCTAAATAACTTATTCTATGCCAGGTTCTAGGGCGGTCTATGTCTTTAGACAAGTTCCCGAAATATAGCATCTTTTCTGCTAATTTACGTTGTTTTTTTTATACAAGTCTATCTATAAGAGATGCCTCATAGCCATTATTAATGGCAATTTGTTTAATAATGTTTAGTTCGTTTTCAAAATTAAATTTATTTAGAGGTATAGTGACTAATCTGTGATCCTGAGAATGGAAAGCAGCCAATTTATATGAGAAAGGATGGTCTGAGTTAAAATGGATCGCGGCTTCTGAAAACGTCTGTTTTCGGTAAATTTTAAATTCATGAATGGAGTTTTTAATATCAATATTAAGGTCAAGGAAATTTATATTCTTGCCCCTACTTCTAAAGTGAATTGAATTTTATCATCTAGTGAGTTAAGAAAATTATGAAGGTTAGAAACTTGTCTCTCAGTTCCATTGAATAGACAAAGGATGTCATCTACGTAACGGAACCAATAAACTACGTTTCTAACTTCTGTTTTATTGCTAAAAATAAGGTTTTCTAAATGGTTCATGTAAAATTCTCCTAATAGTGGTGACAAACAACTTCCCATTGCAAGGCCTTCGGTTTGTTCATAGAATCTATTATCAAATTGAAAATAGTTCTGGTCAACGCAAACGTCTAATATATTAAGTAATTCCGTAGTAATGACAGGATTAACTCTACCCGTATTAAGGGTATCTTTGATGATTTGTTTACATTTGTTTACAGGTACATTAGTGAATAAGCTAACAACGTCAAAAGAAATTAATTTGGCGTTTAACGGAATGTTATAATTTTTAATTTTATCTACTAACTAATGAATTTTTAATACTATACAATGGCTTGAATTTACTGTGATTGCGGATGAGAGAGTTAGCTCTAGCTTAGAGCTTGAAATTCCATCAAGCACCCTCAGTCGATGTCTTAAATTATACTTAAATTAAATTATAAAATGTATACTATGTTTGGATATGGAATTGTATATCTATGAATAATCTCATCCCTGTTAACTTTTGTCATATCATGGAATTTCCGCAAATAAAACTAAAAATAACTGTACATACCCTGTAAGTCACTGGTAGAGTATTCGCCGTATAACTTTGCACTCCAGCTCTAAGGTCCAGCTGTAGGATTTAGGATCACGGAATTCATACATGGCTCTAGGATCCATACTGATGCAAACACTGTTCTAGCATCAAAGGATCCATTCATACTAATACACTGACATACTCTGTGTATTATACAGAAAGCGTATCAGTTTAGTAAAAAGTGCAAAGTTTAACGTATACTCAAACAGTGGTTAAATAGTTTGAATGGCATAAATATACCTAGTAACGTTTCCACCTGACCGAGGTGTGGCCGTTGCCCCCGATCGGATGCTATGCGACCTCGTGTATGTTGACGACACTGTTATGTTTGACAAATCGAGGATATTCAGGAACAATCGACAGGCTGCAGAGCAACTCGTATCACATTGACCTCAATGCGAGTAAAACTAATGAGCTCTGCAACAGTTTCTGTCCGGACCCAGACTACCCTCTGACGAGCGCGGGGCAAGACACCGAGAGAGTCGACGGCTTCAGGTACTTGGGGGTATATATACATCACGGGAGATGGCAATCCGCGTAAAGAGATTGTAATTCGATTAGGGATAGCTGTAGAAACCTTTAACTCAATGCGGAAAGTCAGAACCAAATGCCACCTATTCAACGCGTGTATTATGACGGTGCTGCTTTACGGTTTCGAGTCATGGCACCTCACCAAGGCACAGTGTAACCGTATACTGTGCTTTTAAAACAGATGTTTGCGGCGAATACTTGGGGTACGGTGGTTTGATTTTGTCAGGAACTCGGAGGTAAGAGAGCGGACGGGCCAGCCTCTTATTACTTCCAAAATAAAAAAGCTTCGATGGATCTGGCTTGGACACGTGCTGCGGATGCCCCAGGGGAGCCTGCATCCTGCCTGTCCCTTCTACCAACCAGATGGGTTCCGTCGCCCTGGAAGGCCACTGATGTCCATCCGATATGATGTATTAATTAAAATGTATTAATTAAATTATAATTTTCGCTATATATTACAAAATCATTCGTCCCTCGGAATATAAACCTACAGTTTACCTGTCTTTAAAAGGTTAAACTATTTGACTTTCGGAAGGACGGAACAAAATATATCTTACAACATTGCTAATGACAACCAGAATAAGGATATCAAAAGTAGGTACCTAGTATAGAATAATAATTGTGGTTTTATATTGAGTTCTTACAAGAAATCCTTAACTAAATAAACATTTTAGATATTGCGACAGAAAGCCGGCATTATGTAATTTTCTATTTTACCGAGACGCCATTACGTCTCCGATTAAGTGGTCCACAATAATTGTTTTAATTTGACTATTTCGTCGTATTTACTTAACGTGAGAAAATGATGTTTATCAAAATTAATATAATATTGAAATGGGAGAACCGAAAAAAGAGAACAATAGCTTCTGTTTAGCCAAATGTGAATTATTCGCTTACCCAATTCTGCATACTTACAATGTACGTTTTACAATAAATAAAATATACATTTATATCGTGAAGTAACGGAAATACAAGTTTTCTTTGAAATCATTAAATTGAAACATTTTTGCAAAGCGAGCCTTTTGTAAGAATAACCTAAAATGGCGCTAGTTAAATACCAAGACTCATATTTTCACGAATTTCTCTTCTGCGTTTCATGTTTTTTGAAGATAAATATTTATTTCTAGCTTACAGAAAATATCGCTGACATTTCTTCGTTTCTTCATAAGTATCCAAACCAAAAAATTCTAAGCACAAAACTTCTTCAATGTAAGAGTTTTTGTTGCTTTAATCTGTCTTTCCCAATTTTTTCTATAACGGAAAAACCTGAGAACCAACGACAAAAATACTTCACGAAAAACATTAGATAGATTTTATTTCACTTTTTCGAACTAGGAAAAGACGAGGGACGGTTTCTGGTGAAATTTTTGTATTAAGTGATATCGATGTCTAATTTAACTCTTAAATAATTGCTATCATTGTGACATTAAAACTTTGATAGTTATCAGTGAACTTTTTGTCAATCAAAAATTAATTATCTGATTATGACTGATAATCATTACAAACTACAGTTTGTTGAATTTCTTGTCGGCTCTGTGGTGCAGTGATTAACGTCGTTGGCTACGGTTACGGATGTCTCGGTTTCATGTCCCGGTACGAACAGTTTCATAAATTGATTTTTCAATCGATTTATGAATCTCTGTTCGTAGACATGTATATTTGTGATGTCTGAAAATTCCCTCCCACCCATCCGATCCTACAAACGTGACGAGAGCGATTAGCTAACCGCTAATCCTGTCCTAACCCTATCCTTATACCAATACTCTCTTCGAATAAGAGAGGTTGAGCAACTGAGTAACAAGTGGTTTTCGTAGAAAAAGTCTATTGAGATATTGGGAGCGGACATGGTGTAAAAAACAGATTGAATGGGCATTTACTTGATAAAACTCCATTTTAGTGAAGTAAAAAAATATATAGATAGATATTTTGTTATCACAGCATTCTCAGAACTATTTCTGTTTCTAACCGGTTCTGATGCCGAAATATTATTTAAACTTATAATAAGCACATGTGAAACTTGACATTTAGGTATTTTTAAATTATTGTGATATACAGCAGTGTTTCCCAACCGATGATCCGTTTTCTGCCGTCGTACGAAAATATTTGCAATCCGACTGTTATATCGACTTGCAGGTGTAAAAACATTGAGAAACACTGGTCTACAATATTATTGATAGTTTTTTCGAGATATTTTTTGATTATATCTCTATGTAGCATCATAACGTTTTAGCTTTATTTACTTTATCCCACATGCGAAATGTCTGTTTTAAATTGTATTATTAATATTATTCCACGTTAAAAATATTCGAGGTTCGTATTTATAATGTTATTTCAAAGTAAACAACTTATATGATACCATTGCATTATGACTGTTATCAGCTTAGTAATTGCAGTTGGTTGCAGTTGGTCATATTTATTTTGTGGTTTGGCTTGTCAATAAGTCTTATCAATAGTGAAGAGTATCCAAGATTTCATTTTTTTATACAACTTAGATAACTAATGGTTATAAATAATTGCACTTTGTGTTAAATAGTATTCACTTCGTACACTTGAACTTTTATTTCGATAGTTTGTACTTTGGATTAGATAGTATTTACTTAGTACACTCAAACTTTGATTTTAATAGTTTCCTTTTAGTCACGAATTCTTTTAACAAAGTGAGTTAAGTTATAGCAGGTTATGTTAGGGTTGGTCCGGTTTGGTGTGTGTAATGTATTATAATGAGTGGAGCAAAGACAATATAGGCGGCCCAATATAGAGTAGAAGAATAAGTGACATTTCATTACAGCTTCCTGCAACTATCGATTTCAAAGTGTGAGTATTTATATTGAGTGAAAGCTATTTTATTAATGTGAAAATATATTTTATTATATTTGATCACTTTATTTGTAGTGAAAGAATTTGTTTTTTGTGGAATGTATTTTTTATAAGTGAAAACTATTTTTATGAAAGTGACTATGATCTTAACTAAACTGCATTCAATTGTAAGCCGATAACTATCGGGTGTTGGAACAGTATTTATCGGTGAAACCACTCTGTATTTATTGTTTGCAGTAGAGTATACCGTAATTTACCAGCCACTGACACTTATAATATATGTTATTATTTGAATCTGGATAAGGGTATAAGTCTAATAAAAAACTAAATGTACGAATATAAACACGTATTGATTTAAAAAATACTGATTGAATATAAAAAAACGTACGTTTCTGAGCAATTCCATCAAAACACGAGAAAAAACCAGGGAAATAATTTCTTTGTCGCTCATTTTATACAATAAGGAATGTGATATAACAAAAAGAGTAATAAGTAACTGAACGACTCATTGGCTCTGACTTCATCTTCTCTATCTATCTTCTCCCAGTAAAAAGTGACGGGCCTGAGTTTTAACATAAGGGCAGCCCGGCGCTTGTGTTTGCATCCTGTTTATTAAATGCATCCACAAGTTGTAAGATGGAGGACGTAGAGAAAATCACCACACGCCACTTTTAGATATGTATCTATGTGTTACAATGAAACAACATTTGACACAGTGTAGTTATTCTATGTATATTTCTTGTTATCAGTATGACATTATTTTTAAAAGAAAATATGTTTTTATTCTCTCCGATAAAGATAAATCTTCGGGTCATATTGATAACGGTATATAGAAATATTTTGACTGTGCGCTGTATTATTTGGTCATATAATTAAATTATTATTTAACTTTTTTCAACAAAATAACATAGGAATATTTTCAATGTACATTTTGTGTTGAAAATGTATTTTTGTTGAATTACCATAAGCAATTTTACTTTTGTATAGTTACAAAAAGTTTCTGACTTCATTATTATATAAATATATAGACGAAACGGACAACTAATTAATAAAGAGGGCTTGTGATTTAATATGTTTAGAAACATTAAATTAACATATACATATTATAATACATATTATAAATTAACATATACGTATTAACTGTCAATTCTTGGTTTAAACGCATTATATTTTTAAAAATAAAACACAATTTGCTTTGTATTACTTACACATTATTTAATATACACTATTACCGGTTCCGCTCATCTCGAGCATTACTCCGGTTTCACTTGGTAAGTAAGAATTTTCAACTAATGTTGACTCAAGCGAATCATATTTATAAAAAATGATAATGACTTAACGGCAAGGTATTTACAAAAATTTATTTAGTAAATTAAAATGACGGCTACGATAAAAACCACATTGCACAAAAGATCATTTAATTTAAATAAAACTATTGTATAATTGCTAGATAAATATAATCTCTTAAAATAATATATATATGTAATACAGAAAATACAGTAATTAGAAATTAATATCGTTGGCCGAGTTCTGGCAGCATTATGTAGGTATTTACATGTTTTTCGATTTTTGGTGAGTTCAGTGTTGAATTGTTCTATGCGTACATGCGGTACAAGTATATATATATATATATATATATATTGTCACTAAATAAAGTACTACGTTCAGAATTAGAGGTTACGGGAATGATACACTACGTTACCTTACTTTGAAACGGTTCTAATTGCATTCGATCATGTTTTGAGGTACGAGCGTTTGAAGTTTTGACTGATCATATTTTGTATTTTGAAGGAAAATATGTATTTTAAATTAGTGAGTTAGCATATATTTATATATATAAATATATTACTTGTATTTTATATAATTTATTTTCAACTTTATTGTCAACTTTTTTTTAGAATCGTTACGATTTAGCGCAAGGAAATATCCCACATATTATTTGGGAAGTTCGTCCAACGTAGAATTGATTTTTATTTGATAAATATGCTCATATTTTTCTCTGTCTTTTCTTGCTTTAAAATTAATGGATATTTAAAAGAATACAACAAGTGCCATTATATTACTAGGCATGTATTTTAAAAACTTGGCTTGAGACTCATTTTGCTTTTGCATCTATTTTTTAATGAACGCGTGAGAACTAACATCGAATATCTAACAAAGTAAGACAAAACTAATATTTGGCGAGGCTATTACTTAAATAAATAATAATACACAAGGCAGCTTTTGAAATTACTTAAATAGTATACAATAATTGTTTCCTAAACGAATTATTTTTTTATAAATCGTGATATCATTATGTTACATATGTATATAAAAGAATAAAAATATTTACCTAAATATTTAAGAACACATCCTGTCTGGTTGAAATCGTTTATTGTAAACGAACACATGAAGATGAGATTCTGTGACCATTTCAGCTCGACAGCTTACCCACCCGATCGCTCGTTGAATCAGATAATACTTACAGCAGTGGTTTCCAACCGGGAGGGGCGGGCTATTGCCAGTAAAATCCACAAATAAATAAAACTTCATATCGTAATGTAACAGTGAAAATTCAGTGAATGAATGTTTATTTTACTCATTAGCAAAATATACTCTTGGAGGCAGCATTTTTGAAAATGAACAAGAAATTCCATAAGTAATAAACAAAAAAAAATAATCTAAAGATAAAGCCTAAATGTCGAGGCAGAAAGAAGAAAGTGTTGTGAACATGCTGATGCTGAATTATGAATTGTGGTTGTAATTAATAAAAAAACTATTTAACATCGACATTGTGCAATTTGCGATTAAAAAAATCTTGCAATACTTTCAATAGGACACCAACTGGCAGATAAAACAGATTTTGATAATGTAACTGACGATTTTGCTAACAGCAAAGCAAGGAAAAATAATTTTGTAACCATTTTTTCATGTTCTTTTTTGCAAATAGATAAATAATGTGGTATTAGTAAAATCTACTGAATATCTTGTCAACAACTAATTTTCAATTTTAATGTACAATATATTAATGGTTTGTCAATCAATATTTTTGCATTTTTTTATGTAAATGATGAATATTATTTTAAAGACACATTTCAATATCTTATGTCTTATTTATCTCACATATTTCAAGAACAAGCCTGCTGGACTCTACAATATTAATTTTTTTTTAAACCATATCCGCTCCCTATTCGGAGCATATGGCCATCACGCGGTTCCTCCAAGCTACTCTGTCTCCCGCCAGCCTCCTCGCCTCCTCCCAGGTCATCCCAGAGTCCCGTAGCTCCGCTGAATACATCCTATGGATGGTCATCAGCGGCCTTCCAGGGCGACGAAATCCACCTGGTTGGTAGAAGAGACAGGCAGGATTCAGGCTCCCCTGGGGCATCCGCAGCACGTGCCCAAGCCAGGTCCATCGTCGCCTTTTTATTTTGGACGTAATAAGAGGCTGGTCCGTCCGCTCTCTTACCTCCGAGTTCCTGACAAAATCAAACCACCGTACCCCTAGTATTCGCCGCAAACATCTGTTTTCAAAGCACAGTATACGGTTACCCTGTGCCTTGGTGAGGTGCCATGACTCGCAACCGTAAAGCAACACTGTCAGGATGCATGCGTTGAATAAGTGGCACTTGGTTCTGACCGAGTACAACCGTGAGTCCCAGACTTTCCGCATTGAGTTAAAGGTTGCTCCAGCTATCCCTAATCTGACGAGCGCGGGGCAAGACATCGAGAGAGTCGACGGCTTTAGGTACTTGGGGGTACACATCACGGGAGATGGCAATCCGCGTAAAGAGCTCGCAATCCGACAATATTAATATTACATGTAACATTTGTAAATGACAAATTGTAAAAATATAGTACCTGGTTTTCAAGAAACTATGTTGTAAAAATTTTGCGCAATTTTCTGTAGCGTGATGGTTTATAATTAAAAATAAATAGTAAGTAATTTTAAAGATAACAGTATTACAACACTATTGTAAATATTAAATCATTTTTGGAGGAAAAATGGTGGGGGAGGGCGGTAAAACCCCTAGCTACACCACTGCATGTACGTATATGTTATAGCATAATCTTGTTTTTAATATTTAAAACTATATTATTATATCAATTTAAAATAAAGGTAGGGAGGCGCGGACAAAAAAATGGAAGGCGTCGTAGCATTAAGATTGGCAACCGCGGAGGACTCAGACTACGAACAGAAATCCATAAGTCGATTGAATGATCAATCTATGAAAACCGTCCGCACCGGGAATTGAACCCACGATATTCGTAACCATAGCCAGCGACGCTACCACTGCGACACGGACGCAGAAGCCGATGTATATGTAATTATATACATACAGTAAACAGTGTCTTACGTTTATATATAATATACAAATACGACAAAATTATTATTTTTAATATGAAGTCATTAATAAGCGAAATATCTGAATTTGTTGGACATCAATACATTTTTTTTATTAAACATAACGTTACTTTCAATATTCAATTATTAAATACTCAGGGCATAAGGAATTTATACAGGTTTTATATAGTTTTCTTTGAAATATCTCTACCATCTTTTATTTGTTATTTCCGTTCTTAAAATCATTGTGGCAGTAGACCTTTTTTAGTCCAATCAATTTCATTATTCGATTTTCATGCACACCTTCTTACATTCACCAAAATTTTGCCAATTGCCCCACACTCGTTGTTTTTTCAAGACAGCTATGAAAAGTTTTTATACCAATAAATCTAATGAAACGTGAAGGTTCATGTTGGATACACACGTATAAATTGAGTGCTCCAATCAATTTATGTCATTCACTAATAAGAATTATAAATATACATTACTCAAGTTAAGCTAATCTTTTTTCATGTAGTCAGTCATTCATGCGAAAATGAATCGATAAACATTTTTTACAGCACACCAATCAATTTACTTCCTAGATATATCGACCAATAACTTCTTTTGCGAAATGATATAAGTTTAACCCTACAATGCGTAATCATGTCAAAGGGAATCATATTATTATTTACAGATTTGGTAATTCAACAGTAACATATTGTATACATATTTTCTGTGTTTAAATATACATATTTTTTAGTTTTAATTTGTTCGAAAATCGTTATATAACACGCAATTA